>CM063289.1:9639035-10239996 GCA_032173965.1 Sitta carolinensis | reverse complement strand
TAGTTTTCTCCCTCCCTGGGTCTAGGCCACTGAAATTGTGTTGCTTAAACACACTACAAAAAATTCAATTAATGCTGAAAAATTTCTACTCTGGAGTACTTATTTAAAAACTCAACTTCTCTTTCTCAAACCTCAAGTAATTTTAAACTAAATTTGTTTTTCTTCTTAAACTGGAAAATGTACTACAGGAGGGGAAAAAAATCCTCTGAAAAAGTTTGATATTCCTCGGATATATGCACAAAAGAAGCACATCCATGCTTAATCACAGCACATATAGGAAAAAAAGGAATGAATGTTTCACACAAAGAGAAATGCAAAAATAACCCTTTGCAAACAGATCAAGAAACTTCCTTTCAAAAGTGAATTGGCTGCAAAACAAGAGGGTATCGGCAAGAGCAGGTGCTGAGCCAGGTACCCTTGAGTAGATGACTGCTAGATACAGAGCAAGCAAAGGCCTCATGAACACTGACTGAATCAAGTCGTGCTTGGAGGGCTGATGATAAACCTCTCAGGCATCATTTGGGCCCAGAGATGTTCCTCCAGTCTGCCATAGCAGTGGCAATGGCGTCTTGGAGAGAAGAGGAATCTTCTCTTCCCCCAGGAGCAATCCCACAATAGTTTCCTGAGTAATGTGAAACTGCAGCAATTTCTTGGGTTGGAAATGGGCTGTTGAGCAGCCATGGGCTCTGCATAACAGTGAGACAGCTGCCTGCCCTTTGGAGTTGAAGTTCCCCAGAAAGGGAGAAAACATGCTAGGAGGTTCTAATTATACTTCTTATTTTGGGGGTTGACATCTTCTCACAGAACTGCTATTTAGGTCAGGTCTCAAAGATCATTTTCCCACCTCAGTCTCTTCAAGAAAAGCAATCATGTTACAAGAAATTATGCAGAGTCCAGCTGTATGCACTTGAAAAAGGTCCATCATTTTGGAAGTGCATTTATTTTAAACTGAATAGCCGTTTCACTTGATTAAAACTTGGCTTTAGAGAATGGTTAATGCATGTATGCCCACCTGTGAGCCCAGAGGCATAACAAATAAGGAGATGCATGAAGTATCAGATAAAGAGTCTGCAGTGAATTGCAATTGTTTCAAGTATTAAAAGAAGAAATACTACAGGGAGCTCAGATAAAACTCCATACCTTGAACTCTCCTCAACTCTCAACCTCAAGTTAGACCTTTGCATTTCAGAGCTGATGTTATTTGCACTCCATGTTATGCTTATAATAATTTAAAATGCTCCATACAGAACTGTTCAGAATTATGGACACCCTGAGCACGAACTGCTGAAGATCATTTTCAAGTGTATGTGACATGAAATCTGATGCTGTACTCATGCAGTATAGCTTGTAAAGAAAACAGCACAAGTTAATACCTCTGGATACGAAAATTTTCATTCCAGATTTACTTAATAAATAATTGGCATCATTGCAGAAAACGATCAGTAAACCCAGATCTAATGTAAGTATTTCTAAGATATTAGTTACTAACAGAAATTATTTATAAAGACATCCTAAGTTAAAATTCTTACTTCCTTTCAAAATTTTAAGCACCTTAAAATTTAGCCATGACAATTGGTACCAAGCATCTCAGAAAATTTTGGAAAACTTTACTAGCACTAAAATATAGCTATTGCCACATATTCAAATGCTACCTAGACAGTAAAAAAAAACTCCAAACCAAACAACCCCACATCAGTGTGTTACTGTCAAACAGGGCTAAAAGCTCTCAGCCAAACCTCATAGGAAGAACATCCCGCAAAGTTGGTCCCAAGACATGTTCACCCTCATTCCCTGCTGTGACATGCAGCAGACTCATGCTTAGGATCCCAGGTCCTACAAACAGAGCCAGCCTTACATTTCCACTAGGCTTACTTTGCACTCCAAGCATTTCAGTTCTGTGCAACTATCACCAATTCAACTGGTAACGCAACGTGCTGTCATCTAATAGGAAAGCATTCGTGCAGTAACAAAGTAAGAGGGCAGAGAGAAAGCAGTAAAATACAAATAAGTATTTTTGTAGTCATTCAATAATTGTTTTTTGAATCTTTACAAGGATTTTGTTATTTAACAAAAAAAAAAAAAAAAAAAACCAACAAACAAAAAAACGCAAAGAAAACGCATTCCTAAGGGATACTCTCACTAGAGGAGAACAATGCCATTTCACAAAGGATGATCTGCAGCTTTTTTGCCTTCTCTTCTCAGGAGCAATGCTGATTATTTATAGCTAATTCATTTTCTCTGTTCCAGCTTGGCTGTTATATTTCAGAATCATCTTTGAAAATGATATTTACTGAAGTAATCAATCAATCAATTCTCCATATGCTAATACTCAAACATTCTGGTTTGCCACATCAAAGAGTCTTCATCAAGAAGACATGTTATAAAATTAAATTAACCATATCACAAGTAAATTGTGCTTTTGATCAAGAACACACAACTTCTAAGAATTTGTTAGGAAATTCGCTTATTTGATCATATGATGAGTGGCTTTTTTGAGATCAAGGAAATTATCTTGTTAACTTTTTGGAAACATACTGCATTGTTTCAAACAAGATAACAGCTTTCCTTTCTCTTTATCAGTCTACTTCCCCAAAAAGCATGGGAGGTGAACTGCTTTGAGCTATTCTATTACTGTATAACATTTTTGAACATTACCTGATAGGAACAAAGCTTTGTCACACATCAGTATTTGCAAATCAAAAGCATTTATACTTTATATACCTTTATATTCACTGGCTGAATCTTTTTTGTGAAAGTTCTAAGTCTTACAAATCCAAATTTACCAAGTTATTTGTATTGATAAGCTTTAAATATTTTATCATATTTACACTTAACTGAAAACAAGTCTGTGTTTTGGAGTCAAAAGCTCTGAAAATTTACATAGCCATTAACTTGTAAATTATTGGAGAAATACCTATATGTGCCAAGAAAAAATGTAGCACTGGTTTGCAGGGAGAAGCCATGACATCTATTCATATAACCAGAGAATCAAGACAAACACGTAATGCATGCATTCCATGTTTTAACACAGAAAAAACTCCTTGCACAAAAAAAGCCAATATTAAGATGGTAGTACTTTATTTTTGATGATGCAGAGTCGCTACAATTTATTTCACTGAATTTTAAGAAGCACTAATTTTCATGGTAATATTCCTCAAATATTGTAAGGTAAGTTGTAAAAACTTAAGGATTGGGCTATTTTGGGTTTTTGTGAACTGGAAGACATAATACCAAAGTATATTTATCATCTTCAGGTGTTTACCCACTTTTCATAAATTCTAGTTTGCTTTCACATTTCACAGTCCTTACACTGTGCTCTTAATGATATCTAGCATCTTCGCACAGTTCTTACTGTGTCTGGAATAATCTAAAGAAATTTTATAACTATAAATATGTTGTGAATGATTGCTTATAACCCTGAAAAACATTTTATCAAAACCACTGGAGTCGCAGCAAAGAACAGGCAAGCATTCTTCTTTAACAGACATGAACTTGGCATTCATTTCTGCAGTATTGCAATACTTTTACTGATGAAAAAAACCCAGACAGTCACGTTTGTTTATTGCTTGGTAACCTGTGTGAGGTTTGTACAAGTGAAGCACCTCTGCAGGTTATTTGAAAAATGCAGCAGACATCTTAAGGCTTTTAAGGTGCTCTGATAAAAAAGCTTTAATTTAATATGTCAGTGTTCAATATGTCAGAGCTCAAATATTCTCTGAGAAGAAAGCTTAATGCGCATGCATTATTAATGCACTATCTGAGGGAACAGATCTATTTGAGTGGAATCTGACCAATGTCAGTCACAGAGTGTAAAGCGTATTTGGAAATAAAAATAATAGGTAAGAAGACACTTCTTACCTACTTTGTGTCCTGTGATAGTTTTCTTTAAAATTTAGAAAACCAATGAGCCCTGGTTACAATTTATATAGTTTCCCTAATCTAAATTTTTGTGCACACACCTACCAGGTTTGATAATCAATGAATCTCAGGATTATTTCCTCACCATCAGATGATATGTTCTGTGTCCCTTGAGTTGCAAGGTGTGAATTTATTTTGAACTGAAGCAGCAATTTTTCAAAAACATGTTAGACTCTACCTGAGCTGCTGCACAAACTCTCTAGTGACCCAAAGCAAAGTACAGTGTAATTAAAACTACAACCACTATTTTTTGAGGGCTGTACAGCTTTCATGTCTGAAAATTTTTATTCAGGTATTTAAAAGAAAAATCAGATTCATTAACTCTGTACGATTAATGCATACCGTAATCACTATAATGAACCTGTTTCCCACTGATTTTTCAGGCATTACTAATTAGACATGACATTAATATTGCTATTTCAGCTATGTCAAAGCAGCAACTACAATCATAGTACTTCAGAAGGTGAAATTTTAACTGTTCCTCTCCCTGCAAGATGTTTTCATAAATTTCTCCATATGTGAAAGGCAATAGTTGAGTAAAGCCTAATTAAAAGGTGCGTTACAACACTGTTGTAAGAGACTTCATAATATTAGTTCTGTGTGTCTTGAAATCCAGCAGGACTAAAGCTGACACAGCCCTGAGCAACCTAAGCCTTGCAGAAGACAGAAGCCAAAAATCTCCACACACCTCTTCGAACCTAAATTCTTCTTTAAGTTGCATTTATGGGTAAGATGTTTCATACTCAAGTCAAGTTTGCTGACAGTCATTTTTACAGTGGATTACAAAACACAGTTGAGAAAGAATTAATTGAATTAGGAAACTGGACAACATAATGACAAAAGAAATTCAGCACAAACCAGCATAAGATATTACACATCATATTACACTAATGGATTCAAATATTGTCAGTGAGAAAATATAATCTGTAGCCTTTCATGGGAAAGATCTCTGCTGTTGTGGGGATGAGAACACACATCTGCTTCATGCTCTACTGTGATCAAGAAACAAACTACACACAAAGTATTCAGTGGATGGAAGGGAGTGTTAAGCATCAGCAAGAGACAGATGTAGCAACAATCAACAGATTTTCTTTCACTATTCTATCATCTCATGAGAAAAAAGAAGAATTAAATTCTTCCTAACAATGATGAGAAAAGCAGTTGCTCTATAATAAGAATTTAAGCCTTCTAATTAGGCAGCTAAGTAATAATATAACTGGATACATACATAGACTTTGTACATATGCATACAAAGAGGAGGAACACTTGAACTTTCAAGGAGTATTTTATTTTTATAAAGAATAGTTAGTGTAAATTCACTGACACAAGTATTAGTCAACTGGTTTTTTTAAAATAAGCATTTTTATAACTAAAAAGCATGTGTAGAAGAGCTTTCTAAGGAAAAAAAATATCAATCAACACTCCCACTTTTCAGCATAAGCTGAATAACATGAAAGTATTACATATTTGTTCTGATTCTTTTGGTGTTTTCAGTAGGGGAGGAAAGAAATTAGACAAGATGTGCTGCTAGAAAATATAAAAGATTTGTGTCTCACAATCAGCTTTTGAGGTTTTAAATGGCCTAGTTATGGCAAATAAACCATGCACTTGATCACATTGCTGACAAACTTTCATTTAATACATGATGTCTAATTTGACTGAATGGGAACAGTAATTTGGCTGTACACTTCTATCAATATTATCCTGGACATGGAATGACTTTGCATTTAAACCAATGCTGTTTGACACGCTAGACCAAATTTAAACATTCCATATCTGGTACAGTCTTTGCAGCACTCTCTTTGAAAAGATGCTTATCTACCCTTGCAGAACTCAGGCACTTGCAATGATGGCTCATCTTAAAACATCCTCCAGTGGTTTCTGCCAGACAGCTTGACAAAAACTTCTCAAATCCACCAATCAAAATTTCCACTTCAAGAGCTTGACTGCAATATTAACTACGCTGCCCCAGAGTCCTGCTTCATTTTATTGTGGTCTAGAAACTCCAGTACTCCAAAAGAAGCAGCAATTCTAGGTTGTACACAGTAAACTTTTTGGAGGGAAGTATGGGTAAATGAGCAGTTTCAGCTGTGGCTATTACTGTGTCTAGGTCAACAGCATCAAACTCAGTGCAGCCAGACCACAGCATCATTGTTGTATGAGGATGTGCTGTGTGTAGAGACTTCAAGAACACCCATAAAATTCTTAGGAGAAAAAGAAATTGTGGTGTTTGGTATTATATATTTTCTAAATAAAGTAAGAGTCTCAGGAAAACAGCAAATACATTCTGTAGGAACAGAGCTGCCATTAAATAAATAAATTTTTCAAAATAAAATAAATAAATAAAAACAACTCAGTTAGTTTCCTATGACCAGTAACCCAACATTTCCAGCCTCCCTGGAAACAAAACTCACCACGCACTACAGTAACAGAGCTGGTTAAGAGGTGTATATTTTCACAGGTTTGTGAATTTAGCTTTCCAAGAGAAATTTACTAGTCTGAAAAGTAACACTGGAAATAGCACTGGGGTTTCATCTAGCCTTCCTTTAGGGATTTTCTATACCAAGTATGCCTAATGTATTCCTGCCCTCTGCACCTAAATCAAGTCCAGCCAACAAAGCAGTGTTCTCCTCTATTTCATACTTAATCAATAACATAAGCTTTCCATATCTGGAGACAAATTCTCATCTCAACAACACCAGCAGCTCAACAATAGGTACTTTTTTAGCAAATAAACTATCATCACTGTTTCATACACCAGTATAGACATCTAAATCCCCCCCCTCAAAAACAGAGAAATTACAGTGTAGCTGAAATAATTATGCCTCTTGGACTGTTCTAGAAACAACAAGGTTAATTCTTACTTTAAAAATAATAAGAGAGATCCTAGTTTTTTCTCTTACTATATTCTTAGATTTACACTTGCACAAACCTGACTTCAACACACTGCAATCCCAAAGGCACTGAAATTTCTGTTTGGAACTCAGTAAACATCATTTCTGATAATCAAAACCCAGAGTTATTCACCCCTTCAACAGTGCTAGGTTTGCAGTCTTGCAATATTTTTAAGTTATGAAAAGTATTTTGCCCATGGAAGCAGTAATTATAATTGAATGTGATGAATAAGAGCATAATTTCAATCACAGCTACTTTTCAGAGCAGAAAAGTTAATCTACACAGTAGACAATGAGAACCCTGAAAACAACCAATCAAACCAACCAAGCAACCATTCAACACATATGGCTTAGTGTCTTCCCAAATACAAACCCTTGTGTCTCAACATGCATTAGAATATCAATATTGCCTTGCACCAAGGTGTTTTGGGAGAGATGCTGAGGGAAACACACAGTGAAGTCGTCAATCCCATGTAACAGTGTTGGGGATAACCAATGAAAACTTCAGAAAGGATAAAGCAATAATGCCACTGCATCACATTGCACCTCAGCCCTGATCCTGCTGCTCCAACCCTGGTGCCTTAACCACACAGAAAGAGGTTAAACTAGAGGTATGGCTTTACAAGGACGAACACCCATGCAAGGCACCACCACCATTTTCAAAGACCAAGTCCATATGCCAAAGAGGAAAGAATGGCACATGGACTCATCAACTATTGAGGTGCTGCCTGCTCTGCTCACACAGGAAGCAGCAGCAATAACCCTGTGACAGAGGCACCCTCCCAACAGCTGAGCAGTGCTGGCTGGTGCCCAGCACTGTGTAAGGGCAGAGCTGCACTCACGGAGCAACACGAGGAGGGGTAGGGGAGAATGGTCCTGCACGCAGCCATAGGAATGGCTGGCAAGAATTAGGAAAAAAATCATAGTGCTCTCCCCATTCTTCTTGCCTGATTTTTGGTCTGTTTGGTTTTTTGGGGCACTGGGCCAGGATGCCTGAAGAGTGATGAAGAGTCACAATGCTGAAGTTGATAAGTCTGAGTTCTTCACTTCTCACACATGTGTTAAGAAAATACAATTACGATATTACACAAAGTACAGCAGGGAGAGCAGAGGGACAGAAAGAGGCAAACATGCAAATAAATACCACCTTCTATCCTCAATTATACCACCCAGAAATTTTTGCCAAAAACACATGTGATTTTTGCCTTAAATCAAAATCAGCAAGAAGGGAAACCTAAGCAGACTTAATTATACCTGTCCAGCTCAGGTTCTCCTTCCATGTTTCCATTAAATCATTAACACTCATCATACTGAGGTTTTTAAACAGTATGTATAGTACATAAGGAAGTTTTCACTCAAATCAGCTCACAATAGCCTCTTTCCTGAATCCACGCCCTTTTACAGCCACATCCAAACCCACTATTGCTAATGCTGTCTATGATCACTGGGAGCCTCTCACTCCCCCTAACACTTTTTCTTTCCACAAAGCAAGCACCACCTGCCATCCAATTCCCTTGTGCATGCTTTAAATTTAACCGCAATACCCAAGGTGTCAATAATCATGTTTGTCTTTTTGACAAGAATCAGAAATGGAAATAAAGTTCATGCTGCATAATAATAATGTAATCTGCAGTGCTGCAACTGAACAACTTACTTTTCAAGAGGTCTAAAGCAACCTTCTCTCACTTTAAAACACACAAAGGAAATCAGCCTTCTGAAACTAAATCTAATATGCCAGGCAACTTGATTCAGCTACTAACTAATAAATTAGATAAAAGCCACTAGGAAAGATGCCAGGATCCCCTCCTAGCCACCAGCATAACCTTTCAAAAACATACTTCAATTACTCAAAATTAAAATAGGATGGGAAAAACTTAACTATTCTGATAGATATTTATTGTTAATATAATTAGTATTTTCCCCACGGTTGCTTAAGACAACATTATTAACAGTTTTAGCAGCAAGGTTGGAAAATACTACATAGCCTAGAGTGCCCTCTTCCTTTTCCAAGATGAATTTCAGGGAAATAATGATGAAGATGTCAATCAGTTGTTTCTCAGAACATCAAATAAAATAGATAACTAGACTGTATTAAAACATGAAAAAAGTTCAGTAAAATTCAAGCAAATTCTTTACATAAGTGATGAATGTGATTCTACCTTAAAATAAATTATTAATTTTCATCATTTATTTTAATAATTAATTATTATTAAGTTTATTAATAAAATAATTAAAATATACTTACAGAGCCATCTGAAATTGTTCAAGCCATTTTTTCTTTAAGTCTTTAGTTTTGCAATAAACTTCTAAACCATTTTCACCTTGGATATGAATGAGGTAGAAGCCATAAGACCACTGCATAAGAAAATTGGTAAAACAAAAGTCATCAGTTATGAAGAAAGGAAAGGGACAAAAAACCCTAAGAAATAACAATTGTATATTCTTTAATTTGTTAATTTTGGGAATAGTAAGACCACTTTACTGTGTTCCCTTAGAATGACTTACTCAAACATTTTAATTACCTCAAAATAAACAAAATTACCAAAAATAAACAAAATATTATTACCTAAATATTCACTTTAGCATATATTTAAAAATAAAACATCTTAAAGAAATTGCATTTACATTTTAAATTCCTGCAAAATGCTTCAAATTCTTGCAAAAAAATAAACATTTTATGTGAATTACCAACAAATATTTACCTTTTTATTTTCTTTATCAGTAGTGGGGTTATTTGTAATTTTGTATTTCTGAAGATCTATTATTTCCTTCATTTCATAATTATCCCCTCTCCGTTTGCAAACAATGACAGCTAAATCAAACAAGAAGATATGCCTATGAAAACACAATACAGAGATGGTTAAAAACACTCCAGAAAGCTAACACCAAAAAGTCTTATGTCTTATTTTACGCACTTTTTCCAGTGGCACTTAAAATTTTGAAGGTGAAGAACTAAACTTCTGGCTAATAAAACAACCGACACTGAAAGTACTTTTGCTTGAGATGACTCCGTGTGAGGGACTTGGTGATCTTAGATAATAACGTAATAAACTCTGCATTCATCACTTTGCACATCCACTTGGTCAGTGGTACACAGGCTGCGTGAAGGCCCAGGGGAAAGGAAAGCCCCTGGGAATCAGAGAGCTGACCTCAAATCTGTAGAGTTACCAAACAGGTTTGCTATAACGAGCCCACAAGTGATGCCATCACCTGTCTTGCCTCGCACGTTTGTCTAATGTCGTTATCCTTATCTCCCCATCACCTTGAGGTCTCCCGTACTGTAAGAGGGAATGGTTCTGAAATAGAAGGAAAATGTATGATTCCATGCAGCAACACTGTGAACATAACACATTCAAATGTTAGACCACTCACTCCTTTTACCCCAAAAAAGGACTTTTTAGACCAAGAAACGTCATCTTTTGCTTAGTACAATCTAAACTAATTACTCTAAAGAATCACTCCATTCTATTTTTGTCTTCAAATGGGGAAAGGTTTTTCCATTACAAAAACATCTAAGAGTCACTGTACACATATGAACCTTTAACTATGCAAATGTATTTAACTACTGACACCCAGAATAGAGATTTATGTACTTCAATATGCATTTCATTCTAAACCAAGCAAGGCATACTTATATTTAATTATTATCAAGAATATTATAAACTTCTATGAAATGAGGAAAAATACGTCTATCAATATTTTTTGATCAAAAGTGATTTAAAATTGTAAGTAAATTTAAAAAATCACTTACCAAATTCTCTATTGATAGTTGAAACTGTCTAATTTCCCGAAGTGTTTCATTATCTCTCTTTACTTCATTTACATATTGAGCCAAGTCCTAGAGTATCAACAGCAAAAGGGAGGAAAAGAATAACTTTTCTGTAACAGACTGCTTTAATACACTATTTTGACAAGTTTATTTCTAATTTTATATTTGTCCTATCTACATATTTAGTAATTTCTTTTGAAATTCTCTTTAACGTTCAAGAATTACCAATGTGTATACCTAAATAAACGAGGAAAAAAGTGTCTGCAATAATATTTACAATATTCTCCATGATATCTATTGAAACACGAATTTAGTATCAAGAAAGAGAAAAACAAGTAATAAATTCTTAAAGAGAGATGATTTTTTTCTGAATTTCCTTAGTGTTTTATTTTTAAGATTAAAGATGGAAACATAATTGATGCAGCTCACTACTGAAAAAGCAGCCAACATCCAACATCTGAGGTAAATAGATAATATAGTAGAAAACATATATAAGGCAGCTCAAAAGCAGAATGTAAGGTGTAAACTAATCACTAACCTGGGTGCTTATCAGAAGAGAAAAGCTATGGCCCCAGCAGTGGGATCTTGCTCTTACTGTTGGCACAGCAGAGAGAAGCCATTACACAGCAGATTTTAAAAGGGGCTTTTGAAGGGATATACTACCTGAAGTCACAGGGTGAGATCATTATTGTGCCCTTTACCAGAACATGTACCGTACACATTCCACTAAAGCCTTTAAAATGCTCTGAAGATGCTTGAGTAATAGTGACAATTTGCTGGGGCTTCTCTGTTTATGGCTAGAGATGAGGAGTGAGCAGCAGAGGTAATTGGTAGGGTCAGGAATGCAGTTGGAAAAAGCATTCTGATCTTCCTAACTTGCTTTTACAGTATCCCTTCAATATGGTCACAAATTTGGAGGGTGGGAGGAAAATACATCTTCTCCCTAAGATGTTTTTAATCAGAATCTATGAATAGCTGCAGTCATTATGCTGGCTTCCCAAATGGATCTGTGCAGGATACATTCACGTCAGTCTCACAAGACTTAGCTTAGATATTAAATAAACTCCTTTCTTGCTGCCAAAAGAAATCCAACAGCATAATCCTTCCAAGAATTTTCTTTCCTGGGAGGCAGTACCATTTTGCTAGCAGTTTTTCCAAAGACATTTTCTTTTTGTCTCTCTTGGTGAGAGAGACCAGGGATTTTAGATGCAAAACACCAGTGCTACACTGTTATTTCTACTACAATGGCAGGGACAACATTAAATAAGAATAGGAATAATGCTGCAGCCTTAAGGAGAGGTGCTCATACCTCAGAGGTTTGTGGGTTTGTGGGAGGGGGTGGGGTGAGGTTTTGTGGTATTTTGTTTGGTTACGTCCTGCCAGACAGCACATACCTGCCACAGACAATGGCAAGAGATTTCTTTGATTTTTACATCCAACAGACACCAACAATGAAGAAAACCAGCAAATTGGAATGAAAAAGCAGGGGTAAATATAAAACAGAGTTATTTTCTAAGCCAATTAGCAGCAACCAGGATGCATGGCCTACCACTAGATCAATGAACACTGTGCCATCTCTTTTCCGGCAACTCTTTAAGGGAAATTATCATGGTGTCTCTACGCTCACTGCACAAAAATGGATAACAAAAAAAGGGAACTGAAAATCTCATTTATTAGATGGTTTGTATTCCAGGCATTCAAGGCAGTCACAAAATATGAGACAGCTGTGTGACCCAAAACTAACTTAGTCTGACTTCAGCATCTACTGTGGACCATACAGATTACAAGAGGAGATATAATTTATGTCATGTTGGCTCCTTTCTCCACAAAAAATAGGAAAAAACTTCCCAATTCCAGCACATGAATGTCACCATGCATGTCATGAAGACAACGGAAGCAGACCTGTGCTTTGTTTCTGAAGCTGTGCAGAGGAGCACATAATATATTACCTTATGCACAAGGCAGCACAGGTATTCTATAAAGCATTTGTATGTACCATTTGCAGGTGAATGTATAGTGACAGGTACTCTACCTCCAGAGAGATGCTACTGCTTTCAAAGATAACGCCACAGAGATCATATTAAGATGACAGAAAAAGGTCTTGTAAACAAAGACAGCTCTCCACCTCACTGGGAAATTACTGATCTTGATTCAGATTGACTTACAGTAGTAGAAATTTCAGAAGTAAGACCAACATGATTGAAAGATCTGTTTTTCAGCAGGGCAAAAGTAACCCAAAATGGGGAAGTTCCGTTTCAGAAACCCTCTGCTTCAACAAACTACCAAACTTGTTTCCCAGAATTGAGTGAAACCCTCAACTTTATACTTGCTGTGACCCACAAAGCTCACAGGAACCTGTGAAAACATGTTTGAAATCTTGTGAAGAACATGATCTCCTCCAGGAAAGAATTCTGAGCTACCATTCTAACCACCAACAGACACAAATACTTCACTGCCATAAATACTCACCTTCATTGCATCAAGTGCAAGTTTTAGATTTGCCTTCTCCATGGGATCAGTAGTGTGCTTTACCAGCTCCTGTGGACAGAGCAGTTAAAACTTTCCACCCACTGTTTATCATTTTTATAAACTGAAATCATCATTGTTCATGAACACCCCCAAAAAATAAAGATGCCAAAACCAGAAAACACAGCCCAAGAACAGGCATTTTCATCCCCAAAGTGAACAGCCTATCAGTGAGTAGAGATTATTGCAAACAGTTAATTGGCAAGTGTTTAGGAATGACTGCTGCACAGCCTAAATACTGACTTTAGCTTCTAATGAACTATCATGGGAATTGAATTTGGTCTGTCTAGCACTTAAAACTTGCCAAATCAGTTCATTACTGTATGTGCATGCTGTAAGCCCAGGTAAACAGCACTCAGGTTGATTTACACATTGCTATATGGTATTTCACCCTATCCCAAAGCATGCACTTGTCCACAGAGAGGGATCCATGCTGATAGTAAAACCTCAGCTGAAGTGTGCACACCGTAAAAGTCACTGTCTCATTGCATATAAGAGGAAGCTGACTCAGAAAACATACTGAAATCAAGTTTACATGTTCAAAGAATTGTATTAACCACTTCCCATATGGAAAACAGAGTCCTTTGGGGGCTTTTTGAAGTAGAAGTGTAACCTCTTGGGGAAACATGTCATTTCTTCTTTATAATTTGAGGCAATAATTATACATTTCAGCTCACATAACTTAGCAAAATCATAAGAAATTAAATACTATTTTATGCTCATACTACAATTAATAATAAGTAATTCATACTAATATTTGCATCACAATTCTAATAATTTACTCATTATTTTCTTTTAAAGTCTGTAAAATATTTTTCTGGTACAGCATATAGATATTTTTACACAGAGCATAGTGACATTGTATATCATCTTTCCACAATATACAGGTTGATTATAAAATCATGAGTCAGATCGCATAAATTTTTTTAGAAGAAATTGTGTCATTCATTTTGCTTTTTCCAATTTTGCATTGATCAAAATATTGATGACTCATTTATAGAAGTATTTAAAAAATTTAATATTACAAAATGTGTTGTTTTGCAGAGTAAAAATTATGCTTCATATATAAGTAGTAGATCTTTTTAAAATTACATTTTACAAGCATCAGCAGGGTTGACAGTCTAATATAGTAATACATTTCTTTGCAGCTGAACTAATGAGTCTCCTGGCACAGCTATCAAATTAAATTTATAAGACTCTCCACCCTTATTACAGGACTAACTGCAAAAGCTAATGCTTTGTGTTATATCAAGAAGCATTTCAGAATAAATATGGCCTAATTGCAATTTATGACAGCAAAGAAGTATCATAAAAGTATGCTGTATGTATGGCCCAGCTTCCTCTTTTGGGGGTAATGGTTTCCATCTCCAAGTACCACGATTATGGTTTGGTACTACTAACCATTTTAAACACACCAACAAGAAAAGGTCCAGAGACTGAGGAAACAATCTTGTTTTATTCAATTTTACCTAGATATGCTTCAGCTCTAAGAAATGATCTCTGGGAGAAACCCTGCACTTGACTGAATTTTATTTCGTAATTTATCTAGGGAAGGGTCAATCACCTTCCTTTGATAAAGACATTTAGCTTTCATTTTTACAATCCACTGATGATAAACAATCACAGTTTTGCTCTCAGCCCCCTTAAATTTCAAAAATAAAATACCTGGAGCAGTAGGTGATATTTTAGCACTCTTTGCATTGGAACAACTAAGAGATCCCGCAATGTAAATTTCCCATTATTGGCCCTCTTGGAACATTCCTAGTTTAAAGCAGAAGAAAGAATAAGACAATAGAGCTATAAAATAAACCCATTCAAGTGATATATATGAAAATTCTGTGACATATAAGCAACTACATTAAACTTGTGATAAATAGTATCAACAAAATGAAGAAAAATAGTTGATAGAGCAATACCAAAAAAAGCCTGCCTTTAGTCACTTGTTCTTAGATGTTTCAACATCCATACAGCTAAAAAAAATTATATATTCCTATGGGGGGAAAAAAAAAGCAAAAGGTAATCATGAAAACTACAGGCCAGTCAGTTTTACTTCAGCACTTCACTGCAAAAATTGTGGAGCAAGTCCTCTTGGCAGCAGTTTCTGGGCATATGAAGAAGGTATATGGGAATATCCAGCATGGATTTCCCACAGGTAAATCAATGCCTGACCTACTGGACTGCTTTCCACAATGAAATGGCTAGATCTCTGAATGGGTGGGGACAGTCTGCCTTGACGTTTCCAAGGCTTCATCTCTTACAGTAGAGTAATATCCTGGTGGTGTGCTCCAGGTCTATAAAAAACGACTGGATTATGAGGCTCAAAGAGTGCAGTGACTGACATTTCCTGCACCCCCTGAGGGACAGCTGCAAAAGAGCTCTTCAGGTCTCTGGCCAAGGCCCCCTCCCCTTTAGTGCCACTGGCAATGATCTGCAGCAAAAGACACAGGACACCCACAGCATGTCTGCAGCCAGCACAGCTCACCCTTCAGGGCTGACACTCTTCAGGGCAGGCCCAGCACAAACCTCATGTGAAGGCAACAAGGCAGAGATGAAGTCCCTCACCTGGCCAGGCACTAGCCAGGGACATGCTGACCCTGAGGGCTGAGCAGGTGGGCAGCGGCTCTGCAAAAAGGACCCAGGGGTCTTGGCAGACAACCCTGGGTCTATGGGACAAGGGCTTGTTCAGCCTACAGGTGCCTCCCAGCCTGTGTGATCCTGCAACTCTACGTTCCAGCTGAGACATGCTGATAAGTGGAAGGGTACACTGATGGTCACTTCCTGAAAGAAAATCCTAACTAATGTCAGTGGCAAAACTCTCTTCACTTCAGGACCAGGATGCGCACTTTTGTACATGCAGCACATTTTAATTTGATCAGAGGTTCCAAAAGAATGAAGGGAAACACATTCACTCATCAGTCCAGCTAGTTTCGTCATCTTAAAGGTTTTGACTTCTATAAAAGCAGGACATAGTTGCAGAAACACATGGTATAATGTGTGTGTATATATATATATATACATGTTAGAAAATATTGATACCTCTAACTTCAATTTAACATCTTCTTTTGTCTTAGAGATATTGTCTAAGCACGATATCGCTATCTCCACTTGACTGCAGTACTGTCCATAAATAACCAACCTATATCAAAGCAAGAGAAAGAATTAAAGGATCACTTGTTTATTTAAGAACAACCCTCAATCATTTTTTCACAAAACTTGTTTCAAAAGGAGCAGTGCCTATATAAGCAAGGACAGAAGAAACATTAGCCATGGGTTCAATGGGCAGCACGAGTGAATGAAGACTGTTCAGGAGAACAGTTTTGCTCTACTTTCAAAATTACCTGAAATCATTGCATTTTCCTTTAATAGTCACATATCTATATAAATGTTCCGATAAATATAGGATTCATTAAAAAGCAGCAAAACTTCTGTTGAACAGAACAGTCTGTAGTTTTCATAGCAATATAGATTTCCAAGGATGTAATGAAGAACTTCTGGAGCACACGCTTAATAGATTAATTACAGCCATCCTTTAAAGAACTTGTAGGTTATCCAATTATCCAGAACAACTCCTTGTCCCCTGATTCCCTCCTAGAGAAGCAGAAAGTGTAACAGTGTGGGAAATGACTGTGTCCTGCTTCAAATGAGAAGCTGAGACAGAGGGTCCCTGAAGGCAGGACAGTTTATAGGCCATCTGGGACACCCTCCTCCCTTGGAAAACGGCCCCACCTAACATTCTATGGATGCTGCTCTCCAGTTTCTCACACACCAATTATTACTGCTATAATACTCCTTCCCCCATCACCCAGAAGCAAACCCAGTTAGCTCCCTCAAGTCTTTCTGACTCTGCTCCCAGAAGGACAATTTTTAACCAAAACACAAAGATTACTTTATGACAGGTCAGCAGCGGAGCCAACTGAACAAGTGCTTTTCAGCCAAGTACCACAGGCAAATAAATTCATCTATATAATTCAACAGCTGTTCAGTGCTGGCAGAAGGAACAATATGAAAAGGTGGGTAAAAAAACTGGCAATTAGCCCACAGGGTATGGCATGTTGCCACAGCTATCCTGTAATCAGCTTGGCTGCTTTTCAAAGCTTGAAGGCAAAGGGTGTTTGCTTTACTGTCACACCTCTGAAACAGGGTAAAGCAAGACTAGAGTCTCTTCTCTCTTCTCTTTTGTATGTGTTGTCTCTTCTTTCCAGTTACGACCTCTCCTGTTTACTTTACTCTGAAATATCCCTAAAAAATATCCTTTTTTACTCTCTTAAACAACACTAATATATGTTATAAAAAATCTGGGATTATGTGCATGAAAAAAAAAAATGTTGTGCAAAATAAGATATTTACGTTTCCTTAAAAATGTATTTGTTACCTAAGTAAAAATATTGCCAAAGCTGGGCTAACAAGAGGGACGGCTCATAAAACAATAGGTTGCATTTTGACTTCCAGGCTCAAAACACTAAAACTAGATTGATAAGGATAATTATTTTGAATTTAATCCCATTTCAGAAATACACATCAAACAAAAATACAGTAAAATACCAAAACGAGCACATATTAACACAATTAGGAAGAGTGCTTAAATCTTACCTTTCCTTGTAGTTAATAAAAATTTGATACAGGTTTTGATCATTTTTGTTAACAATGGAATCATTGATGTCCTGTGTAAGACTCCTGTGAATTTTCACCAAATCCTTAAAAACAGTAATCAGGAGGGGAGAAGCTTTGTAAAAATAGAATGGCTTAAAGCTTTGAATATAAAAATAAATTATTTTATGCTACACCCATTAATTTCAATAAATTGGAAAACAGATCATTTGAGAATAGAACTTAATTTCAATGTTTGGCACATCTTCTGTATAGTGCAACAAGAAAAACTAAAATCCAAGAGATACCTATTAGAGACTAATTTATTCTAGCTTGCAACATGCACTGTTAATTCACCTTTATTTTATAATGATAATTTTAAAATTAAGCAAGTCAAGTAAATGCTTTAGTGACAAGTTGAAGTAATGATTCTTGTCCCTGAGCTGTGAAAAATTAGTTCTGTACATTACATTGGTCAATTAGCAATGTCCTAATGCTAAATTAACTGTAATCATAATGAGTTTCTCAATACAGCACACAACTAATGTCTGAGAAAAAGAATATTGCAGAAGGATTTGCTCTTTGATTACTGTTGCAACTCTCCTTGCTTATACACTACCATAAATAAACTATACGAGATTGCATCAACCTTAACACTGTATGGACTCTGTCAGAGAATGCAGAACTGAAGTCAAAACAGGGTAACAAGTTTTGAAATCTGGGTAACTGTAAGTAGTATACAGACTGCTGGAATGAAAAAGAGAGGACTGTTTAAAAGAGCAAGCCACTGAAGATGACCTAATGCAAGAAATTATATACAAAAATAATATTCAATACTGAGCATGAACTAAGTTAAAACATTTCACTTCACACTAATGAAAACTAACAGAACATACAAGGTCAATCACATCACTGATGAGGGTGCAGAATCTTGAAACAGATCAAATTTAGTTGCTAGCAACTGTATGGCCTTATCCTGTTAAGAATCTTACAGTACACAGACATTATTACAGAAATGCTTCCCAATTAATTTATTTGGAACAGGAGCACTTTTTCTAAGGAGCACACAGGGACTCAGCTAAGCAATACCCCTGAAAAACAGCTTAATGCTAAGGCGACAATAGGTCTTTTGGGGCTTCTGTCTCTAATTCAGATCAAGTTTTAAATGAAACTGATGTTAACATCATTTGAAGTTGATGAATGTTCCAACATTTCAGTATTTGTTACATGTACTTTCATTTCTCTTTCTCTCTGTATGTCCATATATGTAATTCACAGGCAGGCATAGGTGCACATAGAAGTGCATTTATATATGGGTGCACACATAGATGTACTATATATATATATAATATATATATATATATATATATATATATAAAATATAGGCAGATACAGACGTAAATTTAGAGCCATACATTCACTTTAAAGAACAGAACTTGGAAATATGAGTGTCAATGAAAGGCACTTTCTTTAGATTGGTCATTTGGGGTAATTGGTTTGGAGATTTTTTCTTCAAAATGAAGTACTTTGATATCAGCAGTTGATCCAGCAAGCATCTTTTAGAGTCTATTTAAGGAGTAGAACATCACCCTAAGGAAACAATCCTTCACCACAATCCCTAAACAGAAGAAAATCCATTCTGTTCTGAGAACACAGCACTTGCTCTTCACATCTCACTTTGCTGCAGAGCTCTGTGTAACAGCTATTTTTAGTTTAAAACAAGCTTCCACTGCCCTCCAGCCTTCCTGCTGAGGAACTGCCACACAGACAAGGTCTGAGCAGACAAAGCGTTTGCAAGTATTTTTGGCTTAGGCAAGTCCTGTACTTCTTTTAAGATAATTGGATGCCTATGGAATGCTCCAGGAGTTGGAAATAAGCAGCATCTTCTAACAGCAGAATATCAAATGCTGACCACAAAAAAGCAAAATAAAACAACTCAAACATAAGTTTACTATGTATCTCCCTAGTCTAAAATAAACAGGTTTTGTTCTTTTTAATCTTATGTGATCCCATGCAATCCTTTAACTAGCAGCGAGTGGACTGACCTCCCTGTTTGTGCTCACAGCATTCAAGCCCTTTCTGTACAGTGTTCCCATTGACTGGAATTAGGTCTTTCAATAAAAAAAAGTCAATATGCCTGGGCACACAGAGCCTTAGGAAAGAGGTTCACAGTAACTTAGGTAGGGCACATCATGGCTTTATTTGCAATGAGTAAGAAATACTAATGCAGGACAGAATATAAATTTGTTTTCAAAAGCAAAAGAATCTCTGTGGGGAGCTGATGTAATTCAAGAAGACAAGTTAGTTATGGATATCTGTGACAGTGTTTTGGACTAATATTCAAAGTGGACATGACAGCAATTAGGAGGCAGAGTAAAAACTTCACTGAGGGAAAAATATGGCAAAGTGTCATGTATCATCCGTATAGTAACTGTCATAACTTACCTTCTATCAGGATGATGCTAGAACAGCAACCAAAACATTTTTACAGACATGCCAGGTTCTCACAGAATAAAATAAAATCCCCAACACCTACTCCTACAACCTGAGAGCCTATTGGACATGCCAGAGATGGCCAAACCAGAGGTGATATTTTACAGGCAATAATAGCTTGATGTGGCCCATAGGCCACACTCTGGGGACCCTTTCTTTATAAAGGCCTCATAAAAGAACATTGCTTCCATTTGTCTGTGTTGAGAGAGGCTTCAGACCATTTCTGATGTCCTCCCTGGAAGTTAGACAGAGTAAAGACATGAATACTTATCAACTAAAACTATATGTAAATTGTCATACTGTTTTGATTAAGCCAAAAATAAATGACACGAAGTAGCAATCACAGGAACCACTATTGTTTCAGCCAAACAGGAGGTTTCCTAGATATTTCACAGAGGATTTCCTTATCCTTTCCAGCACCAGATTCTGAATCCAAAACTATGTTATGTTGCCTTTCAAGTGTGTTCAATGATGTAAGAGCCAGGGCAGCTACAAGGATTTGCAGAGCAGCTACAGATAGTCAGTATATAGTGGCAGGTAAGTTAGCAGTCACAACTTTGTACCATCATTAAAATATCAGCATTTATTTGAAGATAATCCATTTCTAGAAATTATTAGCTTTTAAGGATCAAAAATACTCCAGTTTATAATAATTCACTCTTTCACACACTAATACTATTTATCTTAGCTTATTCCCTCAAGCAGAAAAAAAATTGGTAGAGGGCATCTTTTTTAAAGAATTAATATCCACATAAACACATCATGCATTGTATTTCAAATAATCATTTTGTGCAGTAACATGTAACACGAATATATCACAATCAACTATGAACCTCATATCTGTTCAATAAATATGCAATTACTCACAGGAATGTTGATGAACACAGTATCAAACTCTGATGCTGACAGAAACCTTTTCAATGGCACCATGAAAAACTGAAAGAAAAGAAATATATACATTGGCTATTATAATTCTATCTTCTAGACTGCTATAAAAATGCATGTTACAAGTCTGTAAGCAGCATCTTACTTTCTCAATTGATTCCAGAGTTTCAGTGTACTTCTCTTCAGTTTGCTTTATTTCAGCAAGACAACAGCTTCTTATGTCATTTTCAGGACATTTCTGCAATTACAATGGAGTCAAGTTTAAGTCATTAACAGGCACCTAATGGATAACAAATGGGTTTATTTGTTTAGAATTATGCAATTAGGATAACTGCTTCCTGAAATTCTCTGAGTACTGCAGCCTCCAAAGATGACAGCAATAACCAAGAATATTTTAATGTTCAATTAGCTGATGACTTTAGTAAAATCAAAATAATATTATGAAAAGTTAATGTTCAGACATAAAACACTGAAGTATCAGCATGTACTTTTGAAGCTGAAATACAAGGTCACATTTAATTTACATCCACACAGAGAAATCCTATTTAAAAAACTCAGCAGTTAATAATTCTATTAAATTATGTAAGCAACATTGCATTGCCATAAATACAGGATTCAGTCTAATCCTTGTACTTATTTAGTTTTTTCCCTTTTATTTCTCGAGGGGAGCTTTCTCTTCAGACACACAGGAGTATGTCTATGTCCTCAGATCTGGAACTGCAGGGACCTTAAAGTTCAACTCTCACATATGTATGTGTGTGTCTCCATAAAGACCCTGGGATTTTTCCATGTAAACCACCAGATTCATAGGACATGGAATTATTAATAATTACATGACTCTATAAAAATAGTTTACAAGTATTCTTACCCAAGATAGGATTTACAGCATTACAGCTTCAATAAAATCCTATTCAAATAAAAGAGTAAATAACTGGAAGATGATGTGGAACCATTCATGTCAAGCAAAGCACAGAAGATCTGGAGATATTAGAGGTCAATGTGGAAGTTTGACACAGTGACTGGATAGGCCCTTGCAGTTAGAAGCAGTAACTAATACAAAATGTTTTCTCCAACAACAATAAGCAGTATTGTAACAAGCAACAGAACTACGACACCCTGCCTGAAGCCTATATATCAATTTGCAACATCCTTCAGCATATCCCTGGTGGTATCTTACTTATTTTCATCCAGTGTAGAGACTTCGTATGCTACACGTAGACCAGATGACTAGATGTTGTTCAAATACAGAGTCAGGAGTAGAAATTTAGCACAATAGTTCGTTCCATTCAGATAAAAAACACTTCCAGCTTTTGAACAAAAGACTTTTCCCCTCTAGGAATAGCAGAATTTCTAGACTGAAATTTCACCATTTAGCTCCTGGTATGTTCAAGAGCTAGACTCCTTCCACTCCCTCTCTGCTGCCAGTCTGACACACATGCTAAGCACAGCATAGAGTAAGCCACACTTACACTGTCCATGAGCCACACATAGCTCCTATACAACTTGGCCACCTTAGAGTGGGAAACCTATTCCTACCACCTCAACTACAAACCAAGATGCAAATCACACAGGTACATAAAGCTTGGTCATTGCTTTGGCTGATCTCCTTTACCCTTCTCTCTTTGTCTCTACATGACTCTACAACCAGCTCCTACAAGAGGAGCACAGCTTCTCACTCTCATTTACCAGGTGCTGCAATTTCAGAAACTACCCTTGAAAGCGCAATTTGTGCAGTTCTTCATTTTCCCACAATGAACATTAAGGTTCCATCTTTATCAGATGCAGAGACAATTAACCATTTTGGAAAAATAGAGTCTTATCAGAAGAATTGTGCTTTGTGAGCATCATCATGGTCACCCTCATCTCAAATCTATCATTTATTCCCAAATTCTTTTGAACAGGGAAGGAGACACTGTGACAGTTAACTGTAGTTCATTATCTCTATGAAGTATTAGATCTTGACATTATTTAGACTTTCAACAATTTTTTACCTTTAGCTCAATACTGCCCAAAATGTTTGCAGTATTTGTCCCATTACAGAAGTTGCTGTACTCAAGAGTTTGCAAAATTTGGGAATTTGTTGTTTATCAATCCTCATATGAGCAATGCAAACAAATCCTGGCGTTCCAGTTAAAACCATTCACTTCAGTTTTGTGCTCACCTAACCCAGAGAGATCACTAACACAGACACTTTCAACAGAAATTGACATATCAATTTTTCTACCCACACCACAAACATCTAAAATTTGAGTGCAACAAACAAAAGGAAAGAGGGAATAATAATGTGTGATACCAGTACAGGTAAGGAAGACTGCCTCTGAAGTTCAGCTGCTCCTAGAGAAAACTTAGTGGAACAGTTTACTTTGCAACACAATGACAACCTAATGATGAACAAAACCTACAAGGTTGAATAAGTAGGAAATTCACTAGTTTGAAACAATTCTCAGTTGTCCTTGTTAGGCTAGTTGTCCAAACTATGGCTGAAATAATATTAGACATAATAATTTCACAAAATTATAACAATTTTGGAGATAGGATGCTTTCAAGCAAGCAATTCAATTAACTGCTCTTAAAATAGCTGGTAAAGTTTACTACCCAAAACTATCAAAGTAATTACTGTATTTCATTTAAAAATCACTTTTTTCTATAAGCTTACTATAGCTAATGTTTTCCCCTTTACCCAAACAGCTTGCAAAGTCTCACATAAGAGATAATGCTCTGCACATGACAACTCTGGATGCAGCTGAGCAGGAGTGTCACTGAAACTATCTATAAAGACACCATTTCAGCTTTCAAAAAGTTAACTCCTATTGCTCCAAAGCAGATAGGAATTGGAAAACATACGGGTTGCTGTGCTGCTTCATCTTTCATTAGATCTTCATACACTTCCCCACCTTCATCTTCTCCATAGACACAATCGTACAACTCCTCATCTTCCTCAACACCAGTTTCACTGAAAAAAGACAAGAAAAAAACTGTGACAAAGTACCACCATCTCTGCAAGGGACTAGTCACACAAAAAGTTTCTACAGTAAACAAACAGATTAATTAACAGAATATCTAATGAAAATAACTCATTAAGGGAAATTAAGTCCATAAATTAATTTTATTTTCTCAATTAATTTAAAATAAATTTTACAAAATCAACACAATACTGAAGACTACATGAATTTAGAACTATACGGTAACTAAACCAGCAGCAAAAGCAACACTTCAGGACAGTTTAGTTACAAGCTACAATCCAGCTGCCCTCTTCTCCTTGACCCTTTTCCCACCACATCCAGTGAAGAGAAGTTGCCTCTCCTTACTGCCTGCATCCCACTACACTGCCATGTGAGACACTGTTAGAGCTCTTCTTCCTGCCTGAAGAAAAGACTATCCATGGTAAAATATACCAAAGTCTGCAGGGCCAGCACTGAGGCACTGTAACACCACATCATAAACCAGAATCTGGATCATCTCAGGCAACCTTCAGCTACTCAAAATGAAAATCAGACAGTTCAACAAAACCAAGTATGCACAAGTGATGCCCTCCAATTACCCAGACCACCGAAAAATATCAGAAAGTCAATGCTTAACTCTATCCTTAGCTAATTCAACTTCATTACAGTCAGCCCTGCTAGAGTGTTACCCACTTTGTGCTAGAACTTTATCAAGCACATAATATCTTTCACTCCTATTTTATAGGCTATGTCTATCAAAGAACTCTAAAAGGTATTCTAATTGTTCAAGTCACAATAACAATAGAGAAACTGGATCAGATATGCTGACAATTTTGAGGTTTTTCATGTTGGAAGGCAACACAGAAATTCTTCAGAGTAAAAACCAACAGGTTAGTCCAGCATCTCAGTTCCCACTTGCAGTGATAGTGTGCTGGCACATGACATTAAACACTGGCAGCTGTCAGATGCAGCAGACACACTCCATTCTACCACATTCAGGGAACAAAAGCTGGCAAAAAGGCAGAATAAGGATAGAAACATTTAACTACTACGGCTCTTTCTGACAAAAAGACTTAAATTAAATTTAAATTCTTTAGACACCATTAAATGCAGGGAAAATTAGATTAATTTCAAATAAACTTACTAATAATTGAGGGAAACTAAAATATGTGGGCCATTTGCATCATTCACTGGCACATTTGTTTCTTATTCTTGAATTGCTTCCTCCACAATTAAGACAGCATGCAACTATTAAATTTCCGTTAATAATATTCATAATTTGTTGCACAAGAAGAGTTACAAATCAATTTCTTTGGTATAATTTGTTAGCTTTTTTTTTTTTTTTTTTTTTTTTTAATGTCTTACAATGCTGAATTTACATGCTCATTTAAGAACTGGTGGAAATATTATTTTCAAGCAGTGACGATGCCACCACATCTAAGAGATAAGGACATCACCTCTTGCCCATTTGGGTCTCAGAGGAGAGTGCAATCCCCGCCCTCTGCACACTCTGCTACACAGAGTGAAAAGCAATTATCTATGAGACAGTCAGTCAGCTGCAGAGACGAGGACAAGCTTTGCAGACAAAGTGGTAAATTGAGCAATGCCAGTCATGGTGAGGTTTCCCTTCTTTATAGGCACTGAAGAAACAAATCCCTGGAGTGAACAGCAGCTTCTTTCCCACACTGCAGCAAGTGACATGCAATGAGTGCTGGTGAACTTTGAGTCTTGGTACAGTGAGCTCTGACCTAGCTCTTGTCCAACATGATTCCTCATGGATCTTGAGAGATCCCAGCCAAAGGACACAAAAGTATCCTGACAATCCTGCAAACACTTACCCGGAAGAGGTAAATGCACTCGCATTAAGAATTTCACTGACTTTAGGAAGAAGATCCACTTGAATTATGATCCAAATATGCATTTTCTTTGCAAGTTCAAGACAATTTCCTTGAGTCTCTTTCAAGTGATATTGCAATCTTCTGAAAGCATTCTCATAGTACTGAAGGGTAACTTAGAAATGCAGTCTTTATTTACTTTGCTACCAGCACCCTCTATGAAACATGTTGCTTTAGATACACAAATGTATTGTAATAATTCTAATAAGTTTTCATAATTAATTCTTCCTGGTCAGCATAATGACTAACGAAATATTTACAAATTAAATAAATATCCCATTCTCATTAAAACTATATGTTCTACAACACAACACAAACAATAGTGTGCAACTGAAAGACAAAATCAGTAATTAATATATTTACAACGTACTCTATTAAATCAGGAAGACCTTTGTAGATATCTTCATCATCAACGCTTTCTTCTGTAGGGAAGGGCCTATAGAAAGAAAAATAGCATTAATTACAGGCACCACTAGCCTAGTCATATAGTGGATTTCTGTTTGGTTTTGAAAATTATCACACAGATCATTGTATACTAATGTGCTTATATGCTCCCCCCCTTTCTCTGATGAGCAGTGTATGTGTAGCTATACTTCGTTATAGGGATTAACGTTTAATAAAAACCCTACCAGACACAGTTGTAACCTTTCAGGTTAGGCCTGGTATGGAGTTCTTTGGTTTCTTTTTGAAAATAAGAATCTCACAAACTTGGCCAATTTTGCTGATGTTTTAGAAGCGAGAAAGAAGAGAAACCCCATTTGTCTTTACATAAATCAGCACTGCATCAAACTTGACTTCCGATCCCTGTGTCACGATTATGACACAAGTTCTGCAATACCAGCTGCTCCTCTGTTCACCTCCTGTTTCAGCATGAGCAGTACACACAACTCAGGCCCTGCACTGAGTGTACCAGAGGTAGCAGATACCTTTTGTAACTTCTCAGAGGTCCAGAGCCTTGCTTAGCTGCCCACCTGGCAACTCTGGCTTGTAGCTAGAGAAGTTCTTATTGGGAACACAGCCTATACTGCCTCTAACAACTTTTTCAAGGGGGATCACACCAAGAGGCATTCCTCCCACCACTCCCAAGAGCAATAACATACCTTATTCCTGTGCCTAGTGCAATGGGAGTGCGTGAAAGCTTTGAAAGTGTTTCTATCACCTGCAGAAGAGGGAAACAGAAACTACGATTAGCTGTAGAACAGAAGCAATAAAGCATTTTGTTCGCTATTGTTTCATTATCAGCAGCAGTACTTCAAATCAAATGCTATACAGAGACAAAATCCGGCTGTGCTAACCGAACACAGTTGGGACCGGAACCGGCGCGCCTGCAGCGCGGGGCGCGGCAGAGGCGCTGCGCTCTGGCGGCCGGCAGAGGGCGCCAGAGGCCCGGGAGCCGCGCTGAGCCCGCCGGGGGCCCGCGGCCTACAGCGCAGGGCGGCCCCGAGCCCGCCCGAGCACGGCAGCGGCCCGCAGGGGAGAGGAACACCTCCAGGAGCCCGCCCTCACACCCGAACACGGCACAGCCGCCGGGGAGAGGAACACCTCCAGGAGCCCGCCCTCACACCCGAACACGGCACAGCCGCCGGGGAGAGGAACACCTCCAGGAGCCCGCCCGCACACCCGAACACGGCACAGCCGCCGGGGAGAGGAACACCTCCAGGAGCCCGCCCGCACACCCGAACACGGCACAGCCGCCGGGGAGAGGAACACCTCCAGGAGCCCGCCCTCACACCCGAACACGGCACAGCCGCCGGGGAGAGGAACACCTCCAGGAGCCCGCCCTCACACCCGAACACGGCACAGCCGCCGGGGAGAGGAACACCTCCAGGAGCCCGCCCGCACACCCGAACACGGCACAGCCGCCGGGGAGAGGAACACCTCCAGGAGCCCGCCCGCACACCCGAACACGGCACAGCCGCCGGGGAGAGGAACACCTCCAGGAGCCCGCCCGCACACCCGAACACGGCACAGCCGCCGGGGAGAGGAACACCTCCAGGAGCCCGCCCGCACACCCGAACACGGCACAGCCGCCGGGGAGAGGAACACCTCCAGGAGCCCGCCCTCACACCCGAACACGGCACAGCCGCCGGGGAGAGGAACACCTCCAGGAGCCCGCCCGCACACCCGAACACGGCACAGCCGCCGGGGAGAGGAACACCTCCAGGAGCCCGCCCGCACACCCGAACACGGCACAGCCGCCGGGGAGAGGAACACCTCCAGGAGCCCGCCCGCACACCCGAACACGGCACAGCCGCCGGGGAGAGGAACACCTCCAGGAGCCCGCCCGCACACCCGAACACGGCACAGCCGCCGGGGAGAGGAACACCTCCAGGAGCCCGCCCTCACACCCGAACACGGCAGCGGCACACGGCACAGCCGCCGGGGACAGGAACACCTCCTGGAGCCGCCGAGGTCACACGCGAAGTGATGGCGAGCGCCAGGCAGGGCAGAATGCGCACACACGGTCACATACATGGAGCTGTTGTGCTGGCAATTGAATTAATACAAGAGCTACTTTGACTCTGCCTGAGTTCTCTCCATCGCAACTATTTACTCACACAAGTCTTATTTGCTAGAGAGAGAAAATGACCCAAAATGACATCCTGCCTGAATTTCCATACTTTCAAGGACAAGGTTTCCCCTGAAACTTCCTCAGAAGTGTCAGTCTGTATCTTTTCAAATCAAAATCCATATTAAGCTGAGGAGAAATCTCCAAGGAAGGTTTTTATCAGCGGTATCAAAATGCAGTATCAGCAGTTCTACATTTCTACATTTCACAGGCATTTGGGAATAATCTCTACAATTTCAGTTGTTTATTTTTGCGTTCTAATTACAAGACTACCATGACCATAAAACAGAGTTGAAACTGCATCTCTCAAAGGAAGGAAAATTACATGTTTACACAGGAGAATGACAAAGTATAAAAACCACAGAGAAATATCACGAACTACTGCTTAAGCTGAAGTTACAAAGCCTCCATAGCAAATCATAATTCATAGGCAGATGAGCAAAATTAAGAATTAATATTAGATTAATCCTATGAAAGCAATATTTAGAGTTCATTTAAGCTGCTGTGAAAATTAATGCCACAAAAAAAAAATCTTGTTTTGCCTTACAGCAAAGAACAATAAAAACAAATTAATATGCCATTAACAAAATCAAAGATGGGGGTATATGTTTCCCCTCTGAACAGAAGAAATGCAATATGGTCTAGAATAAGCTTTAGAAATTGTGAGTAAAAGTTGACTGAATAAATGACAAAATTAATTAAAAACTATTTCACATTAATCAAAAGGTCAAAAGGGGAAAAAAAAAGGCTCTTTTAACAAGTCTTACTCTTGCAGTGGAGTTCTGGTTTCCATAGCAGACCAGAACCTGCCCTGCACACCTGCAAGAAACCCAGAGCAGGGCTGCAAGGAGTGCTGAGCCGCACAAGACAACATGCTGAGGGATTCAATGGCAAAATGATCTGTCCTGACACATGGGTGGGCATTGATTGGCAAAATCACAGGAGTTTTAATGGTTCTCAAAACAAAGAGGGGCAAGTCTGGTGAGCTGAATATCCCTTGTTTCAACATGATATTTCCCAGCATACAAAAAATCTCCTGCAAACTATTCCACCCACACCTGCCCTTTTCCTTAAAGCGATTCTCACTTATCTAGCATAATCAAACACAGTAGACATATGGCTTACTCTTCACAGCTAATTACAATTGCTTCAAGATAATATTTAAAAAAAAATGGGGGGTGGGGGGGTAAGCTGTACAAATAAAATTACTAATTTTAGTTAGGTAATTAGCTAATGTTATTCCGAGAGTACTGCCAAGTTACATTTTTGAGTTGTCAATATGAACATGAACAAAAGCAAGATTCATAAATAAGAGGAACAGAAAAGCTTTTTCAGGAACTGATGTGAAAACTTGGAGGGGGCGGAAACAGAGGCCCAGGATGACACCCACACACACTGGGGAAACCAGAGAAACATTTACCAGAAAACATGCAGAGAAAAGCACAGAGAAAGGAACTGTATGACTAGAGACAACAGGAGACTACAAGAATCTTCCCTGCTCTTAGAACAGAAACCATTATGCATTCCAGTCTCCAGTAAAGATTAAAACACAGATTCAACTTCCACAGAATAAAAGATAAAAACCACTCCTATTAAACCACAGCGTAAAACAGTGCTGTCAAGAAACAGAACCATGTCTACTGAGAGGCATTTTTCTTCCAGTTGTGGTTTCCCTAAAGAACTCTGAGAAAATGTCAATACTTACACCAGGAATCACCACCTCTGGTCAACACACTATTCCAATATCATACATGTGTAAATGTATTTCCTCCAACAAAAGGTTAGGCAAAGCAAGATTCTCCTTCCCATGGAAATTTCAGTTCTTTGGTTCTGAGACATTGCAAAAACAACTAAGAGTTCCAAACTTTCAAGGTCCATGGGGATGACTGCAGTTCTGTATGGGCTGAGTTGTCTGATTAACAAACAGAATTTCAGCAGGCATTCAGCAAAACAAACTTAAATGCAGCAAAATGTCTGATTTTCAATAACTGACAAAAGAAAGACTCGGGAGTTTTTCAGAACAGTGCTAGTTTGAAGCCCTATACAGTTATTGTGAGGGAACCTATAATATTGTGCAATTCTGAACTCCAAAAATTACAATGTACTATACACATTAAAGTCCCTAACATTCAATTCTGCACTTTGCATGTGCTTTTTTTGCTCTGTTTTCTTCCTTTCAGCAGAGCTTTAATCACTTTTATGCATTTAACCCTAAATGATCACCCAGCTCTCTTGCAAAGCAAGGACTCAGACAGATGCTCCTGTACTTTGAATGAGGCTTAACTGGACCTTAGTTTAAGTGCAAAAGTAGCACTCCTCACTTGTACAAAGTCCAGAACAACAGGATTCCATGCCTGGTGCTGCTCTGCAACAAACAAATGCACAAAGGGCTGCAGAGCTTTGCACACACACACTACCACCAGGAACATTCAGCAAAAAACAGGTACTGAGTAAAGACTTCTAATTGATATTCTGGCCAGCTACAACTCACCAAAAAAAAGCAACATTTATACTCCAAAACATCCCACAACGACTACATTCCTTCACACTGAAAAGCTCAATAACTCTGATTTGCCTGCAGGGAACCTGACACTGGGAGATATTAGCAAGAGGCTTCCAGGCATAAAAGGAAGTCCCGCTGCCCCCACCCCAGTACAGCTCCTTTGCACTGCCTAACACCATGAGACAGAGATTAAGCAGGTCTTTAGAAGTCACATCAAAGTCACACTCACTTCAAGAAGATGCGAACATCCAAGTTTGTTTTTCAGTACATAGCCAGTTTATGCAAAATACGACACAAAATTCAAATCTACAGCCATGGAAGAGGAAGCACACCTAAGCCCACACCCTGGTGTGTGTCTCTGCTCCTCATTCATGTTTCAAGCACTACTGGCAAGAGCAATGGTCTCACACTGTACATTAACTCTTTACTTCATTAGGACCTCTAACAGCTTTTTTTTGTTTTGCTTGGTATTTATTATGGTTTGACTCGACTGACAGTTGTAGGTCAGACTCTCTGGTTTATGTAAGAACTTTAATATGCCTTGCCAAAACATTAATTTTTAATTTCCTGCAGCCATACTCCAGTTAATCGCATCAGATATTCCTGTGCCTGCTTACAGCAGCAGTACACTAGAGGGACTATTTTACTACTTTCCATAGCAGTAATATGTCTGAGTTTAAAATGTCCCTTTCTAAAGTATTTTAGTGGTGTCTCTTTTTAATCTTGTTTCTTTAAAAAGAACTTTCAAATCATGCAGTTAAAGAACAGATTAAGTACTTTTAAAAAGTACTTTTCCACTTTTAGAAGAAACAGAAGTAAATAGTTTTGCAACTCACTGTCTCCCCAAACAAGCAATAATTCTGTGCTACTGAAGCTGCTGTAAGGTTTATGCCCATATTTATATTTCTGATATTTACCTAAACTGAAAATGTTAAGCGATCAACAAATATTGATGGCAACAATTTCATAGTTTATGCTAATAAAACTCAGAAAGGTTCAGTTGTGGTTAGATCATCAAAGCAGTTGCTTCCATGCAGGCACTTAAATCAGGATGAGTTTTCCTGCACCATAGTAAAAGTCAGAGCTCTGGGCAGATCATGAAAAATAAAAAGCCAATGTATATAGAAATCCAGTGTTTCTGAAGAACACAACATCATACATTCTCTGCATCATGGCATGAGGCTCTTATGAGGCCAATTTTAAGTGCCACATATCCAGGACACTTTAAAGCCAGAACTGCCAGTCATGCCCACATGCTAACTGAGTTCTCATGAAGCTGTTCTCACTCATTCACCAGAATGGTGAGGAGGAGGGGAAAGACATAATTTTGTGTCTCTGCCACTCAGAGATAAGATGAAAATGCTATACATAAATATATTCTCAAATTACTGATATTAGAAAGGATTATCTTTCGCTACTGTAGAGTTTACCAGGCTCTGGAGAGCCCTAGATCAATACTTGATTTGGCACAGAGTGGGGTGGGTGGCAGTTGAAATGTAAATATTGATTAGTATGTATTAATATTGTACATTAAACCATCACTAACTTTTGATCCAAAAGACCTCTAGGAACTGTGACATTTCCATTTTACTTGGTTAACAGATAAAAAAACTTGAAGTCAGATAACTCCAGGGTGATCACATAGCTGCTGATCTAATGAGCATATTATTCCAAGTAAAATATGTTCATAAGTTAAATTGAACATTTTCTCTCCATCTGCTTTGTTCGGGTACCGTGTTGGTTCAGGTTAGTTTTAATCAAACCACAAGCCTCTAGGGAAGGAGAAAGGATGAGGGCTTTTCAAAAAGGCAAAATGAATGAAAAGTCCTTAAAATAAAAGGAAAGAAGCAGGGGGAGGAGGGGGGAAAAACAGAGACAGTAGAAAAAACCTGACCTAAAAGCAAACCTCTGTTTCACGTACTGGTGCCTCTAACAGTCCCTTAAAAACAAAAACCAAATTTCAAACACCAGCTAGGCAAATATGCCTCTACTAAATACTGCTGTGACATGCACTGAAGTGTCAAAGCCATACAGACACAAAGCCGTGAAAGACAATTTACAGCCTTGGCACCTGCACCAACACCTCCTTAGGAACAGGACAGACTGCAGACCTCCAGCAGGTAGAAATGTCATCATCTGTGTTTCATTACATACAGCTTCACATATGGCTATATCCTGATTTTCACTTCATTCAGATTATGAAATCCAGGCTTTAGGTGTAGAGCACTGATAGGTGCAATTCAAAGGAAAGGCACAAATTTTCTTTCCACTAGGGTAATAACCAGCTGTGGGATGCTGCCTGTTTTCTCACTGACATCAACTTCAGCCATGCTGATCGTGGCTCTCTCATTTTCCATGCCAATTCATCCATTTCCACTGAACTACACCCTAAGGAAACACATCTGAAGACTACTTCATCCCTCTTTCCCAACAAGGCTTAGCGCTGGCATAGGAGTAGTAAAGAAAATAGACCGACTGTCCCAGGAAACCATGGCAGAGAAATTCACAACCCCGAGCCAAGTCTTTGTTACTGACAGAAGCCTGCCAGCAACTGTGAAGAAAAGGTTTGAAACCAGGTGCCAAACGCTTTCATGCAGAGGCAACAAGGGTACGACGGCTGTAAAGGCTGGTTTTGGCAGTCATGCACATTTCCTCTGAGCACTGAGCCCCAGCTCCAGCTGCAAGAGAGCTCAGAGCTGTTGTTGTGCTGCAGGCAGAAGCCTGGCTGGCTCTGTGCATGCGGACCTTCATACTCTACAAGCATTGCCCTAGGGAAGTCTCATCCATGTTAGTGTCAGGAAAGTTTATCCAGAGTAAAAAAAAAAAAAAAAAAAAAAGAAGAAAAAAAAAAAAAAAAAAAAAAAAAAAAAAAAAAAAAAAAAAGTGTTCCCGATCTGTCCATAGATAAGCTAAATACAGAGATGCATGCAAACCGCTGGGACTTATTTCAAAAGCCCCAGGGAATCAACAGCTACAGAAGATCCATCGAACTTTTTCCAACTTTAGAGAAAAAGTCCTCTAAGAAGGAGAGGTGAAACAGGTGAAACAGGCAGTTTGGAACAAGGAAGGCAGGCAAACCTTGTAGAACATAATTTTTACAGACCACTCGAAGATCTGAGGACAGATGACCTGATGTCCAAAAAAACAGGTCAATGCCAAGAATATTCACCCCCTTTTGCACACTGAACGTTTTATTCCTTTTATCAGAAGTGATAAAAGGATCTGATCATGCAAACTCTGGAACCAGAACAGTGGGACTGGCTGAGAGAACTGCACATATGAATCCTAAGCATTAAATGACAAAAACCAAAACCGAATGCTCGCTGGGAAACTGTAAAACTTAATACCATGTTATTAGTACTATAATGAGCAAGTCTTGACTAATCAATATCCAACAATGGACACAAATGTATGTGTATTTTTTTAAACTATGCTTAAACCCCCATTTTTCAAATTATAGGTCTCTGACAACACTACAGTCACTAGTCCAAAAGCAAGGTTCCCTAGATGCTCTGTTCTTACAGGGAATTGAAAAAATATAAATTGCACAAGCAGCACAGTTCTCTTCATCCCTTGGTTCATTTTGTCCACAAGGCTGAGAGACTCTCCAAGCGTGGAGGGAAGGAGTTTGAGCAGCTGCTTCCTGTCTGCAGCTCGTGGTTTTGATTCTTTGAATACCTTCCAGCCCTCACCACACCTTCTGGGGTGTTAAGTTTGGGGCTGGTTTTTTTTTGGTTGGGTTGGGTTGGGTTTGGTTTCGTTTTTTTTTTTTTTTTCTTTTTAAGATCTTGCTTAGGGAATGACAATGTTACTTTAAGCGTTGCTGTTGTATAAACATGCAAATAACAGCATAAGTGCAGACTGCCTCAGAGCATGCTGTTCTTCTAAACATGGAATTGGAGTTTATCCTTTCTGGTGCATTTGCTACATTTCAGGTTTTGCATGGAGGGCAAAAGAACACAAAAGGATATTCCTAGGACAGTACTAGAAAACCTATCTGCTATTAAGTCATTCCAGTTCCTTTCAGAATAAACACTACAAGGATAACCTATACTTAGAAACAGCATCTTTGAGCTGTATTCAGCTTTGATCAAGTACTTGTTTTCAATGCTTTTTGAAAACTCTTACTGATCATTTTTTCACCAAAAAATATGGGTCATAACAGTAATCAATCATGAAAGAAATAGCTTTTTCCTGCATTTTAAACAGGATATTTTAACACTTATTTTTTCCTAAATGTACACATTTCTTTTAAAATCCCTAATGACTGAACAGAGAGCTTATCAAAGGTCTTTAGACTTCAGACACATAGGGTTTAAGTAGGAAAGGATATGAATCAGTGCTGTGCGTTTTCCTAAGTTAGATTTACTTTGGCCCTGCCCTTTAATAGACTTCAGAAGACTATTTTTACATGTTTTAAAAAGAATAAGCAAATTCTCTAAACTGCAACTACCAGTCTGTACACTTTGTATATACATTTTGGGTGTTCATGACTTTGGATGTTTAAAATTGGCTTACAGATATTTTAGAAGGAAAGTAGTGCTTACATATTCCTTATTGATTGCACCTCCAATACTGTTTTAGGTATGCATCCTGCAGTTTAAGTGACATGTGGTTTCCTCACTCCCACTGTGTTATTTCACTTTAATATTTAAACAGATTCTTTGTCAGTTTTGATCCTTGCAAGAACAATACTCGGAGGAAGCTGTGCAATGGAGTTCTTCTCTTCTGCTAAAAGCAGAGGAAGAGTTTTTCTTCCTATCTTGGGTGAACCAGTCACTGCCACACTTCTCCCTTTTCTGAGTTTACTTTAACCATTGACTACACAAATTTAACTAGTGTGTGGCTTTACTTAGTGGCACCAAGTCACACCTGAACCATGAATTGAAGTTACTCAGCACACAGTCAATGGAGTTAAGAATATTTATTAGGCATAAATACACACTATGTATCTCCTTATTCTCTGCAAGAGAAAAAAAAAAAAATCCCCTGCTCCAGTGCAAAGGGAAGTGAGCTGTTCTCTTTGCTGCAGTCACCCTCCAACTCACTCACAGTGGCTCACAAAAGCCCACAGCAATCTTTCAGGCCTCACACATTTAGGAGGTCTCTCTACCAGAAGAGACAAGGGATTAGGTTGGTCCAACAGAAAAGCACTTGCCTCCAACACTACAAAAAGATACACAGTAAACAGGATGGCATAACTCGGACATTTCACTGCCTTCCACTCATTTCTAAAATCATCAGCCTTGATACAGGATTAAAGAAAATAAATTGAGAAGACATGCTGCAACGGAAGTGGTATTGTCAGCTTCTATTATTGGTACTTGGTTAAAAGCAGTGGTTTGGTTTTCTCCCTAATCATCTGTTCATTTAGATTTTAAAAAAATCTAAGTACACTTGCAGTAGTGGAAGAAAAAATGCAGAAAAATACATTCCCATCGCGTTTGTACTCAATTGTGTCTTTGAGCTGGATCCTTATACTGAAAATTACAAAATTAATGAAACTAACTTGTTATTTTTCTTTTTTACTGTTTAATTATGGTCTTATTAACTTGAACATGCAGTAGCTTGCAGGTTTATTATCTATATTTGCAACACTTCAAAAATGCCACTGCAGAACTAATGACAAAGTAAGATCGATTTCTCTCTTTTTTTAATGTTTTTCTAAAATGTTGTTGTTTAGCTATAACTTGCTGGAGGTTGAAAAGAACATTTTAAGTTCTTAAAGCCAGTGATGGGGATCATAGTATGTATTTTAGATGTAGATACTGAGATAAATAAGAGCAAACCAGAGATACCTATCATTAACCATATAGACGTGTTTACTATTAAGATGTCTCTTGGAATTTCACCAGCTCTGCTGACTACAAAAACTTTTGTCCTCTACTCGTGCTCTTCACCCACTGTTCTAACACAACTCCATGGTCATGAGAACTGATGAGCAGAGACACAGGGAGAGATAGATTTCTTAGCATATTATTCTGAAGAGCAGGTAAGGTCCACTGCTTATTTCCCAGCTCTGCCACGGTAGAGGCAGTAATTTCTGACATTAATATTGCCTCTTGGAGCACACAGGACTGTGCCTCACTTTTACTGTATAGGATTTATAGGCATTTTCAAATATTTGTTGTGGAGTTGTGCTTAAAAACACTTGTGAAAGGGCACAGGACTGAACACATCCCAGACTGGTAACAACTTCAGAAAACTTCATCTAAGGCCATTCAGTCCTCACTATTTACGATATAAACACCAGTAGCACACAGGAGTTCAATGAAACTCTTGATATGAATTTAGCTGACATTTCAGTCCAATACAGTGAGTCCAAACCAAACCAAATATCCCAAGCATTATAAGTCAAGTCAACCTCAGCAGCAGCCTACAGTGAGCAAATGCAAAAGCCAACTGCAGGCAAGCAGATGGACCTAGAAAACACACCAGAAAAGGCCATGCTTTGTGAAAAACAGGCTCTCACATCATTTGTAGGCAATGCAGAAAGGCGTTTTGGGGAGATAAAATTCAAGAAAAATATATATTGCATATACATATGCAACATATATATTTTATTGCATAAGTGGCTTTATGAAACATACAACATTAAAGATAAACCTTGATGGATACCAACATTCTCCTAGCATCTTGTCATAAATCTTACAGTCTCAATGAAAGGCACTATTTGTGCTAGAGTGTTAAATTCTTATGGGTCAAATGTCACAGGTAGGGATTTCAAATTGAAAGCTGCAATTCATATCCAGCAGCAATCTGAATTATGCCTCTATCTTCTTTTTTTTATATATCAAACTTCAAATCTAAAACCAAGATCAAAATACATTCAAGCTGATGAACATTAAATTGAGTGAAACAGCCTCAATGCTGAATTTTTTAAAAGCTATTAAGCATTACAGCTTGTAATTTTATCCCACCCTACCTGTAATGTTTCTTAAAATTTTGTTCCTCAACATACTTTCCTTTTTACTTAGCAAGCACTAATTTTTCTCCTCACAGGTATTTCCAACAGCACAAAAATTCCCTTACTGCACTCATACCAAAAATAGTAGTAATGAAACAGCCTCAAACCAGCTTAACTGAGACAGATGCATGAAATGTAATCTTCAGACAAGAGCAAAGTCAGAAGATTTGGAGAGATATTTCAGGAAATAAGAGAGATGTCAACAGGAGAAAGATGCAAGAAAGCTGAGGGAAGAACTAGGCCCTAGAAGAAGAGGAAAAATATCATTCAAAAGACTTAAAAGTAGTCAGCTTCTGAAAGGGTTTGAGATTACAAAAACATCACCTCAAAAAGTAGAAAACAAGGTAAGGAAACTGAAAACAACCTGTAAAGCAAATGAAATATAAAATGAGAACAAAGAAAGTAAGAGATCCCTCCATGGTAATTTGTTTAAAAAAAAAAAAAAAAAAAAAAAAAAAAAGTGAACCATGTTTTCCACCAAAAAGAAGAAAAATATCAACACAGAAACTTTGTGACCTGCATTAACACTGTTAGCTTGTTGCTGTAGCTGAGGTACCTACAATATGCAGAGCACACACAATGGAGATTTTGTGAGGTGTCTGGATGAGGACTTTTTTTTCCAAATAATCTCATGAATTAGCATAGTAAAATCAATTTCTCCATGAGCCTGCATTATTTTTACTTGGGGGAAAAAAAAAATAACTTCCTCTCAAATGCTTTTGAGAACAACTGCCTCTAAACCAGCACCTGTGTTCACCTTCATTTTCCATTTCTGAGCAACCGCTTGGAAAATAACTCAGCTTTTTGGGGTTTCATTCTCAGTAGAGTAATGCAATAAAGCATCTTTCATGACTCCCTGAAAAATATATCTAAGGAGAAAAAAAGTCTATGCTCTGTAACTCATGCTCACTTTCCTAAAGGAGCACATTTTTTCATTTAGTCATAGCCAGAAACACCCTGAGAACATTCCCTGTTGGTTACTTGCACATACTCCATCTACGTCAACAGCAGGAGATGAAGACCTGCCTTTCAGACCTTTCTATGCCTCAGACAGCCCAGACTGCCAGCACTACCCTGAGCCTCTGCTTCTGCAAACACAGAAGCAGAAATGCCCTATAAAAGCACGGACACACGACAGAGCACACTGCACTTCCCTGCCTTGCATGGCATTTTTTGGGTCAGCCCAGAGCTGTGCATTGGCACAGGACTCTTGCTGTTTTCTAAGTAGCATTTACTCTGCCAAGATCTTGATCAGCTTCTGGAGTTCAAAATCCAGGTTCTAAAAAGTGCTATTGCTCAAATATTTTTTACCGCCTTGTTTTTAGTATGACACAAGCCTTGTTTTCTGGATTCAAACACCCCAAGTAGGTTTTTAGTCACATTTGTGAAGTACTGATTTGGTAAGAAATAGAAAGCTAAACCCTCTTGTCAATGTTCTTGATTTCAGTTTTAAATGAAGAATCAGTTAATTTCATCTTGGAATTTGGTAAATGAACTCTGAGACATTCAGAAAAAGTAAACCTAATACAGGTCCACATTTCTGATTTCTTGAGACATCACAGCGGTTCATATATGCATATATTGATCAAAATACGTACAGAACAATACATGAATTATAGACAGTTGCATAAATAATCTTCCCTAAGCACTTGTCTGTTGCATTACAAACTGACTACTGCTTAAGGTCAACTTAATTCAAGAAAATATGGTTCTAAATAAATTATACAGCTTAGTTAAAACCTCCTTTTGACAGTTTCCAAATAAATTACAGTATCTTACAGCTTGTAAATCCTAAAATAATTTTATTGAACAATTGGTGTCAAAATTCTGTTCCTTCTCACAACTTCATCTTTACAGTGAAGGGGGAGGAGATCCACTTAGACAAAGGAAATGAAACTTCACCAGAATATCAGTGCTAAAAATTCTTTTTCCTTTTCTGAGTTTTGGTGGTGCAAGACAACATTAAAGACTGTTCTCACTGTACAGTAAGAACATACAGAAATTGCTCTGAATACAATGCAAGAGGAAGCAAATGAAACCAAATTGAATATTTCTTCTTTAGAAGAGAAAAATTAAAGAAGAGACTCATATTTAGGTTCTAGAGAATTGCAGGAATTTCAATAGAGCCATAGTTCTCCTCTGATGAGTAGGGGGTACTTACCTGCCATGCAGAAAAATCTAAAGATGTATTAAAATCTAAAGATGTATTTAAAGATTACAGGAATAATAATTGCTAATTTTCCAGCAAAACAAAACTCCAGAAACAAACCTGAAATGCCTAAATGGCAGAGGCCCAAGAAGCACTGCGGGGATGGGGACGTCCACCAGACTGCAGGGCAGCGTGGCAAGAAAGGCAAAGAATGCAGGCAGCCAGGGAGACAAGACAGTGATGAAGAGTAAATAGTAACTACCCACAGAAAATTAACCATTAATTGATGAAAGCCTAGGTAGGAATGATCAGAAAGATTGCATTCTTTGGGTGTCATGCAAGGGTGAGCACAGGGCAGCACCAAGAGGCAAGGATGGAAGAGAGAAAGCAGCAGTTCTGCTGCCCAGAGCCTGTGGTCAGAGCACTCTGCTACTTGCTAAGGCTTTGTAATCGTGATGTCTGAAAGCACCTTTTTCTAGTCTTTAGCAGACTGTTCAAGACACAGGTGGATTAGTCACTTCCACAAGAGAAACAGACATAAGCAATTACCAAAAAGCCCCACAATTTGAATAGAAATAATGCACTCACATCTAACTTTGTATCCGGCATCAGCATGGTTAATCTAATTAAGAATACACACACAAAGGTAAGATTTAAAATCAGCTTGGTTGTGACTCCTACAGATTCCAAATTCATGCCACCCAGCTGTGGGTGACAAATCATAAAAAAAACCCAAGCAAAAAAAAAAAAAACCACACACAAAAAAAAAACCACCAAAATGTAAATGTGAGTTACTTTGTAAAAGTTCAAAAATCAAAGTACATGTTATGCTCAAATTCCTAGTATCCAAGTTCTTTCACTAAGTTTTGGCTAAATGCATGCTAGATATAGGAAAATTGCTCTCTTTCCTATGATCTAAAAAGAGATGATTCATATTCCAATTTGTTTAATTTTATAAGGAAATCTCCATAGAAAGAGAGACAGTATTGAGAATTTTATATCAGATGTCTGGTTTAGAATCCACTTTTGCCATGACAAAACAACACGATAAAATGTGTTACTAATATTAATATAAATAAAGATTTATCCTGATTTAAAGCAACTTTGTACTAATTTGGCCAGGAAAAACCTGTTTGTTTTCTAATATGCTGTGATCATGCTTTTAACAAACATTTTTTGCCACAAAATATGCAACTGAGAAAAACCATCTTATATCCAGTCTCCAAGTTAGCATATACAAAAATGTAGACTTCACCACTTTGAAAATGGTATGATGACATTTCTAATAAGGTGGTTTAAGAAGTGTCATTAACTTCACTGAGTTAATTGAACTTCAAGATTCCTAATGAAAATTGTTTCTCACAGATCATAGACTGTCCAACCACAACTTAAATTACTCAGTCTTAATTTTCCTTTTACTTCACTGAAAAACTCTAAGGGAGGTCCTTCCCAGATCAAAACACTAAAACTCAGTCTCAGGATAAACCCAGAACTACACCACTCAACAGTATTTAGTAGAGCAAATACGTTCAGCAAGAGGCTGCCATATACACAAGGGCTTAAATCTCAACAGATGTTTATGTATATATATATAGAGAGAGAGAGAGAGTACTTTTCAAACAAGCTGTTAGTGACCAAAAGATATGATAAAATCCTAAGAAATTGCAACAGCCAAGTAAATAATCTTAAAAATGTGCATAGTTATTCTTGGCTAGCCACTTGTTTCAAACAGCCATTAATTTATTATTTATTATCTAAGAGAGGAAAACGTTTGAAAAAAACTTGAAGGTAAAATAGATATTAAGAAATTAGTACCCTTGTTCTGCTGCTTTTGAAGGCATGAATACATCACATGGGATCATTCCACTGCATGGCAACTATAACCTTTTATCAGGACTTTGATAGTGATAATATTTAGACAAGTTAAGTCAACTGTTCAGACAGGGCTGCCACAAGCTTAACATTGTGTCTCTTCCTCATGCCATGTTGTATTCTCCAAGGCTTCTGTCTCCTCCTAGTTACCTCCCCAAGCCCAGACACAACTCCCAAGGTATATTCAGGTACAGCAGTCAGAGGGCACACAGCTGGGGCTATGCTTCATACCACTCAGCAAGATCATTCTATTTTTGTCTAGCATTGGGGGAGGAAAAAGCTACTTTATGCCCTACTGAATCACTATGCAATCAACAGCATCGCTTTCAACTGTGCTGTGAGTTTTGGAAAACAGTGAAGGCTGAATGGGAATTAGTGTAAAATTCCCCAACCCACCAGTGACCTACATTCAGTTTTTTGCTCTACTCTCCTTCAAGGGCACAGGCAGTAAACCCTCCCTCAAGTAATCTACATATTTTGGTTAAATTTGGATTGCATAGTGCACTAAATTATGCAGCTCGCATCAATTAGCCACTGCAAGAAACACACATCATATGCTTCTACAACATCACTGATGGAGTTCTGCTACTACTATCTATGGAGTTTTGCTATCTACTTTAGAAACACTTTGAACCTTCTAGCAACCTGAAGTTGATTTGGAGAATAAATTTTACTCATGTGAACTAGCTTTGGCTTTTTCAAAGTAGTTATGTGAAGTGCTCCTTATATGTTCCCAGTTGAAGACCTAAATGCGACATACTCAAACTTATATACAACTCTAATTTGGCAATTTTATCATATTAAAGTTAAAATTTGTGTATGAAAATATGCTTAGAATAGTAAATTCCAAAAATTCAAACAATATCCTCTTGTCAGCCCCTTCAGCATCATGCTGAATTACACAGCATAACTCTTACCCCTAAGGCTCTTCACAGGCTAGTCTAGAGACCCATGCTGGCATATCACAGTTTTAAACTCTAACTGGGTGATACCTAAGGTCTTATTTACTTGTAGAGGTTAGCAGTAGTTAAAGTGTGCCATTTAATTTCGCTTTTGCTAATAGTTTTATCTGCCAATACTTTTATTTCTTCTGTAATATTACTTTCTACTTAGCAACTGTCACACTGTTTCTAAACACATTTCCAAGTTTATCAGCTAATAGATTCATCACAAAATTTTACACTGAATTATTTAGTTTTGAATGGTTGGTTTGGAAATAAAATCTTCAGTGTTCAACAACCAATGTTACACTTCAAAATCTCATGAAGAAAGCCATGAAAGTGCAAACAACCTCTTTAAAAGAACTTTTCAAATAAATCTCATTTCATGCATTCAAGTTTCATAAACAACATTTAAGACCCAAAACCGACAATCCCACATTTCTGCTATAACAAGTTTTGACAAGAAGAAAAAGCCATGTCCCCACATGTCTCAGTGTTTACACAGAAAAATGCATTAATTTTCCTAGCAAGACAGCCTTTGTGATCTAACAAAAAACAATCTAAGTTTTTCAGGCTTATAGATAGATACATTGCAATACCCTCTTCTGACGTATTTTTCTATTACCCATCTATTCAAGTATTGATGCTTTTCAAAGGCATGTCCAGCTGACATTTATTCATAACACAATTATTGTGCCAGAATTAAGAACCAGAGAACACAAGCCTTGATTAGCAAATTCTTCTCTAGCCTTGTCACCACCTCTAACACAGTTTGCAAACGTTTCTCAAAATGTTTCCTACTGTAAACCATTCACTCCAAGCTTTCACTTTCTACACAAGTTGGACAGACAAAGCAGTGAATGAATTTACAAGCAATCTAATAACCAGAGCATGCTTCAGGTTAAACAAACCCTGAGCTTTTGGTTCTTACGAAGAAACAAGTAGCAACTACTGGACTTCTCACTCAAGTACACTCCTTGACCTTCCAACCATACCGTGGTGAAGGCAGTTGCCCCCTTGCCTACAGGAAGAGGGGGATCTCTGCAGACTGAGAAGAGAAATCATGGCCTGCCTGGCTTTCCCCTACACAGGAACACCTCCCAGGTGTGGCCCAGGATGTCAGCAGCACCTCCTCTTGGAGAATGCTCCACATGCCTAGTTCTTCAGAGGAAATCACAGCACTGCCTAGGTGATGGCTTAAACCACATCGCCCTAGCTGCCAATTTGTGCCTCTGAGATAGAGCTCAAGAGCAGCCCAATCACTCTGGCAGAGGCTTAGCACAGGCACCCTTCAATCACCTTTGAACTCATGATATAGAAGAGATGGGAGGAAGAAAGACAGAGGGGAAAGGGGAGGGGGTTAGGAGGCACCTTTCAGTACTTCAAAACATTCAAAAAAAAAAAAAAAAAAAAAAAAAAAAAAAAGACACAAAAGCCAAACTTAATGATTATACTTTCTAATTCTCTAACTTTTTCTTTCTAGAATGGAGCAATGAAAGTAATAAAATTTATTATTTTATAACAATGCATAATAATATATCAAGCCAATTGAACTCCTGTTGTCTTCATAATGCATACAACAAAAGACATTTGGCAAGCAACACAGGGACCGATAACTATTTCAAGGTGTTCAGTTTTCAACACCATTTTCATTTGTTTGCACTTCTTTGCCTCCTTATCTTCAATTTTGTCAATATACAGTCAGCTAAGATTCAATGTGCATTCCAGGCAACCATAAGAAAAACAGGTAAGAGTGCAAAACTGTATTCCAGGTAATTCATTGTTGTCCCTGAAAATAATTTTTCTGATTTGTTTTAGCATAGTGGAGTCAGTTCTCATGAATTGTAAGATAAACAAGAATCATGTTTGCATTCCTTTGTAAAAAGATATCACCTGATGGACTTCTCAAGTGACCAGTGCAGATGGAGAGGTGGTAACCTCTCTGTCCAATCTCTGATCACTGTCCAGAAACTTATATATACGAGGTCAACAATAAACTAAGATCTTCTTCCTTTCTTTTCTCTACCTGAACACTTGTTATATGTGTTACTGTGTATTTCTATTTACGTCACAGTAACAATTCATAGTGCTGCTTGGGTCAGCCTTTTGCTCAGACAAAAGAGACAAAAGGCCAGGCACAGGGGAACCTCACTGAACATTAGGAAAGAACAGTTTACCAGCACCATAGAAATTAAACTAAGCTTAATATAATCAAACCCCTTCAAGAATAAGCAAAAAGAAACTGAATAGCTTTTCTTTAGATCCCACACAAAATCATTTCCCATTTTAAACAGGGTGCCCACTTTACTACCACTTTTGTGATAGATACTACCACTATCCTACTGTATCCTGAACACAACCTTCTTATTTCAAGATAGACAAAAAACCAAATCCTACCCTTCTTTGGCAGTGAACAATTTCACTGTCACAGAAAAAAATACACACACAAACCTCTTCAAAGTTAACATGAACTTCCTCTGCAAATCACTCATTTATTACCTTCTGGTTTTATTTGTAGTTTAGATTATTATTTAGGCCAGTATTGGTAAATTCAGGAAGTCTGGGTTTAGATGTCAGTTTCACCACCTTCTGGTTACTGAAATGCTGGTATATTACAAGCACTACAGGGAATTAATAAAGTTTAAAAACATTTGTATAAACAAAGGTGTGAGAAGATTTAAGTCTTAAAACATGTTAAAGCTAGTTATGTTTCAATTCTCCTCTTCCTCAAAAAACTCCTTCACCTCAAAAGGAAATGTACACTACCAGAATTCAGTGTTATGAGTTCAGTGTCCCCAAGATAGGTCAATCAGACACAAATAACATTTGGACAAGATCATCTTAAGAACAAAGCAACTGGCACCAACTCAGCTTTATTTTCTCATATTAAGAGTTTCTTGTTAACATTGGCTTTCTAACTGATAGCATTTGCTGAAAAACTGAACAGAACTACATTATAGAAGAACAGAAATATCCCAAGCACTTCCTTGCATGACAAGTTTTCATTAATGATCAAATATTTGTGGTGCATTCAATGCTTTGTTATCTGGTCAAACTGAAACATTACTGTTACCCTTTTCATCAACCGGAAGCAAATACCACAACTCAAAAAGTTATGACAGACCTGAAAGAAATTAATAAAAATCCATTTTGAAAGACCAGTGAGGCGATAGTCCACTAGTATTCTAGAACAGAAAAATGCAAGATCGTAATCCTGAAATATTCAGGCCTAAATACATATGCTCATGCACAAGTTATAAGCTCTTGCTAATGCTTCTGGGTTTATTGAAGTCATATGCCTAGAAGTTTGTAGACTACTTGGCAGTGATCACTGCAAAGTTTTACAATTAAGGACACTGGATTTATCTAGCACTGATAATGGTTTCTCTGGTTACACCATGGCAAACATTTCTGCAAGTTTTCAGGAACGTTTCAAAGAGGTGGTTCATGAGCTATACCATGACTCACACCATGTCTTCACCCACCTCAATGCCTCACCCAAAACTATGATTTGTGTTCTTTGGGGCTGGAAGTGATTTATTTATCATTTAATGGATGCTTTTATGGAGGCTACTAAGTGCTTGACTTCTATGTACTTCCACACAAACTGCAGTGATAACTGACAAACAAGGTCCCTACATGCCAAGCATTTCAGCAGTTGTGCAATGGGCTAGTATCTTCTGGCATATTTTGTCCAAAGCATCTGCATGGAGAAGAAAGCTGATACCTGTCCTTGTCTTCTCTTTCTTCATTCCTCCACAAGCAGAGCTACATCTTGGAGGAGTTCAAGTGTCATTTATCCCAAACCAGTCCATCTCACTGAAATGCTGCTCCTGGAAACAAACTACTTTCTTGAGCAAACCACTAAGACTTTTTTTGTAGTTTATCTTACAACTAAAAGAGCTCAGACAAAGAAGATATAGAGCTCTGCGTTTAATGATAGGCTTGTTTTTATCAGTTCAATCTCTTTCTTAATATTTTTAATGAAATATGCTATAATGTTTTGGGATGTTCCCCCATGTTCTGCAGTTTTAATATAACTTTATAAGCAAAAAAGCAATCATATTTTGCTCTATTATCCCACTGATTAAATTCAGCAAACAAAACATGAAGCAACTGTAGATAATCTCAACTGTTTCAGTTTTACTGAAGATTTTTTAGACACTTTTCCTGGAAGGAGATATAATTTTTTATAGTAACAGTTGCTTTCTGTTGTGTATCTCATGCACATCTGTCCAATCTTCCTGGAATCTGTTAAAGCTGAGGGAATACTAACACACCAGTATTATCAACTTCAGCATGACTTTCTCCTGCATCATTGCCCAGATTTCCTTCACAGTAAGGGAGTGACTAAAATGATCACCAACTACATGACTTGAGTATATGCAACTCAATATTTTTTGCAGCAGTTGCTTGCTTTTACACAAATCACCCTTTTAAGCGTCACCAGAGTGAGCTACACTAGGCATTATGTTATATGCTTTTAAACAATTAGGTACTTATTTCATTGGTGGCACTTGATATTTGATCTCCTTGTTTGTCTTTTCAAAATCACAATTGAATATTGTACATTATTACTAGACATCCAATACAGGATCCCTACAAGGGGGCTTGCTCTGTTCATATTAGATCAGTTATATCATAAAAACACTCCACAGCTCAGCTACACATTCTTTAGGAAATTCAAATGCACAGAACACAAAAGGTGTTTTTCTGACACTTTCTGGACACCGTTTTCCCCCCACAGGGCCCCAAACACAGCTCTGTGAGTCCAGGGAGCATCTGTTGACATCAACAGAACTAATCCTCAGATTCCCACTTCTGCAACATATTAGTTACAAACTTCCTTCGGAGAATAGGGATAGCAACAATTTGTTGTGGTGCACCAAGCAACAAAGGCTGCTGTTGGAGGGGCGGGCAGGGCTCCGAGCTGAAAGAACAAGTACCAACAGCATTTGCTTATTCTGGCACACAGGTAGAAAGGAAGAACCTGACAACCCTGCAGTACTGAAAAATGACTCTCCAGCATGGAATTCATAATGAAAACACTGTCTGGCACCTCCAGTGCGTGGGAGAGCATTTCATGCTCTGTCAGGAACTTAATGCAGCAACAATGAAATTTACTGATAGAAAGGTGAATGGGTGAATACCATACAACTCTAAGAAATCAAGCTATATATAGTTTAAAAAAGCACAATTCAAATAACCTTCCTATTCCTGTGTAATGTAGCCCCTCTTTTTTCAACCACAGTCAATCTAAAAACATGAAACTGTGCTGTTTTATTTGAAAGAGAAGAAAACTCTCATCTTGTAACAGCTCATATCAATAGTCATACAGAATGTACATAGTATGCACACATGAGGTTACCTGCTTCCATTTCTTAGCCTATTCTTCAGCAATTTACTTGTTGCTACTTCAGCTTCACCTTTGATTCCCATTCACTCTATATACTCTATATATACTTCTTTTTCTCTCATCTCAGAGATCAAAGTCTCTGAAAAATGGAGCACAAAGTTCAAGTCAAATTTTCACACATTATGTCAAAGCATCTGGAAACAGCTTGTACCTCTAACTACTAAGTTCAAGTTTCACCATTACAACAAACATTTTATAACCAGTGTTTCACAAGGCTGTTAAATTGACTTATGACTATATTGGCAGGATACAGCTACTACTTCTATAATGCTCTGGGTCTGCCTGACAGTTTCTTTAAAGAGTTGAAAAATATCAGAATATTTAAAAAAATACAATTGCCCTCACCAGGTCTCTCACCTTATTTTTCCCCTTCAACCTCAGCTCCTTGAAGGTATATTGTTCATTTACAGCTGACACATTCCTAGTGTTCCTTCAACTAGCATGTTTAAATAGTCACTGAAGTCTGTCACACTAAACAAAACATCCCGTCTTAAGATAACAAATTCAATAGCAATTTCTTTATAAATTAAACTGAAACATTTAAAAGAAACAGATAAGGTTTGCAGAGCCACCTCAGCAACAGTTTATTTATATCTCACCACTACTAAGTAGTCACCAGCTTCTGACATCTGCAGACAGCTTCCAGTACATTCAAATGCATAAAAGGTAATGCACACACTCATCATCACATCACCTATTTGAGCAAGAGTTTAGAAAACAGTGTTTTAAAATCATACTCCCCTTTTTGTTTGCATCTGTAATCATTTTAAGATCATTCATATTTTGTATACGTTTAGAGAGAGCAGTTCAAAGAATTCTTTTAGAAATGTCAGGATGACTTGGTTGCAGTAGCAGGAAAAATCTGAAGCACTGGTTTTTTTTTGGTCTTTTGCGTACATACTAATTCTGGTCAAGGAAGCTGGAAATGTACAGCTGTATTGCAATATTGCAGTAGTTATTCACAGGAAAATATAATGAAGGGGAAAGTTGAAAAGCAAATAACAACTTGAAAAAGAGACACTTTCCTATTCTCACCACTGTTACTAACAGTCAGAGTTTCCAAAGTAGCAAGTACATTATCAGATATGCAATTGAAACCTCATACCACTTGAAGATATTTTCTACTAACTATACAAAAAATACACTTACAAGCACACAAAATAACTTAGCACACCTTTTGTTTACTTGCAATTTTATTAATTTAATGCAGTTGCCATTTTTCCTTCCATTTCCATGGATGGCCTGAAGTTTACAGCCCCTTTTAAAAGCTCACTATGTACTCATTTGCCCAGGCTATAATACAGCTCAGCCCTTCTGAACACGGCCTATGCCAAGCTCCACTTGTGCATGCCAAGTTTGCACACGAACACCCAATGGGAACAGCTGAGCAACAGAGCCAGCAGGCACCTCAAGGCTGCCCACCACCACCACTGCAAGGGCTGCACAGCCCTGTCCAGCTCAGCACCTCCACCTCTGCAAGAGCAGCAGCTCCCACACCCAGAACTCATCTCATGAGAGAATCCCACACAGCAGCACCTCTCAGATTTGTCACTGCATTTTCACCTCATAGCTTTCCAAGAAAGGTGACCTAGACTAGAGAAGTCATTGCTTAGATACACTAAAACTGGAAACCAATGCCAGGGATGATTAGTCTATTTGTACTATATGGTGGCTGCAAACAGTAGAAAAACCCATCTCTACATTCAAATTAATTTTGGGAAGAGACGTTAAATACCAAGTATCATGGATGGAATTTTTTTAACCGGTTATTCTACGTACATAAAAACATATTCCGAAATAAATTCTGTTAAAACTACATATCAATGGTACCAGAAACACTTTTGGGTTAAATTCACTATTAATTCAGAAACTGGTTTTGCTGGGTATTCAATGATGCAGCAAGAAAAATTTGCACTGTAAAAAACTTTCTTTAAAACTAGACTATATTAAAAACAGGATATCTTTACATGGCACAAAGTGAGAAACTTTCAGCAAGTAATTACAACATAAAATATGATAAAAAGTTCCTTAGGCATAGGTATCAAAGACTCGAACCAAGCATTGAGATATCTGACTTAAATACAACATTGCTAGTGGACAAAGAAAAATGAAACCAAACCATTTTGAATTCCTCCAGTACTTGCACAATCAAAACAAAAACAAATCTCATTTTTAATGAGCCAAATGGTACAAAAGGACCATATTTTAACAAAAATATTTGTCTTAAATATGATTTATGAGGACAAGATGTTCAGCAAAATTGAACAGATAGAATTACGAGGTTTTCTAATTTAATGCTCAAGGGACTTAAAACCAGACAAAAGATTGAGAAAAATAATTGGATATTTTTGTTAATGATCATCACTGAGTCATTTCAAAAAATCACATTGCAGCCTTGATTCATTCTTGCACTCTTACATCATCTTTACCTCTATTCCCAACTTATGAAAAGAACAGTGCATTAAAATCAGATAGTAAAATTATGATATCTTAAAAAGTAATAATGCTTAAGATATATTAAATTTGAATAAATAACTATTTTTAGTACTACTTCAGTAGTTTTTAGACATTTTCCTGTGAAATTAGGTAATGATACTATGACTCAAAAGCAGAAACTGAAGTTGAACTAAACACATGTTAGCAGTGACAGATCAAACAGGTATGTAGGAGGCTGAACAACAGACTGGAAAAAGCTTTACATGTAGAATAAGTAGTCAGACTTACAGAATATACTGTAAATATACTCTGTACATTACAATAGTCACATTAACCTCTCATAGCACTGTCTGAGCTTCACAGCAAGTTAGAAAAAAAAAACAACTGTCAAAAAAAATTTACAAGGGCGAATTATCTGGGTGAATTTCAAGCATCTGAGACCAAAGAAACATGCTCTGTGCCACATGGGCTCACAATGTACAGGCCCAGGGTTTCCGAATCCACACAAGTTATGTCAAAGTCATTTCACCAGACAGCACCTGCCCCCAGTCTGTTATCTCCTTCCATCTCATTTCCCTTTAACTCAGCATCTTTCAAATCATTTAACTTGGCTTTTCACACACTCGGAACTTTCCCGCCACATATTTTTCTCTGCCCTTTATTAGCCCCTCCAATACAAACCTACTTTTTCTGCTTTCTTAATTCTTCCCCACTACTTTTTCATAGTGAGTGCTCATCCATTACTCACAACTTGTATATCACAACTACCAGAAAAGTCAGCAAGCAGCAGAACACAGGTATCACTTGGGATATAATCAAGACCATCCTTACCTTTCCAAAATCTCTTACATCAAACAAATCAAATGCTTCAAAAAGTTCACTTTTCTTCATTCCAAATATTTCACAACATGCCGAAAGAAAAGTCCTTATATTCTTCAAGCAGAGAAACTAGGGGAAATAAAACAGAAATTTTAAGTGTCAAATGTGTAAATTAGCAATATATGTGCTAACTTTGGTCACAAACACAGCATATAATTCATTCTAATTGTATTCATAAATACAATTATTTGATCACTATGCTGTGATCCTCCACTGGTCCTAATTCATAACCCTAATAATAAAAGATCTCTTCAGACTCAAAAGCATTAATCAAATTCTGAGTAGACAGTTGGGGAACAGGAACTATTTTCTCTTTTTACATAAACAAAAAGATGTGACAATATGCTACTAGATACATAATAGTCTAAAGACAGACTTACTTTTCAGCTCTTTACAGGCAGCACAGAACAAAACAATAAGTTACCTTTTAAAAATTATATGAACACGTGAAAGTTATTATTCATGTATAAATCAGGCATTTCATCTGTTAAATTTTAGTTTGAATGTTTAATGAATGCATATGCAGTTTTCACACACTAAAGACTTTATGAATACATATTCTCCATCTGGCATACAGGAGCAGATGAAGCTTTCAGTGAAGCCATTTAAATTTACCTAGCAGAGATTTAAGATCCTCGGACCGCCTGGATTTCTGTACCGAATCAAAGGCTATTTCCCTTTAAGTTACCACATGCACCAATGATCATCTGAGGCTGAAAAAGAATAAAGCCTCTGCCACAATGATCTCCTTAAAAAGCTTTTAATGCATTTTCCTGTGGATTATTTTGTTTGCTAGACCTTACCAGGCCAAAAGGCAGTAACCATCAAGCGCACTGGTAACTTCAGAGGGATAGCCAAAAAGAGCAATATGCAATCAAATATGTTATCAAAACAATTGGCTCCGTGAGGTACTAGCACCTTGTGAGGACATCAGCTTCATCAAGATGCTGTTGTAGGCTTATGAGCCACAGTTGAAAAGCAGATACAATATTTATAAGCAGCAGCAGCATTTCAAAGGACCACGTGCCATGCTTTGAATATGCATTTTAAAAGTACTGACACAGCAACTCAATATTACAACAGAGTTCTGCATGTTTTAGTGGATTCATGAGGATTACTCATATTAAGATGGATTATAGAACTGCTTTATGTTACAACTTACTGTTTTGATCAAAGCGGTATTTTTGATATTGAGTGTCACAGCCATACCAATTCAACAGGCAGCCCTACTTCACATCTTTCAGTACTACCCAGTGAGACTCAGGAAAAGCAGAGCACTGGTTGACCAGATCTACAGCAAGGGCACACATATGAAAGCTCTGATTCAACGAGAGCTGCTACAAGAGCAGATAGCTCCAGTGAATGGATGTGGACATCAGGGCAGCCAACAAACTCATCACAAAGCATCACAAAAACCATCCCTGTGCAATCCAAAGCTCCCAGGAAAGCACCTGTGGCTGACCAGGGCCTCATCAATAGTAAGGATTCCCAGCTGTACTGGGTGGACCTGCAGCCCCCAGCATTTTCCCTCTTTCCAAAGAGCCTCTTCAGCACGTGCCTCCCAGCTCACGTGGGGCAATCATTGCTAAGCTATGCACTGAGCTGCTCCAGGACAACACTGCATTTATGCCAGACTGCTTTTATGCCAAGTGGAATTTTAAGAATTAGACTAGCTTGCTTAGTCAATGTGGCAAGCTTATCTGTTTTGCAAAGATTATAATTTTGAAGTCAAAACTGCAAGGTTAGAAGGCCAACAGATGTTCAACAAATGTGCGTCTTCATCACATTGGCAGAAAGAATCAGAAAACGAGCTTTAGAAACAAGATGGCACATACAAAGTTATTATTGTTTTCTGCTGTATTTTTCCCCAGATTTTTTATTATTCTCCTTAAAAGCTATCAATGGCCACTAGGTTTGTCCAATGCACAATACTGATTCAACTTGAATACCCATCTATTTTCTTATATTGAAATTCTCAAAACCACGGACAGATGCAATTTTCACTGGAAAGTTCAGCTGCTTTTTTGAAAGCTAAGTTTTGAGTTTATATTAGTTAGCACTGAAGTCTCCAGTGCAAAGAAATCTTAAAGCTGCATTAAATTGTTTACCTCTAAAATGAGCAAGAAGTTAAGGGAAAGGCAGGAGCTGTCATCGGCCTAAAATCTGACCTAGATTTGCTAAAGAGCATTTCAGTGAGTTGCATTTAGCTTCTTAATATAGTTAAAAGAACCATTTAATGGATCAGCAGTTTTTCCACAAACAAGATGTCCTCTCCCTCCTGCAAAATCTCTCCAACTATTCTTAACAATAAAAGATAAAAATAGCAGCATTTTTCCAACAAGATTTATTACTTACTTCAAATTTCTTTAAATTTTAAAAGACATCAGTCTTTTGTTTAAATTATTGTTACTATGAATTATATCTGAGCAGATTAGAAAGCATATTACAAGAAATTAGAAGCCTACATGTTTTTAAGGAAATGTTAAAGCATCTACACTCTAAGTATTAAACTAAATTCTTTGGAATATTTTAACAGTAGGACCAAAGAAGAATCTAATCCCCCTGTCTGCCCTCTTTTTTTTGTTTTATAAATACTAATTCATTAACATGCATCATTGTGTTAAAGAGGTTTGAACTAATTATGATCTATTATTCCATAACCATATAACACAGGACGTCTTGTAGGCTCTAGGAAGCACACAGGGAGCATTTGTGAAATCTGCCTTCCCTTGAGATGGGTGTACATCCTCACTGAGTGTGTGCCAGGCAGTGCCCTCAGCAGGGTAGGTATCCTGACATGACACTCTAACCCCCTGCAAGTTCAAAGATGGCTTAGTGAGTTTCAGTTGGCCTTATTAGGATGCAGTATCCAACAGTTTTCTCTTGTAAAATGAAAATTAAATTCTTATTACTATTAAGCTAACCACAGCAGCTAGAAAGATAAAGCTGCAAATCTACTATAAACAAAAGCTGTTCATATTTAAATGAGTTAATTTTGCAGTACAATGTATGAAAAAAGTCTTAAAAAACCCCTTGATATATGCTACTAATGTTTCAGAAGAGTTATTTCATTACCCAGAAAACTTTCAGAATTATCTTCAAAACTTTATACTGCAATCTTCTACAGAAACAGTTTCCCTCATTGAAAATGAAGATTTTTATCACTGTGGTTATTGTATGAAGATGTACAAAGTAGTAAGAGAAGCCTCCAAATTAAAAAAGAGCATACTGCTAAAATCTCAGTAGTGCTATAAAAGACAACCCTCCTCTCTGGCAGTAAGAAAAGGTACCATCAGTCTGAAGTCTCTCATTAGTAAGTACAGTCCTCAGGATATTTGGAAACCTACTGCATTATTGTGTTTTCTTTTTCAAAAGAAAACATTATAGTTCAGCACACCACAAGGGAGATCATTAGAGCAGCTGGGTACCCAGTTTTCAGAGATGCAAGGGGAGCTAAACCTCACTCAGAGCCTCCTCCACAGGAAACATTGTGTTTCAGTACAAGAACTGCTTTCTCTTCATTAAAAAAAAAAAAAAAAATAAAAACACTTAAAAACATTCCCTTGGAATAGTTAATTCTGCATTTTTTTCACCCCTTTTTAAACTATATGGCTATATTAGGAGACAGCAGTCCAGAACTCTCAGTACACAGATCAGTAAAATACTGTTGTAGGGTAGTGTATAAGCCCTGAGTACAAAAAAGTTAACACTAATGAGAAATACAACTTCTGTCTTGCTGATCCATAGACATGCCATGAGGGGAGACTATATCCAGCACCAGAGACAGATGGACAGAAATCACAACCCATCCCCATTCTGTGATTCTGTGACTGGGGCTCAGGAGCCTGAAAACACTTCTCAATATTAACAGCTATAGATTATGAAGACATTTCTAAAGCATCCTAATGTTTCACTACTACGAACCCATAACATAGCCATTGTCAGGGCTGCTGAAATGGTATAATTCCTGTGATAAACCACTGTGGTTTTATGGAATAGATTCTGGTGGGCTTATCCATTCTGCACTGAATTTAATTTTGCAAGAGGCACTAACACAACACTAATTGAAATGACAAGCAAGTTTGTAAAAATGTATTTCTGCCACCTTAAAAAAGAGGGTATGGTTCATGCAATTGGGATTCTCTTTGTCTGAACTTAAACAAAAGACAGTGGGCAAATCAAATTATACCAGGTGCCACAGAAATAGTACGCAGTTTTCTTCCACAGTATTTGCCACTTCACACAAAAACATTTATTTGAGGTTTTTTCCACCCAGAACATGGTTGTGTGCGCTGACAGAATCACACAGAAATATTTTACAAAGGGTACTGAATAGAAATGACTAATTAGATACTAAAAGCACAGGCAGGACTGAAGCTGCCCACAGGGAAGAAAAATTTCTCTAACCAGACCTTTAATGAAGTGAAAGATGAAATGCAAAAGAAAGAAGCAGGGGAAAAAAAATCATATAACCTCTATTCCCATAATCTAAGATGCATTTCTCATAAAATATATTTTGGCACAGAAGTACTTCAATGGAATAAAGGTCTGTTTCATATAGACCATAATATTCTATATCTAGATATGTCCTTTGTACTAAAAGCACTTCTACAGGCGTTCAGAAACCAACACAAAGAGCTCTGAAGATCAATTGTGCCACGAGACATTTAATGAAATTCCAACACAGCAATACCAGTCAGGCAAGTGAAAACTGAAAGGCCAAGAAATGACAAGTATTCAGGAAAGACAGAGTTCTAATTCACTTTTTTTTATTATTTTAATTACAAATAGTGGGAAGGGGGAAAAAAGCTATTTGTATTTGTTTCAACTTCCACCTCCTTTTTATTATGAGGATTGAGTCACAAGCACGGATATTTAGTCTCGAGCCTGGGAAGCTGGCAGTTCCCTTGTGTCTCAATCAGACATCCACATTGTACTAAGACAAACTAGGAACATACCATAGCCTGAGTTATCTAAACAGATGCTAGTCTATAAGGGGCATTGAAACCAGACTGGATCACCATCACTCAGTGTCAGGGAAGGTGTTTTTCCTTTTTTTTTTGTATTCACTCATGCTGACATGGGATACCCATCCCTTCATCACTGCACTTCACCGGCTTTTCTGCATGTTGTGCTCCCAGCTCCACACAGACTTCAGGAGGCTCCCAAAAACTGCATAAGGACTGAGGCCAGTAGCTCCTGGCCACCATCATATAGAAGCTATGATAAAAGAGTAAAAATATAGAAAGGGGACTCTACTTAGCCCATTGCCTGCTAAATCCACTTTATCTTCTGTGGAAGAAATACAGCACATCAATCACAGAAGGTCCTGAAATCTTCCCCTCCTACTTCTCCTCTAAATGATAGCACTTTATAAACTACACAGCTGCAGCTGTTTGCTTTTACCTTGTCTTTAAAAAGCCTTATATGCAAAACCAAAAAGTAATGGCATTTTACATTACAGCAAGCATGTTATAGCAGAAATACCTGAGGAAAGGCCAGCCTTTCAAAACAAGTATATAAAAGAAGCAATGAGAGGAGTAAATTTGGCTTCAATTCACACATCTCAGAAGGTAGGATTGCTTTGTTTTTTAAATTTGGGAAATGCTGATGTTACATGCAAGGAAGCATATTCAAGTTTGTGAATATGTGAGATTTTTCTAATAGTTATTGTGTTCTTAGAAAAGCAGAATTATACAAGAATAGAAGTCAGAAGAACAGAAGAGAAGACAATTGCCATAACACTTAAATGCTTTTTCTACACCCTCACTGCTTACTACAAAACATGTGCTCCTGACCTTTTCTATCTGTTCCTGGAATTATGATGAGAACAGATTAGCTGGGAATCTCTCATTTTTATTTCCACTCTGTTCCTGAGAATATAGGCAAAAAGGAAAATGACTCACTTATACCTGTTAAGCAAGAGGAGAAATATGAAAATTTCCATAATGGATTTAACTGGAAGAATTGCTTTTGTACATTCTGTCACCAAGATTGATAAGTGCAAGTTGTTTCAGTGAAAGAAAGCACTGAAACAGAACTTGTCTCCTTGAAATTTCCTTCAAGAAGTTGATTAATGCCCTGAGGGTTGGAGATTCTTGTCTTCTCACTTGTTCTGGTATATGTTACAACAACTGTGCTGATAGGAAAAGCATAAACTTCATTAAAATGCTGCTCAAATCCTGCTGAGTCCAAATTTGAGAGAGATCCCAGAACTGTGAGCAAACAGCACCATCGCCTCTAATCACCAAGTCAAGATCCTGTGACCATAGCAAAGGTGCACAGCAGCAAGACCAAAGTTGTACCTTGACCCTACAGACACACAAGAGCAACAGTAACTAAAGATCCAAGGGTTTCAGCAGCTCCTGCACAGTGTGTGTGCACAGGAAACTTTTGGCTTCTTTACAATTCTTTTAGCCACATCCAATAAAGGGAGAAAATCAGGCACTTAGAGATATAGCTGCTCATATATCAAGAGCTCCTTTCCATAAGCCAGGCTGGACAGTTCCCCAACACATGCCATCTTTGATAGAACAATCTCAAAAGGAGGGTTATCAGAATAGGAGCACATTATTCTTCTACTAGATGTCACAATTATTTATTTTTTTTTACTATCTGTATGTTAACTAACAGATTATTAGATAATCAGACAAAGCCCCACCGTAGTACTGACAGAATTGTACAGGCAGGGTTAACAATTCAATACAGAAATCATTCCTGGCTCTTCACAGATTTCAGCAGCCAAAGTACATTAGATTAGTTCTGCTCTGCCAAAAGGAGTAATTATCACTATATGCAGTAAAAAATAGCTGTAAGGATTTGTAAGTGAATGAAGTACAGACCCACTGATGAAGTCTTAATTCAACATCTATTAATGTCTTTTCATAAGCCAGCAAGAGAGAAAAGAGCAATATCAGACAAAAATGGCATTTGTAACATTTTTCTTGTTCATATATGTGCAGCTTTTTTTGGAAAAATCTTTAAAGCCAGAGTCTTACTAAATGAAGGCCAAAAGGCCATAAGGAATTTAAAGACTAAGTCAACACAAGAGGATGAGTATTTCTATTCTCAATAAGAAAATGGAAGCTACCAGGTAAGTAAGCATTATTATTTTTCTTACTCTTAGATAAAATCTATTAACTTGCAAATTGCATCTTAAAAGAAACTAGTATACACAGGAAGAACACATCACTCACATCAAAGGAATTCAGTTTTACATTCTGCATTTGACCTCTTGTTCTGCAAACCACCTCAATCATTTAGAAGATCAATATTTCTAAAGCTCTAAGCAGACACAAACCAGGCAAATGTTAAATACCTCCCAAACTTTGCCCTCAAAAAGCCACAAAGCAGGTACACTAATAAATATGGAGGAGACACCACACTGAGCTCTTTGTAGAGATGCTTAAGGTTCTGGTACCATTACAAAACTGAAGAATTTTACTAGGAAATGTGCCATGCAAATGGCAACAGACACTCCTTAATTCATAGGATTAAGGAGCAGCCAGGGAGACCTGTAGTGTTATTACCTTTCCAGATGCGGGCATTCTTTGAAGGCGTCACAACACAAGATGCTGTATGAACTATAAAACATATTAAATTCCTCTGAACCACTGCTAGCACTATGAATATTAATAGCATGTTCTTTATTTGCTCAGTTAATGTAGTAATTAAATATTCATAGGAGAGCTCTTAAAATTCCTAATTGACTACTATTCAATTGTGTCTATTGAATTTTGGCTTGAGTATGAAGCTTTGTTTATGTATGTTTGCTCTTCTCTGTGCTTCAAAGAAAGAAAATGGAAATGGAAACTTGAAAAAAAGCTGAGGAAGCACAAAGGATGCTCCACTTCTATTAATACTGATGTGGAGTGAATAGAGGATAGGAAAAGAAGTTCAGGATTTGTTATGCATTACTGACTCTCTCCTTGGAATTATAGCATTGGTTGAGCAAGTGAGGGCAAAGAAACATCAAAATTCTCTGTGTCCCTGAAGTCAAGTTCTCCCACAAGCCATAAAACTGGCAACAACATGGAAATACTTAAACCATTAAGCCCCCACTACAGGAATTCCCCGAGTGTCATTGGCAAGTGTCAGGGGTGGGAGAACTCAGAAGAGCACCTGTTGCAAAGAGCAATTTTTAGAGTAGCCCTTTGTTCCCCACTAGCAAGACTTAACTAAATCTATTCTTGCAGTATCTTGTAAAAAAAAAAAAAAAAAAAAAAATAAAAATAAAAAAAAAGAACCCCAGCAACTGGAACACAATACCAAGCATATAAAGCACAATGACTTTAGCTAGGGAGTTCCTGTGCTTACCTTTTCAAATAAGTAGCCCTATCTGTCTTATATTCCAAAGCTGCATTGAATAAATGTCTTTTGAGAAAGATCTGAGTGTTTTACAAGGAAATTCAAAAAGAAGGAAGGCAAAGGGAACATGGAGAATAGTCCTAAGGAGAACATGAATAGGAGGAAGACAGCAACAAGGAAATGAAAAGAGGACACCAGGAAAAGGAACAGGAAAGGGATGGACACACTAAAACAGAAGTTTAAAAAAAGAAAATCAAAATAGACAAAGAGAGATCCAGGAGCAAAAAGCACTGGAATAATAAAACACTTGACTCATTAATGATTACATTGGGTGAGACATGAAATAAAAGCCAAGAAAATAGTGTGTTAAAATTTTAGTGTTAAAATGCCCCAGGCAAAACTGTTTATGCAATTTAAAGTAAGACAGTAGTCACTGTGCCATAAGGTGTATTTACAATTGTGACATGGAAAATTGCTTCTGTAAACGGCAAAACTTAAGGACACTGATTTCCTACAGGGATGTATTGTCAATCGTCCCAACACAGGCTTCTGATCACTCACATTGCAACTTAGTTGATTAAATACTAGCAGTTATTAGAAACCTCAAAACCTATACCTACCTAAAGGATTTAAACTTAGTGTAGGGCAGGGGGAAACCCTAAAGCCTCCAGCTTAACTGATATATTTAAACAGCAAAAGGAATGGAAGCCTCTAATTAGCTCTCAACACTTGTATAGTCAGAGAAAACAAAAATTATATTCACACTGAAACCCTGAAAAACCTTACAGCAACAGTATGAAACACAGATCTTCACATCTGTGCAAAAGAAAACACCCAGCACAACTGTTCCATATTGTTAGCTTGGCACACTAAAAAGCTGTTTCCATTGTATCTTGGTATCTTTTATTCATGACCAGACTTGGTTTTTTCCAAGTCTCTAATGTTGGTGCAATAACATGAAAAGACCTCTTACTTTCCCTATACCTGGGCAAGGGAGATTAATTATGGGGTGAGCCCTAAAGGAGCCCTATGAATGTGTGTTAAAAAACTGCCACATAGGCCAAAGGCAGAGAATTCACTGGGGGATCACACCTGACTTGGGCTCCACTACAGAAACACAATCCCTTTCACTTATTTCTACCCCACACCTAAAAATGAGCACCACTGAATTCACCATCTGAACTGGATCTCCTTCGCGGACAACACGTGACTGTAGCGCCCAGAAAACAGGCCCTACAAGCCAGACCTGGACCTCCACTATGTAATCCCTTTACAAACACTTACAGTGTGGGCTCAAGAGCATTTTTAACTTAGCATGTACTAACTTGTTCTTTTCTAAGCTCTTAAAAAATCCTCAAAAGCTGCCAGCACTGAATCCTGCATGGAAATTCAACACAACCGAGGAGGAGGGTGCTGATGACCTACACAGGGTTGTCAGTTCCCATTAAAGGTGAATCTAGCCCAAATAAGTCCTATGTTTTTCCATTTCTTACCAGTAGACACAGATCATGTACTCGGTCTTGGAGTTCCACGAGGAAGGAACAGTATTCTTATCACCAGTCATTATAGTGTTAATATGCGTGATTCATTAAATACTTGAAATGTTTTTTTTAATAGTATATGTATTCTTTTCCAAACCCTTAAGGTCATGGAATAAATTCCTAGCAAGACCTTAAGGATGAAAGTACAGCACTCTACAAATTGCCCAGTGTGAATCTGGCTGTCCTCTAGTTACCTATTTTAAAAATCCACTGTTCTATTTTTGCTGGTGTGTCACTTCAGGTTTGCAGTTTATTAGACCATGCTCTACATGGCAAGGACAGGGGTTTCCAATATATTCAGAGAATACTTCAAGGATTGCAAGTCTAGTAAGTAGAACAGATAAGTTCAGAAGCCCAAACCACAAACCAGTGGGAATAGCCATGAATGGAAAACAAACTCCAAAAGTAAATTTGCAAGGATTGGAGGCAAAAACTCAATGATTGTAGAGTGTACTGACTATGTTTTCACACCTTGTGATGTTCTCTGCAGCTTCAACATATTGATCTGCCACCAAATGCCATCCTTCCTGCACTGAGTGCCATACAGCTGGCATCTCAAATGTGCTACCTAGCACTTCCATTGGACACCCTCTGTTTCCACACTGGAAAGGATAGCAAATAATTTTTTCTTTTCTCAGGCTTCTCTTAGTCTCCCCCTATGTTGCTTCATGCCAAAAGCTGACAAATTCTTCATTTTCTATTGCTTGTTTAATACAATCAAAAACCTCTACTGCCCTTGTCTGAACTTTTCTCATTTTATTACATCCTTTTTAAAACTGAAGACCACAGTTACAGATTACCGCAAAGGCATACTGAGCTGTAAATCCGTAACAGTACAATGAATGTTTGGAGCACAAAAAAACCTTCAGCACATGCATTCTGCAAAATTCCTTGGGTATTAGTTTCTCCACTGCTACCTACAGGAACAAACTACTATTCTGAAGAATCTGGTATGGATGTCAATGATGAGATACTGAAGTAGATGAAACTGTGGTTTGATCCACAGCTGCAATTCCTATCATAAATAGGACACAAAAACATTAAGCGTTCTCAACTTCCAAAAAAATCTGAGGGAAAAGGTAGTTAAAATACAAATCTAAAACATAGAAAACTAACATCTTTTTACCCACCGCTGTTTTCCACCATGTCACTCTGAAATCCAGCCAGGGTTAGGAAAACCACACTTGATTTTTTTCAGTGACATGTACCCCTCCTAATTAAGGGATTCAAGTATCTGTACAAAACAAGAATTGTACAGATACTTAAATTACACCACCAACTTAAAATCAGATGAATCTTTGTGAAGCTGCAGTAGGCTTCCTTCCTTAAGGAGGCTGACAAACAGTGAAAGGTTAAGCTGACATAAAGCATTCCAGTTGTACACCATCATAGGCACTTGCTGTCTAAAAGGCCGCATTCATTCACTCCAAGCTGTCTGCCAAAATGAAACACATCATTGAAGGCAACCCAAATTTGTGTGGGAGGTGTGTCAAAATTGCATAAATACCTACTTCCACTAGTATGAATTAACAGCTGTGATCATCTCAGCAGAGGCAAGTAAGTGGATGCTCATAGAAATTCATCTGTCACCCCTATATGTGTCCCATTTCATGTGACAACTAAATCATACTGATACCTTGTTTCACAATAACAGTTCAGGTAGACCAAGAAGTGGTACAAAACTTCATTTCAAAGGATGTCAATCTGGCATCTCACAGAGTAAAACAATCATGACCATGAAGAATGAAGATTTATGAAAATATGAAAAGAAGAAAAAAATTTAAAATCCTAGGGCACAAGTGAGTATTTGTTAATAGTCTAAAATAATCAAATTGTGAATGAACCAAATACTTTGAAACCTGAGCAGCAGAGTATAATTTAGCATCAGCTGGACTCAGTCTGCTGAGCAATTTGATGCAGTACAATCGGGGTTTTAAATGGAGTATGTGAGCACCAGTGAGAAGCCTGCATCACTGAACCATACTATGTGCTGAGTCTTTAGATACTAATATCATATTTTTGTACAATCCAATTAAAAAAACAGTTCTTAAATAACTGTAACATAGATAGTTGTTTCAAACAGCTTATTATAAACAACATGAAGGCAGGTTTAGTAAAAAACCCAACATAACTGTGAAAATATCTGTTGCTCAGTCTTCAGCAGGTAAAGTCCATGGGAGACCATAAAAGATGACACAGGAAAGTTGCCTTTCCAACAAGAGAGCAGCACGAAGCTCAAGATGCACAGCGAGCTGTGTCTCCACTGATCCCCAAGCCTCAGATCCCAGGATGTCTAAATCCTTCAGCAGTGCAAAAGGGCCCCAGCCATACTGGCAGAAGCTTTGCTGTTTCTGTATCTTGGCAGTTCCTGCAATATAGACTGCAAAAATTGTGGGGTGCTGATGGAGCCCAGGAGTAGCTGTTTAGAGCACGGGCAGAAGGTGTCACACACATGAGAGCCCCACTTCAGTAACTACCCAGGGCACTCTGCCACCAATCCCTTGTCAATCCCTTGTCAAGAGAACTACAGAACATTGCACCAAAATAATAATTATTCAAGTGCAATGTGCTTTGAGTTTTGGCACATTATTCCAAGTGTCCCTAGATGACGAACTGTATTAAGGATCATTTTGAAGTGAAGAACTCATCCCAGTCTTCATGCTACTAACTCACAGCTAAATAACTTCAGGACAACACTGCACACAGATTGATGACCTCATGAAAAGCAAATTTCTCGAAGCATTTTAAAAACACCTGTAAAAGGTAATCCTCATTCCTGAAAGAAGGGCTATGTAAATGATTACTGTTTCATGCTTGTATTTTTATATCTCTTAAACTTACAAGAAAAACTAATCTACCAAGGCAACCCAAGAACCACTAACTTGGGAAGTCCTCATTGAGCACTCTGCTGGTCTTCTGAGCTTAGTGAAGAGAGCTGGACCTGTTTTGTTCATAAAACCAATCCTATTAAAATCTAAGATGGTCATGCATGTAGAACATATTATTTAGATATTTAGTAATTCAGCAGCAGTGTGTGATAGCACAACAAAACTTAAGTTGGTTGTATAAGTACATCCCTGTCATCTTAAATGTAGTATCATCAATAACATTCAGTTTTAAAAGGCACACGAAAATCACAGTAAGATACTGGCTATTTACACAAATCTACATAAAAATCAACAGTCATTCTTGTCAAGGCTAAAAATTTCTGCATGAGCAGTAACCCATAACTGGTTTTGGCACTGATGCATGCATAAAGAAAAACATACAACCTAACATAGGGACAGTGAAAGCATCTGCCTGTGAGCTGTAGGCAAATACTTTTTTAAAACCTATTATACAAAAGAACATGTACAAAAGCAGTAAAAGCAGCTGCTGTAACATACTCCCAGGCCCCTGAACAAGCATCAGCTTACTAATTGCCTAACAGAACATCACTTCAACACAAATGGCTCCTTAGGTGTTTTTTTTAAATAACATATTGAATGCAAACATTGGAAATAAACTGCAAGAATGTCTAGGAAGCCTAAGTTGTGTCTAGAAAACCTAGTTTTATGTCTGGTTTTGTTTAGTATTGTTTTGTTCTCCAGACTGATCAGCAAAAAAAAAAATGAAATCTACATAAAAGACAGTATGATCCTGGATTAGTGACTATCTTCTAAAACGCATAATAACTTATTGAGACAAGATTAGAAAGAAAAACAAAATCAATATATATGCAGTTTGTAACTGGGAATTTATAACAATGACAGATCTTCCTCCGCCCCTCTATGGAGATGGTTCTCAGCACTGGAGAAGTAACAGTGATTTTTAGAAAAATGGACAGGACAATACTGCAAGGCTGATTCTGGCCTTGAAATCAGATAAGCAGAATAGCAGCATGGAGACAATGTAGCGGAAGTCAAACTTGTTTGATTTAGTGTGAACTACTAGACAGAAAAAATATTTAGCAACAGCCTTTTAATAGATCAGAATAAGTGAGGTTATGTGAAACAAGGACAGGAGAGTAACTAGGCAAAACAATTAGAATAGACCCTTGCAACTAATTTTCTGGCTATAAGATTCAGGAAATATTTGTGTTCAGACCCTGTTCACTTTTTTCAGAAACAAGTATTTTTCCATTGTGACAAAAAAACAAAAAAAAAAAAAAAAAAAAAAAAAAAAAAAAAAAAAACAGACATCAGTATACAGCAAGTACTTGACCTAGTCAGTCTAATTATTCAACTTTTGCACTGCTCGCTTATCTCTAAATGAAACCACAAGGGCCCCTATGTGTGTATTTTCTTCAGCAAGGCCTGGAAACTCACAAGTTGGTGACTCATTGTTCCACGGCTGAAAACAACTGTGCCACACACAACTGACCAAACTGATCCTCTGAACGTGACTCACAGCTCTACCAAAATCTGTCCAGATCTGCTACCAGCAGGAGGCCACCCCATCAGGACACAAACACCTCCACACAAATCCTTGACGAACTCTCCCACGGCCTCTCTGCACAAGGCTGCCCACCGGCTTCCAGAGTCTCCTAAGGGCAGAAGGGAGCTTTGTCTCTCTGGAGGAGACACAAGGTACCCGCACATCTGCTGAGGCCTGTCAGCTGTACACCCTGCCGGCAATAAACACTGCCTGAAGTTCGTTCAAGTCTGCTGTCTGTAATTCACAGCAAAAATTACTCTTGGAGGATGGCGGGGAGACCAATAAACTGGTTCAAATGACATTGCCTTTTCAATACCAGTTTGCCTTGCCACTCAAGGGTATTTCTGATTAATTTTTTCGACAGCTGCAGGGAACTAGCAGAAAGTATATTGTCCCATTTCATTATTTGTCAAAACAAGTCAAGTTACTGTCTGCTAAATGTGGTAATTTCTCCTATGCAATAGAGGACACCAAAGAACATACATAGAAAATCCGAGGATCTCCTAACACAACAATATGGAAATCACTTCTTTTTGTCTTTCAGTGACTACCGTTATGAAAACTTAAAAGTTATTATTAAAAAAAGAACCATACCCATTTCAAAGCCAGTTGAGGGAGAGAAAAAAAAACACCATAAACAAGTTCCTTGCTCATCATGTATCCTCCCAGTGAAATCTATAGCCACTCAAGATTCCTAGTTTATTTTCCACTTGGGACATTAATAACTGGTAAGAAAATACAGAGAAATTATAATGGTTGGAAAAGAATATGACTAAATTAGAGCAGAAGAAAATTTTAAAAGAAATTTCCCTAGTTAAAGTTATTCTCACAATTACATACAGTTAAAGAAAGTTAAAGGAAGCATAAAAGAGCAGGCTAGACTTTACAATGAGAACTTTGATGAGGAAAGCATGATAGAAAACTAAGCAAAAGCCACTTCCTCACAGCAGCATATTTCAGTTCAGAAAGGGTATCTGAGGCAAATTATTCACAAATTATGAAAGATACAGTATCAAAGAAAAAAATCACTGACCTGGATTAAGATCCAACACTAAAGTACAAAAATCATTGACCTGGATTAAGTTCTCATCAGTATCTCATCATGAAACAGTTTAAAGCTGCTGTAGTACATCAAATTATATGAAACCAGAACACCAGCCAGCATAAAGGGATGAGTATGACAATTACTCTTCAAATGTATGTTCTTCATTAAACCAAGAAAACGCATGAAAAAATTTCATTTAGTCCAATGAGAACCTTTTAAAAAATAACTCACAAATGGTAATGTTGAAATGCTTCAGCCTCAAGCAGAAAAATAACATGAACAAACCAAGACAAAAGGTGCACATTTACAGAACAGTTACTGGTCACTGATGCCTTGTCTTTCCAGAGCTTTCGTTTTCAGCACATCCTCGTCCATGGAATAACGGCTGGGCATCACCTACTTCCCTGCCTGCAACTTCTTGAATTATACCAGGCCTTTGAAGACTGTGTCCATCCACAGAGAGTAAACAAGAAAACTGCAGAAACTTGAAGAAACAGACTATTTGCTATCAAGGTAAGCCCTCGGGGACATCATTGCATAGCAGCTTGTGTCTCACAATACAGACACTCAGTGTAGTGGCTGTTTCGCTTTGAGTATAAATAGTGAGTCTGGGAAGCAGAAATATAATTATCATGTCTATCAGCCTCTGAAGAGTGAGTGGAACTCACTGGAAGGACACAGAAACCACTGATACTGATGTCCAGCACAAAGGAGATGCAGGAAGAATGTGCTGGCTAGCCAGACTGGCTATTTCTGCCTCGCAAGCAACCTTGAAAATCAATCTGAGAAGTGGTTAAAAATAACTACCATACCCATCCCCACCTGCTCCCTCAGGACACAACCACAGAATAATATTGATTAAGCACTGGCATGGTGGCACAAACCTCCAGAGGTTGGTGACAAGGGCAGGAACCAAGTACTGCTGCCTTTGAAAAGAACAAGTTTTCCAGTCTGATTCAACCTTCAGGCTGCCAGCACTAGCTTTTATCCTCATTACTCCACCAGACTGATCTGCCCAGTCACCTGGAACAAAGCAGCAAAACAATTCTGGGGACAACCTCACCTATGTTGCAAAGCTCTGACCACAACAGGGAGGAAGCAGAAATTTTTTAAATAAAAAGGATAAAAGCAAAGCAATCACCATTTACTGAAAGTAGTCACTGAAAAGGAGTTTAAAACAGCCCAACATGAGATCACTGCTCAAGCACTGTCCGGTCCCTTGAATCCCATTTTCACTGGTCCTAAAAGCCTACCACCAGAGCCTTCACGCCCAACACACTCATCCATACGGCTTCCGGAGGAGACATGCTCTTATCCATGTAGGAAACAGATTTCAGACAATCTGCAGAGGGATGAAGCCAACAGGAACAGCAAAGACAACAGGACAGGGGAAACAGTGGAACAGAAGAACAAGCATCAGGAAAGAAATAAAAGAGGAAACAGATGCACTGGCAGGAAAAAAAAATGCAACTGAGAGGGGAAGGCAAATGTAGAAGGTGAAAGTAATACAGACCAGTTTGAGAAAACAGAGCACAAGCACAAACAAGCTGCAAAACAGATGAGTCAAAACGAGTGAGAATTATAGACAAGAAGGAAAGGTGGGGAAAACAATAATTCTAAAAACTCCAGACCCATCACAGCAGTACTTCTTATTAATCACAGAGCAGTCTAGGTTTCTGATAGGTGAGACCAAGTCACCTGAGTCACGGTAAAAAAATATGAGAAACAGGGAAGATTGGAAAAAGATTGTCACTAGCAGATCTGTCAGGAAAATGAAATATTCTACAGAAACCCTAACATTTCAAATTCTGCTGTTCTTCCAAATCAAGATGAAAGGCATTTTAAATTCATTAAATTTTAACATGACTTTATTGAAACACTGGATTTTGAGGTCAAACTCTAACACTCTTCAGCACAAAACAGGAAAAGCTGAATACTACCATATTTCTTTTCCAAACAGCTTTAAGAAATCTCCCAAGAATGACATTTTTAGGGCTAATTTTCCTGCTGAACTGGTTCACCGAATTCTAGATTAGACACAATACTAGATGAAATCACTTGTTTCTCACTGGAATTAAAAGATCCATCACTTAGGAGTTATTTCCAAACCTAAACATTTAGCAAAATGTATTTGTGGTCCTGCACTTTGGGCCACACATTTGGACAAGAATCTTTAAAAAAACATGCTGTTTCATGGAAATGAACACATGCCAGGTTCTGCACCTGAAAGAGCAAGTCCTTAATCAATATAACGATTACCTTTAGAAGAACTACACAGACAAACCCCACCAAGATAGCAATCTTGCCCCAAATAAGAATAGCTAAGCCTTTCTTCTCTGCTGAGCAGAGGCCACATGCACTCACAATTACTGTAATACTACCGATTGAAGGATCCACTCCTCAGGCCTATTTCTAGTGAGATGTGCTAAGAGACAGGGTTACATAATATTCCCCCTTTCAATTCAGGACTTTCTAATTAGTTGTAGGTAATAGGTAAATAATTTATAATTTCTTTTTTTAAAGTTATGTATTTTTTGTTACTTCATAGCACGTATTTTTAACACTAGAGAATAATTCACATTACATTAATATTGCTAGAGCTTGTGCTCTTGAAATAATGTGATGCACTATGAGGCTTCCAAGCTACAAAAAGCTACATTCTCAGAAAATAGAAACCAGATAGTTTAAATTAATCAGACTCCCCAGGGGTCTATGAATCTGAGCAATTATAGGTAGGACAACACGCAAATTTAAAGCATGTTCCAGTGTGTTTCTCAGGAGCTTCTCATGAAGTGTAGCCCACCCTGTACCCAACATGGCTCAGCTATCCCTATATCCATACTCTCCCAACACTCCCTGCATTAACAGATAAATGTTCCAGGCAGCAAAGCCTTTCATCTCAGCTAATCATTTTAGCAGGGTCTTCAGCAGAAAGGGAAATAACAGGCCTATGATACAACTATAGAGGCATTCCAATAGGATTGCAGGAGTAGCTTCCATAGAGCTTCATAAAACCAGCACAGTACCAGTAGCTACCAGCTCTTTCTGAGGCACAGTCCTTCTAACCAACAAAGTTGCTTGAAGGCATCACTGAGAACAATTGGGGAGTTAAACCTCAGCTTTACAAAGAGTGCCATCTGTTCAGCATATCTGCAGTAAAACCAGCAGCCTCAGCACAATCCACAGAGAAGATGCATCACCATATTCAGTGCTGCCAACCACAAATGCAAACTGAATGAACACGGACCCTGAATAACTTTCTCATGACTACTTGTAGTGATTAACATCAAGGTGCTGTGGTGGGTAAATGTGTACTGCCCTCTTTGTGGTGGAGAAAAAGATCAGGACAGGCAGAACTCAAAATAAAATGGCTCAAGTTAACCCTGCTTAGGACTACCATAAAACCTCAGGACATCACACACCTGTTAAAGACCACTTAAGATTTTAACATGTTCTGCACCTTTAAAAATGCTTTATGAATTCAGTCAAACCAAACACCACTAAGAGGACATACTCACTACCCAAACAAGCCCTCTGGGGTATAGCCCAAAAATGGTTACTTCACATCAAGCATCCAAAAAGCTAAGAGAGACCCATACACCAAAAAAAAAGTGGGGGTGCGAGAGGAGAAAGAAAAGGAAAGTAGGAAATCAAAGCTCAGCAGGAGTTTTCAACAATGTTTAAAAACAAGAACTTCCCAATTCAGAAGAGAATGTGATCCAACCTGACACCCCGCATCACTAAGACAAAGTGAAACCTAAATATTTCCACACACAACAGCACACAATTTAGCAAAACTGGTAGTACTGTGAAATGCAGAACTAGAGCCACAAAGTAGCATGAAGAGGTTTTCAAAATAGCTGCCTCAATATAAGTTAGGTTTTAAAACCTTGGCAGAAATCCCTTTTCAACCAACCACACATCAACTGACCATAAGCCCAAAGGCAGCAGCCTGCAAGGGCACTTCAGGGAGTCTCGCTCTTTCTATTTTGAGAGTAAAAGATGCTGCAGGTAATAGCAATAGTTTGAACATTCTCTCTGGTGTTTCCTAACTCCACTTATTTTCCAGGAAAAAAGAAATTCAAATCTTGATCTAAATCCTACAGAGATAAGTGGGATTAATGAATGTTCACTTCAAGTTACAATTCACAGGGTAGCACTATGTCATCACCAAACCTCCATCCAGAGACACCTAAAATCTGAGAGGACATGAATGCAGAGAAGCTGTGGTCCTCCATCTGCCTTTAATCTTCTCTGTGCTGGAATCAGACATCCTTACTCATAGATCCTGAGCAACTGGGGAGAAAAATACCATGGCCCTCACGGCCTTTTATCAGCTGATATAAGTATTGCTGCTACACGAGGCAGTAGTTGATGGGGATTTGAAGTCACTCACTGGAGCACCTAAGTACAATTTAAAACTTGGCTGCTGACATGCAAGCAGAACACAAGGAATTACACAAGCTATGATGACCCTATAAGTATTACAGTATCTTAATTTCGAGTGTGTGCAAGAAAAAAAACATTTCTTAATGCATCAAATCTCCTGCACAGCAGTGAAGTCAGACTGCTTTGACAATTAACATTTTTAAGGGCCAAGTTCTAATCCTTCTATTTTAGTTGACTCTCGGGCTTTTTTCCATATAGAAACAGTGTGAAGGAAGGAACAAGCAGTGGTACAAAATACCCTAAGTATAGATTATACAGCACATACCATTATACAACTCAGAAACAAATAGGTAAATTTGATGGTAGCAAGGATTAAAGGGCATATCTAAGGATTTTGGAAATACAAATAATCTTGTTCTGCTAAGCTTTACGACAAAAAAATACGATTTTAAAAATGCCTTGCTTTGTTGGTTGATTTTGATTTGGGTTGGTTAGAGTTTTTTTCAGAAAATATTTTATTATAGCAACAATGTCTTTTTTGTTTGGCTGGTTTTTGTTTGTTTCTGCAAGGCAAGCATACTATAATCTCTATGTGATTTAAAATAAGTTTCAGGGATAGAATGAATAGAAAAAAATAAGTACTGACAGATTAACTGAATACTTACTAACCAATTATAAAATAAAATTCTGAATGAAAGTAAAGGCCAAAGATATTTTGGATTGTAATATAAGACAGCTAAACCATACCTGTAGGTCTGCAAGAGCATTTTAAACAGTACGAGTGGCTTTTATACAAATTGCTACAATACCTCTACAGTATGCAATTTGTGTCTAATGTTTCATGTTATGAAGATACAAAGAAACAAAATCCTCCTAATAGTTCTTCAGTGTTTCATGTTACCAAGATATTCACTATTGACATTTAGTATAGGATGACAGAAAGGGTTATTGACCGATATTTTTCCAAAAGATATATTCTCACTTGACAATGTGGTGAACTGAAGCCAACAGCATTCACACTGAGCTTTGAGAGAACATCTTCTTAAAAATAAAAATTCAAAGCCTTACTATACATGTCAGTTCAGATTACATTTTACACATCAAAAATCTTAGCAAACAGCTGATATTTCACAATGCCTCGAGTCTTAAACATGACTTCTCAAAGCAAAATAAGAGGAAAGAAAAGGTAGCTCCAGATGATGTCAAGTACACTAAAAAGTACAGGGGGAGAAATTAATAGTCATTTAATAAGCCGTACATCAACTCATACTGCTCTGTGAAACTGAATTTTTGAAATACTGAAATGACACAGTGTAAGGTAGTACTAAACATTGCTATGAAGTATTATAGAATGAGATGGAATTACTACAATGCTGTTTCACAGCAACAGAAAGGCGAAGAAAAAAAAATCAAAGGTTTTTTATGGGGGATTTTGTTCAGTTTCGTCTTTAAAGAACTAGAGGTACAATTTTAGTATTGGGGGAATGAGTTCAAAAACTGAAACCTCTACATAAAGCAAAACTTTAAGAAGATAAAACTGTCAATGGTCTAATAAAACATTTTCCTCTGTACTCAGACACCCGCGCAATCAGGGCACAAGCTGGGACTTCCCTGCCTGCCCCAGGCGGTGACACACTCTGTCTGGACTGCTGCTGCCCTCTCCCCGGCACACGGCAGCACACAGAGGCGCGCACACCCAGCGACTTTCCCCCACAGCCGCACGCACTTGGCCTGTTGCCCTCCGGGTCAGCTGCTGTTCAGGGGGCCAACACTACCTCAGCAGAAGGGTCTCCTCTCTTGCACCAGCATCAACGCGTGCTCTGGAAGCCCTTGGTGCCCATGCCTCTCACCAGCCTGCCAGCTGCTGCTCCCCAACACCCACGGCAGCGGCAGCCAGGCTCAGCCGGGCCAGGCCCCTGCTGGCATGGCCAGGATGGATGCACCCCCACCAGCCCTGCAGGCTCTGCCCCTCAGCCCTGGCAGCCACCTTGCAGCCCAGTCTCTCCTCACCCTCCGTATTTCCTTCTGTACAACTATGACTTCATCAACTCTTTTGACCTTCAAAGGAGAGCAGAAAGAGATGCATGTGAGAAATACAAGACCCTTTATCTCCCCAGTGCATAAACGGTGCTGCTGTTTTTTGCTAACCCAGCCTGATGTGCAGTGCTGCAGCCTGACAAATAACCTCCTGCACCTCACAGGCCTAAGGCAGCACGTTACAACAGAGACTGGCATGCCAGCAATGATAAAGCCACTATACATTACCATGAACAAATAACATAGCATATCCAAGATTGGTTTTCTGTACTTATCTTGTGAAATATCAAAATTCTGAGGTGTCTTGCCTGCTGATACCCTTTTCAAAACAGCTTCCTAACTTCTTATGACCATTCTCTCTAGCTAATATTGCTTCCCTTGATTATATCCTCCTACTTTTTATATACTTATCTTTTTTAAGCCTTTTGATTTGTTCTTTTCATAAGCAATTCTTCAGCTTGCCACTATCACAGGTCTTCCACCTTTGTCAGACAAGACTCAGAAAAAACCTTGGCTTTTCCCACATGATACAGCAGCATGCCATACCATACACAGACATTAATTTATATCATCCACTATACAGACGCTACAGACTCTGTGAGAAACTGGCACAAATATTTTTTCTATTCATGCATTACATAGCTGCCAGCACACCAAAATTTTGTGCAGAAGGAAACATTCAAGACATCTCTTGGCAAGATGCATATGCTGCATTTAATAACTGTACAATAAACATAACGTTTACCATTACATGCTTTACCATAGAGTACAACTACAGTTTTCCCTTCCCCCTTTGAAAAAAAATATTTGGAAAAAAAAAAATCAGTGTGAATCAATTAAAATAATTACATCAGTTTTCAAGAGCTACTTTCTTCTCCTTCTTAAGGCAGGAAGAATTACCTAGGAAAACCAGGTCACTACTTTTTCATCAGTCTTTTCTTAGAACAAAACAGAGGTCATATTAAGGTTTTGCTTTGAACAAATATTTGTTCAAAATATTTTATCAAGTCCAACATATAGAAGTTATGTATATGTACAAGTAACCTACACATAGATAAATACACTTTTTCTGGATAATATTTATATTTATGGTCAATATAATTTTCATTTAAATGAACTGTGGAAATGAAGTTAAATATGGTGAAGATGTTAAGTGGACCAAAGTACCAGCAAGTAAGCAAAGAGATTGAAAACAGTTGAAAAGTTAAAAAAATATTTTTTAAATAACTGAACTCTTTTAAATGTATGTGAATATACAGTAAAATCCAAAGAATTCAAGAATAGGGAGCAGTTAAATGTGCCTCTTGTTTCTACACTGACAAAAACTGAATGAGTTTCTAAACTCTTGTTCAAGCCCAAGAAGTTTCACAGTTTCAGAGAAAAAGTACTAATCTAGATATACCTTTGTGGTGCCTCCACAAAGAAACAAGAAAACACAGCATACAGAGCTTACAGAGAGGTTTCACACTCAGTGCAGATCAGGGAATGAGGGAATGGGGAAGCTCCAAGCCAAAGGCAGGATCAGAAGAAACAGGGAGGTTTGTCTCACTCAGCACACCCACATCCTGAGACTACCTGATACCACTGGAACCAAGAAAAATAAACTCCTGCACAAAATCTCTGTCACCACACCAAAATACAACATGGATGACAAAGATAACCAACTTCCTTTGGGCAATATGGTCACAACAAAAAAAATAACTCCCTAAAATTAGAAAGTATTTGAACTTTTAATACTAAGTGAGTGATATTTTGTTTATTTTTATTAGAATAATAGGAAATAGTTATTTTTAATATTTAATCTCTGTCAACATCCCCTTTAAGTAAACTCCCATGCCAGTATTGCATTAAGTGCTGTTTTCCTGTTTAGCAATCTCTCACAAGTTAACTAAATGCCTTGCAAAAACCATTTCAAAACTAGCTTGCAAAGTATTAAAGATAAAAGATAAGCATTAAACAGATGACATCTTCTGAAAATCCATCATAATCCATTGGTTTAGGTTTTACATTTCTGGTGACAAATTACTTAAGTTCTTGTCTGATGATGATTAAACATTAGTACTTGCAGTTATGCATCACTTCTATTTTTATTATTTTCATCAGCCTACATAAGCCAAGCAGCAGCATCTGAGGCAAGTAAATGAGTACAGTGAACAGCTCTGAAGACACAGAGCTTCAGAGCTCCATCCTCTGTCTCAGTGTCACCAGGGACAAATGCTCCACTTCAGGGGAACCCTGCAACACACCAACACACCAGTCACACCTCCCTTAGTCACATTTAGCACATTCCCTCTTCTAGCTCCATTCCCAGCAGCTACACTGTTTGTGTTTGGTGCCTGCAATAAGAGCACTTTCACAACACTAACTGAATCAGGCAGGATCCCCTATAGTTAAAGGCCAAAATGTATTACTTGATCCACCTCTTACATTTCCTTTTCTGATGGCACACATACAGGTTGAAATAACTCAATTTGTTAGCTCGTGGGAGTTCAAACAGCAAAGAGAGTTTGAGCCTTGACACAAGAGCTCTTAATAGAACCGACATTTTCCTGTCCTGTTCGAACTGAAAAAAAAAAAAAAAAACCTGGACATGCACGTCCCTGAACCTGAATTTCCAACCTCATACAAAGCCCATGTGTCATTTTTCACAGAAGACCTCACACCAAGGCACACCAGCTTCTCAGACAGGAGCCCGGCTGTACTGAGCTGGCAACCCAGAAGAGAAAGGCTCAATGCTGCTTAGCTTTTACATATGCAATGTTTATACTTTTAACATCTGAGGCTCACTTTCTGGAAAGTGTAAGTGACTGAATCAGCTTCTGTTCTTCAAAGGACAACCTCCACTAACCAAATACACATATTTTCATAAACATACATTAATGCAGACAAAAACAGCCAGCATTCAAAAGGTTTTTACAGCTTAAAGCCACTGAGACATTTCTCTTGCACAGGCATTATCTCCAAAAGGGTAAAGGGGCAGAATCCACAGATCTCAAACACGTAAAACAGCCCACCCATGAGAACAGCTGTGACACAAGGTGCATGGCTGGTGATGGGACAAAGGCATGTAGTTCCCTGTGCTAACCAGCCCATAAAACACACCCCATGCCATTTGGTCAAGCACATTTGTGTTGCAATGCCAAGCATCATCAATCTCTGTTTCTACTGCCACAGCAAAGCAACAGTGCTCTTGTTTGAATCAGGCTCCACTAAAAAGCAGCATCTGGCACCACAGCATCAGTCACAATCCCTCTGCGCTTTCGTTGTGGTTTATAAGGGGTTACCAAGGACTACCAGGCAAAGCTGAGGAGCATCACCAATTCATAATCTGTTGCATTTATCCTGAAAAAATAAATATGTAACAAAATGGAAAAGACTTGATACTTAGATGATTGACACCTATTCCCAGGTCTGCCTGAGGCACCACCTCTCACCTTCCTGTTCTTTGGAGCTGCTGCATTTGTAAGTAGCCATGAAAGCTTGGTTCATAGAGAAAATCATGGCTCATAGAGAAAGGCCTTAAAAAAACCAACTGCAGTAAGAGGCATGGCCAAAATCAAACAGTCTGCCCTCAATGAAGCCCATTCATGAAGCCTTCATCCACCCTTCTCAGTCTCTGTACTGATAAAAACTGTGCAGGAAGAGTCCCCTGACAGATCAGGGTGTACAGGAGCTGCAGTTCAGTTCTAGAAGATGAGGGATAAGGGCAATATGAAGTTCAAAAGCTCAGCTAAGCAGTACAGGCACAGCAGCAGTTTCACTCTGCAGTCGGTGACCAAGACAATTTTCATCCTAATGACAACCCTGCTCTGCCTCCAGTGCCTATAACTCATTAACCCACAAGGAAAGGTGAGCTAGCTAGTGTTTCTACAGGACCCCAAGATCCTATGATACCACTTGATGATGCAAATCTACTGTGATACAGTATTAGTTTACTGACAAGTACTATTCTGACAAAACTCACTGCTTAGGGCACAACTCCAAGCAGATCTCACCAACTGAATAATCTTCAAGCCATTGAGACTTCTCCAGAAGTTATTACAAGTTCTTTACAGTCTCAGCCACAAATTACAAGCAACTGGCAGAATTTCAACTTCAACAATTTTTGAAATTTACACTGACTGGTCATTTCCAGCAGAAAGGCTGTCCACTTTTCAAAAAGCCCGCAGAACCTCAATAAGATCACTGAATCTTGAACTCACAGAACACAAAGGCAATGTTCCCAGTAAACTCAACGCTATGTAGAGTTATCCATTATAAATTTTGATCCAGCAACAGTTCCCTTTGTTTAAAGGGTAAAATCGGTGTAGGGCAAAGAAATGCACCTGTGGAGAGAGTAGTCTGCATCACTGTGGAGTGCAGGTACCTCAGGCATATAGTTGACAAAGAGACAACTATCATAAATAATCCAAGATCTACAATTATAATCTGTAGTTCAAATACACTTAGAGAAATAAATATTAATCTTGATTCCCAAAAGTGCTCTAACAAAGAAACCAACAGAGCATTTTGATAACTTAGATTTAATAGGCAGAAGGAGACCACTATGGTTTTAATTCATCAAAAATAAAATTAAGTAATAGTGGTCCAGAAAATCAACATTAATATAGAATTCAAGTTGGTGCAACGATTTAGCTATCTCAAAAACACTGTGTAATATAATGACAGCACATTTCTAGTTCATTAAAAATAAACTTTGAAAAAAGTATATAAACCAAGGCTCTGGTTTAGCAAAAGTCACAACTTCAAAAAGTTTAGCTGAAAGTCACAAGTTGTAACGGTGCAGAGAAAAAACTGAGCTGTATTTCTACCACTCAGAGAGGTCCACGCTTTGTGCTCCATCACCCAGATGAAGTATTGCCCCTGTAGATGCCATTCAAGCAGGCACTTGAGCTCTCAAGTACAGGGAGATAGCCTTTGTACCGTTCACATGTAGTGCAAGAGTTTCAGAGCTTTGATTCTGTCTCCCTGAACTGTTTTGCCTTTTTTTGCACTCTGAGCTTCCAGAAAACACCACCTTGGTTGTAAGAAATAGCTGCTAAAAGAAAGAATTCATGAGAAATAAAATAACTGGGGTTTTAAGCAAACATCGACAGAGACACGGACAAAGTAGTATAATTCGCTCTACTGCTTTTTGCCAGCATTCTAAATGTGAACGGCAATTTGTATTGCTATAAACCAAAAAGAGAACCACAACACTGAAATGTTACAGTGTATCTGTTTCTCAACGTTTTAAAACACATGACAGGCTCAGAAGTTAGTTTCCTTCCAAACATCTGCTTGGCTGCCACCATCTCCGCCAAGGCATAGGTGTGCGCGAAGCAGTGACAGGAAGTCAAGTATATATAGTGTCTTCTTGAATTATTAATATAATCTTATCTCGATATCTGAAACCAATTTTATGAGTCACAGTAACAAAACATCAGTCCAAACTAAAAACCACATTTAAAACAGGGCTGAATCAGGAATTACATTTAGGCATTAAATGATTCCAAATATCAACTTAGAAAGCCAAAAATAAAAGGATCTGGGGAAAAAAAAAAAGTACTACACAGGCAACGAGCTGTCGAGATCACGATTGCTCATTACTAATCAGTCTTCTCCATTCAACTCCGTAAGTCACAAAAAGCTGCGAAGAGGAGCTGACTGGCGCTACCAGGGCTTCTTCACCCGCCGCTTCCCAAGCCCCTGCCCGCCTGCGCCGCTCCGGGCGGGCTCAGCTCCCCGGCCATGCCGGTCCGGCCCGGCCCGGCGTCCTCCGCCGCCTCCCTCCCCACCAGCCTCCCTAGGAATAGCCTCAAAAACTAGAAGCAAGAGGTCGTTTGACTTGTAACCCGCTCACGTTAAACAGTAACGCACAGAGACGTTGAATTGCTGACCCTGGGACTACTGCGGGAACTTCTCCTTAGCACGGCCACCCCAGGACGGGCCCGGGGGACTCCCGCCCGGATCGCCTCCCGTTGCGGGCGACGAGCCCTCACGGAGGTTTCGGGAGCCGCCAGCCCGGCGCTGCAACTGCTCCCTGTCCCAGCGCCCGGGACGGGACGCGCCGAAGCCGGGCTGGACGGCCGCAGGGCAGGTGCCCGGCGGGGACTGCCCCGGGCCCGCCTCACGCTCAGCGCCCTGCAGGCGCAGAGGCTCCGGGCTGCGGACCGGCAGCATCCCGCCCCGCTCCCGCCCGCGGGCCCCGCTCCCGCCCGCGCGCTGCCCGGAGGGCGCGGACACGGGCGGGGGCCACGGGCCGGGGACCGGCCTCACCTGGGACATCTGAGGGCGCAGGTTGATCTCCTTGAGGTTGATGGAGTGGCTGCGGAGGTTGTTGAGCAGCTGGCAGAGCAGGACGCCGTCGCGCAGTGTCTGCGCCAGGTCGAAGACCTGGGCCGTGTCCCAGGTGACCCGGTGGTTGGGCGGCAGCACCTTGCAGCTGATCAGCCACTGCCCGCACTGCTTCCAGGGCTCCATCCCCGCCACCGCGCCGCGATGCTGCGGCCGCGGCGGCCCCTGCTGTGCCCTCCCGCCGCCGCCGCTACCGCGGCCGGCCCGGCCCGCCCCGCGGCCGCCCCAGGAGGCGGGACCGGCGGCTCCCACCGCCCCTGGCCGCGCCCCGCGCCCGCACAGCCCGGCCCGGCCCGGCGCGGCGCGGCCCCGCTGGAGCAGCCGCCGGCGCCCCGCGCCAGGCAGCTCCGAAGCGCCATCCGGGAAGGCGCTCGTCTCCTCTGCTCGCCCGATGATGGCATAAACACAGCACCTGCGACACGCAAGGCGCAGCTCTGACAGGCAGGTGCAGACAGCAGCGCAATGGCATGTTCTGCCTTACTGTCGGTCCTTTGTCCTTTCAGGAAGCTAACAGCGGAGCGCTCAGAAGAGGTCAAAGCAGAATACTCTCAGCGACTTCTAGAAACGACAGAGAACAGATCATGGCATAGTATTGTTTTCCTATCTGTTCTCCCATAAAGTACTTTGCAATAACTTCGATTTTATTTACACTTTAAATAATAATTAAAAATGTGTAATAACTTCCAACAAGCATTCAAACAACTTGAAATTTTAAAAATACAAGTAATTTTAAGTTACCAAGTGCGACAAACTCCAAAACCAGAAAACGCAAACACCAGAGTTCACAATATACTCTAAAACTCAAAAGCTATTATTTCTTTCTGATTTTTGAAGCAGTGCTGGAAACTTAATTTCTATTAAAAAAAAAAAAAAAAACATTTAAAACGACACAAAAGCTGTGATTTTCTCTATTAAAATGTGCTGCTTTATTTTTTTTTTTAACCAGAGAACCCTTTAAAAGTAATATTAATATTTATGTGAACAAAAAAACCAGCCACAACACACAGTCCAGTGTGAGAAAGCCTTCCAAGAGCAAAACACTAACATGCTTATTCAAGATATTCCACAACTATTACTGGTTTCCACATCTCCTCAGTTAAAACTGTGACACTTACTGCTGTCTGAGCTCAGAATAACCCCACAAATCCTTTTAATAATTTCTGAAAGAATTAATACAGACATTGTGGGAATTCATTTCAGAAATTGAGGCTTAGCAAGTGATTTGCATGTTTCAGTAAGGTTAATATGCTAATTTGCTTTTTTTCCGCACTTTAAACAGGCAGTATGTCTGCTATTCCAGGCGTTTTCCTGAGCAGCCACTGGCAGCAGAACATGCCACAGCTCACCATTTTACATTGCATGCACCGAAAAAGAGAATCATGACCCAAAATGTAGGCATCCCAGCAGGGGCGGGATGAGACAGGTGTGACTTGTTACCTCGTTAGTAGGCACAAGTGCTGCTCAACGTTATCTAGGAATGCGATTTGTTTCCACTCTTAAAGATGCACAAAGTTGCAAACTCCGGGATTAATTTTCAGCCCTCTGCATGTGTTATGGGGGCTGGCAAACCAAAGAGGCTCCTGGGCCTGACCAGTGCAGAAGAAGCTCACAAAGCCTCCCTGACGTGTCAAAGACATTTTAACAGAATGCAAACTCCAGTTAGCAGTAAGCAGTTTTGCATGAATCAAAAGAGAGATCCTCATTCCAAAGGACTGGTGACAGAGCAGCTGAACTTTAAATCTTTACTATAATCTCACATGAGAGAGTGACACTAGGTTGAGTTGCCTCGGTAGTGCCTCCTTCCCAGCAGGTCCCTCCTGCTCCATGGCCACCTGGGCAGTCACAGCCACGCAGCTCCCATTTCTCAGGAAATGTGAATTTGCTGTTTAACAACCTCATCCCAAACACCGGATCCTCTGCCTCCTCAGACTAGCATTTGATTGTTTTATGCCTGAGCAGCTGGAGGAGAGGGCAGGTTGCAACACAAACATGCTATCGAAGTCTCAGACTGCTTGCAACCAACTAGAATTAGAGAGAATTTAATTCCTAATTTAAATCAGAAGGGACTGAAATTAACAGTTTGTACTGTGAGCATTTGGATATCATCATCCATCAAAATGAATGTAGAGCAGTTTGATCAACACTAGAATAAACACTCTCATAGAAATATCTTTATCTGTGGCATGTATGAACTGATAAGTAAGAATTCAGCTGCACCCACAAGCTATCCACTCTCAGGCTGACAACAAGCATAACACTGAGGCAAATGCAGAAAGTAGAAAAGCAAAATAGATAAAAGAAACAGAAAACCATCTTCACTACATTATCCACATCCCCACTTCAGTGGCCGCCAGCCAGGATTGGTGGTACAGCACCCCGAAAGCAACATGAACAGCTGGGATGCCTTTGAAGAGATACAGAAAAATGAGCACTGTTCTCTGATTCGTAAATAGCAAGAAAAACACTTCAGGCTGGTTGCTCAAATCGATCTAATCTTTTTTATATGGTTATTAGGAGCAATCCAACAGTCCTTAATCCAAAATTTACATCCAAACAATACATATGGTTTAAAGGTTATGGCTGAAGTTCTAAATATCTGAAAAATACACACTGAAGTTTTAAATTGTTTCTAAGTCATAAGATGTTATAGTGCAATATTAAAACCAAATTTCATTGCAAACACACTGGCTTCTCTACTCTACATCATGTAATTAACTGAGCAACATTCTTCCAAATGGAGATGAATCCATATAACCATACAAATTCCAGAAAAACAGTTCTCTAAAAGAATTGCATGCTTGAGAGAAAGGAAGGGGCAAATGGATTCAAAGACAAAATCTATGGTCAGCAGAAGGCAGAAATATTTGCACATTCACATTCAATTTCCTCCTCTCAGAGTACTCCCAACAACCTTCTTCAGCTTCATACATTGTCCTCAGTCATTTATTGGAAGGGGTTGAACTTTTCTTTCAACCCTAAAATTGTTTCTGTTCAAAAACTACTTTTACATGGGCTTTTTTTTTGTTTTTTTAAGCTATTAATAGATTAAAAAAAAAAAAAAAAAAAAAAGAGAGAGAGAGAGAGAGAGAGAAAGAAGAAAAATCTATAGCTGTATAGCTGAAATATGAAGTCCTTTAAATTAACCAGTTGCTGAAGATATACTGGAAGATTGTCCTATTTCCATCCTGTTCTTCTCCCCAGTACTCCATAGGTGTATCTGGATTGAAAGGGGGGCTGATTTACAGTCACCTCAGTCTATCTTCTACAGTTTCACTAGGACCAATCTGGCAGACAGAGTTCAGCTTAGATTTTCACAACATTCAACGTACATCACATTTTTTAACACATCAATAAGCCATTTACTGCAGTTTTTTCTTTGGATTTTCTATTAAATAAATATATCTTAAAAGAACAGTAATTCTGAAAGAGAATTGTTCCCCAAAAGGGACAAAAAACCCCAAGGTTTTGCATAGTCTCTCTCCTTCCAGGAGACAACTGTCTCCTTACTGGGGATGTAACCATAATTTTTTTCTTTACTTGTATCCTGTACTGCATCCTATGAAGGCAGCACCTTTCCAATTCTTTTCTTGTTGCTTTACTTAAACAGACAAACCCAACCTACCCCCATTTGTTTAATAAGGGGCACATTTGCAAGCTTCCTGAAATAATTACTTCCTAATGTCATCACAGTTGCTGCATTTAAACTACTTGTGTTTCTCAGCTTGGGGAAAATTAATAAATGAAATACAAAAAATAATAAATCAGCACATGGACACACACTCCCTCTCCTGCAGTTCCTCTTGCAGATATAATACTGGCCATGAATCCCAGGCACAAACCCCATTTGTGCAAGGTACCAAACAAGGATAACAAAATGGTAGATCTCTTCCCAAAGAGAAGATCCTTACTTCCTTTTCCTACTTACTCCCTTTACCAATGGATTCATCAGTTCTGGTGCTTAAAGTTTTCCTGCCTTTTAATGACTGATGAGTGCATTTTTAAATGTTACAGCTGGAAGAGGTGCAAGCACAAGCAAGAAACTGCCCTCGTTTGTAGGTACGAAAGGCCCACTGAAGTCTTGGCTGAGACAGCCAAGACTGGGCTCATGTCCCAGTTAGACCAACTCAATTATATCAGTAAAAGAACTGAGTTTCACATCATCTGCAAGTGAAACTATGCAGCCTTGTGTCTTGGCCTTTTGCAGCTTTCTCACATTTGGATGCACATTGAACTACCACAGCTCCTGGCCAGAAGCCTCCCTTGAGCCTCTTTCCCTTTGGCAGGATGGGAATAACAGGCAGGTGGCCGTACTCCAGGATTTTATAAGGAGTCTGCTTATCTTGCAGTACAAGTAAATGAGGCTAAGATGGCTGACCAGAATTTGTCAGTGATTTCTGGCTGCTGCTGCACATGAGTGTCAGCATGGATCAAGATCTTCCAAAGGCATCTGGCTGCATCCCATAGTTACTTACATAGGCTCCAGTTTGAGAATTACTTTGGGAACTTTGGGGCAGAAAGTGAAAAAGCAGCACTGCTTGCTTCTTATTAATTATTTGTTTGTGTTATTGTCTAACACTTCAATATCACCTAAATTTCACAAAGCATTATATTTTACTTGAACTAACTGTTTCAAGTAAGTATGGAAGAAGTTATAAACAATTGACCTGAAATCTAAATGAAGCATTGAAAACAAAAGAAAAATTATACAAAGGAAATAATAAAGTAAGTGGACACGTGGAGCACAGTATTGAATTTAGTTTTCATTAAAAACCTGGAAGATGCAGAGAAATAATTTGATATATCAATGTATAGGTGGTTATAAACTGAAAGGAATTCGAAATGTTAACGCACCAAATGAACACCAAGATACTGCTTTCAGCAAAAAATTACCTGAATACATAAAATGCTTCTGAGCACTTGAGAAATTAGTGATGCTGAAAGGGAAGATCCACCCAGACCAGTCAATGTGAAAATAAGACATTAAAACAGTCAAAGAGCCTGCCTATCTGTAACAACTCACTGCCAAATAATCATGTTAAGAGTTGAAGGCATTGGCTCACCTCTCCTGACTAAAACCTCATTTTTATTGAAGTTAACAGAAATTTGTCCCATTTTACTGTCCAGAATCTTCTGTTGAATTCCTAAAATAGGATCTTTGATTTCTAGAAGGCCAAGTTTCAGCTTTCTAAAAACCATTCATACAAAAGGAGAAAGCTGCTGATGTGCCACCTGTTTGTGCTGAAAAACAGCGAAGCCAGACTCGGGCAGCCACTCACCTCCTGCCAGCAGGAAGTCATAGCATTTGGGATAAGGAAAACACTTAGCACAGGCAAAAGAAAGGAAATTGTCCTGTACTACTTTGTGTGTTTTAACCAAAATATCAAAAAGACTTCCTAAGAATCCAAGCAACTTGATATAATAAATAAAATAGTAGCCTTCCTCCTGTTTTTTACCCCTTTCCACCAGTTTGTCTCCATTTCTCACCTTCCACAGGTTGTTTTCAACAACCTGATGATGATTCCAAAGCAAACCCAAATCAGACTACAGGATTACAGGATAGAAAACATTCTTCCCTCAAGACAGAAGGAAGAGAGATGCTGACAAAAATAATTTTGTGGTCTCAGCTGACAAGAAAGTGGTATTTTTATCAGAAGTCAAGGTGTTCAAGTGCATATAACCAAGATATGAAAAGCTAGAAACTGGCACAAGTAAGCCCTAAAGCAAGGAAAAGATACGGAGTTTTTACATTTTTTTATAGTCTATTCAGTACCCAGAAAGGTTTTCCTGCATGAAAAAAAGGGATCAATTGCTCAAAGTGTGACACTTACAGGAAACACTGTGCACTGGATGAGGTCTGAATATATAGAAAGCCAAAAAACCCCTTCATATTAAAATAAAAAGTCTCTACCAAAAGTTTGGAAAAAATGAAAAGTCCCATTCATGAAATACATACTCAAACAATGAAAGAACATCGGGAGTAGTGTTTCTAACTCTATTACTAATAGAATATTTATTTTTGAATTACTGCTATTAGGCAATTGAATTTTTCATAGCTTAAAGGCACAATTTGCTAGCAGCTTCTAGTCTCATGCTGTGTTAACTGCTAGAATAAATAGGGCAGTCTCACAATCTCTGAGACACTGTTCCAGTTTTCCATTTACAATGTTAAATCTGTATTTACATACTAATCTAAGTTTAGTAAATAAAAGTTGCCTTTTATGCTTAGAAGTCAAAAGTATTAATAAATTTTAACAACAGAACATTCAAATTTATTTTTAGAGAATTCAGCAGGCAAAATATTTCTAAACACTGAGTAGGCAGTGAAGCTTCCGCTCTAAAATAACCCATACTTGTCTCACCTCAAGAACAAAGAACATAAATATTTTAGAACATTCTGCTACCTACTTTTTTTTTTTACCTTTTTATAAGTGAGTGTACCTGGTTATTGTTTGTCTAATGAGGCTGGGCTAACACTAGACTGCAAATCAGCAGAGATTTAAGAGATAAGGAGCTCTTTATTCAGGCCATTAGGATGGAATTTGCAGCAGCACGGATAGCCATGCTAAATAACAGTAATAGGTGCCCTGGAACATTCACCTTCAGAAAAAAAAACCATAACAAGCTCAGGACAGGAATCCACAGATGTCTTCTGAATGTTGTTTAGTACCATTTCTGCAGGCTCAGTTTTAGATATGGAGTGAGACCCCGCTCCCCCAGGTGCTGAGAACATTTATTCTGAAAAAAAACCAAGCAAAAAGAAACCAAAGAAACCCAAACATCTCATCCTAAGTCTTGAATTTTACTGTCTAGAATACCCACTTCAGTTGAAGTCAGTGGTATCCATAGATGTGTATCCAAATTAGAGACCTTGTTAAAATGACCAGTAGTGTCTTAAATCAACCACAGACAAGACATTGACAGACAAAAATTATCCTCTATCTTGAGACATCATCTCCCATCCACTATGCTGATATCCAAACTTCCCCAGTCGTGGTTGAGAAATATTGCTCTTGAGATAAAAGTGTTGGAGTGAAATAATGATTTAGAAACAAAAATATTGAAATTCAGACCTACTCAATGACTAATGTTAGAAATTAATTACACTGCCCTCAGTATACTAGAAATAGTGGTAGATGCGTGCCAGTGTCAGGCACTTCAGATTTACCCATCCCATGAAAGTCCCAAGTGGCACACGTGAGAAGTATGCCTTTCATTATCTTTATGCGGCAGTGGAAAGTAGACTTCACAACATCTGAATAAAGATAAAGCGGCACACTGAGAAGTTTCTCATGAATTCATTTGCAGGTATGTTATACCTTAAAAGATCATCAGACTGCTGTGGAGAAGACAGGAGTTGCTTTGGTAGCAAGGTGCATTTAGAGCTCAGGTTTATATGGGCTGAAGTCAGTGGCCCATGTGGCAAACCCATAAAACTATTTCACCTTCTCTTCAGTTTTCTTAAAAAGCTGCACCACGACTAAAATATGAGTGCAAGTCCATTACCGCCTGCAAAAAGTCCTACAGTGAACTCTGGCCTAACTATAAACTTGTTTTTTTGTTCTGTGAGCCACCATCTCATCCCCAAGAGAGTAAGGGATTGCCTGAAAACAGCTCACTGAAGAAGTAAATGTGTACTTCCAGAATGCAACAGTAAAGAAGCAGTACTTTCTGTTAGGATGCAGGTTGTATTAACGGCACAGTAAACACAAACACAGCTTGCCTTAAAGAGCTTGTGAAGGTAATATGGACTTCAGTCCAGTAAGCCAAAGGTCTAAGCACCCCCTGGCATAGCAGAGGTGTCTGCTAAAGGACTGATCCAATAGGCAAAACTGAGAGAAAATTCAGTGTCCAAATATCATTTAATTTGCCTCCCATTTTCATTCTTCCATGTTTCCTACAGTCAGGCCTTCTTAAATCAGTGCAACTTGCACACAAGGTTCCACCAAAGAAAACAAAGCTGAAATTAAACCACCTGTGTACCATACTGCAGCACCTCCCCCACCCTGTGTAAAGGGACACTTTACTAAACAGCACAAAAATGTCGATACCCCAAGCACAATTTTAATGGCAAAAAATGCTTATATGACATCAAAAGGCTTCAGATCCAGATTAGATAAACTGATGCAAAGTATGTTTTGTAAAGGAATAAAAACATTCCAGTAACAGAAAGACACAAGTATGACCAGCACAAATTCAACCCCAGCAAATCCTCTCAGCAGGAACTGCAGCAGAATCTCATGCTGCAATCACAAAAAAGGTATTTTCCCTTGCTCCAAGGAAGAGCTGTTCCTACCAATTCAGTTCCCAAATTGCTGAGTTATATTGCGTCCTTCGCTGGGTTTACAAGTAGGATGTACGAATGAATGCAGGTGGAATTACAGAGTTTGGTTTGTTGTCTCCTACTTCTCTCGTTCCCAGGATGGCACCAAAGGGCAGATGAAGCATTGGCAAGGACCAGGCAAAGGTCTGACAGCAGAGAAACTGTCCTAGCATGCAGTCCCTGGAGCAGGAACAACGCTGAGCAGGCAGGAAGCCCGAGCACCGGGCTGGCCACTAAGAAGCCCCGGAGGTATGCAGAACACTTGGCGAAGCGATGCAAGGCAAATCCTCAGCCATTCCCAAAGGCCAGTCTTTGGTCTCCGGGAAACTAATGGCTCCCAGGGGTCTCAGCCAGAGCTTAACTGCTCTGTCACCCACTTATGCTAAATCTCCTCGAACAGAATTTATGCGGGCTTATGGAGGTCCCTGTTGGGTGTCTAAGTGAATACAAGATAGGTTAAATTTGTCTGAAAGCTGTTCTTGAAGTGTTTTATGACTGGCAAGTTTTCTGCAAATGTATCTGCCCTGCTAGTTTGTCAACGTCATCCTCATAGAAATAAAGGGTGTTGTTTTTTGTTTTTTGTTTTTCTCAAACACTTTATGTGTTATAAATGCAATAATACAAGGATTTGTAGTGATCCAGAATCATGGAGAATTATTGGTACTACAATCGATGCCTTTAACTCCACCAGCTGTGGAGTTCATTCCCTGCCGCTGGAGACAGCAGAACTATGGACAGCAGTCACTGGAGAGCTCTTGTTTGCAGGTGGTGCATATGCAAAGTCTGCCATGAATCTGAAAAGGCATCTGAAAAGAAGCACGTTTCAGCCGCCCGGGTGATGAAATGCGCTGTGTTTGAGCACAGCTGATAAGGTGCAATTCAGCTGCTGTTTGGCTGGCTAAGTAAGCACTGCCTTGCATGGCAATGTCTGATAATGAGGTTCCAACCCGTAGCTCAGAATTCCAGCCCAGTTTGCAAGGATGAGAGAGAGTTTACAAATCCACTACCATAAGAGGAAAGAATGCAAAATGCATTTTTAAAGGATACAAAATTGATACAAAAGTATACGCACAATGATATGCTTGCAGTGTCCTTTTGCTCTACAATTAAAAATTAAATAATTATTTTCAATACTATGACCCACCTAGCATCATTTTCTCCAAAATGAGAGTGTGGCAAGCATTGAGCCATATAGATCTAAGCAAGTTCCCCTTGTAGACAAGAACAACGCTGGAAATGTTTGGCATGGCCTTTCAGCCCTTCTTGGGAAGGTGTCCTCTGGCACTGTGCAGCGGGAGCTGTGCAGCACAGCCCGCGGCCACCTGCTCATGTGCGCTCGCAGTGCCACAGCTCCTCACTGCGGGTCCCGTGCCAGCGAGCACAGCTTCAGGGACAGAGTGCAGCAGGGGTCAGCCTCCAGGAGTGCAGGATTATATTCTAGAAACAGCCTCAACGTTGTCTTGGCTTCCTTCTGTGGGATGGCATTCGGAGTGATGAAGGATTTGCCAACTACAGGGCCATGTTGGCTCTGGTCACATTTCTCAACTGCGTTCTAAAATGTAGGACTGAAGAAAATGACAGTCCTCTGCAGCAACACTCACCATACAAGAGCCACAAATTTCTGCTCAATTTACCATTAACTACTTTAAAAATATTTCTTGGCTTTTAAGAGGTGTTTATTTATATTTGTTTTGGAATTCAGGTACCCATGAAAACAAACATCTGAACTTCCCATTTTTAGGATGCTTTGCTCAGGAGTCTAGCATAAAACTCAGTTTCCTTTTGAAGACCCCAGGCAGCACATGTAGTTTTTTGGAGAGGTTTGGTTAGAGTTTTTTCTGTAGGATTGAATGTGGGACACCTGGGGGACACAAACAGTAAATCTCATGTAAGTGACACCTTCAAAGCAAGTAGTTAGTGTCTGGTCGCTCATTTCATGTTCAGGGCCTGCTGCTAACAACCCTCTGTATGTGTCCATGGCACTTGTAGATACTGAGATAAATTTATCCCTGGTGAAAAATGCTAATTTCAATAATTATACTAGGCAGGAATTTGTGTTACTGTGTCCTTTTAAAATGAGCCTGTTGGGATTACAAGAATGCAGTCAAGCTCGGATATAACAGCAAGATCAAGACCACTGCTGGATCACAATTACAACTGAGAAAAACAAATGTACTAATGAGCTGCCAGCCAAACATATGAAAATGAAGAGCAATTTTAAGTATCACCCCTTTGTAACAGCATGCTCATACTTGGACCTCAGATCCCTTAAACAATCTGGCAGTTCAGCATAATGATTACTCTAAAAAAGGAGAAAAAGCCCATGTGGATAATAGTTGTTAGGAGACAGTTACGTTTTAAGCAGATGGTAAGAAGTGTCAGTTTGAGGCAAAATATAGATCTCCCTTCTGTTGAATAATTAATGAAAAACTCCTTCCCCACTATAGCCATTGTAACTCTGTAACTGAATGGTCTCCATTTAATAAGGCCTCATGTGTATGATCTCAAGTCTCTTCTTACGACCAGATTTTTTTTCCAGAGCTGATATCCATTGTTCTCTCTCCCTCTCCTGAACCTCTTCCACAGGACAAATTCTGTCGTGTCTTATCAAGCAGAGCTTCCAGTGACAGTAATCAAGGCAGTTTGATTTAGCAGTACAGCCTCCTTATATCAGAGAAATCCTGACTCCACTGAAGGCAGCTGAAGCCCTGACATAGACTTGAGGCAGGCAGACATGCCATGTGCTGAGTTCTCCCTCTTTAATGAATTGTATCCTTCTGCTGTTTTACACCAGGACAAAGGGTAATTTTCTTAGAAAGAATCCTATTTTCAAGTATTTGAATACATGCACTGGAAATGTTCAAATACACTTGAACTAAAAATATTGATAATGCAACCAGCTCTGATCTCAGGGATAGTATCCTAATGTTTAAAGCTTCTTATGATACCAACTGCCATGAGCTATTGCCATTATGCTCTTGCGTGTGTTTCATAAAAGAATGAGGATCTGGGAGCCTAGGAAGTCAGGAAAAAAAAAATATGTTATATATATATAATAAAGGGGCAAAAATGAGAAGGAAAGGAGGTGGTTGGAGAAAGACACAAGAGATTATGCCCAAACTTGCCACAAGCTGAAAGACTCTGATGTGGACAAAGTGGTGGGGCAGGTCAGGATGTTTGAAGCCAGCAGGTCAATGCTTGAATGTAGTGCCAGCCCAAGTAGAGAATGAGCAGAGGGGAAAATCACTTCATACTTTCTCTTAATTAATGCATTGCTGCCACAAAGTACAGGGTTTGTGCAAGCCCAGCACTAGTAGGGACTCAAAGCAGTTGTCAAATTCTGTATGTACTCGGGGATTTAAGACACAAAAGTTACCTCTGTCTCCACAGGCAGGGAAAGCAAACCCTTAGAACCTCATGATGCAGAGAGCAGGGAGCTGCCAGCTCAGCAGAGCCTGTGTAATACTTTGTATCTCGACCTCTGGCTCTCCCCACTGCCAGGGCTGGCATCCCTGTCAGGTGCAGCCCCCAGGATCTCAGGGAATATATCTGTTTTCTGAGAAAGGATGAAATTGCTGATTGGCGAGGATGGAGTGGTGTGCACTGCTTGCAGTCCTTACAACACTGAGATCACAACTAAGGGGTGTTCCCATGCAAAGTTACCTTTTTTAAAAACCAGGGCATTACTGCTTTCCCTCACCAGTAAGTGATGGCTGTGGTACTGGAGGGAAGGCACCATTTACAGAGCAAAAACAGAAAAGGCAAGAGCCACAATTGTTCACTTCTGGCTGGACTACCTGAACTCAGTGGTGTAGCCCAGGATGCTGCACTGAGCTCATGCTCTTGCTACATTAAAGGTTCATAACTAGAGAAAGAAGAATTAGTTCGTTCATGTTCATGTAGGGCAGGCAGATGGAAACCAGACCTTCCCTCCTCTCTCTGCTGCCTCTCAGCTCTGGGGCAAGACTACAGAGTTCTGAGGCATTGCTGCCACAGAGAAGCCAGTTCAGCAGAGCTCACAAGCAGGACACCCATAACTGGTTTATGGCAATAAACAGTGCTGGGTGAGATGAAGCTTCCATGTTCCCTCTTACATTCATCTTAGCTTCTGCAATTAATGACAAAACATGATTTCACATCAGGACGCATTTCATTCAGTCAGTCCATGTATGCAAATGCCCTTCTCCATGGCAGAAATGGAGTAAGGAAATACAAGCATTAAACACACTAAAATTTTAGTATGGCTGTCAAAGTACTGTAAACAGCTCTTCCTATTAGCTCCTGTGAACCAGATCCTGCCTGAAATTAAATCTTAAATCTCTTCTTGGAGATTGCATCCTAGCAGATTTCTTTGTATAATACTCACAGCTTGCTTTCAAACGTGTGCTGCATAAATAGCTCAGGGAAAGGAAACAAACTCAAAAGTCACACTTGTAAATTATTTGATCATGCTATTCAGTATTTGCCAAATCCCGTCATCTTTCTACAGAAAAAGAAAGGTTTCCTGATGCCCTACAATCACAGCAAATTCTTTCAAGAGAAATCACAAAGCTGACAATCTGCAGCCCCTTGTAAGACACAGTAAGGCAAACAAAAGACAACTGATACAGATGACTCTGAAGAATGCTGCTGTGAACAAGCTATATTAGTCTTGCAGGAACCCTGAGCTATTTCTTATAGGTTGTTTGCATTCAACTTTCCAACAAGAACTAGCAGCTAAGGTAATGCTGCTGCAAGTTTACAGAAGACTCTCTTTTTAAAAACAGTGTTTCTAAGCATCAGGTTTTCCTAGGCAGGATGTCTGCTGCACTTTGCCTGAAGGCTCTTGCATCATTCCTGGGATGAGCATGGCCAGCCAGGTCCTACATCCCAGGAGCAAACAAACTTGCTGGAGACAAGGTCAAGCCAAGTTTTCTCCAGACCAAGCTACAGAGGCTGGAATTACACTTGGACCTAACCTGGTCCCTCTGCACTGCACTTTGTGTATGATTGTGCAATAATCCTGCCTTTTATCTCACAAGCTCTCACAGCAAGGCTTCTTTGGCTTTACAGGGTTATTACAGGAAAGAGCTTTGCTTATGAAACAAAATTCATGTTGAAAATAAAGACTATTTGAATCCTTGCAGTGACCACAGTTCATGTCTAGGAACACCACCAGCATGAGATCCTCAGGAATACGAACATTGTCTTGAAGGCAATCAATGTTCACTGATCAGTGATCTCACTTTAGCAGCATCGACCTTGAGTTCTAAACACAATGGATGACAACAACCAGGTACTTATTTAAAAATGAAAAAGCAAGGACCAGTCCAGGACTTCTCACAAATCAAAAGGCACAGACCACTGAAAATAGCAATGGAGGAAGAAGCCTTTGAAGTGTCACACAAATGTATGCCATTCGAGTAAAATGCCATTCTGACAGTCAAAAACTAAAACGATTATTCTAACAAAAAGGACATAAATGAAAATCGAAAATATTTACATGCCAGGCCCGGCAATGAGCTCTGAGATAAGGATTTGTCCATCATCTGTTGGGGCACAGACAGCTTTTATTGGTGTGTTACAGTACCTTTCCTCAGCTGAATTTGCAGGGTAGCCAGGGATGCTTTTGTCCTTTTGCACTCCACCCAACTGCATCTTTGACACATGATCTGCCCGAAGAGTGAGTGATGACCTAATACCAACCTTTATTCATCCCTTTGCACTTGGTACATTTCTGGCATTTTTCGCCCTGTCAAGTATAATGCTGTGTTGTGAAATGGTGATCACTTCCCATTTTCTTGGTGCTATCTCCAGCTCTAAAGGCCCATTAATTTGGTGTAGGAACAATAACAAGCCTAATTAATAACTTTCAACCAAATGTTGCAGACAACAACAAAAAGGTTCACATGAAACTTTCAGCTAAAGTGCTAGGTTTTTCTGAATGAGACTACAACTAAAAGCTATTCTTTCTCCAAGTTGAACGCACCTGGTTTTAAAGAACTGTTTGAAATCACAAGTGGGATCTTTTTGTCCTCTCTGACTTACCAAAGTTGGATAATGTTTCAAAGCAAGAGCTACAAATTCTCAGGATATTTGATTCCTGCCCTTTCTGACCCTAAGAGCACATCCTTCTGGTACTGCTGGACACCTGACTGAAGCAGAACAGGTGTATGCAGCCTCCATACAAGCACAGACAGCTACACAAAATGCACATCAGCAGAGAATCAGCTGCTTTGATAAAGGAGCGCTTAGAACAGTAGGAATTTAGGGAGATAATTACTCTTACTGTCATTGCAAGCATTTCTGGATGTTTAAATTAAGCTACTGATGAAGTTAAAGGAAGAACTTCTTGGAAGATACCAGCTCTTACTTTATACTAGTTATCATCAGAAACTGTAAGAAGAAGGGGCTGCAGGTGAGACTACAAAGGAAATAAGTGTTACATTTGTATATTTTCCACAGAGAATAATCTAGGAGCCTGCAGTAAATACAGGGGATACGATGCTCCTTTTTAAGATACTGTGATTAAAATTGTTTTAGCTAAAATTCTTCCCAGGCCCTACTCTATTATGATAGATGAGCATATAAACATGTAATTTATAATTTCATACTGCACTTCTTTCCTTTTACTGACTCACACCTGATCATGTTTACAAGCAGGTGTTATACTTCGATTCTCTTGTGGTCCATGTAGAGGTTGAAGAAGTGACAGCTTGCGAATGTGTTTATCAAGCAGTGTGAAACATCTGTCTTTCACCACACAGTGCATGCTTTGCCTATTCACAGAACACACAAGTTTATATACAATTCACAATTACACCCACCAAACTATTACAACTATTAATGCAATTATGATATAAATCTTAGTGCAGGAAGGAGCAGTTTCCTTAACCACCAGGGTATTGGGTGTCTGTAATACCCCATATGTTTAAGGTCTCCAGAGCATATTTGCATGTCCCACCATCACAGCCAGCAGATCCCTGGGTAGCAGGGACTGTAATAGAAAAGTCCACCATAGAGATGCCAATCACCCACTTCTCACCCCCAGAAGAAGCCTTGTGCCTGGACATATGGCTGGGGCAGCTCCTGCCCTCACCCAGGGTGTGAGGCTGGCACACAGCAGGGGCCCATGCAGCACACAGTAGGACAGGCTGACAACACGGCTCCACTGCTGAGCAGGTTTGCATGACTCCACTGCTTCCCACACACCTCCTGGCAGGTTTCAGGGCCAGCCAGGGCAGTCCTGCACCCGGGGATAAGCTCCTGTTACCTCACAGGCATTCAAATTGCTGTCAGGGCTCCTGGTGCCATTCTAACGAGTGGTTACGCAGCAATACCTGCCTGTGATCTGGCTGTACTCTTTAGAAAACAAACAAAGAAACCCCCACAAACCCCCCATGTTTTTTTTTACACTAAGTCTTAGTAAGCCTTACAAATAGAAATCTAGGGTTAATGAGTCTCCTAGAGTTTGAGAGTAGGTAAACAAAAGCAACCAAGCAAGAAGCAGGATGGTACAGCTAATAAAAAACACAAGCTAAAAGCACATATACTAATTCTGATGATTTCTGACAGTAAAGAAACCTTTTCTTTTCATTCATTAAATAACCTGAATTTAACTATTTGGGGAAGCAACCATCTTCTAATAGACAGATTACATATTTAGGACTTAAAATAGATTGAAAATGAAAAATTTGCATAAATCATTGGGGAATTTAAATCCTTGTTTAATTGGTGTTGCATAGGCTGCCAGAAATAATTAATAAGGCTAAATTTAACTGCTCTGTCAGTATTTCCCTTTCAGACACAGATCGTTTTGGCCAAAGCTCAGGAGATCTAAAGCAGGTCCGTCTTCTCAGTGGTGCCAGGGAAGACCAGAGCTGGAGAAGATGTGATTCTGAAGACCTGCAACCATTTTGTGTTCAGTGGCATGGAAAAGCAACTCCTCTACTATAAGGTGTTGTTTCAGGCTGAAAAGTCTTTTCAGTGTGGCTGCAAACCGGTGAAACCAGATGAAACCAAACAGGCAGGTTTCCCATTCTCTTCTAGGCTTTGGTGTGTGAGCTCTTGTTGAACTCACATGTTCAGCTCAGGAAGGAAAGCAAACCCAGACACTGCACAAGCGAGCGACAGAGAATAAGTGCAGCTTGGGATGTGGGGAGCTTGGTTTTCTGAGATGTAAAGAGGTGAGTGACCTTTGCAGCCCAGCCTGAAGATTGGTCTCCCTCAATTTCCTGTCTCTTACAGCTATGCAGGGGAAAGAGCAGAAAAAACAAGTATAAACTTGTTATCCCCTAATTTAATTTTAGCATCCTCCTCCCACTGTTTTTCCTGTGAGAAGTTCAGGCATCTGGAATAATATTGTTGCATTAAGAAATGAGAAACAAATTGCTGAAGGGCACTGGGATTTAGGCAGTTCACCCAGTGCCTTCTGCTGGCAAAAACAGCTGCCCCTAAGAAAATCCACCCAAGGTGCTGCCTTCAATTCTCAAGGTGCAAGGCCTCAATTTGTAGGCAAATCAGGCTCCCAGCAGAAAGCGATCACAGCAATCCAACTGGCTGAGCAGCAGCTTCAGCACAGCAGCAGCTCAGAAAAAAAAATCTCAGCTCCAGCAGCAATGTGGAGGTGAAAATCATCCTGCCAGTCATGGTGGCAGGACCTAACCTGGGTGTTAGCTCACTGACTCTTTTTGTGTTCTACAGCAGGAAAACATGAGTCCAAAGCTCATCCCTGTTAGATGGCAACAACCAAGCCCGTCCAATGCACAAGCTCAGTTTCTTCTTTCTCTACCATGTAATTAAAGAGAAATAAAATAATGACCCATAAAGTCAATTGAGTTGCAGTTTACGAATAACAGTATTCTCATTAATTACCACAGTGCATAGCTGTGGAAAAGAGCACCAGGAGGTTTTACTGTTGTTGTTTTAATACCAGAAATGCTTCATAGCTCATGCTGAATGAAGCACGCAACTGTTCTTCAAGTTACAGTGAAGAAAAGAAGTACTTGTTGCAAAGACTGTCTTGCACAAAGTAAGAAAATTTGTATTTTGATCCACAGTGAGAGAAGAAAATGCTACAGACATAAAAGTAATTGTCCAAGAGTCAAGGGAGCAACCATAGCACAGCAAAAACTTTAAATTATTTTAGCACTCCATATAAGAAATGTTTTAAAATCCAGAACATACTATCCCTACTCAAAGAGAAAATTTGTTTTTGTGGGTAAGATGAAACTGGAAATTCAAAACACATGTTAATTCCTAGTCTGCATGACATGGGAATAATTTGATTCTCTGTGTCCCAGTTCTTCACCTATAGCTAAAAATATTAACTTTTTTTTTAAAGGCCCTGCCTATTATATTATCAGCTCACAGAGCAGGTATTACATCTTATTTTGTATTAGGTACAACATTAAGAATAAAGCTGGTAAAATCTCAGATGGGTAAGCCTATACTAAAACTTGAATTTATATGGTAAGATTTTAATTTTAATCTAATTCCATGCCTTGTCATGTCTTACTTGGGATGAACTTAAAGGAAACACAATAATAGCATCACACCTGTGTTTCATGCACTGTAATGACCCTTGGAAGAAAAACATACCACAAAAAGTGAAAAAGAGATGAAATATGACTGTAAGCCTTGCACTAACCCAGCAATGGCTTCAGCTCAGCTGTATGTACTGTGAATGTGGAGCTGAGCCTTTTGCTTTCAGTTGCTCCAAGGATGGGGGCCACTATCATTGTGTCCTCCCACTCAGCACCCTACTGCCATCTCCTCACCTGCCTCTCACCCCTCTCCTCGGCACCACCATTCGAACCCAGCCCCGAGGAGCCGGACGGTCGAGTGGGGGGCGTGAAGCAGGAGCTGTGCAGGGTGGGGAATGAAAGCAGCCCTGAACATCCCAGCAGAATTACTTCCTGCCTGCCTCCCTCAGGAGCACAGGCTCTTGTGGGGGTTACTCTGCTCCACTCCTTGCATCCTTCCAGTGCAGACACACCTCCAGAGTGGAGGATGTCTGACCCCTTTGAGCTGCTGCTCTAAACCCTGTAGCCTACAAACCCTCAGTCCTCTTCCACGCCTGGGAATCAGCACTCAGCCTGTAAACCTGGGGGTTCCACATGTTGCACATTACTTTGCATGCTTCCGGCCAAGATCCTGCCAAAGCAGCATGATCTCTCCAAGCACTACTGCCTGGCCTGAAGCAGCTGCTCTCAGCTCCATGGGCAGCTCCCTGCGCTTCCCTGAGCCCTAAGTGTCCCTTCCCCTACAGGAGCACCCATCCCTCGCCACTGAGCTGGCACCACTGCCTGCAGACTGCTCCTGCCCCGCACAAACCAGCTGGCCCAGTTACCTCTGGGTGCAGTTCCCTCCCAGTCCATTTCCCCTCATCCATGCTCAACCACACCCCATGCCCTCATCAGACACGCTTTTATTCTTCAGGCAAATATAGGCAAAACTGCCTGCTGCAGCCTCTTCCGACCTCTCCAGCAGGCTCTTGGTTGCTCTCTCTTTGGAGAAACACCTGGCTCCACTCCAGTGGGTGTTGCTGGCTAAACTTGGTTTTACTGGGGTTGCCTATGGTAGCCCATGCCATGCCATGCCATTTGCCAGGGTCTTTGCTCCCCTAACAAATCAGTCACTCCTCATGGGCTGAGCCTGGGCACACTGCTTGGAGCACATATGATGGTTCCCACTGCCACACAGGTTAGTAGAAAGACTGCTGGTGTTTCAGCATCGTTTACAATAGCTAACTCCCAAACTAGCCTGGCATCCTGAGCTGTTAAATTCCCCATCAGTGACTTCTAGGGACAGTCCTCCAAATTATTTTTCTGTTCAGAGCCCCAGGCTGGATCTCCAACCCATATTTCATATTCAAAATAGGCTAATCAGTGAATTTATAAAAAGAACTGTGGAGGCCTAGATGGCTGGCACTATATACCGAATATGAACAAGCACTGCCTGCCTGTGATGATAAAGGACAATTGCACAGCACAAGCAAACAGATCCCAAATAGACTGCAGTGCAATCTGTCTCCATGTAGCCCCATGAGTCATGCTGGGTTGGAAAACACTTTATAAATGCTAGTACTGGCAGGCAATAATTTTAATTAGATATGGCCTAATTAAAAAAGAATAGAGGCTTTTATAGTTCATGCTTCCCCAGTGTGTACTAGGGATCCCCACTGGTTGGCAAACAGGAAAAATGTTTGTATTATTTAATAAGCACAATACTATCAGCAGAGTTTTAATGCAGGATTTAATGCATTTGCTCTGGCTCACCAGAGTGAATGCTGACTGGTCAGGGTGCAGCCTGTTTGGAGGAACATCACAAGCATTTCACATCTCCAAACAAGATCTCAAAATGTGTCAAAATAATGAAGTACACACAAGGAACTGGCTCAGTCTCCTGGGTGTTTATTAAACTGTATGTGAGTGTTAGGCAGATTCACTGAGAATAAAAATTGGCCTAAAGCTGCAAAGAAGCACCTTAGGTTGATCAGCTTCTTTGCAAGCATAGAGTAATGGGGAGAGAGAAGTGATCCCAGTGCCCTCATGGCTGCTCTGTGCCTGCCCACAACCCACCCTCCCCAAAGAGGACTCAGGTGCTCAGAGCTGGCAAGCGCTGCCGTACTGGCCCTCAGGCCTCAGCCCTCCACTGAGGAGATGGAACAGCCACAGAAAGCAGAAATCCAGTACTCCCATGACCCAACCCACCAGCAGCATGGATTCCTCTCTCATTTTCACGTGTCGTTGTGTAATGCTTCCACTCTTCTGGCAGAGGAAGCAAAAATACCACAAGAAAAAGCACTTTCTGCAGATTTCTGAGCTAGTCAAATCCAGGAAATAATGGAAACTGTGGTGATGCACAGGCTATTTGGATTCTTGTGTTCTGTTGCATTTCTGTTATTTTCTGTGTTTTCACAGGAATATCTGAAGCCATAAGGAAGATAAGCCTGCATATATGTACATCATAGCATTAGAGTAGTAACTCCTCTCTGCACATCTTTAAAATAATAGAAACCTTTACTAAGTGAAGTGTGCATCATGGTCACTGCATTGCCATAGCCAGACTGCTCAGTCTGCAGTATCTTGGATCCCAGCGATGTTACAGACTAATTGAAGACCATTGTTCCTGCTCAGAGGATCCCAGTGAGCCCGTCTCAGAGACCAGCCCAGCAAGCTGAAGATCTGCAGTGTCTCCCTGAGAGACTGCTGCTTTGCTACAGTTCAAGGACCTCCATGAGTTCAAGCCACCCTCCACATTACCTACTCTGGCATGTGAGGGTGCTGGGGGCTCCTCAGGGCCAGGACAAGAGGTGTGGGTCAGGCGTTATAGGGCTGCCATGGGGCAGGGCTTGGCTGGGGCTGCCCGACTCTGGCGTCTGTAGTTCTGCTGAGAGCAAGTGCTGCTTTCAGCAATCCTGTATTGATTTGCCTCAACCAAGGTCACCTTAGAAGATGATTTATATTAAGAAAATCAATTTTTAAAAAAGTCATTGCTGAAAGCAAAGCTTCATTTCTAAATTCAGAGCACAGCTGAGCATGTGTCTGAACTATCCAATTCTTATTAAAGGCAGAAGGAAGTCTGCCCACACCATAGCATTACACTGGAAACATACACAGTGAAATTTCTGCAACTCACTATTGTAAGTCAAAAATACTTAAAAACAAAAGACTGCTTCCTCATGATTTTGGCTTTTCTCAACCCCCACCCGAAGTTGCTAGTAGCATCTGCTTTGTCCTGGGAAGGAAAAAGGGGTTTTGAAATGCAGTCCTTTCCAAGTATTTTGCCCCAGTTTCATCATTTCCTTCCTCAATGAAACATGCATATTCACCTCCTTTTTATTAGCAGAGAATCAGATGATACTTAGTCACCCATTACTCAAGGCTCTGCACAGATGTCATGCAATGTGCACAGTAACCCAGTATTGTAATGTTAGGAATACTTCCCTGCTTCCAAGTTCATTCATGTTTTTCTCCTAATTGATAGCTAGGTGCTGTACATACATAAATGTTCTGCATCACTACCTACGGAGGTCTCACAAACCTTTTAGCAAGTTCTTTTCAGCTCTGAGGGTCACACTTTGCAATCTCTGTGAGGACCTCCTTGAGTGCTAGAGACCCCGAGGTGAATCCTCCCACCATCCAGGGCAGTGAACTGGCTGCTGCCCTGGCTCGTTTCCTCCTGCAGGCAGGTGCAAGCAAACCAAACCACAAATGTTGCAGGAAGAGGTAAAACTGGAAGAGAGTGTAACAGGGCAGAGGCCCCAGCTCGCTGTGGCCTGCCTGCAGCTGCATTAGACAATCAGGACAAGTCTCAAGGAGGGTGTAAATAGTGGGATGATGGTTAAGGCATCTTGACATGATATTTTCTTCTAGTTATACGATTAACCAACGGCTGAAGGACCTGGGTAGAAGAATGAGAACTGGTCTATGAGCAGAAGACCATAGGCAGGAGCTTATGTCCCCTGTAAACCCCATGTTCAACACTCTCCTAAAGCTTCTGAAGGAACTGATTTATACACAGAGATTTTTCTCAAACTCTGTTTTGGAAATCTCTTCTCTCGCCCAGAGCCTGCTAGCCAGAGCTGTAGTTATACCAGCTTGCTGCATGCTCACCTTCCTTCAGACTGAGACCTTTGCCAGCACTGGGGTCACCAGCTGCTCAGGCTGCTCTGCCTCACGCGTGGCTGCAGGACACTGCTGGGGATTTACAGCCTCTACCTCTATTTTCACTACAGGAGTACCTGAGCAGCACAGCATTTGTGCAAATGCAGCCTGGATCTGACAGCCAAGGGTCTGTGCAGCCTGTCTGTGCATCCACACTTGAGCTGGATAAGGTTAAGCTTGCAATCTTATGTGACTATGCACTTCCCTCCAAGACTTGGTCTGCCATCAGTATGTCTCCTTAGAGGGCTGTGAATCACCAGCCTCTTCCCTCCTTTATTCTCTCATCTCACCCCACCTCTCCAGACAATCACATAACTCCTTGCTCTTTCTGCTCCAGTTTGTTAAACTGCACCTCTGTTTGTAGGCAAGAGACACCATTGTCATCTCCTGTTACAAAGGGAAAAGCAGTTGCAAGAACAATAACTTGCCAGTCAACCTGCTCAGCTCCTCGGACCCACCACGGGTACCTTCAAAGTCTGAACTATCATCCTAAAAAATACTGTATTCTTAAAATAGTCTAAAATATATTTACACCTCAAAAAGTCGCTTAAATAATACATTAGTCTGTGATAGCTGATAATTTTTCTAAGTCTTCACTAATGTACATATTTATGCACATGAAAATGTAATTATATGCTTTATATAGTCGTTCATCCTCTTTTTCAGTCCAGCATGACAAGCTGCCAGGGTGCTGTCAGCACTGCGAAGCGCTGACGGCATGCAATGCCTGCTAGCTGCATCCAAGCGCTTACAGAATGCACGTGTCAAGTGCTGCACATTTCCTGGTGTCAGCACCATTTGCTCAACACATGACAAACAAAAGAATGGGTTTAGGCTTTCCTGCTGATCTTTTTTCTCAGAGAATGGAGGTGTCTGTTCCTGAATCTATTAAGTGAAACACAGGTGTAATACTAAGATTACAGATATAAACCAAAGCTGTTACTGCAAACCTACAACACAAAACCTTCATAATTACATAAGTATAATAAATGGTTCTCTGAGTCATCTGTAATTGGGAAGCATCACTGAGATGCTTCTACCAACACAGCTGGGCCTGGGGCAAGCATTTATTAAAGCTCCTTAATCTGGGCTACTTAGCCATCCTTACTGAGGCTGTGTTCCTGCACTTTGTGTTAAAGCCAGAGAGATGAGCTATATACTCACACCTGCTGAAGGAGAGAGGGAAGATTATGAATCCCCACCCTTGCAAGAATAATTAGACAAATATATTCCCCCTCTCATTTGGTATAACAGTAAGTTTGGCAACTATTTGCCAAGGTAATTCAGAGCATTAGGAGCTTCCTCATTACAAAAGCCTCCTTTGGCCTTCAGCTTTGAATTTTGTATTAACCAGTACTGACTGGTCCAAGATGTGTTGTAAGAGTTTTCTGAAGCCATTAGCATCTAAGTATTTTCACAATATATTTTCAGCCATCTGTGAGCAGATTAATACAGCAGTACTGACAGGTTCTTCTGTCTCCATGGCTGGATTATATAAATTCAATTACATGGTCCAGACAATTTTTTCTGAAGCGTTTTCTTTACAACCCCATTCTATGTGTTTTATGTCCTTATCTGTATGACAATGCTCTGTACTAACTTCGTGGTTTGCTTCTTCCTTCAGACATTTAAATAAATAATTTCAAAAATGTATGCAGACATCAGGACCAATCTGCCTCTAATTGAAAATGAGAATGTTGAAGCTCACAAATTATGCCATTTTAAAATTGTGTAATTATGTGATGGGTGCTGGTGAGAAATAAGATACATCCATGTATTAAAATAAAAATGCAAGGTAGCATTTCCTACGCTGTTTTACATTTGATGAAGTTAACCTTTCTCTTTTTTTTTTTTTTTTTTGTCCTATATCAAAATTCAGCCTAAGTCTACTGTATTTTAGGTCCAATTGGATGTTTTTATTCACCCTGCTGTTAAGAGAAGTGGATCCTGATACCAAATTTAAAATTGAATTTATGAGTGCTGCCACTCAAAAACAAAAACCAAGCAGGGGTGGAAGGATATAGGAGTATGGAAACATCAAAACAACTCAGATAAAACTGTGTGCAACTGTAGGAAAGCAAAATGGCAGTTTTATACAAACATTGAAATAAGGCACTCAGTCCCTTCTGTCTCTTGTAATGGTGGTACAAATCCTTTCCACCAAAAGGATTTTCCCCTTCCATGATTTGAAATACTGGAGATGTGTGACAGAACAGAAGGAAGGAATTTAACCAAGGTTTAGTAGAACCATGAGGGACAAAGAGTGCGTTTTCCCAGTCCTGTAGGCTTCATAGAGATATCAATGTTGCTAAGAGTTTTGCTTTGGAAATAACCCAAACCCAAAATTCTGCCAGGAAGTATTTACTACCACTGAGAAAAACATTGCTGTGCAGCAGGGATACAGGCTTGCCAAATCCTCCCCAAAAAGCCAGCTCCAGCTTATGGATGCTGAACCACCTGTGTGTTCATTGTGGCATGTGGCTGCCAGATGTGACCCAACAACCCAGTAGGTACAGTTATGTCCAAATTATCATAAATCTACTAAACATTAGGGGGGAAAAGAAAGCAATTAAGTTAATAAATATTTAAGGTCCTCAGAAGGCACACTACTGAAACAGGTCCATGGCTTTCATAGTAGGGCCTGAGAATACCTCCAAGTAGGAATTCAGTCAGTTCCTCCAATCTGCTTGCTTGAAGCAAACAGACGAGGAATGACATTGATATAGAGGAAAAATAGGTCAGTTTTATCTCAGCTATTTTATGCAGCTACTTTCTATGATAAATAAAGATTTCTAGTGAGGCAATCTCAATTTCTGTACAGTACATTATATATTCCACTCATTCATCCACTTTCTAAGATGAAAGACCTGAGTGAATGCACTGGGTTTGATAGAATATTAATTAATACATAACACTCCAGTGTTTAATTTAGCAATGGTCTAACCACATGATAGTCATAAATGCTAAATGATTACTCCTAAGCATACAAGTTTTTCCTAGAGAAGCCCAAGAAAGCATGGCATTGAAAATTTATATGTATGAACCCACAGAACAAATTCAGAGAGAAAAGAATTCAAAATACATTTTAAAAAACTGAGAAACATCAAAACTGTATCGCCTTCTACATCTTAGCCCATGAGGCTGGGAGAGCTGTGGACAGCAAATGCTTTATCCTCAGCAAACACAGTTTCCCTTCCTTCTTAGCAGCTGGCTGAGAGGAACTAAACTTAGCAGGCCTGAGGTGTAGGAAACCAGATAGCACAGTGGATGGCTGGATAGGAAATAGAGGGCTCAATATGTTTGAGGTTAAGATTAAGCCCTGACTTCCTCTGGGTCTATTTTAAACAGTGGCAGATGATGGCATGCTTTCTTACAATAAAATGACAGATGATCAAAGGTCGAATATGATCTGTATGTCAAGCATTTGTAGAAGGACCTTTCTTTGGGGGACTGTGCAGGAAGCATTTTACCATGGTGTCTCATACTTCCCCTCATCTGTGTTTGTTGCAAACATACCAGTAACTGGGGAAAGCTGGATGAATGGCTGCTGAGAACTGGCCAAGCAGTGTGTGCCTGCACAAGGAAAACAGCTGGGTTTGGACAGAGGGAAGAAAAGACTACCATGGTCCCAGCCATCACTCATGTGAGGAAAACAGTAAGACAGCATTAGCTGCGCTCACACTTTCAGGTGTAACACCTGGGAAACAAAGATGCAACATATTGAGGTCATCTTCCCAGCCCTCATTCTGGAGGTAGCCAGAGAACAAAGCAGAAAAAGTGTAAAAAACAATCTGGAAGCCCCCGCTTTGTCCAGCTCCTCCTTTAAGTACAGTTTTGCAATGCCTATAGCAAACAGGATGCACGACTCAGTGTGTCATGCTGAATACAAATCCCACACTTGCTAAGTTTACTAAGCATTATGTATTACCCATGACTGGTGCTGAGGCGGCCAAAGGAGGACTTCACCTTTATGTAAAATTGAAAAAAAAATAACACGCGAGTCTTCATCCCAGAAAGTGAGGGGTACCTGAACACCACGGGCTCACTTCCTTCTCATTCCTATAAATCTGCAGAATAAAAACCTGTGTTTGAAAATTCCTTTTAATCAAAAGTTTCAACTTGCCTCAGGCAGTGTTGCAACGGTCCACAGCTCCAGCTCTGACCTGGAGCCTGCTGGCAGCTCTGTAGCTGCCCCTGCCAAATACTTCTTCTACTTCACCAAGGCAAAGGAAAATGTTGTGGCTTATTTTTTTGCTAAGAATGATAACTGGGATCACTTTGCTTCTCTGAAAATCCACAAAACCCTATTTATTAGTTACAGCAAGATTTGAAACTAAAACAACTGTTCAGCCCACTGTTTCTGAGGATCCTGCTGGCAGCACCTACTGTCATGAAAAATTGTTCATTTTTAAGTGCAGCTGTGTGGACTCTTAAAAAGCAGCACAAAGCTGCGTCCACTGAGATTTGACGCTGGCTTAACAGAGCAGGGAGAATTTTAAAGTATACAATATTAAATATGTATTTGAATCAGAAAAGCCTTCTCTGGTGTTAAGTGTGTGGGAAATCAGGAGAACATTTTATAAAAAGCCATTGTGTTTTCTCTACACCATGTCCTTCTGCCTCTGGCAGCACAGCCCATTTAACTGGCTAACAGGACGCCAGAAGAGTCCTGGGAACTGAAGAGCAGTTTTAGAATGCACACGATGGTCTAAACAGTGAGAGGTGGATACCCTCTGAAATGCCTCTGTGTTGTAAAGAAGAACACAGTTGCCATTTCCCCATGACCTTTGTAGGATTTGTTAACTTCCCAAGTGGTTCTGAGAGCAGTATCAGACTATAGGCAGCTCTGAGTGTGAGTGAAACCCCTGGAGAAGATAGTGGGTACATGCTGTTACAGGCATGCTGAGTGTCCCTGTCCTTCCATGACCAGCAGGAGGGAGCCACATACTTCTGCTCAGGCAGCTCTTGGTGGGTATCTCCAAGCTCCTATGAACAAGCAAGGCAAGGAGATGCCATCCAGCATGTAGAAGCAAACTGGCACAGGCAAGAGATATTTTACTGCTCTGAATAAAAGAAACCCATCGGCAATGCAATGCAACCATTAGGAGAAAAAAATAGGAATAATCCTGCCTAGATAGATGCACATGATAATAAACCTAGTATCTGACTCACACTAAGATGTACAATCCATAGTTTTTGGACCAGTGACTGACCAACCAAAATACTTGGGGTCAAAAAAGAGATCCAAAACATTTTCCTTCAATGTGAAGTATTCTTACTACAGAACAATAGGAAAAAATAGCCAAGTTTCCATTTTGTGTTAAAACAACTATGCTGTTCAATAACTTTGAGACTTCATAAACCCCAGCTTTTCTGTTGTATTTTATAATAAAATAATGAGGGCCCAGAACCGGACACAGGTTTCAAGGTGCAACCTCACCAGTGCCAACTACAAGGGGAAAGTGTTTAGAAAACACTAAACAATTTTCCAAGCATCCTAATTCCACCTTGTATCTCTGTCTGAAAGCTTTTACTAATTCAAGTTAAAATTACTTATGCTTCCAGTTTCTGTAACCTATTCTCTGTCAGATAACCCAGCTCTAATCAGCAATTAACAAACATGAAACAGGGATAACTCAGCAACATCCCTGAAACAGGGGACAGCTCAACAAAATACTGAGCTCAGTTCTGGCCCATTCCTCTCAGTTCTGGCTCATTTTGACAGATGTCAAAATAACAAGCAGGAGCAATTTGGATAAAGACAAGCCGTGGTGTTCAGGAGAAACTGACACAGGAGGACACAAGAATCTGCTCCCTGGCACATCCCTGTCCCACAGCTTGCTGTCTTGCTACATCATGGCAACTGTTAACATTTCAGCACACGCATTACAGGCCAGCACCAACAGTGAGGCTGCGGGGAAGAGAGGACACAAATATCTCAGCCTTCCGGTTTAGAAGATCAGTGGCATTAAGGCTTTAATTCTCTTAGACGTGAAAGAGCCCCTGAGATATGTCTAAGAGTGGAGAGAAAAGCTCAAATGCTGTCACAGTGAAGGGTATGGAGATTGGCAGGGCCACCTTTCCTCTTGGGCTGTACCCATATGGGCTGACTGCCAGCAAGGGGCTTCTATCCCCAGCTTTACCCTGCGGGGTGTCCCTGCATGCCTGGGAGCTGCTATTGCTGAGCTTTCCCCACCTCCAAACTGTAGTGTAGGGAATGCAGGGTAGGATCCTCAGGGTAGGAAGGGCCACGACTGAGCCATGGGTGGTCACTGCAGCTGCTGGCGTGCATCCCAGGGCACAAACTCATGCTCCACCTTCAGTGCCAAAGCTATTGCCAAGTCATTTCCCCTTACTGCGACCCCCTTCTAGCAGGACAATGGAAATTATTTTTCCCATAGGGGAGGCTGACAAGGTGGAAGTTGAGCTTTGACCCACATATCCATTAAAAAAGAGATTCTCTATGTTCGTTTACATAAACATTTTTCTAGTATTTAGACTACATTTTTATTTGTAGGCTTCGTCAATGCAAAAACTTACCCAGAGCCTTCTGGAGTCATTTAGGATACGATCTTCTCACAGAACATAGAAGGTTTGAGGAAAGCGTGAGGCCTTGGTTAAAAATAATTTACGCTGTTTAAAATAATTTATATAATTTAAAATATTCACTATGTTTAAGCATATCAGACAGAATTCCCATAGTTTCTCAAATGTTTCTAGAAGACTGTGATTGACAACCTGGTCTCCACAGAAAGACTTACCATTTTCAGTACTGAGTGAAACAGCAATATAAATAATTAATATTGTTCTATAGAAGCAATGGTCAGATATTACATATATTTTAATCAGGCCTGATGAGAAGGGTCAGCATTTTCTTCTGAACATTCTAAATACAGGCCTGGCATGGATTTTCTGGGGGAAGCACAAGGGAGTTGCAGCCTCCCTTCTAATATTGCCCACACTTTATATGATGGGACATGGGAAGATCTGCACCTCAGGGCAGCAGCCATCCTTTGGTATGATAGGCTATGACCAGAGACATAAACTCTAGATCTGAAAAAGTACTGAAATATTCAGAAAGGAAACACAGGATAATGGTGAAAGGTTTAATTCACACTGAGCCAGTGTGGCTGGAAGGATAAGCACAAGCATTAAAGCACAGGAGTTCTCTTGCCAGCTCTGCCACTAAGTCCATGCAAATCACTTAATCTTCCCATTTGGTTACCCCTTTGCTAAAAGGGGAATGTTAATATTTATTTACCTTCCAACTCACAGGCATGTTGTGAGGATTAATTAGTTAATAACTGTTAAGTGCTTTGAAGATACAAGTGACTCTGCAAAATACTAAGTATTATTAACTAACATTAGGCTAATGATGCAGATAGGAGTGCCAACTTTTTCATTAGCTACATCAAAGCAGAGCCCAGGATTCAGCACAGAGATGCATGCTAGCTAGTGAAAAATTAACAAGGTTATGAGAAAGATTAAAAAATACAGTGAATTTATTTCCACTGGTCCAATGGAACATAAACCCCCCCAAAAAAACAAAGCAGAATGCCCCCCCTGACCAAACAGCTGTCCAATTCCTGACCTAGCAAAACCCCACCTCTATTAATAACTCAAGACCACATTCTGAAAGCTGTTGCTTTGCACCTTGATTAGTCATTTCCAATATGCAGAGTGTTGCGTTATTGAGTTGGTGGCAATTTCCACTCCTATATCTTGCTCTGCACCTGTGAAAATAGTAGCACACAGCTTAAGGCAGGCAAGAATCAAGTGCAACACGTAGGTCTTATATACTAAAATTTCATGACAAATTTTCTTGGCATTAATTTCTAACTTCTGTGAGACATCTGGACAGTTCTGGTACGGCTGAGTGAGAAGGCTGGTTTTGCACTCAGATCTCCTGATTTGAAGGAAGGGACAGGCTGGGGTTTGTGAGGGCTGGCTGCTCAGGAACATGCGTACCTCTGCCTTGTGATACTGTTATAATTCTAGCAAAGAAAGATGGTAAAGACATAGCCTAGAAAGTTGAGACAGCAACTAAAATAACTTCGGAAGACGCTTCCTCAGAGCAGCTGTCCACATAGCTCCACTGAGGAAGCCAGGTGCAACTACTAAGAGCCACCTGTGGACCTAAATCACTTACTGCATATATAGAAAGACTGGAAATTCCTCAATTTCAATTACAATCAAGCATTTGGTTGATATTTGCAAACAATTTACAATTCAAGTACATAACAGTATTTATTTCTATCTTATTATCTTGTATGATTCTGAATACTGTTGTTCCAGATGCACAAGGCAGCATTTTCTCAATTTCTTTTTTCACTTCTCCACCTAGCCAGCAAACTTAGTTTTGGTTCTTTCTTTTTTTAATTACTTCAATGGTAGCAGAGGTGGATAAACACACAATGATTTTAGGAGGGAAAAAAGATAACACTCCATAGACCTCTTCCTTAATAAGTCGTCATACAATTGTTCTCATCCTGGACAAAATTTTAACTTCTATTATCTCACAACATCATTGTACAAAAGAAAGATTATGAGACAGAGCAATGCAGAGGTTGAAAAATCTGAGAAGAGAGAAGGTTTCCATTTATCTCCAAAAATCTGCAAAACTTTTTTTGAGTGTTACAGAAACACCTTAAGCCCTGGTGCTGTGAATGTCTCTTGGCAGACACAAGATTCATAGTGAGGCAAACCTGACCTAAGATACACACAGACTCCTTTAGACTGAAGACAGCAGCTCTCAGGCAGGTGGATGATTAAGGAAGCAACACAGCCAGGCTCTGCTGCACTTGTTTGTCCCAAGAGGGTTTGAGAGGAAGGAGGCGATTCCTCTACTCTCACTTCCAGATTACAAAGCTCAGAGGCACAATGTAATTCTCATAGGTACAGGTTTGACACCAGCTTGAGAAATCTCATTTCTTTCTGCATCACTATGTGCTATGTCCTTTGGGGATCCCTACCTTGCGCTCAGTTTCCCAGCTACTCTCCTCCTGGGGAGGGTGGGAGAAATGCCTTTGTGAGCCATCCCCTCAACACTTTTGTTGGAAGAGAAGCAGCTGCTGCAACTAAAAGAGGTTGGGAGAAGCGTTTCTGCTGAGCCTAGTGAAAGCTTCTGAAGCCTGACATTCAGTTCCAAGGCCTTGTACAGGGGGGTGACAAAATGTAATTAACATGAAGTTATTGTAAAATTTTAAATACAGTAAATATCTTCGACATCTGCACCTCAACTCAGGAAATAGAGAGGTTGAATTTCACATTTCAGTGTAAGGCCAAGCAGTCATGATTGTCAAGGATGTTTGGCATTTTTGTAGTCTTCTGATGATCAAGTTCTCTTTTCAGATATTTACAACATGACTAAAGAGTATTGATTTGAAGTTAAGTTCTATGTAACTCAACCCTGGATTTGATCTATTTATCTTAGCAATATGTGGGGATTTTTCCCTTCTAAAATACAGTGAACAAAGACTATTTTGCATGTGTAAAATACATCCATCGTGACATACCTCTTCCTGCATCTTATTTACTAAGCTCTAACATTAGCTCAAGATTTCTGTTTGACTGCAAACACCAACGTACTGTTGTGAATATACCTGCAATCCACTTATAACATTGGAAAGGCTAAAAACATTTAAACAAGAACAAAGGCCACTTTAAATATCTTGCCCTCTGGATACATTGTTGCTTGATCAATTTTCACATGGGTTTTACTTTTGCTGCTGAAATTGTTGGGTATTATTTGACACATAGTGTTGGACTCAAAATACTATAAATCTGAAATGCTAATGTGTTTTCCACTGTGTGTGATTTCTACCAATCAAATACATCATCCACAGTTACTTTTATCTCAAGCCAAGTCTAGCAAGGGGAAAACAGAGCCTTTTATTGGCTTCAGACCTTCTCCTGTTAAATTCCCTGCTTATTCAACCTCCAAAGCAATCACAGGCTGACAGCACCATCCTGGATTTTATTTTGCAGTATTACGAGCCCCTCTTCCTTACACATAGAGATCAAGAAGTGATCCTTCTTGAGGCAAGGAGGCACATTTCTTGCAGGCTGCCTAACAACAGGGGAAGTTGTTTTTCCTTTTTGAAACACACAGTGAAAGGGCAGGCTCAGCCAGTGCAGAAGCTTCTGCAGAGCCTCCGGGAAGAAGAGGAAAAACACTTCATGCTCCTTGCCAAGATGTTTTAGATGCTAAGTGGAGCAGCAGCAAACCTGAACCAAGCGACTAAAGCCCTCACAAGCCAGCCATGCAAACAAGGAAAACAACCCTTCAGGAACAGATTTTTTCAAACAACCCACAGCAAAACAAGCAAATGCACATTGTTACAAATAGCATCCCCTCTTATCATATGTGAACCAGAGATGCTGTTTTTTTAAAGGATGAAAAGATTTGCTCTCGTGAGCACGACATCCTTCAAAACCTGCTAAATTACCAACACACCTTCTACATCTCGCAACAAAGGCACGCACTCAGCTTCATCCCACACAGCTCAAGATCCAGCACACTTTAAATTATTTTGAGCAGATCTGGCATTACTTCTTTGCAGTTCAAAAGAACCTGCCACAGCATCCATAGATCTGCAATTGCTCACTCCAGTGTCCTGGGCACAGAGATGCTGTGAACACAGTACAAAGTCAGTGCAAGCATCTCATAACTCTCGCTGACATTATGACAGCTCCCAAGGCCAAGAGCCAAACACTGTAATTCCTACTTGTGTTGCTCACAGGCTAAAGAAACACAGTGTCACTCCGAGGGCAAAGACATTTTTCCATTTTCGTACATAGCTGGTTTTACATGTAGAAGTTAACATTAAACATCTGACTAAAAGTGGTCAGAGAACACCATATTTTCTCTGGAGTAAAAGAGAGTTGTAGCATCTACCTTGGCTAAAATCCAAAGTAACATCAAAGTGCTGTTGTATCCAGGGCAGTGGAAAAGATCCATCAGCATTCAAGACACCAGACTGCCAAAGCTGTTTCCTACCAATTCCCATACAGAAATTTTGTTGTAAGACCCACACAAGTCCTCATCTCTAATGTTGAAGAATTAAGAGGGCAGCAAGGAATGAGCATGTTGCTACACCTGTAAATGCTAATAATTTTAATACTATTTTGTTGCTTCATCATGTAGCAGCTATGCACTTTGGAAAATGAGATGTAAGTGGATATGTAATGCTACAGTGATAGCTGCTTACAGCAGGATCATGAGATAAACGGAAACACTGTTCCAACAGATGTATTCAATTTTGTATATACAGAGGTCATTAATAAGTAAGATTCAACAATGACGATAAACCTTGAAAACAAATGAACTGGTTGATTTTCTTCTTACTGAGTCCACATATTTCTCATTTGTTCTGGCTGGCAGCATAGCAACCTATTAGTTAAGAGATGCTTGTTTGCTTTGTCAGGGCTGTTGTCCAGATGTCTAAACACATATATCATTACATAAATTACAAGTTTAAAATCAAAGTGTTTGTTAACATTAGAATGTAAATTCATAGAATATGGGGGATGGGGTGGTGGTGGTGTTTTCTTGGGAGTTTTGTTTGGCAGGTTGTTTTTTTGGGTTTTGGGTTTTTTTGCTGACTTGAAATGTTACATAAAGGAGACAGACATTCAAACATTGAAAATCCACATCAACATGCTGAGTTTATTACAGAACAGCTCGCTGGAAATTATTGGGTACTAATCTTTTAATACTGCAGCTGATCCTTGGTCAACCTGTTACAAGAGCAAATTGCCCTTCCCAGCTGTGCCATTCTATAAGAGGATAAACATCAGAGTGGCCCTTAGGAACAACCTATTTCAAGAATATCTCCTCAATCTTTTACAGCTAATCAGAGCGACATTAACAGAAGGAAAGCTGCCAGAAGGGAGCATGTGCAAATATCAACCCAACTGGATGCAGTAAAGAACTGACTACTTGTTTTTCTTTAAATGTAATAAGATATTGAAAACTCAGTATTAAAAGACTGCAGAATTAAGACTCAGGGATCTAACACACAAAAAATCTGTGCCTAAGTACATAGGGGAGTCGCTTCTCTCTCACTGCAGTAAAGCCACAGTGGAGCTCAGGGGAGAGTTATGTACCTTAGTGCTCAGCCTGTTTCAAGGTGGACTGCCACATCTGAAGTAGCAGTGCCAACCAGAGCATGACATACATTTGGGAATCCAAATGTCTCTGGATCTTACCAGCTCTACGTAAGATAAATTTCCACTGAAACAAGTTGTGATCAGCACTCTTTCATTCCACAAATGCATTCTCTTTCAGTTTCTACAACTTTCATTTTCATTTGCACTTACTCTCTACCTTGTGCTTCCTTCACAATTTCAAGATGACTGCTCTAAGTCATGACTGAACAAGAACCCCACTCAGCACTCATAGCAAGTCTTGTCTAAAAAAATGCTGTCAGCATTTGTAAGCTTTTTAAGGCAGAAATATTTACTTACTGTTTGCATCACACCTAAAGGTACAGGACTGCCAATCTATCTAAGGTCTTTGGCCACTACTGCAACATTAACATTACATAATGACTTTATAATCCTTCTGTTGCCTATGGAAAAGTGTATCCATATTAACTGTCAGATGTCTAAACACCACTTCTTTTTATTATCCCCACCCCATTCCAAGATGTCAGTATAGAGTAACTGCAGAATCACACGTTTTTTAATGTACTACAACATGGCAAATAACCTCCTTCATTACCCAAAACATTTATGAGGATAAACAAAGGCTTCTGGAGAAAAATATTTTACTGTTGTTTTTCCAGTAATTACAGAAATATGGACTAGATAATTTCTATACTGATAAAACCTAGCATATGGGCAGGGCCAAGCTCTGTGAAAGCCATCCTGATTCTTCTACACTCTAACCCACTCTTCTGGGTCAAAATATCAAAGGAAGGAAAAGATATTTCTCCACAAACAACCACCCCCCAAGGCAGCCCCCATCCCGTGGTGTGGGCAGGAAGAGCTGTGTTCCCTGGTGCTTTCTCCTCAACACAAACTGTTCAGCTGCATCCATGGAGCATGACCCAGGCAAGTGATTAGCTACTGCTCTTGAGTGCTAATTGCTATCTCTCTGGTCTTGCTTTACATAGTGTTAGTACTCACATTGTCGGTTCCTGCTGGAATTACAACCTGAAAAGAGAGTGGAGGGACACAAAATATCTTGACATGTGACTACTGAAAACTGGGGGTGGTGTTAATCATTGAAAATATGAGAGTATATGAGCTCTATAAAGAGGTAGCTCTATATAATTTATATATACTTCCCGTTACTTATGCCAGAGCTAGATCTAAAAGGTGGTACTAAAGAACAGTTCTTCTTACCAGATTTACAAGCCCTTCCTTGGCACATGTGCCTGCTACAGCACAGACCAAAGGGCTTCACAGAATAGACAGGCATTCTTTTATCCCCTACTCACTAACATCTTCAATAAAAATGGTAGATTCATCTTTGGCTTTTTACCTGCACGGGGAATACTTGGCCAACCCTCATAAAATGAGTCCAGTTTGAAAGCAGCCAACATTACAAAATAATTCGAGCCATGCAGACAGTCCTTCCCATCAAAACTGTGTGTCCTTCTGCTGATGCTGCCAGAATACCGGAAAGGCCTCTCCAAACCCACAGAAATTTCTTCCCTTTCATGCCAGTGCTTCTCTGAGTGCAGGAGGAAGCATGGTCTTGTGGCTAACAGAGACTTGGCTGTCAGCATGTGTGCCTTCTATTCCTGGTGGTCACCAACTTCTCTTGTGACTTTGGGGCAGTTATCAAACTTCTCCACCCATCAAAATGACTGTCTGCTATACAACATTACATTCAATTTTGCCCTTTAATGGAAATACCTTTGGAAAATTTAATAGCTTGTCATAGATGGGAAGCAGTGTAAGAGTAAAAAATATTGTTATTTTCATGGTGCAATTAATCAGTTATCTCTGAGTAAATTTTTCATCAAATATATCAGTTTTTATCTCTGAAAACTGTCTACAGTGTCAAGGCACAGAGAGGAAATTATTTAAATATACCTACTTTTCTGCACCTGAGGGAGGAATGTGCAAGTACAACCAAAGCAAGCACATCTTGAACTCACTCCACCTTCACAGTTACGGTAATTTTCAAGAATAAACACAGCAATACTGCTTATATGTATTTCTTGTAAATCCATCCCCAGGCAACTGCTATCAGATCAATATTCCACATCAAACAATTACTGAAAGTTTTCAATGTCTGCCTCATTTTATTGCAATTAGATGTATTTCCAGACCCCACCAGCACAGTGCAGTGTAACGGGTGTATACCTGAATGACACAACTCACATGGCTCAAAGGAAGGCGCAGCTATGTTTGTACACATCCTTTTACTCCTAATTCCCACTGCTAACATGGATTTTGATGCAAAACCAAACAATGTGCAGGACCTTTGTGATGCTGCCCTGCTGCAAAGCTGGCTGGAAAGATGACACACAAGGAGGTGGCACTCTGGCCACATTCTAAAATATCTTCTGCAGGTTAGAAACAATTGTTTTCAAAAAAGTTTGAATTCCACAAATAGACAGACGCATCAGGGAGGCTTCCACTGACAGACCTCAAACACTTTCATTTAAAGCTGAAGGCAGCTGCTTTTGAACCCAGAGTAAATCAATTTCTTCAATCCTGACATTACAGAAAAAAAATGTTACATTATGTAAATAACCAGGCAACCTTGAACTGGAACTTGCATTCATTTCAGAGCTCATGTTCTCAGCCTACCTCAACAAAGCAAAGTTCAGGTGGCTCATCTGAACTCAGAGACTGAAATAGACTCAGTCTGAAACAGAGATAAAAAAAAAAAAAAAGTTGGAGATACAATTTCTTTTCCTTACATCATACCTTTTTCTCTTCAGCTTTGGGGCTGCCTAGCTTAAGCACTGCTATAAAAATGCAAGAAGTGATGTTATCCCAGGGAATTTTTTTTTATTGAAAGTACTGTATCAATCACCATTGTCTATGACTTGCTACTTGGTTTCAAAAGTAGTGCATATTAAATTAAGCTATTGAGCACTAGATTGCAGGTGTCTTTTCACATTTTAATTTCTCAGATAGAAGCACAGTGAAATTGCCATCTAAAACATTCTGCTCCCTTGTATTATTCACGACTTTCTACTGAAATAATTCCAGATCTACTGCAGAAATACTAATTCTGGTTTTGTTCATGGAGCTCCTGTGTAGAAGTTTTGCTCCTGCAAGGCCTCTGTGCACAGAATTATCTGGAAATGCCATGTGCACTGAGAGTATGCTGGGTGTGCAGGAGGCGGTCAGTAGGTTTTGTGCTCCACATTACCATCACTAAATATTGATACAATTAGGGTATATCCCCAAGTATGGATAAGCTACTCAGGTCTGCTTCTCTGCAACTGTAACACAGTTACAACATTGTTGTGTTGGTTGCTTTTTCCTAAGCAATAGTTAAACATGCAAACATTTTTTTGTTGTTGTGTTCCTTTCACACTACAATAGGAACAGCAAGTCAAACTGTCCTGTTGTTTGACTGAAAATATGGATTATGTAAAAATGAAGTTCTTTCTCACCCAAACTGATACTAGCAGCACTGCTTTCAAGCTAGTCACCCCTCCAATGAAAACTGGCTTGTTCGGAACCCATTTGATAATTTTTCTGCAGTGTCTATGTCTAAAGGGACAGCACTGTGCAGAAAAAAAATGATGGAAGTTGTTAACGGAATCAAGCTGTTACTTTTCATTGTTTTTGCTCCCAGAAGCTCCAAAAACTGACATGGAGACTACAAGAGAAAGTCAGTTTTCAGAACTGATTTCAATGCAGCAGTATGAGCTACCATCACTAATGAAGGAGTAGAGTTGTTTTCATGACACAATCTGAGATGTTACGGGGATCTTCCTTATGTGGAGATCAAGTTGAAAATCAGAATCAATAGCAATTAATCTTTTTCCTCCACATGCATTAAATTTCTTGTCAAGGAATCCTCATTCTAGAGGGTCACATACATTACACTGAGCACAAACATACAAAGCTGCTGCATGTGTCTTTATCCCACCCAAACTGTAGGTCCATTAGTACTGTCCTGAGGGAAACAGTTCTGGTTTTGCCATTTGAAAAACTTCCAAAGAAATGTCAATCTCCTGCTGTTTATTGATTAAATTATCAAATACTGTACTTAAAGTCTGATCAAAGGAGGTTGTTCAAGCTCCTCCTCTTTACCTCCCCACTACAGCTAATAAAACCCAACAAATTAAAACCCACAAACTCAATTATTGTGAACAGAGCTGGAAAATAAATTCTCCTACTTCACAACCAGCTCAGGAAAACTGAAAACATTCTCCCTCCTGCAAAGATACAGTGTAGTCACAGGAATATAGAAGGAAGGAGAGGTTTGTCTGCCCGACATTCCTAAGGAGTGTGTCTGAATAATTAGGTGTAGGGAGCACACTTGAATACAGTCTGAGAACACTCTTATTTTTTTGCTTGAAGTTCTCAACAACTAAAAATTGCATTAATTAACACCTGAGGGAATATTCATGCATTTTTCATACATGAAAACAATCTGCATGCAAATGCCATCAAGACTCTCCTCAAGTGACTCAATCTGACTAGACCCAGTCAGTAAAGAAAGGATTTTTCAGACTTTGGACTCGGCCCCAGAGAGAGCACACTGCAGGAATAAGGGAAAAGGAGTTTTAGTTGGCTTAAGTTACATTGATTCGTGAGGCTAGTGCCTACTGAAGGACAAACCAGCTGCTGAACACATTCTGCTTTAGCCTAACATCTTTTCCCAAGGTCCCTAGTAAGTTTACACAAAAAAAAAAAAAAAAAAAAAAAAAAAAAAAAAAAAAAAAAAAAAGGCGAATAAAAATTGCTTGTTTCACTATAAAGGGAAAACATCTGACATGTTCTTAGCCAGTGAGCTGTGAGAAATTATCAGGAGATAAGCAGTTTAAATAAATACATTTAAATGTCTGTATGTACACAGATAGAAGAGAAAGGCTGCTTTAACCTCTCAGTTTTGGTATCTGCTGGCAGATGTTTCTGTCTCATAGTGAGAACTTCTGAAAGAAGATTGCCTATAGAACCAAAATGAAATTAAGCATAAGATGTTAGTCAAAATGCCCCAAATTTTTACATCTCTTCTTCATGTCTCCATTGCACGCTTCTGGTTTTTCTAATAGGACTTTAAGACCTTAGAATTTATATTTAGCTACTGATATACAACTGTAAACTGAGGTTCAACAATAAGATCCATGAGTTTAATCATGAATGCTCTGTATTTCCTCACCCTGACAGTTTAAGACAACTTAATGAAATATTTAGTACTGATTTAAACTCTTAAAGCTGAACTACATTTGTGTCTTAATTCTATAGTCATCTGGTGATTCATCAAAATATGAAATCCCTAAAAATGGAAGAAACCTCCAAAATACTCTCTGGCAGATCAATATTGTTAAAGGTATAACTGACAAAAAATAAAATCCCCTTACAAACTGTTTTTGTTATTTTGTGCTGAATTGGTCACTGTCAATGTACATTAAGCACTGATCCCTTCTGATAAGATCCCAAATACACACAGAACACTTTAATCCCATGTATGCCACTTCATAAATGCCTCAAAAAAATGGAAGAGTGAGTAGCTGCCTGATCTAGGAGCCTGCAGTGAGGGACAGAGTGCTTGAAGAATACAAGTTAATTACCTTTATTCCCATGCTGGCTACTGAAGCCTCTAAGAAGGTCCTGAACTTCGACCTCTGGAAAACAATGAGGAAGCAGCTCATGCTCTAGACCTATTCCAACTCTGATGCCCTGCTGAGGCTCTGGACAGCACTCCTGTGGAGAGTCTGGTGCATGGAGGAAAGCCCTTTCCAAGACATCCTTTCCCTAAGGAGGCACTTTAAGGATTTTCATACAAGCAGTTTAAAGCCATCAAGGCACTAAGAACGTCAAAACTGAAGCTTATTTAGGTAGGACATGAGAGGTAGCTTCCCCCTTCTGCAAAGCACCTTGTAGAGAGAACCACAGAAAGGCTTTTGTTGAATTTGGGTTATTTTTGAAGTAAAGCCCATTCTCAGTACATGCATTCCTGTGTTTATACTTCAACTAGGAGTAAGGTATACTTGAAAGTTAAATAAAGAGCCTGTAATGACAAATTTCAAATAGTTCCACTGAATAACAACTTCTAGGGATAGAGATAGATGCTTCGAGCATTGGCTATTTACCAAATAGCTTTCATGGTGAACTCCAGCTCTTGTACCTTTACATGGAGTAAATCACATAAAAGTGAACTTCTAGCACCTGAGAAATTTTCAGAACTTTGGGGATCTTAGACATTATTTGACTTGTTTCTTATAGCACAACGGGAAGTTAAAGGAGATGAACTTACAGAATGACTAAAGAGGATTAATGCAACTAGCAAGAATGAAATATCCAATTATTTGTTCAAAGTTTCTCATGAGAAATTAGTGTGGCCAGACAGAGCACCAGATTTCAGCCCAGAATGCTTATTTAAGCCTTTGCATTTGCCTACATACCTCATTTAGGCTCGAGCCTGTTTAGCTGAGACATCCCTGTCCTCAAACTCCAGCAGCAAACGTCAATAGAATCGAGATTCTGGGGACGAAATAGGCTGCCCTGCTGACAGCTCAAAGGCGATCAAAACCCTTTTGTCTTTGTGCGTATTGCAGCCCCAAGTGACCTACAGCAGTAAAGGACAGTCTGTGATACATGTTGCCATAGATTTGAATTATTCTATTTTTAATTAGTGTCTCAAGCACTAGGAATCCCTTGGGAAGATTTCTGCCCTGTCAGGAAAAAAATTGTTGACCTTTCAGCCTCGGGTTTCATTGCTCACTTCGATCCCGCCTGCCCTTTGCTCGTTTCCCACCTTGGAGGTGGGAAGGCCTCAGCACGCCCGGAGCCTGACGAGGGCACAGAGCCGCAGGGCCGGACCTGCCGCGACTGCAGCCGCGACTGCCGAGCGCTCCTGCCGATCGCCCCCCTAAGGATCGCCCCCCTAAGGATCGCTCCAGCCGATCGCCCCCCTAAGGATCGCTCCAGCGGATCGCTCCTGCCGAGCGCACCTGCCGATCGCCCCCCTAAGGATCGCTCCAGCGGATCGCTCCTGCCGATCGCCCCCCGAAGGATCGCCCCCCTAAGGATCGCTCCTGCCGATCGCCCCCCTAAGGATCGCCCCCCTAAGGATCGCTCCTGCCGATCGCCCCCCTAAGGATCGCCCCCCTAAGGATCGCTCCTGCCGATCCCCCCCTAAGGATCGCTCCAGCGGATCGCTCCTGCCGATCGCCCCCCTAAGGATCGCTCCAGCGGATCGCTCCTGCCGATCGCCCCCCGAAGGATCGCCCCCCTAAGGATCGCTCCTGCCGATCGCCCCCCTAAGGATCGCCCCCCTAAGGATCGCTCCTGCCGATCGCCCCCCTAAGGATCGCCCCCCTAAGGATCGCTCCTGCCGATCGCCCCCCTAAGGATCGCTCCAGCGGATCGCTCCTGCCGATCGCCCCCCTAAGGATCGCCCCTGCCGATCGCTCCTCCGATCGCCCCGTGAGGGCGCCGGGCCGGGCCGGGCCGCGCGCGCGCCCCCTGCCGGAGGCGCGGGAGCCCCATCCGGAGGCGGGCAGGGCCAAACCCGGGGAAAGGAGCGGCACTGCCCTGCCCGCCCCGGCACCGACCGCGTCCGGCAGGGAAAGCCCTGCACGAAACCCGAACATTACCATTTGCAATTCAGAAAGCACAAGACCTCCTCAATCCACAAGTACTTCCAGTGAGAGAAGGCAGTTAAAACACTGGGCCCTGTAGTTTGGCACTTTTCTTCTTCTTTAAAGCCAGAATTCACCACTGCAGCTCAGTAAGGCCTCAGCGTTCTCCAGCAGTGAGAGACAGATACTCTCTTTACTGGCAGTGCTAGAGATTGCTGTATTAGGGTGGGAGATGCTACTGCAAATTAAAAATAAACTGGGAGAAAAGGCTAAAAAAACTAAAGAAGGAAAAGAAATTTCTTTTTAGAGATGAAAGACTATCTTTAAGATTAATATTAATTTATCCCAGCAGGCAGCCTTGGCAATCAACTTTTTTTTAGAATATGATTGATTTCCTGCTTCCATTAGGTTTCTTCTCACACTGTGGTATTATCTTAATCATCAAACCAAGAGAAAAATCTCTGCCAATAAAGTGCATGATACTTTAACAAGCATTGCTGTAGGCAAAGGGCTTAATTTTTAATCAGAATATTATTTGTATCATAGCACAATCTGAGGTTGCACACTGAAGCCTCACAGTATGATGGTAGTCCCAGGGAGCTTAACACCTACAAAAAAAAAAATACCAGGACCAGAGGTGCTGGGAAGGACGTACATGAGATCACTAGCAGAACTGAGATGAAAATCTCCATGTACAAGACACTCTCACCTAGAGGATCACACTGTTTCCCATCAAAATGCCATACTGTGGAAATGAGTGCTATTAGATTACAGCCCAGCAAATGCCTCACAGCAAGGTATGGACATTGAGTACAAGACTGCAGGAACAAGTGAGAACACTGAATAAAACTCTTCCTTTATCTGTTTTTTCTCTAGGATAGAGAAAGCAACTGGAGAAGGAAACTAAAATGAGATACTCCTTAAGAGATCAGTGAGCAATATTTGATGTCTAAGCCAAATCAACTTCAAGAGGATGGCAGTGTCGTGACTGATTCAGAAGTGCTTCTACTTCAGCACCAATTCCCTGTGGAGAAATGCAACACCACACATAATTTTTTCAGCTGTGCAGCATCTGCCAAACTTTGGCTCGTTGGCAAAAGAAAAATTAAACATTTATGCAGCAGATGGATCAGATGTGTGAATCTGATAGGTTTCCTTCACGAGGATAGGTTACATATTGCTGCCACCCCAGAGGCAGAAGGCTTTGTATGAGCAAGTCATGGAGGTTTGGGGAGTCCAGGCGTTTTCCACCCACACAGTGCAACCTTTTCCTAAGCCATAAGGAATAATTTCAGAATTTATGTTATTAAAAAGATCCCTGTGGTATGCATGAGTCAGAATTTTATATCCTTCCTCATCACCACCAAAATTTAAAATGACATCTCAATCCTTCTTACCTACTGAAACCTTTGCAAAATCTGTCCAGCTAGCGAGAAATAAGAAGCAACGAACGTAGGAAAACAATTATAAAATGTTCTTTCCTGGTTTGTTTTTTTTCTTTTCTTTTCTGCTCTTTCCTGTATACTGCAAGCAACCTTTGAGCTGACAGTGAAAACCTTTACATTTGAGATTCATACAAAAACTGAATTGCTAGCTTTAGAATTCATTGCGCAAAGGTGGCTTTTTTTATATGCATCTATTTTCAGAAAGATGCTTCAGAGCTACTGCCAGGATTGAGAGACAGTAATCTGTACCACCAAGATTACTCAGAAATCCTATTTGTAAACCAAGTCCTATTAAAACACCCCAGCCTCTGAACTTCTCCTTTAGTCAGTTATTGCCCAGGCCCAACTATTTGAAAGGCGTTTTACAGTTTTAGAGTTTTTTTACACTGGAAGGAATGAATGTGGCAGACACAGATACACACTGAAGCAATTTAATGGAGCTAATTGGCCTGCAGTTATCAGAGGAGGCCATAAAAGGAGATGAGTGTGGACTTAAAAATCCATGAAGCTATGATATATTAGCCTAGTACGGTTAAATAGAGCAAACACACAAATCCCCTGTAAAAGTGGTATCAATGCAATGAATAGAACTGCTGGAAGAGGCAGAGGCTGTTGCATCTACAAGCCTGTTAATGTTAAGGAATTTGTTCAGATAGAGAAAGCAAAATGGCCCCTTTACCAAATTGCAACACACATATGGTCCAGAGGCATGGGAAGGCTTCAGGGATGTGCCATCACAGAGACCCACTGCTAGGGCCAGCAGCAATTCAATAGTTCCCTTCCAAGTCAACAGATTCCATGGTTCTGTGATAAAAACATGGCTTAGCTTATAACATCCTGCACTGTTATAAACTGCTTTTCCTCTGCTGTGAAGACAACAGCAGGGAATGAACTCCAACGCTGAGCCTGCCAGCCATCCCACTCCCAGACTGGGTGTTAGAACACGACAGTAGATGGCACTGCTGGAATGCAGTCCGAGCCTGCACCTTTCCTGCAAACACTGCAAGAGGAGAGGGCTGGTAAGGCTGGGCCAGGAGAGAGTGGCTCACACACAGGTTTGTAACACGTAAAACCCATAACATTTGCTTTAGGGAGAATGTGAGTGCTTCTGTATCAGAGCCTCAGCAAGAGCTAAACTACAGGTCAAGTATGATAACAAAAGGCGAGTTTAAAATGGCAGGAGAACGCATCCAAAAGGGCATCTACTGTACTCCTACCTTGCAAACCAATGGCTTTTGCCTACACCTCCTTCAAGGGGACGGGCACTAAATAGTGCAGTTCACAGTGGCCATGGGGGGACAAACTATTCTGGATTTTAGCGTGAATACCACTAACAAATTATTTAAGAGAGCTTACTTCTCCATCCCCTACTTTGAGCTTGCAGGGGAAAGCTCTGTAGTGACAGCAGTTTCAGGGCTCCAAGAGTGTTCAAGCAAAAGGCCATCTGGAAGCTGTTCCAGCTGCTGCACAAAGGAGAGGCACAAACTTGGTGCGAAGAAGAAAAGGTTTTATACATGTATATACACAAGCCGATGTAAATGCATATGATACACACTATGGGTGTTTTCTAAAACTTACACAGTAGCTAACAGGCCTCTTTGTTAGCCCTTTAGCAAAGCAGACACGATGTGTAAGAGTTGTAGGTACACAATAATCAAGCATTTATTCAGTTGCCAAAACAGAGACAACTTTTACCCTGGACAAAATATGATAAAAGAGTAATACTTCTACACATTTTCAGATACCAAGAGGGCTTAGAAGCTAGACCTAAATTATATACCAAGACTGTCAATATTCCAAAGTCACTCTGTGTTTAATATCTAGTTCTTATTAATATATTCTCCACAATGTACAGTTTAGGATCAGTATCTTGTTCTAATTCAAGTCCTAAAAGCCGTTCCCCAGACAACTCTGACATCAGGAGGGGAAGCTTTTAAAATCACACTTCCTTGCACAGCAAATAGGCTGCAGGTTGAGACATCCTTGGTATTTTAGTAATTTATATGTGGCAATATCACTTACTGCAAGACACCTCTTGCTGTACCTTATCCAACCATTAAATATCAGAAAGGCACAAAGAGAAAACCGCCAATACATCCTGCCTGTACCAGGGAGTGCAGCCAGCTCAGAGGTATGAAGCAAGGCAAGAGAGGACAGAAGTCACCTCAGCCTGGGCCTCTGAAGGTTAATTTTGGCACCAGGCAGGCCCACACCCAGTCCCACCTGGGAGTGCTGGGCTCCAGGCATTCTTTAGCAGAAGGGAAAGCTGCCAAGGGGCTTTCAGCACACAGAGTTCACCTTCCCACGAGCAGGTGTGCAAGGCAGCTTGGGCCCGGGCTAGTGCCACTGTAAGGAATGCCCCTGCTGCAGCAGGCATATCCTGCCCGGAAGCCCACCACAGTCAAGAGGGAGGGACACACACACTGGCAGCACTATTTTAGATTTCATGCCATTTCTGCAGTGTTTTCTAGTGTTAATGGTACTGAATAGCTGTCACGATACTCCACATACATCTTGAAGGAAAAACAAATAATCTCTTTCCTTTCTGGGCTCTTCTTGCAGAGAATTTGCAGTTTAAAGCATTCTTGCCTCAAGTCAAATTGAATGTCAAATTGTTCACTTAGTGAGGAATCATATGCTCTGCATCTACCTCTTTCATTACTTAAAAGAAAACTTCTAAATCTTATGTTATGAGAACTGTGTTTGCAGCAATCAGAGACCAGAAAAGCTCCCCCTAATTTGTTTACACTTATCTTTAACATTTCAAGGATTGGTGTGAAAAACTCAAAAGGAGTTGTCAAAGCTGGCTGCTAACAAGCTTTTAGTAGCATAGCCATGCTACACATGCAGAGTAAATTAAGTCAATTACCTTGAAAAGATTTTATATTGATCCTTTGACTAACGAGTAAGATTAACAAAGCAAGATCAGCAGTAATAGAAGCAAGTATGTTTGTCCCTGATTGTTAAGAGTTCTGCAGGCAACATACACAGAAGCATTTTATCAGCTACTACTGTTCAATGAACAAGCAAAAACATTAAGCATGTGGTCTTCCATTAAACAATGAGACAGTTTTAAACAGGATGACAATTGACTTACCTCAAACTGTTTTCAAGTATCAGTGTAATAGCAAAGCATAGTCTAGTCTGGGACCTACTTTTAGATCAATTGCCTTGCTTTTTTGCATTGAGTATTATGCATATAATGCGATAAAGAAATGTCATCTATTAGACCTTGGAAAAAAACACATCAGCACACTCCAGCCAGATAAGGAAACAAAGATTTATTAGAAACTGGTAGTTTTATAGAGCTAGAAAGGTAAACATACACTTAAGAGACAAAGAATACACAATTGAACAGTCATCATGAAGGCACATAATGAAAAATCAAATATGAAACAGCTCATCTTTTCAACATTTGAAAAGGTCACCATAATTTCAATACTCATAATGGCACTTGCACACTGTGAACAAAATAGAAAAAGTCTCAAAGATAGAAATGCAAAAGTCATCTTTACATCACACGCACAATACATTTGCTCATTGGTCACAGTCAAACAAAATTATCAGCAACTGATCTCACAAAGGTACAAAGATATTGGCAAAACCAAGAAAAACTCAGATCAGAAAGGCATTATACATATAAATGATTTGGATAGAATGACTTTTTTTTTTTTTTTTTAAAGTGCAAAGTCCAACGTTTCCCTAAAGGGAAGGCCAAAATACAGCTAGAGCTGCCATTTTCTTAAATGTGATAAAAAAATTTATAATACAGAATGTTATGGAATTGCTATGTATCAGTTTATGGAGAATAAACACCAGCCATGGAAGCACTGAACACAAATTTACATATGATTGTTGTTTGAAAAATATGGCCCAAAGCATATGTAGAACAAGGAAGATTCAAGCAGTTATTTTTGTTTGCTTGCTTATTTGTCTGTTTAAAAAAACAAAACAAAACAAGCAACCAAAAAAAACCCATGCACCCTATATGCCTGCCCAAAAAAAGAAAGAATTAAAAAGAAGACCTTTAATGACCTTAACAGAATAAAGTTCTTCCTTCAGTAATCCAATTTCAGAAAGTGGTCTAAGAGCAGTTGCTTTTAGAAGGTCAAGGTAAGTATAATCTCGAATTTACCAAGATTAAGACACACTACACATTACAGAAAGCAGAAAAAGCCTAACAAATGATGAGTCTGGTAATAATTGTTAATTTATTTCAACGTTCAGGCCTGAAGGCAACTGTGTGCCCCACACACACACACAAAAATTTAAAAAAAAAAAAAAAGAAGTCACTTTGGAAGGACTTGTACATAGAAATACCTAACTTTCTGCATTGAGGAAGGGCTGCTTTGTTGTTTGAGGAGGAGCTGTTTTTCAAGCACTAGCAGGTCTGTGTGCATGATTTGCATACTACATTAACATCAATCTGATGAGCACCTGAGGTCAGCACTGCCACTCGGTCACCTGGACAAAACACTTCAGTATTTTATTATCCCAATTTCACACTTGCAGCCAGCATGCACGGAAGACTGATCTCGCATGACAAAACTGTAAAAAAACTTTACTTTAATAATGCAATCCTCTACTGGCTAAAAGCACATAGAGGATGTAGCCCTCTGAATAAGGGAAAGAATGGAGAGTCCAAAATGAGAAGCATTCCTGTTCCCAAGGCAGCTATGAACAGCTCTGCCTTTGGCTGTACTACAATTACTACCAGCTTCATACTGGTCCTCCATCCTGCTTTTAAATAGCAACTGGCACTTGTATGGAATGGATCTAATACCCAACCTTTTTCTGTTCCTTTGTATTATGACCCAATAAAACATGAGCTGTAACCCAAATTTTGCCATGGTTAATGATGCTGACATTTACAAGTGCAATGAAAAGCAGGTCCAGTGAAGCAAGTTATCAAAATTGCTGATTGTATTACAAAAATACCGTGTACATCCATTTGAGGTATTCAGATACGGCAGAACAGCAGTTTCTCAGGCTCTTTAAATAATGAAACATAAAAAATGTTTGCCTGAAGACAAAGGTGATGGGCTACATTTTATGTGTTATTCCATCATTGTGTGTATCCAAGATTCTATTTCTTATGAACTTAACATTCGGTCTTCAAAAATAACAAAAGTGCTCACTTCTAGGCATGCAAAATATCGCCTGTGAATTGCTTGAGTATAGGCAGTGTGACAAAACAAAAAGTCACTTTCATTATATATATTCAGTATATCAAGGCAGTATAAACTTTTCCTACCTTTGGTTTGATCCAAGACAAATAGACATTTAGAAAGGACAAATTAAAAAAACCCAATGAGTAAAATACGCATGATTTCCTAAAAATAAAAACATGCTGATTTAAAGACAGTTTCTTGGTTTGGGGTTTTTTTCAACTCAGTGACATTCTAAAGTGCAATATAGGTATCTGTTTAAAAATGGTGAACTAAAATTTAAGAAAGTTTCTTCCCACTTAAGGGCAAATGTGGGAATTGCAGCATCTCTCTGTAAAGATCTGTCTCTAATTGTGAGAGCAGATTACTTGAGAAAACATTATTTTTCTGGTGTTTCCAACAGCATTAGAAGCATCTCACCTTTTTCCTTCATTTCATGCTATTCCCAAATTCTGTTTCATTTTTTCATATACAACATAGCTGATGCTGACAGCTGGAAGCACTTTCATGAAATTAGGGGCTATGCCCCTATAAAGTCCTCGGAGTCCCTCTGTAGCAATAATTCTTTGAAAGAGACCAACCATGCTTAGCTGTGGAGCTCCTTCCACTGAGGCTAGAACAAAAAGATAATGTGTTATAAAGCAGTTCTAGCAATATTAAAAATCTTGTGCAAATACCAAACACCTGGATCACGAGCCTACTATCTCAGGTCCACTGAAAAGAGATCTTTTAATCTCAGACATTTGGGAGACCGCCATGTGTCTAAATCCCAGTGGAACGCATTAATCACCTATGTTCCTTTGGAAATCTAGGCTCCCATCCTTAAGTCTGTGCAGAAACCTATCAAACAAAAATCTCAACTGCAAAACTATCCTTATAAAAGGTTCTACAAACAGCGCTGTCTACCCTCACAGGGTAATTCAAGCCCTATCATTTAATATCTATAATTTATAAAACACTGTAAAGTTTAGAACAGTGCCTCCAGACTATGACAGGGGCTGTATCTAGTAGTCTTGTATGGAATGTGGATCTCAGAATATACAAAGCGCCAGTACTTGAAACGTTACTTTTTAAATTGAGTAGTATGCAGAACAACAGTATTGGGGATAAGAGGGAGAAGGGACCGACATCAAGAAGAATTTTCCAGATATGTCCTTGGTTTTCCAAGTTGGTTTTTCTTTTCATTCCTCCATCTCTGCTGGAGCTATCCCACTTGGTACAATTTTCGTGTGACCACACAGAAGCATTTTCAGCACAAGAGAACTCACCTTGCGCCTGCATGCGTGTTCTGATTAGAGCGAGGGGGTAACTGGCTAACTGCCCACACGTGCTGGAAGCAGTGCCACACCCCAACAGCACAAAAACACCTGGGTTGGCAGAGCTCGACGCGTAGTGCTCTAGCCACGTACTCTTTAGGAGCTGCCAAGGTATGAAATTAAACAGTAAGACAACAGATCTGCATTCAAAAAATTAAACAAATACTTCTTAATTCAGAAAAAATCCTAAGGGCTCAATAATGAAAAGCACCAATTTCACTGGGCCAAGTTCCACATGCTTGCAGTGCACAGGTAAACACCGTAGCAAACAGCAAAGGACTTCAACCAGACTATAACAGTAGTTAGTACCTAGAAGAGAAATCCTTACAAGATCCAGCAGCAGGAAAGTGCCCATGCACCTGCAATACTTTGGGAAGAGGAGGAGGGAAACAACTCAGCACCCCACAGAGTGCAGTGAAAGCTCACACAGCTGTGCACATCATCCCATAGAGAAGCAAGCTGTAGAAAAGAAATTCCATACAGCTTTGAAAATGTTTGTTCAAGCAATTCTGGTGATTACCTAATGCAGTGTCAAAAAAAGATTCATCTAGACTGAAAAACAATTAGTCTGTGTGTCTGTGTATCTGAGTTATTTAACACACTTTGAAGCAATACATATTATCTAAGGTATAAAAAAGTCTTTCAGCATGGCTGGTGGGTGAAATAGGTGCCAGTTTCTCTGGAAAGGAAAGAGAGCAGTGTTTCAAGCTCCTAAAAAAAGCTGTGTCAGCCAGAAAGAATTCTGGTGACATGCACAGACACACAAGGAATTCGGATTAGTATCATCCACTCATAAACCTAACAACTGGCAAAAAAATGTATAAACTTTCATGATATGAATATCCTTTTAAAGGCACATATTTCCTATAAAATAGGTATGTTCCAGTCTAACAAGGTTAGGTAAGTATGAAAGCTTGTAGTACTGCCAAGGTCTGTATAATCCTCTCATAGCACATTCCCTGCTTGGTACTCCTGCAGGGGAGGGCCCATCTGTCCAGGCACTCCTCAAGAGGGGCAAACAGAAGCAAACTGAGGTGTAGCAACATTAGTAGAAAGTCTCATTAGTATTTTTAAAATTGAACCAGCTGTAACAGTACAATAATACAAGCATTCTAAAAAATATTTATACTTTTTCTAAATTAATTAATGACAACTACATGCATTCAGTGATCTAAACTCACCTCATAAACAGCAAGGTCAATGCCAGCATAAGGAATTATACCCAGAATATTAGGAATATAGCCTTTGTAGAAGGCCTTTGGACCTTCTCTTTTTAAAATCTTCTTAGCACAATCAAACATCCCAGAATATTGCCCTGTTTTACCCACAGCCAACCTGGTCTTTAAAACCTAAAAGGAAAAAAAATAGCAGTCTTAACTACATACCTATTTATTAATCTATTTTAGATACACAGTATATCTCTGCTTATTCAATCCTCTAGAACTGCTTTGCACTTTGGTGCTGCAAATCTCCTTTGATTACTGGTAAGGCATTGCTAGTAGCAGACTTCAAGTCCTGTCCTTAGTGCAGAGCACCACACATTACTATATACTAGCTTACAAATTCTTAGCCTTTTAAAATTGCATTTTAGCTTTATTTTCATGATTAAAACAGGCAGCTAATTGATCAACTTGAAGGCAACAGTGTAGGCAATATTCAATAAAAGTAATAGCTAAGGCACAAGTGAGAGTACTAACATGTTAGCAGATGATACTTCTGGTCTGGGAACACTAAAGCATATTCAGAAAAGATATCTCAAAAAATATGACACTTAGAGAGGTAGTTGAGGAATATAAGGATTGTGTCTCACTACTGAAACCCAGCACCTGATTAAAAATGCAAGTTTGCACTGCATCTTAGGACAAAGAAATTAATAACAGCATCCAAAAGAAACCACGGAAGTTTCCTGAGCAACAATTTCATCTACTTTAAAGCCGCATAAGACTGCATCTTCCTCAGAAATTTCCTGGCACTTGGCTTTTTTCTCTTATTTAGAAACATCCTAAAAAACACTTCTAGGACAGTACAGTATCTTTGTGAGGAAGACCAGATGATATTGTGAAACGGTTCCCTTGTCTCCACTGATTAGTGTAATCTAGACAATCTACATCATATTTCAGTTCTTCCCTAACTTAACCCATCTCTGTTCTCAGGTCAGCTGGGATTCACCCTCTGGAACACCAAGGACGCTCTTTAGAGAGATCATTATTGCTTCAGCAATGAAAACAGTTCCATTCCTACTGAAATCTGCACCCATGAAAAAACAATTTAGGTTACATTTGCCATTACTGACAAACTTGATGTTGGTATTGGTTTAGTCTCAGCCCCAACATCTATCCCAACAAGGATCTGCATAAGGGATAAACCTTCTGGGAAGCCAGCAGTAAAGAAAATACATCCTATCTCTGTGAAATGGTGTGCAACAGTTACACTGGATTAGTTAATATATTAACACTAGTTAAATTCCAATGTGTAGTACCACCTACAGGTATGTCCTACAGGGGAAAGAGCAGCCAACCCACCCAGCCTAAGCTGTCGCTGATGCATCCTTCCCCCACACTGCTCTCCTTATCAGACACAGATTCTCATAACACAATAGAACTTCAGTTCTGTCCTGACAAGCCCATTCTGTGCTTACATATAGCAGGAAAAGAATTTATGCCCGATTTACAAAATGCTTGAATACATACTACATTTTAAATGTTCTTGGGTGATCTTTTTTCCTGCACTAGGTCTTACGTAAGTATTGTTTTTAAAAATATTATACAGCAAAATACATGGAAAAATTACAAGGATCAATTAGAACATAACATATTCCAAAATGCCTAGCACTGAAAAAGTCTGAAAGGAAGTGCAAAGTAAAAATAAATTAGGATATCATACTAGAGAGGAATTTTTACAATATTTTCAAGAGCAAAATGGTGTTTACTTAGGAAGCAAACCAAATGTTTAGCAGGCTTCAATGGAAGCAGTTTCTCTTACCTCCATGGGATATATAGAAGTTTGTGCTGTTGCTCCAGCCAAAGAACCAGATACAAATCTTTCAACAGTGCCTAACTTTTCCATCATCCCTAGTGAGTATCTTCTTATACTGTATAGTTAAAACACAAACACACATATTTTTTAGGAGTGGCAAGAGTTATTATAAAACCCAAGAGTATAGTCCAAAATGTCTTTTCAAGCTGTTCTTAGTTTTTCATGCATTTACAGTTACATTTGCCAACCCAAAAAGATTCTCCACAACACAATAAATATTCCAGCCTGCAAGAATTCTTAGATTAAATACTCAGTCACCCACAGTAGCATCAGGGGTTCTGCAAACAGCCAACTCAAGGGTGCATCCACTAAGAACTCCAGAAAACAAAGAGAACTAAATTCCCTTGCAGATCCAGTTGTCCAATCAAAGAATGAAAGATCAGCTATCAATTTCACTGAAGCACTTTGTGCGCTGTACATACTGTGTCATTCGAGTAAAGAATAATGTGCCCAAGGTTACTCTGTGGCACCAAAATCTGCTGTTCAGTCTTCCAACAGCCCCAAGTTTATTTGCTATTTTGTTGGTTTTATCTCCTGTACAGAGATGTGCAGTATGCTCACTTGGTCTTACTTGAGGCACTAGCAAGCCCCGCAGAGCAAAAATAAAGCTCATTTAAATACACCAGAATGGGAGTTCATTTTCCAAAGGAGGATTAGGCCTTAATATGATGCTTAAAGCTGATTCAGAGGTAAATATAACTCTGAAATCCAGGATGAGGGCATCATACATAGCACTGATGATATTTGACTTTAAATGAATCCCCTGTAAATTCAGCTAGCATAATGTGCCAGGTTTTTGCCTGTCACTTTGCAGCAACAATCTAGATATTGATGCAGCACTCCACATGAAGCCATGCAGAATCAGGGACAGTTTGAAACATGTAACACGTATCATTTATTTGCACTGCTTATAATACAACAGTAAAATCTGCCTAATAGTAAGTATTCTATAGACTATTTTAAATCTGAAAGTCACTCAAATTACTATGACAAAATCCCTAACCATGACAGCAAATCCTATATAATACCACACTGCCAATAATGAACAGTGAGAGTGATTTAGGACTTCATTTAGCATTATTTTCATTCTTGATTTATCATCCTACCTGTTCATAAGCCCAGAACTTAATAGCTGTTTCAGGAGCTATTTTCACAACATTTACACCATTCCCTCTCCAAAGGGATCGGACACCACCTTCTTTCAACATTTGCTTGAAACCGCTGGCTATATTCATTTTGTTTGACTTTGAACCATGAACCTAAAAAAAAACCCCAAAACCAAAGTCACAGTAGAGAACACTGCACTGATTAGATTATAAAACTCGGCAGTATTAAATTGATTAAACATATCAACTAACAAATCCATATGCACTACTAAAAATATCAAATTTCAGTAGCACTAGTACTATAATATTTTACCTACTTTTTTTCCCACATGTCTATAAAACACCATTTTTATGAATACAAACTATGGAAATTGTCAAAACACAACCAGACCTCCACTATTTAAACACTGACCTTGGCCCTCAACTTCTTCCCAACAGATCTCTAAAAACTGAAGTGATACACTGGAAACCAAGAAATTCTTGAACATTGCACCTACCTGCATCATGACTTTAAGGCGATCTAAGGGTGCTGTACCAGTCCGAGAGACAGCACCAGCCACTCCTCCTGCCAACAGCTGCTTCCACCACTGCCCAGTCTTTTTCTCTTCCTCTGTGAACTCATCTGGAACAGTCAAACTGTCTCCTATATCCAATACCTTTATGAATCCAAAGCAAAGATGTGAAAATCACTATCTTGTTCCATCACCTCAGTTTTAGCCACATTTTAATTCCAAATCAATATACTACCTAAGAATGTACAAATAAAGTGCTAGCTACAAATAAAAAAATCTCTCATTTATTTTCTATAATTAACTTGCTACACGTTGCTGTTCAGTGAAAAGCAGCTTTAAGTGACTTCTACATAGATATTAAGCAATAACACCACAGACCCACCATTTCAAAGACTGCACCATCATCATTAAAAATTACGACAAATTTCCTCCTGGAGTACGGCCCAAGCAAAGACATTCTGTCATGATCAGCAGTCCTTTATAGCCAGCACTAAAGCTCAAATGCTTCTATGTTGCAGCTAACCTTTCACCAGACAGTCTTGTGGGATTAATTTGGTAATCTCCTAAGGTTGCTAACAAGAGATTTCTCTCACGGTAATTTATTCACACATGTGGGATGTCTCCTTCCCCCACACTGCCCAACATTTTAAAGCAGGGTTTTAATAGCCGATATATCAAAATATTCTATTTCTGGTAACTGTTGTGTATTATCCTACAAAATGAAAAGTTTGACAAATACCTTACAGATTTTCTTATCGTCAGTTATACTCAAAGAATAATTTAATTACTTTTTTCAGCTATAAAAGTTTGAAATTTCACTAAGGGAGGCATGTTTCTATTACCATTTGATTTGGTCAAGGAACAGTATTAATACAGATTTTAATGATAAAACTAAGACATAACACTACAAAATGTCACATGTCACTTTTGCTCTTAAGTGTAACCTATAATCATGATACATGAGAAAAAGTCCACTGTAGACAATGTAAATCTGCTATTACACATAAATTAAATGTATAAAAAGAACAAAAATGTATTGATAACTGATAAGTACTGACCAGAAAGTGTGTTAACTGATAAACCTTTGAACTACTGTTGATTTTAATTGTAGACACTATATCCCTAATTTATGCTGCATTCTCTCTGTTAGTAGACAGAATACTGTCCTGGTCATTTGGGACAAAAATTGCAGAATGCAGAGTGTAAATACAGCCACTGGACAAAAAGGATAAGCACTAACTATTCTGAATGTTGAACACAGAATAGATTTATTGGAAAATCCTTTCATCTTTCTCACATTTGAGATTTCAAAGTAAGGTGCTCAACCACATGGAAACATCAAAAGAATAATCAAAACTCTCAAAACATAAATTCATTGTTCTAAGAGATATTATGCATACCTACCAGGGTTTAAACTTTGTGTGTACCGACACCTGAACACAACTAAGGAAAAAAAGATTTGAAATTTGAGGATGTTTATAACAGAAAGGTCACAGCTACCATAATAATTCTATGCCTAAATGTAGCTATCTGCTTGGAAGAGTCTGATAGCAATTATATAATAAAAACAGCATTGTAAGAGCTGTCTGCCAATGCCAGCCAGGCTGGGAGGTCTCACATCTGCTCTTATCTCAAAGACCAGCTGTGCTGCTGGATTTTGCCTGCTGTGATAACTGGGTCATCAGCTGACTGCAACACTAAGATCACAGGAGACTCCCTCAGTTGTTTCTTGGGGGCAACTAATGACATTCCATAATAAAAAAAGAAAAATACAGATCATATGTTTAATAATAATAAGGTGCATTTTATTAAAGCAAGAGTTTTTTTGCACTAAGTAAACTGGGACCAGGACTATTTGATCTCACAGCAGTGCTTCAAGTGCTTGCTTCAGCAAACAGGGAAGCTAACTCCCTTTTGGCAAGCCTTCCTGAACTGAGGTTGCACAGTGTCAAACACTCAAAGCTCTCAGATCTCATAAACTGTTTTTTATTATGGAAATGCTGACTAATCCCTGGAGATATAAATGGTCTCACTATATTCAAAGGCATCTAACCTTACTTTATTTCCTCCAATAATCTACAGGAAGGATATTCAGCAAATAGGATTACTGTTGGTTTACTTACTTTATTATTGTTCTTAAAAATCCATCACTGAGGTGTCAACAGCTCCATTCAACAAAAACATAAAAAATTTCTCTGCACCTATTGCTGTATGTTCTGTATGCTTAAATTAAATTCTATGGCACAAAAGAGCATGATGTGCACAGAAAATCACCAGTGAAGACACCAGTGATTTTATGATAATTATAATGATACTATATAACTGCAAATACTAATTTCAACATAAGAAACAGTTAAAATGGCTATATAAAGTTGTTTCAACAAATCAAATCATAGTGCAGTGTGAAAAGAAAAATATTTAATATTGTGGTTAATATTTTTCTGAGAAATATCTCCAAAAGAGGAAAAAGATACTGTCTAAAGAATTACTGATACTTATTTGCAAAGTTTAGACAAAGTTTTTCATTCAGAAGGAACTCATCTGACACAATCCTGCTTGCAAATGGGAGAGCATGAAGTGAAAAGGAAAACCAAACAATACAGATATGCTTGAAATATAACAAGTGTGAAGCTGTTATACTCAATATCACAAATTAACACAACAGAGATGAACTTAAGAGCTGCACTAGGTTAAAAGAGAAGTTGAACTTACAGTGGAATGTTTCCAATATCGAATTATTTCTTCAATGTCTGTAGCTGGATTAAACATAAAATGATCTCTCCACTCATTCCAGTCTACTGTCATTGTCCCATCAGCATCAATACTGAAAAGAAATTGAACAAAATTATATAAGAAAACAGTAATGGTGGGGGATTGTTCTGGGTTTTGACTTTTTCTTCCCCCTCCTCCCTCCTTTTTTTTTTAGCTTGGGTTATCACATCAATAACAACTGACTGTAAATTCCATACAGTGACTTCAAGGCTGAATCTGCCATGGCCTTTCAATACTATGCTTCTCTTGTCCAAGTGCATCTGCCCCATTCCATTTAAAAACATAATACAGTGCTTCTTTCTATCAACATTTACAGAGAAATAAAGTAGCCTTCTCCTCCCAGATCCAGATACTACAATAGTAAATACCAACACCTTTCAAAGTCATAATCCCATTTATCCCCCTCTCTGAAACAGAAAAATATAAAAATTAACAATACGAGGAAGATTAAGCTGCATCAAAAAATAATAATTCCTAACCTTTGCAGGATCTTTTCTGCCTGTTTTTCTGAAATGTTTATACCCAATATCTTGAGGGACTGGACAACTTCTGAGGCTTCAATTTTTCCTTGAAACATTAAAAGAAAGATGATACATATTTAAAGTGTGGATCTTAATAAACACAGCACCTTGGAGCTCATTGTAACTGCTGAATAATTGCAAAGATGATTTAAAAACCAACTTACCACAGACAATGTGTTTTGATTGTCTACTACAAGGACAAAGCAAATGGGATGCAAATATACAGTTAGTTAAAAACTGGTTTATCTTTAATAGCTAGAAATGGTCAGAAATTTCCTCACAGTTTCTCCATGTGGGGAACAAGGAGCCCCAGTTCAGTGTACTTGGAGGAAATAGAAAGAATAAAGATTATAATTTTTTTTCTATCTATTGCAAATTTTAATTATGATCATGTTAAGGAAAAGAAGTAAGGATTCCATATTCACAACTTTTTGTTCCAGTTCAGACAAATAAAAGTTACACTACTTTTAATGCAGTTTATTTCAACAATGTTTGAACAAATTAAATGAATAAAGGTATACCATCATTGTTTTTGTCCAGGCTCTTAAATGCCAGTTTCATCTTTTTCTCATGTTCTTTAAGATACTGCATAAATTCTTCAAAATCCAGCTGTCCATCCTGGTTAGTATCCCCAGCTTTAAAAATTTTCTGTTGAGAGAAAAATGAATATTTTATTTGTCCAAATTACAGCAGGTCACAAAGCATCATTTTGTTTTCAGAATTTAGCACACTCAATATTTGCATAGGGTGAGAAAACACTTGGCAGTAAATACATATTTAAGAAAATATTATTTATTATTTACAAAACTTTTCAGTGCAGAAATTTTAAGTTTCTTACCACCACTTATTGGCAAGTTATACCTACAGGTACCAAATAATTTGTGGAGGAAGAGGTGGGGGACAGGAGAAAAACCTGAGAGAGAACAAGTTTAAGCCTGTGAGTTTCCTGTACATGAAATTTGTCAGTAAAATAAGCAGAACCTTGACTATCATCTTAATCAAGTGGCCTATTAATAAAGAATTATAAAGATAAAAAATACAAACAGCAACTAACTCTTTAAATGCTGACCAAGAAATCACAAAGCCCTTGCCCCACTGGCACTTCCAGCCCTCAGTACTTGAGAGAACACAGCTTTCTGCTTCAAACTGGAGCCCTGACTACAATTTTAAACAAACTTGTTAACAAATACAAACACACTTATCTGCCTTTCTTGCATGTGCTTCCTAGGAACTGTCCTGCAGATAGAAACACTTCATGTAATATTAACTATGCATTGAATGCACAGTATGCAATTGCCAGGACTGCAGGGAGCAAGTCTCAAACACAGCCCAGGCAGACAGTTCTCCATCAACAAAGGGCCAGAAAACTTTACCATCTCCGTGTGTGAAAACTTACTGGTTAGAAAAGGGCAAGTGAGGCAGAGCTGCAAGCAGCAGCCTGCAACTGCTGAGGCTGGAGCTCAGGGCAAAGCCCAGGGAGGCTCTGCAGGGTTCAGGGGCTTGGGCTTTGCACAGCTTTGGGCACGGAGAGCCAAGGCCAGCGCCACAGCTGCTGCCACTGGCAGGACGTGCAGGAAGGCAGCAGGGAAACCAGCCCAGAATGCTGCTCAAGAACACAGCACTGAAGGGACAATTCATTATGTCTTATTGAGAGAAGGGGATGGGATTCGAAGGTAATTGATTAGGAATAGATAATAGAGATAATGCTTATTGCTTATTTCATCATTATCCCCTCCTTTGGACTTTGGTCCCTGCGGGCTCCCTCAAAGTGCAAAATCCTAGGGGGCAGCACTCAGTACCAGACTGGAGACCAGCCTGACAGCACAACCTCCTCACTATCTGCAGTTTCACAGCACTTCAGGTTATGTGTAAATACGCCCAAAATTCTTCCAAGTATCTTCTATTCAGCAGACTGCCTTGTGCAGCTGTAGTTTCTGAATAAAGTAGCCCTCAACAAGATTTGAATGGCTGGTCTAATCTGCAAAATCTGGTTTTAATTTTGTTTACCCCTCTTTAATTAGTAGAGGTCCTCAAAGGACCAAAGTCCAACAAGTTCTAGGCTACAGAAACTAAATACAAAGGAAGCAGAAAACTGGTGTATTTTTTGCAGGTGTCTGAAAAAGACTGAAGACATCTAAATACGTTTATGCTGCTTCCTTCATCTTCCCTATGCCTCTACAATAAGTAATGTACTTTCAAATTTCATCTTAAAAAAACAAAATTTATAAGATGATCAAGGATTTCTCAATAAAATGAAGCAAAATTATGTGGTACGCCAGAGTGAAATGAGCAAATTATTTACCTCCCATAATACAGCAAGTTTTGCACAATAAAAATCAACTCAAGATACCACATATTCAGAAAACTGTGATTTGGTATCAGCTTTGAAAAACAGTGTTCTTAGTATAATCGTAAGTCCAGCCTGATTGTCATTTCTATTAATGATCTGATAGATAAACTCATCAATTCAGTTTCATGCCTCTGTCAATAGACTTACAGCTGATCAGAATTTCCTGTTACGAAAAAAAGTTAGTTTACATTTACAGGTATTTGTGGACACAGTCCTGACCACAACCTTCTACAAGAAATTAAGAAAGGCTAGTATACTGATCATTAAAAAAAAAAAAAAAAAACAACCTAACCCCACCATTAAAATTACTCTAGGCTGAAGAGTCCCCTCTCCAAGACACTGAAATCTCAAGCCATCTTTTACTGCACACATGGCACCTCGTGCTGCAGGGTCCGAGTGTCCTGCTGGGCTCCACACTTTCCTGACAAGAGCTGACCTACGTGGCACTGTTAATAACTTCGCATAATTTCTACTGGACACAACTTGTTACTGTTCCCTGTTCCTACCTGAACTACACAAACCAAAATGCAGAACAAGGAAAGTGGTTTTGTCTCACAGATAGGACGAAACTTGAACTAAATTATAATTGCAAAACTTCCACTGCTGAGGATTATGTGAGCTAAAGAAAACAGGAACTTATAGGAAGTTTAGAGAGCTGGTAATTTCTGTGTATGAAGGGGGGCACCTTTCAGTTCATCTGCCAAAGAAGTGGATTCCATATTGCAACAATGAGAAAAGGGTAAGCACAAACATACTCTCCATTTCCTACTTTTGTTTTGACAGTTATTTTCCAGACTCCAAGCCAGTCTCAGCCACTCTCAGTGAAACAGAACAGAAATGAAAGGAACAAAAGAGTATGGTACATGTATTTTTTTTCCCAGTACACATCTAAAAGCTCATGCAAACAAAAGCCTCTTGCTGTCTATGAAATGAACTAATTATGTGGGTGTTAAAAGTTTCAGATTAAAACCAGTAATTTACAAGTTTGTGGAAATAACGGGAGTACCAAAAGAGGTTTGCCTTCTACTCGGCGGGCAGAAACTTCCTCCTGGGGAGCTCCATACTCCATGGAACATACTTTCAGCAGGAAGACACCTCCTGGATTCTGTGGGGAGCCTGGCACACTAAGTCCTGGGTACAAACTGCCCCTTCACAGCATCAAGTAATAATTCAAGTTGGAAGGAACCTCTGAAGTCCATTGAACTCAACCCCATCTCAAAGCATGTCTAATTATATCTAATTAGATTAGGTTGGGCAGGACCACATCCAGCTGAGTCTTGGACACCTTCAAGGAAGGAGATTCCACAGCCTCCACGAGCAAACCACTCCATTAGTCAATCACTCCCCACTTCAGTTCAACACTGAATCCAACTCTGCTGTTCTGCATTTAATATACTACCAGATTTTGTATAATTACAGCCACTTGTCACTCTGCCAGTGTCTGGGTCACCAGCTTCTCAGACAGAGGAGAACTGGGTGCATTTTAAAATAGGCATGCTTACAATAGAGCAGGAACCAACCAAGGTGCCAACACTCACGAGTCCTGGGAAACAATGTTTGGCATGCCTGCTACATAAAACCTGCCATTTCTTGTTACAGCCTTACTGTGGGATCACCTCACCTTTACAAAGGCCCAGATGCAAATGTTTATTTTTCAATGCACACCATTTCTTTTCTCATTGTCTAAAAGCTGTAACCCCAAGCAATAAGGATAATTCACTGAGCAAAATTAAATGGTGACTACATAAAGAATTGTTAATTACTGACAGATACAGGAGGACAGTTTAGATGATGACATGAGCTAGCAGCGTGCACTTGCAGCCCAGAAGGCAAATCATCTCCAGGGCTGCAGAAAAAGAAGCATGACCACCAGCTCAAGGGAGCTTTCATCCATCTACTCTGCCCTCATGAGACCCCACCTGGAGTACTGTATCCAACTGTGGGGTCCTCAGACACAGACCTGGTGCAGAGGGACCTGAGGAGGCCACAAAGACGATCAGAGGGCAGGAGCACCTCTCCTGTGAGGTGCCTATGAGGAAAGGCTGGAGTTTTTCAGACTGAGGAAGAGAAGGCTCCAGGGAGACCTTATTGCAGCCTGTTGGTGCTTAAAGGGGCTTATAAAAGAGATGGGGACAAACTTTTTAGCAGGGTCTGCAGCAATAGGACAGGGAGTAATGGTGTTAAATGTAATGAGTGTCAATTCAGAGTACATATAAGGAAGAAGTTTTTTATGATGAGGGTGGTAAAACACTGGCACAGGCTACCCAGACAGACCCTGGCAGATGCTCCACCCCGGGAACATTTGAGGTGAGACTGGGTGGGGTTCTGAGCAACCTGATATAGTTGAAGATGTCTCTGCTTATTGCAGGGGAACTGGACTAATTCTACTATTTTTGTTCTTTTTCTGTTGCATATTTTGTCAATACAGCTCCTTTCAAAGTCCTGCACAACCAGGCAACACGCCAATGCAAGAGGCCACAAGCAGACTGAAACACTGAAGGTATTTAAAAAAAAAAATCTCCATTATATAAATCATGTTGCAGTGTTGAATTCCTACTCCGTCAGAAGACCTCTGTATTTGGTGTGGAAATGTAAGAAAGTCAGCAGGTCTATGGAAAAAAAAGAATTACAGACAGGCTTTATATACACATCAAAAACTCCCTACCCTTCTCTGTTAAGTGTCCTGATGAATTATTAGATAGCTCTATGTCAGTTATGAACTTTAACACATTCATGGCTACAACGTAAAGACAAAAAGTGCAATACACTAGAAATCGTGATAGTTTTTATGTAGACTTTTCTTTTAAATCCACAGTCTATTTTTTACATTTAGTATGTTTATTTGTGTATTGTGCATGAGCACATTCTGTTTACAAAACCGAACTGTGCGTGAAAGGTGGGGCTGCTGAGTACAAAGGATTACCAATCTATTCATTAGCTTGTTATTTCAGCTAATTAATATAACGTAAAGAATATTTAAAAGGAAGTAATTCGTCAGGAAGTTACTGGCTTCCTATCATGCTATCTACAAGACACAAGCACAAAACAGCACCTCAAGATATATCAGTGGTGCAAGTAGCAATTATGTGTTCTGCAATCTGCAACCAGAGTTCCAAAGGGCACAGATATAAATACTGCATCCAAAGAACTCCAGTACCACAGTAAGAACATCACCATGTCTTTAGACATTCACACATTTCACACTGGCTTTTAAAATCAGCGGTACTATATATAAAACCAACATTTTTCCCCTTTTTTAATTCTTTCCCTCTAAAGAATTTTTTAGTCATTCACCTAGCCCTGCAGTCTACTGTTTTAAGTTATTCAACTGTAATATTATTGGAGGTCAAATTAAGTCGCAGCTGAAGTATACACAACACTTCTCCCTTTACTGGACACATAGTGGACAACAGTCCTTATCCTATTTATATCTGCCAAGACTACCCAAATTTATGCAGACTATGATAACCCAAAAAACACTAACAAAGGTTATTAAAGCCAGCCTTGTCAAACTACATCAGTTGGGAGATAAGTCCAACATAAAGGGAAAGGGCCTGAGGAGGTGTTCACATGGCATTATAGCCCATGAACTAGACTGACACCTCACCTCCAGAAATCCAACACAACACTGAGTAAAACAGAAATTTGCACTGCATCTAAAGGCCTCCCAACTTGTCCACATTCAGCATTCATATTTATTCTCTTACCTCCCAAAGGATGCTACCAACATGTAAACAGTATCCAAGGAGGCCCTTGAAACCTGCTACAGACAGACTAATGTCTAAAGTCTGAACTCACCTGTGAAGCCCCCACCCCAACAGAGCAGACTTGCACCCTTTCAAGTCTGACAGCAGATGTGGCTATCAGCTGCAGAGCTTCCCCTTCCTGTTCCCTGCCCTAAGCACTGCTCTTCCCTGCAACTAGACAGCACTAGCAGAGATCTTCTCCCTGGCTCATTTCAGCTAACAGAATCTCTAGAAAACGAGACAAAAAAGGACAAGATGCAAGTGCGAGTATGCTCTCCCAAAATGCCTCGCAGAGGCTGCTCCTTCAAGACCTGGATAAACTCTCTCAACTCATAGCTATGAATTAAATTTCAAGAATCTGAAACAGCATACATGGAAAATGCAAACTATCCCTTGGACTTTCATTCAGCATTCTTTGCAAGTTACACTGGTATTTTTGACTTTGAGCACAGTTGGTAGATGGAGTTTTCCAATTAAACACGACAACTCTGCTACTGAGACATCCCAGCCATAATAATTTCAAAAGATTTAACAGTTTTCCTTGTTTGTTCACCTGGGACACACTGCTGTCTCAAGACAGGGATTTATCAAAGCATTTCAACACAGTAGTTAAGATATATCGCAGAGGTGAGGCTTCCCCTATTGGGGAACTCTTGGCATTCTTGCACTTTGCAGCAACAGGAGGAAGAATTAATCATTCACCATACCCTGTTCAGGGAAAAAACCTATCAACTTACTATTAAAAAATAATTTATTTTATATCTTTGGCTGTTTAAAGTGTTATGAAAACAAACTTAAGATTCATCTTGCTCTTTCAATGGAGAGTTGTAGACTACAGCACGTATCAGTTACAAGCTTCTGAAGCTGTACATGTAGAAATTAAATAATGATTTACATGTTTGCTTACAATGGAAGCAAAGTAAATAAAATACATTCAATTTCAAATTTATGAATTGAACACATTACTGAAGATATTTGCAGTATTCCACAATTATGTCCCCATAACCAGTCATAATCATCACGTTTATTATGACCAGAAAAGGAAGTTTAAAGGAACTAAATGGTTCCAGTTTTGTACAATCACATGACATGACATCTGTTTTGATAAAAAGTTTAAGATGCCAGACTACTTTAAATCTCTAATACCAGGTTTTGGGTAAACTCTTAAGGTGAGAGAAAGCTTCAATTCATATAAAGAATGAAATAGAGACAGGGAAGTACTGAAGCTTTTAAGACTGTGAATCTGTATATCGGGTATGATAAATTCTAAGAGTAGATGCATCGTGATACCCATGTATCTTCCTCAAAGTAGCCAAAGTAATCACTGTTTCTTCTTTTTCAAGTCAAGCTACAAAATGATGAAGGGAGCTTCAGTTACCTTGGTCAATTTCCCTTCTAATTTTGCCACATAGGGAAGCTACCAAAATTAAAATAAATGCAAAAATCTTAATAAAGCGGTGGAGAAATATTTCAGGACACATTTAGCTCAGTCACTAAACGTGTGTGCTTTCTGGACTATGAACTGTAATGGGAAGTTCAAGCTCTGAAGCACTATCTAGCTGCAGTTTTTGGAGGCCAGAGAAAAGCACAGAAGGCAACAACACACACCTGGGCCACACTCACCCATCCCCGTGCTGAGGCACAGCAGTGGAACACAGCACAGGTGCCTGCCTCATTTGACAGAAATCTGAATTTCCCATGGTTTAAAAAACAGAAATATCTTTCATAAACATACTTCAAGCCTTGAGTATTTTTAGACTTTATAGGACTCAAATTTTCAGAAATGGTCGATTACTCTAAACAGACAATAGTCTGATTGTTGAGAATTTAATCTCATTAGGCCCTGTCTCCACCACACAGAGGTGTCTCTTCATGCAGTTTCTTTATCCAAAGGAGCTTTAATATAGCCAAAAACTTATGTCAAAATGTTAAGAGAGTTAGTCCAAATAAAATCATTAGACTGGTTCCAGAATGTAGTTATTCATTTCAGTAACATCTTCCTACTCCTAGCTCCAGAACTCAATGTACAAATAGCACCTGAATTTGAATACTTGGCTGTTCCTATCCCAAACTGAAGCTTGAAATAAGGGGTTCACCTCCTACGAATTTACTGTAAGGACTGACTGCAGCAGAAGGAAAGGATGAACAAAAATAGTACTTCGCCCAACCACTCACACCATTTATGGTGCTCCCGCCTACAAGACTCAAGGCATTCTGAAGACACAGCATGAGATCATGTGTGATCTGATCCCAGCATCTATTTCGTGTCCCTGCTTATCAAAGTCGCTGCACAATAGCTGTTAATATTGCTTGTAGAGCAACATTTGATAGTTAACCACACTGAATTCCTCCTTCATAGATGTTGACACATTATGTCAGGAGTCTTCTGCAAAGCTTTGCAAAGTAACCCATTCCTGGCAGGTAATATACTACAGTATAAAACAGAGGTCACCCTGGCAGCCTCTAAGCAGCATACATTCCAGATTTTCCAGTCATTTACTGTCAGATACTGCCACAAGGCAGGTCAAGTAGAGCACAGCCAGGAAGTTCTGTCAGCTTGAGCTGTGATGTCTTGCTACAGGGGAAAAATTATTTTTTCCTTAGAGGGAGATGCAAGCTCCAAAGCTTACCACACAGGTCCACAGCTGATGGAAGGTGCAGACCTGCAGTCTATTACTCAAACGGACAGTAGCTTTGTCTCTTTTAAAAATATGCATATTTCTTCTAGAGAGGAACTGCACTTAAAGACAAAAGAGCAAAGCAGTTCTAGTAGCACAAACACTACACTGTGAAGGTGGTACAACTTTGGATCAATGAACTGACTTGCAGTGAAACCCAGGAATACTCAAACAGTCCCTTTCCCACAGGTTAGCTGTGCAGCTCCAAAGAACAATGTCCAACACTCCCAGGCATATGGATTTCATCCTATGTGTTGGAAGCCAGCCTTGCAGGAGATTTTTGGAAACCTAACACAGACCAGCATCAATATAATGAGGGCTTGAGACTCTGACACACCAATGAGGCAACAAAGCCAGCTCTGCTCTAGGATAACCTAAGCTCTGCCTGTGCCATGGTGCCACTATGCTGGAAGAGCTGAGAGGATCAGTAGATAACACTGCCCCATCGTATAATATTTTCTTGTCTCAATTCCTTACTCATTAGTAATTTTAACACTACTTCTGCCTCTCCAAGTATAATGATTCAGTATCCAAATCATTAATTAAATACCTTTTTACCAAGCAGTAAGAAAAACGAATTCAATATCACTTTAAAGCTTGAAGTGGGAGAAGGCAGCTTTGAGCTATAAGAAAGTACAGGAAGCAGATTAGCCACATAAGGGCAGGAGAGAAGCAGAAGGCAAGACTTACTGAGGCTCTTGAGCTACAAGTCTAGTTATTAAAAGGTACACAGCACTACTCTAGTTTCTGGTTCCAACTGTGCCCACCACAGTTTAAAACAGTGGGCACACAGAAGTTTCCCTGAACTCACATAATTCTCTCACCCCTCCCAAATGAGAAGGTGACTCATGGCTTATATTGTTTACTCTGTGTGTCTTTAACAACTAAGGCAGCAGTTCCTGCTCTCTGCTACATCCAGGTATGTCTACTTCATGGGTATCCCTTTCAGTTTATCCTGAAGCAATTGAGAATAATCTGACACCTACTCAGATGTGCACTATTAATGAAGATCACTGACTTTGAGAAAGAACTTGGAACTTCAATTCTAAGTCGTTCAAATCTTCAGCAGCACGCCAGGGCTTTCAGTAAACTATGTGGGAAGACCACCTTTGTTAAACACCAGAAAACCTGGTGGTCACCTGTTTCCCTGTTGTTCAATATAAGTAAAACCCCCAAATTGTTACAGTCAAACTGGTACAACGGGTTTACAACAATGTGTGTATAACGTGGGACTGAAGTTCACAGCTAGCATGCTGTGAACACTGACAACTCTCATGGATAACCAAACAGGCCAACCTGTCCCTCCTTTAATTACGAAAACCTAAGAACATGCCTATTGTAAAGATGATTTTGACCAGCAGCAATACTGAAGTGAAAGTGTGCTTTCATTTATACTCTTGCATAAACACCATTCAATTCAAGAGGTCTGTTGGATACTTTTCTCTTAAGTATAGGAGACAGAGAATTAAATATAACAGAAGGAGGCAAAACAAAGACCAGATAACAAGACCACAGGGAAAACTGTCACACAATCAGCATAAGGTCACTGAATTATTGACCTTACACGTTTTAAACAATGGAGTTGAAATTTAAGTTCCACTTCCTGCACCTCTTCCAGAAAGTATGCAACAGCTAGTGCAGGCAAGGCACTGGAATTCCATGGAAACATTCTTTAAACTGAAACAAGCAGAATTGTTGCAATAGTAGCTCTCTACACGTCTCACCTAAATGAACCTATGTGTGTCTTGTCAGGACAGACTTGTCTTAACACACAAACACTTGTGCCGACAGAATGGGACGTTAAGTGATTTTATATGCTGATCCCCGGGGATTACAGAAAATAATTACAAAAGAGAAGTTTCTCTTCCAGGTAACAGGTCAGAACTGCTAGTGTAAGTCAGCATCACACTGGGATGCTTGATGACTTAAGGTTTACTGACTTCTGAGGTCACAACACTGATTTTAGTGAGCAGGTTTACACTACCTGCTACCCAAAGCAAACCCTAATTTACTCTGATCTAGATTATGCATGGGTGGAGCGGCGGACGAAAGCAGTAAATGATCATCCTTTATCACGCTGGAAGAGGAATGTGCTATCGAGTATGACCCAACAAGGAGTCAAAGGATGTCGAAGGTCCACCCATGATGAGTAAACCTACACGGCAGAGGAACCGCCGCCAGCCGTACGCGCTCGGGACCCTCACCCACAGCCAGGGCCGTGCCTGCACAACGCGGCCCCTGGCGCCGAACAGCGGCCCGGGGCAGGAAAAGGCCGGGCCCGAGGCCGCCTCCACCGAGGAACGGCTCCGGCCGGGCCGCGCCCGGGGCTGAGCGCGGCCGGGCCCGCCTCGCCCTCCGCCCCGCTCGGCATGGCTGCGGGCCCGCGCTTACCTCCTCCGCCTCCTTCCCCAGAGGGATGCCCATGGCCCGGAGGCCCGTTTGGAGCTCGGCGATGTCCACCCTCCCGTCCTCGTTGAGGTCCAGCTTTCGGAAGAGGTTGGCGTACCGCGAGTCGCCATCCCTGTTCCCGTCGCAGGCGGCCGCGGGCAGAAGGAAGCCTCGCAGGAGCTGGAACATGTCGGGGCCGTGCAGCGCGGACAGACGGACAGGGTCCCTCGCCTCCCGCCTGCCGGGCGCGGCCGAGACACCGCCCGCGATGCTGCCAGCGCTCGCAGCTGCCAGGGGAGGGCCGGGGAAGGCAGGGCCGGCCGGAGGCGAGGGGCGGAGGGAGGGCGGAGGGAGGGCGGGGAGCGGCGGCGCTCGCTCCGCCCGCGCCTCTCCCGCCCTGGGCGGGAAATGCGCCCGAGGGACGCGAGCGGCCCGCAGCCCCTCGGGCTCGACACCCGCACTCACACTCTTCTGCCAGCTCAACGTGTCCAGCACAGGCAGAGAAACACAACAAAAGACCTAGTTTGGATACTTGGGCTCATTCTAGTCCCCGCCGTTCTAGTCTAGAGGTGGAGGGCTCAGTTGAAGGTATATGAAGAGCATCCCAACCTAAGGGCAATCTGAAAGAGCTTGGCTGCTTGGCCTAACAGAATAAACATTAGAAGGGGAAACGCCTAGGGTTTTTTCTTCAAAATAGCTTCATAAATAAGTCAGTGAGTTAATGGAAAAGTACACAGGTGGTCTAAGCGTGAATGGATAGAAAATGTCACCTAATAGTCTCTCTCTCCACAAGAGAGTTGCTGCCACTGACTTGAGTCTTGCTTTCCTGGTGCATATTCAGCCAACACACAGCCATGGAAAATGCATTTCAACCTTACAGTAGACATTTGTAACCTTGCTCATAGAGTTATTAATAAAGCTGATGTGTTACAATGTCTGACCATAGACTAGTGTTCAAGAAAGGGCTACATGCTACTAGGACTTGCATATATAAAGACTGCTGGATTGTTATAGGTTCATGACATTGCAGAGTAAGTGGTGTGGGAAGGGACCTCCTCCTCAAAGTGGGCTCATCCATGAACTCCAACCAGGTTACCCAGGTCATTATTTCAGCCTTGAAGACCTCCAAGGATGGAAACTGGACAATGTCTCCAGGCAGCCTGGCTGTCTCTAGTCTGACTATTCTCACAGGGAGGAAGATCTTCCCTTCTAAACACTATGCTGTTCTCATTTCACTTTGTGTCTGCTGTCATCCCACCATACTCCACCACAAGGAGCCTAATCCTATTTCCTTTGTAAACGCTCCAGTTTATCCATGATCTTCAGGTACTGGGAAGCCCAGAACTGGACTAGTGCATAAATGCAGTCTAACTTGTGCAGAGTAGAAGGGGATAATGCTCCTGATAGTACAGCCCAGGATGCTGCTGGCCCATGCTCAGATTGCTCTCTGCCAAGAACCCCGTGTCCTCTCAGCACAGCTGCTCCCTTGGTTGCAAGGGACTATTCCTTCCTATATGCAATATTCATGTTTGTCCTCGTTGAATTTCATAAAATCCTTGTCACCCCATTCCTCCAGCTTCCCTGAATGGCAAGCACACCAGGGCGTCCTCCACAGCTTGTGGGAAATACTGGAAAATGCTAGAATAGGCAGAGCCTGAACATACTTTACCCAGTCTGAAATAAGGGAAGTGAATACTGATGAATGTCACGGCATCCCAGCAACGTAATACTGCTTAGTACACCCTTTTTGATTCCATTTTTCTCCTCCTACCATCATCCTTATGTCTTTAACTAATGCACAACATTCTCTTTTATCCCTACCAGAATATGCAATCAGTATCTGTGCTCATTACTGAATACAATACTTAGATAGATGACCTACATGGGAATGAAAAACAGTGCAACCCTGAGCTCTCACTGCCTACCAATAGGTTCCTAAAAATATCCAGCATTGTCACTGTCTGAGGTCTCAACAGTTGCACTTATTTTCTTATATATAATACTAAGTGCTCTATGTGTATAGTAAGACCATACATGAATTAGAATCACTCAAAAAGTAATACCAACACTCTGTCATTAAAACATGTGAAAAGTTAATGCCAATAGTCCAAAATTCAAGGTAATCAAGGAAGAGCTGTGCTTGTTCTTCCTGAACAAGAAAAAAAAAAGCTACCTGTGGCTGACTTGGCTTTCATAAATGCTTCCTGCATAGGCATAATTGATATGGTGTGTCATACTGATCAGAGTTGTGTAGGAAGAAAGAGGAGGCCACAGGGAAAAAGATAATAGCTTGCTGGTTTGACAATGAACATGTGCAAATAGATTCTGCTTTGACTTGTACACACAGCAGAAGCTGGAATACCAGCTGTGTCATTGATCCAACTGTTTATCCACAATAAGACACATCAGGGAAATTCATTCTTTCAGGTTTGCACTGGTCTCCCTGAAAATGGAGTAAGTAGCATAGAGCTGTGCAGAAGGCTTAAATGCTTTGACTTGAGTATGACAGGCTGATAATAATGAGGAGGTGAGAGCCTCAGGTATTTCCCTTATGTCAATAGATAAACCATCAGGCTTTAAAAACACCTGAGAAAGCCATTGCTCTTTGGAAGATACAGACATTTAGGTCTACTTAACCTCCTAGAGGGGCATCGAGACAGTGATCACAAAACAAATCCCATTTACAGCAACAACAAAATGAGTCTCACCTGTTATTTGGAAGCTAGCTCCATATACACAATTATACCACAACTATAATTTCTTCTAAAAATGACCTTTTTTAGGCAGGGTTTTGAACTGTATAATTTACAAAGTCCCTTTCTGTTAAAAAGGAGTCTTGAATAGTCCATGACTTTGTACACTGATTTTTACCTAGCTTGAAGGAACTGCAGAGGACCTGCAAAGGACATCTGAGTCAAGAAATACTTTTGCCCTAGACATCTTACTTTAAATGTTTGGGTGGGGGGCTTCTGGTTTTGGTTTGTTGTTTTGTTGTTTTTTTTTTTTTTTTTTAATTCTATTACATTTGTATTGATTTTAATATTATAAGGCTTTTTGATATCAACACTGATTAGTATCAGAAGAGCAAAAACATAGCAAAAATATATGCATTTAACTTAGCAGAAAAAAACTTTTAATTAGTGTTATATCGATACATATACAATAAATAATTTAAATTGCATCAATAAAATCCATCTAGATGAAGTGCTATAAATATCACAAAACCTCAGACTGGAAGTAGACTTGATATATATTATTAATAGACTAAAAGATAACTCAGCTGGATTTCATTATTAGGTGTTCGGCTCTAGATACTGTAGCTCTTTTTCCATGAGTAAGGAAGCTCTTCATAATAATCCTAAGATTTTGACAATCATCTACTGCATGAGCCAGGAATCATTTCTGGAATAACTCCAAGGACTGCAAGGAAGTTGAGTAATTTTTAAATTATGAGACCAAATACAGTTCTGCTGCACATTTAAAATGGTCTTTTAAGTACATCCAGAAGTTTTATTGCACTTGATGGAGCAGTCTTCAGTTCACACATGGGAGGGTATAACTAAAGAACACAAAGATAATAAATATTTAAGAGGCAACAGACAAAGTTGAGTGTTTTTATTTATTTAAGGGAAAACAAATACTTGCTTCATTATATAGATGTAATTAGCTCAGTTTTAAACTAACATTATAAAATAATTCTTTTAAAAACCATATGGAATCTTACTGTCATATAACAAACTATAGCAAATTTAGATTATTTTATTATTTTCAATTTTTTTTTTACCAGTTCTTGTCTAGCACACAACATTGTCATGAAAAAAGTACTGTGTCTTAATTCAGACAGACTGGTGCTGTAATTCAGGTAAATATCATTTACAAGCTAAGAAATGATGACTTAAAATCGTGAGTGGAGGTTCAGCTGGGTTCTGACTTCTCCTGTGTTACACCCCCATTTTGGAGGGCACAGAACACCCCAGGAGAAGGGCTGTCACCTGAGCTTTGTTTAGAGCACAGCTGTAAACAGCCCAGCCACGCAAGGCAGGGATCCCTCGGAGGGTAACCCCAGGGACAGCTCTGTGGGTCTGTACTAGACAGCTGCAAACACATTTGGAGGACTGAGACTTCAGCAGCATGAGAAATGTCATTATTATAGAGTTCACCCACACACATTGCATTTAGCTCCCATCAGCCTCACTTTTTAGCTTAGTTTCTTTTCAGGAATCCAAATGAAACTCTTCCAGGACCACGACAAAGTGCCTACAATGTGCTGCTGCTGGAAACACTGATCTGGGTGCAGACTGGAGCCCAGACCTTGCATCAGAGCAACAGCCGTGATCCATCTAAAGCCAAACCTAGGAGCATTTCAACACTTTTCTAATGCTACTATTCACAGGAAAAAGAGCTGCAGGTCAGAAATCAAGTGCCCAGCAGGAAAACGGTGCCACAGAAAATGTACAGACCAAGGAGGTGTATTCAACTGGATGAATACAGATCACATTGGCACAACCTCTAACAATTATGATGCTCTGCAGGATTTAAAAATCCCAAAGACCTGTGCTTCAGCTGTCCACTGAATCACCTGTCCATAAAGAACATTGCTATTAAGTCCTGCAGTTTTGTAACTGAAATCTTACATTCTTCAGGAGAGCAAACAGCTCTTGAATTGTTTTATTCTACAATACCTGGGCATTTTGTTATACATGTTTTTCTTGAATACTTGAGGTTTTGTACCTGAAACATCCAACTTTTTAAAAGATTTAGGGATTTCTCCTAAAACAACCCTCCAGTGCTTTAATCTTACAGAAGTTTTTTTTTTTTTATCCCTGACAACACAGGATTGTTATATTACCTACAGAGTTCATCTGTTTTTTAAAAACTCTTCTGCTAGTCTGAGAATCTTTTGATTAAAGATTCTAAATATATTTAAAAAATCTATACTTCTGATGCTTTTAATTTTGTCTCTTTTGGCCAAGAAGGTTATACTGACTATAGAGAATCTTTTCTAGTTAGCTGTTCAGAACATAAATATAGCCCTAGAATAGATTGGGCTTTTTTTGGATAAGGGCTGCCTTTGACTAGAACCCCCTAAAATCATTTAGCGCACCCCATTGTCGTTTTTGCAGCAGTCAGCCCTGCACGGTGGCAGGGCACAGCAAGGGCCTGGGCTCTACCTAGGACAGCAGGATGAGTGCAAGAGCCAGAGGGCAGGGCAGGGAAGGGCAGAGCAGGGCAGAGCCCTAGAGGGCTGGGCAGGGCAGAGCAGGGCAGGGCGGAGGGAGCCTGGGCTGGGCAGGGCAGAGCAGGAGCAGAGCAGGGCAGAGCCCAGAGGGCAGGGCAGGGCAGGGCAGGGCGGAGACAGGGCAGGGCAGGCAGGGCAGAGCCCTAGAGGGCTGGGCAGGGCAGGCAGGGCAGAGCCTAGGGCTGGGCAGGGCAGGGCTGGGCAGGGCCGGGGGCGGGCAAGAGCCCCATGCGCAGGCGACGCGCAGGCAGTGCCAGAGGGGCAGGGCAGCCCCACGGGCTGCATGGAGCTGGGCGAGCCTGCGGGCTCCAGGCAGCCAGCCCTACCAGCGGCCAGGCACACAGCAGCACAGCGAGGCAGAAAGCAGGCTCTGAAATCAGGAAAACAGCCTGCGGGGCAGGGCCCTCAGCAAGGCACAGGCAGCACGACAAAGACACAGCAGGCAAAGAGAGCTGGACCGAGGGTCAAACAAGGACTGCGGGCTCATGGCCAAGCCTAAACAGGGCCCTGAGCGGGGGCCGGTGAGAGCCCAGGGGAGGCTGCTCAGGGCTGTGTTGGGTAGACCCTTACAACTGCCTAAGGAGCTCGGTTATAGGGGAAAGCTGCTTGCATGGGGTAATACTCAAAGTACACATAGGCCTTTATAATTTATGAGGGTTACTGATCTACTTCTTTGATTGAGTGAATTAATCTGCTTTTCTATAAAATATTGATTAACTGGATCAATTGTATTTATTGAACTTTAACAGACAATTTATCTGGCCTGTAACCCTATTTTTCTTTCTACATCTTAATGCAATGGACCTTCCACCTAAATAGAGTAATGTCTTTTATCAACCATTTTTTGAAAAAACTCTGGAGTTGGGTCTTTTACTTGAAAGGAAAGGAGGCTCTTGGTATAACTTGATACCAACTAACTACTAATTTAGTCCCTTTAGGTGCTGAAAGCTTTTCACCTTCCATTTCTTTGAACAGAGAGCTGATGAGTGCAGCACGAAGAGAATTGCTTTGTGTGATATATTGTAGGTGCTTGTGATCTGTTAAACAGAAAAGACTTTCAGGATTAGTTTAGGGCATAGCAAAGAAATGTTCTCAAAGGGGAAGCCATAGGTCAAGGCCAAATGCCTAGATCTCTTCTCTAAGAGATCCAGTAAAAAGACTTCTTTCAGAGCCAGTTATTTCTTGACATTTAGGTATTTCGTAGGGAATTCTTTGTTAGGAATGCAAAACTGACAATGGTGTTAGAGCTACCCTTGTTCTTTTGTTTTACTAGAAAACTGTATATAAATTATTTTTATGCATGGTTTAGGACAGGAAAAAAATAAGAGCATTTCTTTTTCAGACAGTCCATTTTTATGTTTGTTTGTGTTTTCTGTTTTTACTCTTTACTACTTCTTTTTTTTTTTTTTTTTTTTTTGTTCCCTAGGATTATGCTACAGGACTGTTGGGGACATTCTGCTATACTTAGCTGCATATTATCTGTGCTATCCGTATTCATCAGGGATGTATTCAATAAAAAATATATTTCTATGTATTTATACTGAACAAGAGGCAGCACTACTTCCACACGCTGCCAAGAAGATTACAGGGGCAGATCACACTGCATACATAGTCTTACGAGTTCTTTTTTTTTTTTTTTCAAGTGATTAAGCGCTTGGTTGTGGGAAGACATGCTGAGTGTTTCTTATGCAACGCTGTAAAGAGGAAACTGATCTGCTGATGGAGGCTGCTCGGAGCTTGCCTTATGTTTAAATCTCCTGGAATGTTTTTTAAGATAAAACTGTTCCCTAGAGAGCACATGCTGGTGTTGAACTGTACATTAAACAAGAGCGTTGCGTGTGCGTTGCCGTAATCATTTATGCCACAGGAATGTTCTTAAATGTAAATACAGATGTGTACAGCCTCCTTCTCTACAAGACCATGAGCATCTGTTGCTTGTAGCTGAAGCGGCGCTGGTTGTAAATTACAGGTTGAACGGCTGTACAGTACATAACCCCTATAGGATTTAAATTACAGTAGATGGAACCGAAATTCAGAGTTGAAATGTCGCCGCCTAAACGACGGCAGTTACGTTACTGCTCTCTGAATGACGAGCTGTGAGCGGCACGGGAGGTTTCCGCTCCTGGGACGTGCCCCGGGGTCCCGGGGAGGCGGGGGAGCTGCCGGCCCGGGCCGCACAAGCCCGCTGGGCCGTGCGGGCGTGGGCAGCGGCACGCCGAGCCCCCGTTCCAGAACAGCCGAGCCCCGGCCCCGTCCGCTCCTCCGGGACCGTCCGCCGGCGCTGGAGCCTTTGGCGGCAGCGCCCGCCGATGGCCCTGGCGCGGCGGCCGGCAGCGGGCGGAGCGGGGGCGGGTTTGAAAGGGAGGCGCCGGCTGCCATGTAAGCGCGGGCCGGGAGCGCCGCGGCCGGCAGGGCTGAGCTGGCGGGAGCGCCGCTCCGGCCGTCCCGCGGGGCCGCCCTCGCCCCGGGCATGGGAGCGCAGCGGAGCGGGGTGGCCGGAGCGGAGCGGAGCTGCCGTGGGGCGGCCCCCGGGGAGCCCCTGGCCCATGGCCTTCATCATGATGAAGAAGAAGAAGTTCAAGTTCCGCGTGGAGCTGGAACTGGACGAGCTTTCCTCCGTGCCCTTCGTCAACGGCATCCTCTTCTGCAAGGTGCGGCTGCTGGACGGGGGCAGCTTCAGCGGGGAATCCTCCCGGTAGGTGCCTCCGGGACTCGCCAGCCGGGGTCTGCCGGGCTGCCCGCCCCACGCAGGCAGCCCCGGGCGGGCCGCGCCGCCCCGTCCGACGGCTCCGCTCGAGTCCGCGTCCCCCCGAGGCGGGCCGAGCGCGGCCGCCGCCGCCGCCCCTCCACAGCCCGCTGGCTCCTAGGGCTCCCCGGCGAGCCCGGGCTCAGCCGGTTCGTGCTGGTGGGCGGGGGTCCGGCGAAAGGAGCGGGGGCTGCCCCGGGGCTCCTGGCGGCTGCGGCCATGCTGTTCGCCGTTCCTCTCTCGCCGAAGGGGAAGCTCCTGTGGCACGGCGTGGCACAGGGCAGGCTGGCCCTCTTCTCGTCCCGCCTGCTTTGCCAGCATCAGCGGCGAGAGAACACATCTGGGAGCACTTGGAACTCCTCGTCTGCATGGCTGCTCGCTGCCTGGAGTCGTAACGTTGTAAAATACATACTGCGGCTCCTAAACACGGAGTAACAGAGGGAAGGAATCCCTGAATGCTGAGGGCTGTCCCAGAGAAACAGGTCTCTTGTGCCATAGTGCTGGAGCTGCTGAGCGGATGGGTGACAGGAGGGGAGAGAGTTTCTTGTCCCCAAGCCTGTAGTCTGAGCTGTCCCCTGTGAGTTGTGCGACCTCATTCTTTAATTATTGAACGCTGGCTTGCCGTGTTTTGTTCTGCGGATATTTACATGGAGAGCTAAGCTCCCCGGAAAAGTCCTCAATTTTTCCTCTAAGTGCTCAGACCATGTGTTACTTTGTTCATGCTCAGTTCTGCAGTGCGAGTGCAGCAAGCAGATGTCTTTTTTTTTTTTTCCTTTCTTTTCCTACAATTGTGCCTTAGCAATGGAGCAGTCATCTGTCGTGACAGTGGCTCCCTGAGCCGTGGGTAGCAATGGGTAAATAGAGCGCCAGTGCCAATCTTTTCCAAGTACCAGGCAGAGGCAGAACCTTGTCAATAGGAAGGGTGTGTGCCGTGGCTTCAGGTCTGGAGAGGAGATTCCCTCCCATGACACTTGTTCTTGTTGTATGAGTTATTATTTTACTTTAACATTTTTACTAAAAGGATTTACTGGAAAATGTCTCCGAGAATTCTTGGAGAAGACATTTACAAATTCATGAATATTCAGTTATTTTCTTATTAAAATACTGTTGTTACAGAGCTTTCTAAATTATCTCCTTTTGATTCTGTAAATTAAATTAATCAAGGAGAAGGAATAAAAATGGAATTTTAGCCTAGAACCTCCTTTAATCATTCCATTATACTAGCCTGTATAATTGAAGATAAATTTTTTTTCTGTATGGTTGGAAGTTGTTGAATTCGTCAGTGCTCTGTTCTCACTTCATGTCTTTCCTCAACATTTTTCTTGTGAGCGACTTCATAACTAATAGATGATGATGATGACAATCATGATTCAGGCACTAATGTGCCATTACTGTCCTACTCCAGCCCTTATTCCCTTGAAGTCATTTCCACAAGCTGACATTCATCTTCTGGACAGGATGTCTATTTTCAAGGACTTGCTTTCAGCTGAGCAGATGGTTTTGACACATTATGGTGATCTTAGTCTTTTTTGCCTTGCCTATTTATGATGCTAAAATTAAATGCTTTAAAGCCTACATTCATATCTTTATGAATGGTTTATTAGAGTAAAATGTGTGTGGTAGGCTGTAGTGTGTGTAGGGAAACTGATGTAAAAAATTGTGTTGGAGCTGAAGCTTAGAAATTTTTCCATTTTCTTTTTCTAGGGCTATGGCTTAAAAACTAACAGCAATGGAACATATGCTGGTCTGTCAAGGCCCCTGTGAGTGTAACTCATTCCTGCTGGACTGAGACGTGTTTGAGTATGCTGGTAGGAATACTTCTGCAGTGATCCCTCAGTGCCAGTTTAGGGAGTGCCTTTGCTCTTGGCTTAAGAATTAACAGATGAATTTTCAGTGGTGATTCAGCAAAGGGCTGAATAAATAAGGAAGAAATTAAGTTTACACCAGAGTGGTAGTATTTTAAAACTTCTCAGTTGCAAATAGCTTCACTGTAAGCTGGCAGTTATATCCCTAAAGTAGTAATTTTTTTAGCTTTATAAAAATATTCAATGAATTCTATTGTTTCAGAAAGTAATAGACAAACTCATTCAAAAAACTTTAGAATACAAGGGGAAACTGTTTTCTTAATAGCTTTATTTTTGTTACTCACTGAGGCATAGTAAACTATAATTATTTTGGGAGAAGTTATGAAGTTCTCAAGTTTATACCCATAAAGACCAATACCCTGCTGCTTCTTGTCTTGGAAAGAAAAAAAAAAAAAAAGTCCAGTCAATAGTCTATCAACCACCCCAATATTATTAGTATTTTATTTCCAAAATTTACTTACAAAGAATGTCATACAAACCCAGGGCAGCAGCTGCCTTGGAGTAGGGGCCCATATGTATGTAGCAAGTTGTCATGAAAACAGTTTCAAGTGATTGTCTCATCAGCCCTCTATGGACCATGCTTTATGAATGATTAAAGTCCTGATCCTGCAAGCTCTGTGGTACCTTCATCATCCCTCTGATCACTGAAGTGAGATGAAAAGAAGACTGATAAAAGTTGAAGCTACTGAAAAATAGGGGGTTTTTCACTTGTCAGATCTTTGTTGAGAAAGAGCTACCTAACAAATACATATGGAGACATGGCCTGTGTTACTGGAGACTTGTCACAGTCCAGTTACTTTTCTGGCTCCTGCAGATGTGCCTCAAGTGTGCAGAAATTCTGCGACCGGGTGAAACCAGCCTGTATAGTGCAGAACAGCGTGATCTGACTGGTGTGTAAATAACAACCACATCACTTTGTATTTCTGTGTTTGCATATTTTTTTTTTAGAACTCGAATTAGAAAACTTCTATTTGAAACATCCCTATGTACATCTGTGAATTCTTACTGTAGGAAAAGAAAATTCTGGATTATAACACTAAATATTTAATTATCTGACAAGAATATTCAACTTTTAAAGTAATATGGTAGTGCCAAAAAAATTTTATCCAAGGACACTGACCAGCCAAGTGGCAGCAGTGTTTAAACTGGGAAAAATGTTTGAGAGTTTCTGCAAGAGCAGGACCCTGGAATTCTGGCAAGAATGAATGTGTTACAAGCTTTGACTCTAAACCAGGGAAAAGCTTGAAGGGCATTGTGGAAGGGGGGAGGCTCAGGTTGGTTGTTTCGGCAAACTGACAATCAGCCATACAGTGTAATTCTTGCCCTCCCCTTTTTAAAACTGCTTTCTAGCACGACTTCTGGATGTTTACCATTGTGTTTTAGATGTTAGAATAAAGGCTGGATTTTCAGCCAGTAGACTGTGGATGCTAACAAACCTCATTTTCGTTTAGGAAACTTTCCTAGCTTAAGCCTGGTTTCCTGTGTGGCAAGGCATCTTTCTGCCTTTCCCCAGGCCAATGAATTTCCTCTCTCTTTGAAATTAGATACATTAATACATGACACTTGTGCAGATTCCAGAATACTGTGTGTCTATATACTGCCTGGTCATAAAATAGTGTGCACATAATGGCTAATGCACCATGAAAGGACACAAGATTATTTCGGGGCAGAAATTATGCCTATGAAAATTTTGAACAGAAAAAAGTACTATTTTAAGGTACAGACTTGACTAAATTCTAAGCATATTTATTCGTGGCCATTCTAATGTAGATATAAATATATAGCAAGTGTAGGATTTCTGCAAACACATTTTAACAGGCTGAATCAAAAATTAACAGGTCCCTAGAGCAGATAACTGAGGCTCATAGGCTGAGTTATTGCTCAGTCAGCAGTAAATGAACAGATGGAATATGAGGAAATCCAAGAAATTTTGGGACTAAGGATGTGATTTTTTTGAGAGTGTACTTTCAATGCTCTACTCTATTGACTGAGCCTACAGTAGCAGTAGGCCTGCTAGATCCATTTTTAGCTTCGTTTCCAGCTGCACACCACTCAAGAAAAGGACTTGGGTGGTGTTTTCTTCTGACTGCAGCCTTCAGCTTGGTAATATTCCCCTCCTTTCAGATCTGATTTCTGACAATTTAGACTGCTGGTGTTTCTGTCTTCGTTCTTTTACACAACAATATTCAAAACTAAGAACTTGATTATGATAGCTGTAAGTAACAGACAGAGATTTAAGGTGGCCAAGAGCAATAAGTTTTTAATCAAATCATTTTATTTTCCAGTGGATTTCAGCAATGTAGGGTTTTTTATGTACCCTCTTGAGTCCTAAGCAGAAGTCTTGGGAGATCACACATGAATATATTCTTATTCCTAATAGGTAGGGGCTAGAGCATGTAATTGTTCTCTGTAGAAAATGACTTATCTGCCAGATAAGTACTTTTTACTTCAAGTGATGCATGGCCACCTCCTTCTCCTCTGTCTATTTTTTGTGACACCAGCAAGCAGGTTTTCTGCCTCACTGGATTCTTCGAGTTGTTCTTTTAGTGTTCTTTTCCTGATTGCTGTTATTGCATTTGAAAGGGAAAAATTCTCCTGGTAGTAACACAATTTAACTAAGTCTTGGTTTTTAAATAACAGTACTTGTTAAAAAAACATACCTGTCACATGGAATCACTGTCCCTATCACTCTAATCTTCCTGCATGATATATGAATCCTGCTGACAGTCTTCAGATCTGGAAAATGCTACTTCTGATAGCTTTTTCAGCTCTAATTTGATTTGCAGTTGGGGAACAAAGTAAGTTATAAAGTACTGCAAGGAATATTTGCCATGGGATGAAAATCCTACCTGAAAAAGTAACCTGTTCTATTATGAGTAAAAACGTGGAGTAGAAAATGATTACTCTGTTCAAATTTTGCACATACTAACAGCAAATTAACTGGGGAGCTGTGCACTGTAAACAAGTGGAGCTCTTCCTGCAGAGCCAGCTGTTTGCTTAGTCATGAAATTTGTGAACCATTGAAGCTCTGTTTGTAAGTGACTTGTTTTGTTCGTTTTTTTTAGCAATGCTTAGGAAAAAAAGTTTTTCTTGGAGAAAATATCTTATATGCCTCAGGCATGGGGGAAACTGAATATTAAAGTAAACTGAATTTGTTCCTGAATGGAGAAATACATCAAAGCTTTGCATAAGCTTATTGCTACAGCATATATATTGGAGCTCATGCTCTGAGAACTTCAAGTGATGCACTTTTCTATATGAAGCCTAAATTTAGCATTTTGGTTATTGGATAACAATTTCAAGTGTAGCTTAGTACTGCTCCAGGACTCTCTTGTGTGGGTACCTGTATCTTTCCCTCAACTTTGACACTGAGTGAATTTTACATAGAAGTAGATTTTGGGTAGGAGGAGTGCAAGAAGTTATTTGTCTCTGGCATGCCAAACCCTTCCGTGTTAATGTACAGTATAAATGAAAACTCCACAACCAACAATACCTTCCTAATACTAAAGATAGCCCAGGAAAGGTTGAATTTTAAAGTACCTGTGTACCTGAACCTGAAGCTACTGATAGTGTGGCTACACTATTAGATTGTAGGTTAACGCCTTAACTCCTGTCTCTGTAAAGTAGGATCATGACATTGGCCTTTGTTAGGTGCTCTGGCTTTCTGCAGAAGAAAGATGTTAGAGATATAAACGAGTATATATATCTCTATATGAATGGGATGTTGCTCCCATTTTAGAAGACTATTTACTACACTAAAAGTAACTCCAGTCTACTAAAACCTGTATTTTTATCAGAAGGACAGAGCTGTCTGGATTAACTTTATTCAGATAGGGATCGATTAAAGGAAGCTTTAGGTGATAGAAGTCCATTTGCACACCACAAATGAGTGCAGTCAGCAAAGGCAGGGGAGGGTGGAGGGCCTAAAATAATACCCAGCTCCAGCTACTCCAGTCATGTCACAGGAACTATCTGCCCATCAAAGCCCATCTACACAAGCCCAGGGACACACAGGCAGGTGGAGAACTGAAATTATGGGTTTGGACAAGGGATACCCTCTCTGAGCCCCTCCCAGGGCTGTCCCAGGAGACCCTTAGCCCCATTGTCCAGGCAGGAAACCCATCATGTTGAATTAAAACTGAAGCATGTTTTGCACTGAGGGGGCTTGCTGCCTATGAGACACATCGTGGGATACAAGGGAAGAGGCTTATCATGGGACAATTTGGGGAGGAAAGGATGAGTTTTAGGAGATGCAAGTGTGGGGAAAAATGGGGAGTTAAGGGGATAAAGGGCCAGTTGGATGTAAATAGTTTGCTGGTTGGTACGTTTGTCTAATCTGTCTCTAATTACTAGTGTCTGCTGTATCTTCCTGTTGAAGTACATTGTGACCCTTTCCTGGGGAAGGGCTCTCTGTTCAGTGTGCGTTATGGGCAGGAGATGTCCGAGTGCCAGCAACCAGCCAGGAGTGCCACAGGGCTGCCAGCCACAGGAGAGGCCAGAGTGAGCACGCTGACACCATGGGAGTGGGACCGTGGGTCACAGGAACTTGTGTCCACTGTGCCAGCAGCTGCCCCGGGACTGGGGGCCAGAGCACTCGGAGGCCAGCACCCGCAGAGTCCCGATGGTTCCAGCGAATGCACCGCAGAGCCCTGCGCTGCGCTGCCGGCACCTGGAGTAGATGCACTCGGGCACGCAGCTGCACTGCGGGCAGCCGGCACAGCCGGGGAGCCATGCACGGGTGTCCGCATCCATGAGATCCCTATCTACGTGCCTAGCACCCTGAGGGCTAGGGAGGGTGCCCTGCGTGCCCGGGACCCACGGGCTGTGTGTACTGCTTGCCTCTGGGGAGTGGAGCTGGGGCAGCCTCACTTCTCTCAGGCCATCTTATCAACAGGAGAGGTCTTCTAAAATAAATGAGCAAAACTTAGGTGACTCTTTAATAAAATTACCATCTTTAAAAGATAATAATAATAATCTTATTTACCTCATGCAGTGAAAAAGATATTTTTTCACAGTGTTTATAGCGAGTAGATAACTCCTGTTCACACGCTCTAAGATGCATTAGCAAACACCACTTTCTTTGACAAAAAGAAGTGTGCTGACACAGTTCAATACAAAAGTAGTTCTGGAAGTATTTTCATGTGAACATAGTCTGATATAAAGACTGAATGGCATCTTAAAACAAGTGATCTCAATTTATTGTTTCTTTGGTTACCCATAAATCTAAAATAATTGCACTACAAACACAAGCAGTTAAACATAATCATCCCCATATGGCTAAGGATCCTAACAGGCTGTTTAGAATAACTCAGATAAAAACTTGAATAAATTTTCTGATTAATGGAACACAGTCTTTTGGTAAATCTCCACAAGGAGTTTTTGCTTCTTTTGCATGAGAGGTTTCAGAGCCTCTCATGCTAAAGCTTTACCACTTAGCAAGAGGACATTTTCCTCATGACATTGAAGCTCCTTAAAAGTGATTTATTTCTGCGTTTGTAGCTATTTGCTGGAACAAACCATTATTCATAGATTTTATCCATGAGGAAATTAACAACCAAGATGATGAACATAAACACTTGTAAAAAAAAAGCCCATCACTTGTTAACAATTGAGGCTGAGGAGGTGCCTGGATTAGGATTTATTATTTGAGTTTACTTTTTCTCTGGAAAGGACTTGTTTATAGCTTAAATCTTGCATTTGAAATTGAGTTAATGTGAAATTGTCCCTCTAAAGAAAAAACAGTGATGGTAACACATTATACTTTGGAGTCATTTTATCCTACAGTATCTGTTTATTGAATTTATCCTTGGCTACATACTACTGACAGTATTTATTCAATTACACCAAAGCACTACAGCCTACTATGTATTCCAGTGCATCTTGGTAACGAAGTTTCATTTTGATTAAGAAAACAGCTGGTTTTGCTTTGCATGTGGTAAAGTGACCGGGAGGCTCATAGGAAGCTGACTCAGAACGGAAAGCTGCCTGCAGCAGGGCACAGCTGACAGAAGTTATCCAGGTTCATTTCCATAGCAGCCAATCAATACAGCTGCTTATTTTCCAAAGGCTCTGCACTTAACTAAGAGTCTTATAAACTCAGATGTTACTGTTGAAGTTAAATGTTCTGGTTATTTGGTCTTTATTCAGTATGATAGGAATAGCTAGATGGTACTCATCTTTCCTAAAAAATGTCCTGAATTAAAATATATCAATTTTTTATTTTATATAGTGCAATTAGAAAAACTGTTTAGTGGGAAGAGGGTCAGTTGGTTGGGTGGTTTTGGGGGGGTTTTGTTTGTTTTTAATTGTGTACACATTTTTCAAATATCTTGTGATTTCTATGCCAGTGAAAGAAACTAATACTTTTTTTTTTCCCCTGACATCCTTATGAGAAGGAAGCAGAATTCCTGGTTTTATTTGATTTTATTTTTTGAAAAATTAGACCATCAGTATCCACAACTGAAACCTTTTTACTGCCACTTCTACTGCTTATTTGAAAATCTTAGCCTATGATATAAGTGGACAGAGTCTGTGGAAAGCAGAGTGGTTTTATGTTCTCTTTCTTACTTGAACTATTGTACCCATATAGTAGTATTCGCATGTTGAAATAAATTCAAATTCCTTAAAGGTTTTAAGGATACTTACATTTCTCAAGCAGATGTTACTTACATTTATCTTGCTTTTACAAGCAAAAATGTGTTTAATGTTCACTGCATTATCTTTTGCTACAATGTGAGTGATGTCTGGAACACTGTAACTGTGGAATGTGCAGCTGATTTGACTTTACTGTAGAGGCAGAACACTCTTCTGAGAAACAGAAAATCTTGAACCGTAAGTAGTACAAAGATTTTGGCATATTGCTTTGACTATGAGTTTTAAAAAATACTTTTTCAGTGGAAAAAACTATCATTATTACTAACTGGAAATGTTACAGAAGCAAATACACTGCAAGGACTTAGTGAAATGATGAATAGCAGCAGCAGTGATGGTGTTATTGGTAGAGCCAGTGGTGTCCTGGGTGACAAGGGAAGGGCAATGATGACTGTTGTCCTACTTCTGTAACAAACAGATGTAATGAGAAAGGATTTTCTGACCTTTATGGATGACAGCGAACTCTTTCAGTTTAGGGGCACTTTTTTATATGTGTCACAAATGTTGGCAGTTATCACTTATCCCTTTTAAGAGTGTATTTTATGTGATGTCTTCTTGTCTGAGCCAGTTTCAATAGAGGTGCAACTATTTGTAATTTGCCTTTTTTGAATTCTGCTGCTTGTGTGTATTTAAATAACTCACATGACAGCAGGACAGAATGTTTTTGTTTTTTTCCCCACTGTACAGGAAAGTTTACAACGTAAAACATCCCAGATAAAGAGTAGATCATGGTGTTTACAGAGCATGTTCCTTTCAGGTCACATGCTTGAATGTGACTCAGTGTTGTATCATCAGAATCTGTTAGTCTGTTGTGGTCATTACACTGACTCATTGTAGGCTGGCTGATTTATTCCCACCTTAGGAAGTCACAGTACAGTGAGTCCTGGAGCTGGCAGTCTCATCAGCACAGCAAAGGGAGCTTTTGTGAGCGCCCTGCAATTCTTCATTTTTCTATACATGTGATGAACTCTGGCTCAGCTTCTGCAGAACCGTAGGATTTTATCTGCTAAAGACTTGAAACTGCTTCTTCAATAACAAGCTGCTGTCAGAATTTAGTATAAAACATAGGAATGTATGTATTAGGAAAATGGATGAGGAAAACGGAGAAATATTTTTCTATGTGACGATGACACTTCAGTGTTCTTACTGATAGAAGAAATTACCAGTTTCTTCACAGTTCCATGCTGTGAATTTAGAAACATGGGGCTACAAAAGAACTTCTGATTATTGAGGCAAGCTCTCAGAATGACAGTCTTTATGCCCCCTATTAGTGACAAACTGGTCAACCTTGTCATAAAATACTGCAAAGACTTCTTATGCATCTACTTCTCTTACTTGAAAGCTGTTCCAGAAACTTGCTCTGTAGCTTGAGGCCTTCTAAGTTACAGTTTTAAATGAATGTTTGATTATACTTTATTTTTGGTCTTAACCACTTCTCATTTGACTTAAAAGTTATTTGGTTTCTCAAGTATTTGAATCACTGGTGTATTTTTATTATATGGTTGGTTGGGTTTTTTTTTCTTCTAAGATACAGGGGTTTTCTAGTTGTCCTCCCCGTGTCTGTTCATTTTGGAGTCTGTTCTTGGTCAGAATTACTCAAACAGAACGTGTACTGTCTGAACCTTATAAAATGACTTTCATAACTGAAGGCATCCTACATCCTGCCTTTTTCTCACTGCATCATACTGTCAGATTGTTATCCTCCTGTGAGAAACAGATCCTTTCAGATGTGCCAGCTTATTCTACTCTCAAATGGCAAGCTCAAAGTATGTAGCCGCAATTCTCATTTGCCCCAAATGCATTACTTTGTGTCTGGTTATTTCACATCATCTCCTTTCTGCTTTTCCAGGCCTCAAATTTATGTAGTTATGCTTGTATGATATTCCTTTTCTCTGAACTGAAAAACTTCCTGTCAAAGATGCTATCTTGAGTGCATTGCAAAGCTCAGCAGCTTGGGAGGCAGTGCCTAGGAGCTGCTGCTCAGGAAGACTTTACTCTCCTGAGGCAAACTGCAGAAATTACACTCTCATTCATTTGCACACATGGCTGTTGAATTCTTCTGGAGGTCTAATACTGTGTTCAAGTTTGGCTACACTGTTAAGTGCAGAATGGGGGATTATTATTATTCGGGCCTCGGACTACCAGAATTTGCATGAAGTGGCCACTCTGCAAAGTGTGGAACCAGTGCTTGTTCTTGAGCTGTCTTACTGCAGTGTATGGTTCTGAATGTATGTGCAGCTAACACTGAGCATATGCCCTCTATTTGCAGGGAAGTAGTACAGGCAAATTGTGTCCGCTGGAAGAAAAAGTTCTTCTTTATGTGTAAGATCAGTGCCAGTGCCACAACAGGGATTCTGGATACCTGCACTTGCAGGGTGTCTGTACGAAAGGTAAGCAGCATTTTTCCCCCTCCTCAACTCCTTCCTTCTCATTCTTCCTTTGTTTTATTTTAATTTTTGAATGTCTGATAAACTTCATAAAGCAAATTTTAGCTACAATTGCATCGGGTATTCCTTTAGTCAAAATTTTGTTGTAATTTATTACTTACTTTACTTTGACTAATTTATGAGGGGTTTATGTTTTTATTGAAGAAAACCCTTTTTCCAGCAGGACACAAAGGAATTTCTCTTCAGTGTTTATAAAGTTAGCTCTTGATTGACAAGATTAGTTCCAGCAAGCAGCAGTGAGCTTAGAAGCCTTGAACTGTGCTAAGTACCAGAATTTTGCATGCAGCATGTCCTGCCTTTGGGGCCAGACCTTGTAGGAGCCCAATGACAGCTGGCATCAGACTCTTGTCATTCCTCTCTCCAAGACAACAGTGTCTTGCAATTCCAATGCTCCAAAGACATTATGAATATTAAGGTCTAAATGACAACAGCATAGTCCAGGAAATACGTGGGGAGATATTTTAAAATAAAGATTAATACCTGCATTTCTAAAAAAAACCCAAAGAAAAATCCTGAGTCAGTATATTTAATGGCTTAATGGTCTGTCTTTTTTCCTTTTTTTCATTCCCTAGGAATTGAAAGGAGGAAAGGCATATGCAAAGGTAAGTTGAGATGTAGGTAATTTTGCCTACAGATAACCTTATTATTCCTGCTATTTTATGCCCTTATCAAATAATTCCAGAATAGTGCTTAATACCCATGACTTCATAATGTGCATTATAGTGACACACGGCTGTTGGAACTTTCAATCAGTATATCACAATGTTATACCACCAAATCTTTTTTTGTTTTGGGCTAGTCTTCTGAAAGGGTTAGTAAAACTAAACATTTACATTAAAAAATAAAGAAAACTCTCCGCATTCTTTTTCTCTCTTGGCACTTGAAATTTTTAACTGAAGACAGAACTGTGCTGAATTTTACACTCTGGGTTCGTTTTCTGCTTTTTGCATCGGTCTATTCCCTTTAACGGGCATCCTCTTATACATATTTGAAAGAAACTGCTATTGAGTGGTACTGAATGTGTAATTAGCAAGTACCTTCATTTAGCCAAATGCTTACTACTAATTGTCATTTTCTCTTAACAGCTGGGATTTGCAGATCTAAATCTATCAGAGTTTGCTGGATCAGGAAATACCACTCGTCGCTGTTTACTGGAAGGTTATGATACCAAAAATACAAGACAAGACAACTCCATTCTCAAAGTAATTTCTTTTCTGTCATACTTAAAACAATAAAGCAGAGAACAGTGTTATTATTAAACACTTAATGAAATTTAAAACTTATTTGCTGAACTGCTTTCTGGAAGGAAAGCTATTTGAAGCAAAACCAAAAGTGTTGTTTAGAGACAATCATTAAAATCCATGCAGTCAAAAATAGAATTTGTCCCATCTTTGAAATAGAGCTGGATAGCTGTAAAAGAAAAGCTTTTAAAAGGTGTTCCTAGTCTAAGGGTAACTGAAAAATAAACAAGTTAATATATGGTATCTTCAAGACTGGGCAACCTTCTGTGCATCTTTCTGAGAGTTAATTTATTAATTGGCTTATTTATGTACAAGCCACCTTCAATACCTCCATGACTCCTAGGATTTTCCTGTTTTCTATTTGATAATAATCACTGTAACAGCTGGGGAGAATTCTTGCAAGACACCCACTCTGACATTCTCTTCCCTTAATCCAGGGAGTTAAAAAAACTGTTCCATAAACCTGAAAATAATTCCGTTGAGATTGTTTCAGGTAATTTAAAAATAAAAAAATCTTTTCCTACTGAGGCACTGAGATTAATTTTCCACATTATTCAGACTGTATATCTGTGCATGGACTTTCTGATCTGACAGTCACAGACTGACCAGAACACTTGCAATTGATGGCTTTGACCTGCCTAACAAGTTCAATGCACTGAGTCCTATGGCTTACTTACCCTGTGTGCTTTTGCTGCCTCCTTTTAGCACAACCCGTCCTGAGAGCCAGCAGTTTGCTGAACACCCTCAGCAAAGAACATGCTTCAGCACCCACTGGTCTAAACAGTGTCCTGTTTGATCATTCAGGTTTTAGGTTTCTTGGCTCTGTTTTTCCCTTGAAGCCATCTTAATTATTAATAATTCCAAGACTCTCCTTGATGTATGTGTCCTTTTCAGAATCTTGTATGTATAACTATGTTATTTTAAATAGTATTTTGTGCTTAAGAGAAAAGATGTAATTTTTCACCTAAGTGTGTTTATTTGTATGTGTGATTATGGCATTTTATTTTCCTTAATGTATAACATTTGTGGCAAATATAACTTACATACATGACCATGTAAGTGTAACAGACAATTTATTTTTTCTTGTGGTGGATTTTGTTTTCTTAATGTGTAGGTTTTGATCAACATGCAGCTGATGTCTGGAGACCCGTGCTTTAAAACGTAAGTTTGTAAACAATCTCTGTGGGGTGTTTTGATCATACATTCCATGTTAACTTCTAAAACACTTCTAATCTGTGTTATTACACCTCTCAAATCTGGCAACAGTATTTAAAAAAAAAAAAAAAAAGCCACAAAAAATGGAATGAATAAATGACTAACATAGTAAAAATGGCAGTAGAAGTGTCATAGTTCTTGCTGTTAGATACTTAGAATCAAGCACAGAATCTGTCATGTTAATAAAAAAACAAAACAAAAACACTTCAGGGAAACTGTTCCTTCAGCAACCTTATATAAATACACTTGGTACAGGGTGATCTGACCAATACTTGTGTCTGGAAAACGTGCTGCTATACCTTTTATTCACAAGTCTCAGATCGTTTTGAAATATTTATTTGCAAATAACCCCCAACAAACAACAAAAGTGTGATATGACTTAGTACAAGAGAAAGCACTTAAAGACATTAACTCAGCAAAGACATTACAGCTTAGTAAAAGATGCAAGAGGTAACATCTGAGGGGCAGGTAGCTAGGAAAATTCACTGCTATACATTGAGGATCTTTTGGCCTCGTTGTCCTTAATCTATACTTAAGGAAATGTAATAGTTGTGCCGTGGTTTTGTACCAGTCTAACTCAGGTGATTCACCACAGAACTCTTCAATGTCCCCTTGTACCACTCAAAATCCTTTCTTTTTTCTTCGAACTTTTAATAAGAAGAATAGAACACTGGACACTATAGAATCTCATCTTGTGCTGAATAAATAGCAAATCTGAATTTGTGTGATTGGGCAAAGCTTTTCTGTATCCTTAGTTACTTAGCCTCTTTTACTTCAGAACAACTTTAGTAGATTTACTTTAGAGTCAGACCTATGAAGAAATACACCACTGGAACTGATAAACAATTCCTCAAAGGCAACTAATTATTAATTAATTAGTCTTGGATACTAACAAAGCAATGTATTTGTTTTTTACTGCCTACTACCGAAGAAGTTGAAATTAGTACCTAAATAGCTTTCTGGATTCCTAGGAAAAAATCTCTTACTCAAATTATTCAGACTTGGCATTTTCTTCCAAACTGGTGATATAACCATTTCCTGGAACATAAACTTTCAACACAAACAGAACAAAAACTTTATCTAATCCTGATGACCTTTGTAGAAGGAAAAATAAACCTTAAAACAGTTTCACAATCTGGCATCAACTGCATATTTTATGAAGAAGCCTAGAAGTCTTGGTGTTTGATCTGGGATGACATCCCTGAAACCATTCAGTTCTTGCTTTCAAAAGTATATTATGAAGTTAAGTCACACAGGCACTGTATTTCTAGAAGTGCTTTTTCTTTCTCTCTTTACTTTCAAACATAACCTAAGAGGGGCTGTGTTACTATAAATGAAGACAGTGACTAATTTATTGACTATGTCAAATCGAAAAATGTCAACAAATACCCATTTGTACACAGACCAACAGCCTGCTCCCCAAGTAGAAAATAACAAAGCGTTAAAGAAACCTGTAGGTAACACCCTAAAAGGTATTTAGATTGTATTTGCTTGCAAGAGATTGCTTATACTTTGTCATTTTCCAATTAGCTTTTTTTGCACTAGCAAAACACTAAGAGGTTTATTAATTTAAAAAGATCTCTCTTTGTGTCTCTGTATTAACTCAAGCACTTGAGCTTTATTAAAACCTTTTAATATTGAACTAAAATGTAACCTATGTCATACGTGATGCTTTTTGATTTTGTAGAAGGTAAAATTTAGAGGGCAATACATGGAGATGGTGCCATAGGCCCCTTTATTAGGAGTTGGCAGGGTGATCAGCACAGAATCACTTCCTGCCCTATGAAAGGGATGAAACAAAGCCAGGAGTGTGTCACAGCACAGAAGCCAAATGGGCCAACTGTTGTGCACATGTGGGTTTTCAACTTATCACCTTTTCACATATTCCTTCAAGTACTGAATTACATATATTCTTAGCATGTAAACTGCCCTGTGATTCGTACACTTGAAAAAAACCAAACCTACTTCAAATTAAAGACCTATCACTCCGCCAATCATCACAAAAGGACAAGCCTTTCCTAAGATCTCCAGAAGCCTGAGGGCTGAGCAGATTGATTCTGTAAAATGTCCTTAAGCTCAATAGCAAAAGCTTCTTTTTTTTCATTTTCCTTAATGGGGGAGTAGGCAACATGTTTCCAGAAAAGCTTAGTAGGTCTGATACTGTACTTGATGCACAGTATGAATTATGCCAACATATTTGAAAGGAAAACTGTGTGCAGATCATTTTGGAGGCATTTGAACACAAGTACAGCAAATCTTAACCACCTTTTTCTTACAGACCTCCTTCCACAGCAACATCTATAGCAATAGCTGGAGAATCAGAGTCTTTGCATGAAGACAGAAAAGGCAGAGAAAATTTAAAAGGAGCACATCTGGGTATAGCAGGTAGAGAATAATGCTCATATTTTTTCAATGCTTTTATAACTGGCCTCATAGTTTTAAGATGTTCAAAATACTTAAAATCTGAAAGGCATGCTGACAGTTGACCTGCAAAGGAACTTTCTTACATGGCTTGTGAGTTTCTGCTTCAAACACAGCTGCAGTTTTTAAGCAGGTTAGCTTTACAGACAGAAAACATCAAGCACAACGTTCTACTATGATACTGGAGAAAGAATGGTCATCTCTTTAGTACTGAGAGGAGACAAATGTACATCATTTCATACAAATCTGTCTAACCAAATGGTACTCTGTTTTGCTCAGATATGATTTTTATTTTTTAAAGAAGGTATATTCATTAACATGCATGGTATTTTTGCAGCACTTGGATCTCCAAAAGGTTTGTAGAAAATCAGTATCAAGCCTGTAATCCCTCTGGGAAATGGGACTTCTGAATTTAATCAAGATTACAGGCAAAGAAGCAATAAAGTTGGCTTTAGGAACACTGTCTGACTTGCATCTGTTGCAGATGTCTCATCAAAGAGTGCCTCAGTCCCAGATGAACTTGGTGCATGTGGACATTCCAGAACATCAAGCTATGCAAGTCAGCAATCAAAACTATCAGGTAGCTGTTCAATTTTGTTATGAGTTGTTGGGGGGTTTTTTTTCCCTTACAAATTACTGGATTCACTGGATTATCTCTTCAGATGCAAGAAAGCTTTTTGACTTTGTTCCCTCCAATTAACATATCCGAATGAGATTTTTACCTCTACCATGAGTAAAAAGTGGAGACTTAGCTCTAAAAGCAGAAGGGGATGATATTTGTCATTCCAATTGTTCTGACAGAAACAGGAGTTATTTAGAACAAAAAGAAACTGGCAGGTGCTAGAATATAAAACCTGAAGTCAGTTGTCTAGTTGATATATGCACATACAATCATAGGGCTTTTGAAAGTCCCTTCATAAGAAGACAAAACATAAATTCTGCTTTCAGGATGGACCTGGCCTGTCAAGAACATACCTAACCCATCTCTCCTGCATTTTCCCAACAGGATATAGCACATGTCACTCTAGATCATCCAGTCTGTCTGAACTCTGCCACAGGAGAAACACCTCAGTGGGGAGTACCTCAGTGGGAAGTACCTCAACAGGAACTGGAAGTATTCTAGAGCCATGTGAAGACACTGAGCCAAAAGTAGCTGAGGCTAATATTGATACATCTACTGAAGATGCACCACCGGAAAAACAATGCAGGTACACTGAATCTGAAAGCCTTATCTAGCACAAGAGAATTACTTTATCATGCCTAAGAGCTCTAATTATATTTATTTTTGCAGACATCCAGTAAAGCAAGACTCTGTGGAGTCACAGCTGAAGAGGGTTGATGCTACCAGAGTTGATGCTGATGATATAGTTGAAAAAATACTCCAGAGTCAAGACTTCAGTTTAGACTCAAGTGCAGAAGGTATGGAGATAAATAAGGAAGCTTAGGGAAAATTGATGTACATTACAGGCCTTAGGAAAACCCACTCTATTCACAGTCCCTGTTGTTTGTATTCATAAGGACTGTGCTACATTTTCTACTTCATCTTATCTACCAGAAATTGAAAATACCCTTACATGACTCAGGGAGCTTTCCTGGATGATTACTTTAAGCCTAAAAGAGCAGGCGCATATCTATGACAAAGGTACTTCCTCCAATCTACACCATGTAGGTGTTGGCTCTTCATTACCCAAAGTATTTGCATCTGAAATTATCAGCTACAAAACTGGTAGTTTTAAAATTACTTATATTTAGCTAGGGCAACATTAAAGAAGGCTAACATATTTTAATTCATTTGCCTTTTAGAAGAAGGTTTAAGATTATTTGTTGGCCCTGGTGGAAGCACTTCTTTTGGAAGCCACCATCTACCTAACAGGTATGTTGCCTGAACAACTAATCCATAAAAAATGCATTTTATACAGCAATTATTCTGTATCTACATTCTTGACATTTGTATCTTTCTCTTCTGTATCAATTAAAAGCACCAAAGGAGCTAGATTGTCAGTTTTTAAAATAGGACACATAGATTTGTTCCAAAACAGAACTGATGTGTCAGCCATAAGAATTGTAACTTTCAGAGTTTCTGAGGAGTCTCAGTTCCAAGGTTTTCAGGTACAAACATTTCAGTATGGACACAGGAAACAGACACCAGTTTCAAACAGGAGCTCTACAGCCTTATTACATTACTCTGGAGTGGGAAGAAAATTTTAAGTGTTTTACACATCTGCCTTTACAGTATCAAACTGTTACGTCTTCCTGATAACAAGCCTCATTTTCTTCAGTTTAGTTTTTCTCATAAATCCTGTTTCCATTTGTTACATTATTTGTTTCAATGGTTTGTTCATCTTTTGACTATTTGCAGCCCTAAACTCTTTCTTTTGATAATCTGTGAAAATCACCAATTTGTGGTCTAGTAAGCTTCAGATTATCTTGTTGTTTAGAACCAGAAACCTTTTTTCCTTCTCTAAACCTTCTTCAAATACCGTTGACTTGACCTGAATGTGTTAATCATCAGATGAGAACGCATGAAAACTAGGCAAGAATATGCGCTAATACGGTGTTTCTGCAGCCCAATGTAACTCAACATCTTTAGCTGAAGAAATCATAATAGCCTCAATATTTCAGCAATTACTATGAACTTGGGTATAAAGCCAGTAGATAATATATTGAAAGTCACAAAATAATTGCATTTTTTAAGTGCACATAACACAGATGGGTAAAAGATTATCCCTTGGCTCATCTGCAAACTGGGTACACCAGTATCTGTCTAAGATCACATGAATGGTACAGAACACACTCCTGGAGCATACAGAGATCTGTCCTAACACAGCTGCCAGAACAATCCAGGCACAGTACTTTACTAAGGCAGAGTTTGCCCTGTTCATTTTTTACATAGTACTGCAATTTGCTGTGGAAAATAGTAGGTGTGTGCCCACCTACTATGGGCTCTCACATGGGAGGTGAGAGAGTTTTGTTTACAATTCAGAGTGAACAAAGACTGGAGACATTTTTCTTGTATCTTAATGTAAGATGACAATCAGTTTCTGGGGTTTTTAGACACATTGATCTGTTTATCTATAAATGTATATAAAGACTATTAGCTGCATGTGATATAGCTGTGGGGACGGGTACCCTAAACATGATGTTTAAGAAATTCTAGTGAAGTCCAACAGTAACTTCGTGTTCAGTAACATTACTTTTTGTTCATTTTGACTGTAGTACAACAAAATCTCTAGTGCATTAAAGCATAGGTGACTCCATGGTGTGGTAATAATGCCATGTTTTCTACCCTTCACATTTAGCTGGTTTGGTATTTGCTGTTTGATTGGAGAGGTTTGGTTGGGGATTTTTTTGGGGAGGGCTGTTTGGGTTGTTTAAACAATACACTTGCTGGTATGTGATACTTGCTATTTAGCTTCTGTTTAAATTGACATTGAAATAACTTTTTTCCAACTTTCAGAGTAGGATCTGGAGCATATGAGCAGGTGGTGATAAAACGATAAACTGGAACGTCAGATGAGGAAAACCGGGAGCTCTGGTGTTGATACTTCTGGTATTGTTTGCTCTGTTGCAAGAGCTGAGAAAGACAAAATGAACTCAATGTGATCTTTCTCTAAAAAGCAGTGGAATGCCTCTTGCTCATAGAGCATCATCTTCTGTGGTATGAAGGCAATGTTTAGCTATGTGTACCTTGTGAGAGCACTTGGACCGTTTTTGTAAGCTCTGTGATGTTAGTGGAATTACTTAATTTCTGTGAAACATCTGTGGAAGCATGTCCCATTTCAATATTTTATGTAAGAGATCACTTGTGGTGATGGACTTTGTTCGTAACCTTGTTTCTAAGGAAACTTCTGAAAGTTGGTCTGAAAAGAACCTGAGAAAAATAATTACTGAATTTGATCCTACATGCCATTTAGTTTTACAAAAGCTAATTACTCCTATCAAGTCAGTTTTTATCAGGTCAAAGTTATAGCCTCCAAAAAACAGGCCAGCTATGTTTTAACATAACCAAAACCTTCTCTTAAGAGTACTGAGCACAACTTCATTTTAAGGTTCAACAGAATAGGTGAAGTCACGTACATTTAAAACAAACCCCAAAACTAAATAGATCTAAACCAGCCACTAATCAGTTGTGTTAACTGTAAATTAAGGCTACAGGTTTAAATGCATCAAATGTGACTTCTTTTTTTGTTCAAGTGATGAAAAAGTGGGATTCCACACCAAAACACTAAGGCACAGTAGCGTTTTATCAAGAAAGCTGCCTTGATGGTTAAATCTGGAGTTCAGCAGCTGCTCCCACAGAAACTCACTTCAATAATGCATGAACATTGAGATTCAATGGGATGGTACTGTTTACAAACGTAGTCAGTAGTTTACTACCACTTAATTTTTTTAACTGTAGTTTAATCCTTCACAGTCAGTGCTCTGCTTGTGTTTTGAATGTGCCTTGCGGGACTGGGGGTATACAGGGAGATTAAACCCTTTACTAAGGAATTTAAGCTTTAAAACTAGGTAAACATCTATACTATTATTAATATAACTTGTTAAGAGAAGCACTTTATTGTAGACATGTTCTGCACACTGAAAAAGTCTTTGTGTGCAACACCTTAGTTGAACACTTCTTTTGCTACCTGTCCACTGTTAGATTAGGTCAATGTACTGTATTTAAATTTGCACAAGTAGTGGTTTGCCTGAAAGGCAAGAAGGAGCTCTATAAATTTTCATTGAGAATATGAAATAATCCATTTTTAAAGGGTGGGTAACAAATAGGTGTAGTTAATTGTAAACTACAAATTACTTATTTTTTTTAAATTTAGTGGTACTGTTTATCAGTTAAGGCCTGGAATAAGTAAAAATAGAGTAGCCACTCTTGCAAGCTCAAAATGCTTCAAATTTTGCTCAGAGTGAAAAAGGTTTGACACCTTTTTATTGATGTAAAAGTAGGCCATATTTAATAGGTTAAATTAGGAAAAGCAGACTTTGTTTTCAAGAAATCCATAGTAGAATTACTAAATTTTTATTTGTATTTTTAATGAAATTTCAGCTTTCAAAGCCAGAATGCTGTTATTGAAAATGATGAATATGAGCTATTTCTCAATTTTGGTACTTGCATACTTTTATTTCTACTGTTAATTATAATCTCTTTAGAATGTCTAATTAGGTAAAAATTAATACAAAAATTCTATTTTATGTGATCTTAACAGAAGTATGATATTATCAGTTTCTGTTCTCCACAGGAATTCTAAACAGAAACTACTCAGCTGCTGGTATACAACTCTCTCTCAGAACATTATAGTCACCTTTCCTGTTACATTATTAATTCACTCCAAAAAATCCCATTGCAAGCAAAAGATGCCAGAAATTTGAAAACATTCTTTGCTTTCAGTACTCTTTGCCACTGCTATACTTGTTAACAAATCTATTAAAACTAGTAGTAGTTAAATGGTAGTTTACTTACATTTACTAGGAAAACTACATGTAGTTTGAGGAAAACAGACTCTTAAAAAACACTGTATAGGTGCTTATGTGGTTCTCAATGGACTTTCCATAGCTCATTGCATTTTATGTTAAACAACACAGCTAACGGTCATAGATAGGTAACTTGTTTAATAGGAACAGTATTTTCTTGCCTGAGCATATCTTTCAAATAATAGGGAAGTTGACATAGAAATCCAGCTTTGCATAAAACTTTATCATAGTAATTTATTCTTCTGACTTGACTTACAACTCTTCATGAAGTGATAAATCTAATTGTGCATCATATAAGTGGAATATAACCTTCACATTCAGGTGCTGTATTTTCTTTTTTGTAAACTATGTTCTATGAATACTGGAGGCTTCCATGTTGTAAAGTGTTCAGGAATGTACTGGTGGATTATGTGGGTTTTTAACTGTATTTAAATACAAAACTCTCAGACATTCAATAAACTCATGTCTTCAGCTTGGAATACGTTCTTAAACAATTGTCTCTTTTTTCTTCATGCAAAAATTTACAAACTTAACTGGAAGTTTAAGTCCATTTCAATTTCTCTTCCAATAAGGACTTCTTTTTTAAATGCTTTGCTTTTTTCTGCTTCTGTGCTATCATAAAGTGACATCTATATTATCAGGAAAATGTCATTTAGATACCTTTGTTTTCTAATCTAGAAGGAAAATTTTAAATTCAGAACACTGATCAGAAATGTTCTGTTCAACTATTCTGACCATAACCAAACAATACATATCCACATTATTTCCCCTATATTCAGGAGGGGAGGGTTTTTTTTTTCGGTTGTGTTGTGGGGTTTTATCCTTGTTAAATTTTTTCCATCTACTCTATTTGGATTTTATAGTTTTGAACAGCTGCACCTGAAAATACAGAAAAATTTTCAGGTACACCAGATACAGGTTAGCATTTACAATAAATGCAGTTCTTTATTTTTTTTTATTTATTTCTTCCAAAACAGAACAAAGATACCAGTTTCACATTTCAATTCAGCTGGAACAACATTTGGTTTTCATCGAGGCTGAGTATGTACTCATCTTGAAAAAGGCATATATAAATTTTATAGATCTTAAGAAAAAACTTGCCCCAAACTTATATCTGACTCACATTATTCAGCACAACACAGTAGATGGTAAAGCAAACTATCCTTGAAGCTAACAAGAGACTACCAGAAATAATCTAGTAACGACAGCTACAATAAAGCAATAGAAAGCAAACAGAAATACTTAATTTTCTTCTTGGGAACTAACTTTATTCCCTGATAATTTACGTGAAACCCTATGAGTTACTGTTACCTTTGTCAGAAGCACTCACCTTTGCTCAGTGAGAGGTGCTGACAGATAAATACCACTGATGGGAGGTTAGAAAAGGTTTTGTGGTCTAGTTAGCATAAAGAACATACTGTTGGACAGCTTCTAAAAAACCCACTTTCGTTACTTCAACTGAACTTTGTATGAGAAATCTGTGATTTAATTCTCTTCATTTTCGTGTTCAATATTGAACATCACAGCAGAACCGTCACTGCTCAGAGTGACCTTGCCAGCAATAAGCTTGCATAACTTCTCAAAGGTACCACAAAGTCGATTTACTTTGGGAAAAGAAAAGATTGTTGAGAGAGGTATGTAAACCTCATTTCCACTGACAAATGGTTCCATTTGTTTTTCAACAACCAGTTTTCCAAGACAGTCAGAAAAAGAGTCCACTGAATGTTGGAATTTGGATTTTCTCTCAGGATCATCACCAGACTCCTCACGTTTTGACATTAAATGGTGCTTAATGATTTGGGCTGTGAAAATAACTTCACTGATCACTGCATTCTGCAAGTACTTCCCATCTTTAAGACTTGGGTACACTGCTTTGAAGACCTTTACAATATACAAGAATACATAAAATGTTTATCGCTATAACAAACTCAGATTTTAACATTTTCTATCCAAAAATGTTTCTAAAATGTGAATACAGTTTTGTATTCAATCCTGTTTTGCTTCTTAAACAGTTTCAGGTAACAAAAACTAGACAATATGAGTTGTATTACGACTACATTGATAGTTAACTGAACATAAACAAACATCCCAAAACCCAACAGGCTACACCTGCAAGCTACATTTGTAGATGAGGCAAGGTAAAGCCCTGCAATTCTTTACCTCTTTTTAATAATTCTCTCACTTCTCACATTATGGCGTGACATACTGGGGACAGTTCCATAGTGATGGAGGTTTTAAACTACTTCTAACTGTCATCTGGAAACCAAGACTATAGCATGTCATTGTTTTCAGAGTAAAACATCAAATATGCTCTCACAGCTGTAGAGAATTCTAAATATAAATTGTGACAGCAACATTTGGGAACTTGTAGTATGTTCTACACTGAGCTATAGTCCAAGGTACTTAAAGAAACTGAGAAGACAATCTCATTCCCACCAGGTTACTAGAAGTGCTTTATACCAGCACACTACTAATGAAGTCCCACTGTCTATAATTATTTCTTACTTTCCAATTACATCTTGAAATGTTGAATTACTCCTATAAATTAGTTACCTAATAAAAATTAATTTGATAATAAACACACAACATTAACACTCTTGTTTAATCTCAAAAGATACCCATGTCAAAACTCCAGAATGATGCTGTAACAGAAATGAAAGCAATTTCTAGTACATGTCTATTCCCTAGATGAATTTCCAAGTTTGGTGAGCATTAAAGAGCACTTCGTGAGTCTATTAACGGCAGTAGATGACAGGTGACATTTCACATGCATAGAAGTTTCCAATACGGAAATTACAAATGTGTTTATAGCTTGGAAATCATAAAAGATAAAGCCATAATACCACTTTATGTTTCAGTTCCGATCACAAGTCATTTGAAGAAACATGTATTTTTACACAAAGAACTGAAACATTAGAGTATGTTCACTGCAACAAATAATTTAAGGCCTTATAAAATTGAATAAAACCCCAACAGTGTATTTATTTTTGCACTGTTACTTCATGTCAGCTGTGAAAAAGTTTCATTTATACCACATGGCATTTAGTAAGAAATGCTTTTTAGAAATTTTTAATGTATCTGAAAAATCTATGTCATTGCCAACAGCCACATAATAAATAAAATTAATGACTAGAGGAAAAAAAGCTGGCAGAAAGGAAAGGAGTTATCTTATCTTAAGATAAGAATGATTATTCATATTTTTATTTAGCAAATACCCTAAAAGTTTAAGACCTTTGTACAACTGGAAACACAAAAAATGAGACTGTCTTGTTCTGATGACAATCAGAGCTAAGACAGGACAGTAGCAGTATCTCATGGTAAAAACCTCATAGGCAGTCACAGACAACTTTATTCACACCTCTAAAGGAAGAAAATAGTACTTACTGTTTTGTAAACTGCTTCAGTGGGTTTCTCAGACTGAACAGATTCACCAGTTTGAGGAGACTTTCTGAAAAACACACCTATTTGGGTACAAAACCCAACTTTCTCCATTCCTGTTGGTGGGTGCCCAACACCAGTAAATTCCACTGAGTAATCATAGCACCTAGCAGTCTCTAAAGCCCTAAGAAAGACCAATTATATAAAATATTCATCTTTCCACGTGACGAAGATCCATTCTTAAGGAGAAACAAGACTCTAAGGCTGTGAAGACTTGAACATAATTTCTCTAACAATACTCCTATGCCTGAAGATAAGCACTGTCACATCTTGTACCAGAGCTGTAAGCTGCCTACCACAGTCTGAATCATTCAATATCAGTAATTTAGCCATCCAAACATTACTGTTTCTTCTAAAATATATGCATAGAATGTTAATGCTCACAGTTGCTTAGTCACCAACCTGGAAGTCAGCTAAAAACCGATTTTCAAGAACAAAATTATTTGAGAACCTATAAATAACACACACCTCTAAACCACATGAGACCACTTAACAAAGTGTGGTTTGCTGTAAATATAGAAAGACTAAAATCTACCTAATCAAGTTACAACAGTGTACTTAACATTTAAATGAAAAGTATCTTGTAGTACATCAACCAGTGTGAACAAAAGGATGGGGCAAGGAACCAAAACTGTGCTACCTACCTGCATCATTCTCCATGAAAAAACCCAAACTAAATGAACATCTCATGTATTTTAGAGAATAATATAATATTTCTATTTCACAACACAATGGCTTTCTCATGTTTACAGCTCAAAAAAGCCTACATTTCTTCAGTGATATCAACATTTTTAATTCACATCTATCTAAAAGCAAAATCTAAATATACCTGAAGTCAAGGAAATTGTCTCTAAGGTATTTTAAGGTAGCTAATTACAGGCAGGTTTTAGTATTGTTATATAGGGAAAAATACATGCTTCCAGCTTTGCAAAACTATTTGCTCAAAAAACACTGGATACTTTAAAGTGTATGACAGAAACAACATAGTTTAAGGGGCAAAATTTCCAGGATAGATAAACCAAGAGCTGCCTACTGAGGTATGGCATTCTTTACTGTCCCATGTATCTTCTTCTACAACTGCTTGACAGTTGAATGTTATTGCAGCATCTCACTTTCTCTTTGTTTTATTTTTATTACATTCCTGATATTAAGGGTAAGACAGATCTCATGTAACCCTCTGTCATGTGCATATGATTTGCATTAAATCCTTCATTGTGCCACGATCCATTAAACTATCCTGTGTTCAACATGCCCTACTGCTGTGGTTATCTGATAAATCTGCTTGCATACTCTTACTGAGGGATTTGATTACACACCATATATAGCAAGCACATTTCTTGGATTTTAAGAAGAATTTCTATAGCAGGGTATTACACAAATAGATTGATACCTTAAATTTCAACTGTGTTATTTGTAATAGAGACACATAAAAAGTAAGTAAAAGTTTTAAATCTTTTTTGCAGAGCAGTTACAGCAAAAGCCAATTTAATCAGCATCATAAAATACAAAACCCACAGAATATGCTTAACTGCTCTCAACACAAAGAAACCACCAGATCAGGAGGTGACACTTCACTGGCAGCAAACCATGTAAGTGAACCATTCTGAAAATGCACAGTCATTCATTTCTCATACTACTGGGCTTCAGAGCTTCATCATATGTACCCAGTATATGATGTTCAGTACCTTACCAGCTTTGAAACTGTGCTTGGCTCCACTCAAATTTGTGGTCTGGATGCCTGTATAACATCACTCTTGGAAACAAAGGGTTAAATTCAGAATTTGGAGTGCTGATCACAACTATGCTTGGAGCCATGAAACCGAACACTACTTCGGGGAACTTCTTCAGCTCTGGTTCTTCCAGGTGTTCTATTCTGAAAAGAAGATGATGTCTATGTTTAAAAATACACTACTATAGTCTTAACAACCAGTCAAAATAACCCCAAACCCTTATCTGTAACTTCTAATTTTATGCCTATCTCTGCAATATGAGCACTAGCACTGTGGCCAAGTGGCAGCACAGGGGATTTTGTCTGAGCAAATCTCCCTTTGCATTTTTTAGGTTTTCATCAGAATCATCTTCCCCCTTAAATTGAATTGCTTAGTATGGCTAATTTAAACCCAAGTTAGAAGCCATCTTCTACCTTCTACTTTTGTAATTCTGCTCTTCTGCTTGAAAGGTTTGATCAAGCCTGTTAAGAGCATGGACAAAACTCCAAACTGAACTCTAAAAGACTTAAAAAACCACTTTGTATTGTCCTAATACTCACAGTTCAATACATGTCACCAAGTCAAAACCAAGCATGCAAGGATCTTTATGGGCAACTGAACCTTGATGCAAGGTAACAGTTAGGGATCTTTCAGATGGTTGCAAATAATCAACAGGAAGAGGAGACAATGTATGCCTACAAAAATATTAAAAATATGACATTACAGGAGGGACCTTAAGATAAATAGAGCATGTAAATGAACTAGCTAACACCCTGCATAGATACCTCATAAATCTCAAAAAGGTTAAGTACTTTACATGGATATAAAAAAGAATATGCAATACAAATACTTTCTGTTACTATCTATGATAGGACAAAAAGAGCAGAAGTTAATCCAGAAAATGTCTTTTGTGTTCACAAAAATTTCCATTATATCTCAAGTCACTTGGAAAGCCACTTGTAAATTCTGGTAATAGTTCAATTCCAGATAAACAATAAGTCTGGTTTAGACAAGCTTTGCAGGGTTTTGGGCAGACTTTTCGGCAAGCATATTACCTATTTTTTCCAAGTAAAATACACTGAGAAACCAAAGTACATGTGCAAATTTCATTCTGAAATACAGCACTAGACAAAACACACAATAAATATTAAATATAAAAGGTTACTTCTTTCATTCTTGAGAAAGAGCAAGAGTTAACATCAGCATCCAGATCCTACATATTCACTGAAATTGTATTCATCTGCTTCAAGAAACCTATGTTCCTCCATCGGACCAATGCTTCAAAGATCAAAGCTGATCTTTCTGAAGACAATAATGTCTAGTGTGAGCATACAAAGATACTCCTAATGCTATGCATTAGTGCCTTTACAAACAGTGTATTTCTCAGATGTGCACACCCTGAGGGCCAACGCATGACTCAGATCTTTGGCTACATTAGGTGTTGTTATGGGCACCTACAGCCCACGAGTCCCCAGGTACAGATCCAATGTAACTAACAATGACAGAGCTCTTCATTTGCCGAGCTGCTATTTCTGCAGTCACCCTAATTTTGAAAGCCTCTACAAGAAATGCTGCACCATGCCACTTGTATTTGGTTTGCATGGCAAGGTGACCAGGGGGCTATAGGAGAGGCTTCTCTGAGGGGAAGCCCACCCTGGAGCAGCTTTGGCTGGCAGGACTCCTGACCCAGTGGGGCACCCATGCTGGAGAGCCTGCTCCTGCGAGACTGCACCCTGTGGAAAGGAACCTGGGCTGGAGCAGTGTATGAAGAACTGCAGCCCCTGGGAAGGACCCATACTGCAGAAGTTCATGGAAGTCTGCCTCCCCCATGGGAAAGACCAGATGCTGGAGCAGAGGAAGGACCTCTCTCCCCGAGGAGGAAGCAGCAGCAGAAATAACATGTAATGAACTGACCATAATCCCCATTCCTCATTTCTCTGCAACACTACAGAAGAGGAGGTAGAGAATAGGCAATAAAGTTAAACTCATGAAGGAGTGAGAGGTAGGAGAAGGTGTTTTTAAAATTTGCTTTACTTTTTGTTATCCTATTCTGATTTTGATAATAAATTCAACTAATTTCCCCAAGTCAAGTCTGGTTTGCCCATGATGGTAACTGATGAGTGATCTCTCCCTGCCCTTCAACTCATGAACATTTTGTTGTATTTTCTCTCCCTGTCCAGCCAAGGAAGAGGAGTGATAGAGCAGCTTTTGGTGAGCTCCTGGCTCCAGCCAGAGTCAACCCACTACATCACTACGTCAAGACAAACACAAACCTCAAAACAATCAAAGAGCTTACATCTTCTCTTTCATTGCATTGGCACAGATATCTAGCCCAGCTAACACTTCAATGCAACTGCAGAATTTCAGCATCCAGAGAAGGCTGCAATCAGCACATCCTAAATCTGCCACCTGTAAATTAAATATTAAAAAATGTATAAATGCTATATATTTCTAAGTAATTTCAGAGACTTGCACAAAATTAAAATTCCAAACTTATCAAAATAACTTTTTAATGACAAAGCATTTCAGAATCATAACTAAAATTTTCAGCTGCAAGCATGCAGGATAGACAGAGACTTGAAAATTATTTTAAGAAAATGTATATGAAGATCCTGCAAGATTTTTCAAAAAGAATTAACCTTTTGTTACTACAGCTACAGACAAGTACATGTAGGACATCCCACTGATTCTGGAAAATGTCTCCCACATGAGTAACAGTAAGGTATGATTTTAAGTATAAAAGCTGCAGCAATTTTCACATTCACCATTGCTTTTCACTGGTCTGTTCTCCCTCCAAAACACTGAGAACAAGCTCAGCAGGAGCCAAGTTAGCAGCAAAGAATCTGCATAAAACAAGTTTACAGGCTCAGTCTAATCTTTAAGTGGGGTACTCTGGGGATATTCAGATCATGAAGCCAAATAATAGATATTCTTTCCTGTAAACTGAAGAGATAGTTGAGTATGTAAACCAACCCCCACTGATCTTTCTCAGGCTCAGTCAAGGTTGAAGCACACTGCTGTTCCCTATGGGAAAATCATGAGTTTTTCCACCCATTTTATCTACTGTCTGTGTAAAAAGAAAGTTCATCCTCCCACCCCTTCCACATCCTAAATCAGAAAATTCAAACCTCTAAAGACAGATGCAACACTGGCGAATACGTTCTATTTGAAAGCAGATTACAGAGCCACAGCACCATAGACTGGATTAGATTTTTATTAGCTACTAGAAGTACTCGATTACATAAATAATTCAGGTGCATCAGTTTCTTCATGCCCCCTAAGATATTAACATCAGTTTAAGGGTTAAATACTGCAGACTTGAGAAGATCTTTTGGAGAAGGAAGTGGGGAGGACACATTAGAAGAGAGCAAACACTACAGAATGTTACTTAAATAATTTAACTTTTCACAGGGAATAGTGAAAGAAAAGTTTTGGTATATTGGAGGGACACAGGTGACAACACAGGTGAGGGGTCACGAGACCTTAAGAAAGTGGAGGTGAGTTAGCCTCACATAATCCCACACTCTCAATGTCACTTCTCATCTGAGACTATCCATGCAAATGATGAGATAAACCTGATATGCTACACAGAACTAACAGCTCTGGAAAGCAAAACCCAACTATGAGGAAAACAACTTGAACCAAATTCCACAGCATTAAATTAAAAACAGAATGCCCACTACTTTCAAAAACAGTCCAAGGCATTTCTCTTGTTCATTCTCCTCTTTCCATCGAGTAACATTAATTTTATGCACCCCTGAAAAACAACAAGGTATCTGCTAAGACCATTCATTTCAACAGTTCCCTACACAATTCCTTACTACTGTTTGGTAACTAGGTCAGCAAGTTATTTATGCATTTTTTCTTCCTGAGATGCCAAGTGTCAACCCACTTTCAAGCTTAAAATCTAAAGTGACAAAACATACCAACCTTCTTAGGTTTGTATTTCTCCACTAAATCTTTTACGAACTGGTGGCGTTGTTTGTATAAAGGAGGTTCAAATTTAATAACTGGCTTAAACTCTTCTTGAAAGTTCTTATCCATAGTATTCTTGCAACGCTAAAATAAAAAGTTAACTCATATTTTCTGAAGCACTTCATAACATCAAATTACAAAGTCTGCAGTTTTCAGTGGTGTTTCAGTCCCAATTTAGCAGAGGTAGACCTGATTTGAGTTATATTCAATGACAAAAACGCTGGGATTAGGATGATTAGGCTGTTCTCTCCACATCTAATTATGTAAATAACCTTATGTAAACAACTACAAATCATATACAAATACAAAAAACAAATTTCATCATCTCTCACTCTCCATCCAGCACACCTGAACAGAGACTACAGCCAAACACTACAACCAAATGCATCTGGGCCAAGCCTGCACACAACTTGATCGCTCTACGAGGTCTTTTACACACAAATAAAACCATGCCTTTGTGTATATACACGCACAAAAGCCGGCTCGGCGCTCAGGCCAGTCCCCCGGCGCTAAGCGGGCCTGCCGGGCTCGCTGCAGCAGCGCCCGTGTGAGGGGCCGCCCGCGGCCCCCACGGCCCGACCGCCCCCGACCCCTGAGCGGCCCCGAGCGCCGCCGACCGCCGGCACCCACCGCCTCCCGGCCCGGCCACCCCCGCCCCTCGCCGCGGCTCCCCCGCGCCGCCCGCTCCACCTTCTCCCCAGGGCCAGCTCCCGCCGGGCACAGGAGCGCCGGGAGCTGCCAGGGCCGGCCCGGGGGCGGGGGCCGCGCCCGAGGGCGCGCCGGGGCGAGGGAGGGCGCCGGGGCGAGGGAGGGCGCCGGGGCGAGGGAGGGCGCCGGGGAGGGAGGGCGCCGGGCCTGCGCCAACGAGCGCCCGCCTGCCCAGCGGCCCGCGGCGGCACTGGCGGCTTAGGTTTCGGGGCACAGGCAGAGCACACGGCTACTCGTTTTGGCCGTCAAGTAATTGTTTAACCCTGAACTATCGCCTAGTACCTATGTCTCAACTAGATAATTCTATAAATTCTCACCGGTGAGTTTTTACCTCAGAGAAAGGTTTATTAATAGAAGTCTTTTACTTACTGGCTTCCAAGGCTATGGATTCTGGTCGACTGTGAAACTCTACTTACATGTCAGTATAATGGATTCTTTACAACAAAAAAAGTACAGAGAAGAACTGTAGTAAAGTTTACACTGAAATTCAATTCATAACGCATTGTAAATTCACACAATGTCCTAATAGTTCATAAGAATTCACCCCAAAATGTACCACTGTAAGTGAAACCTTCAGAATTATCAGCTGTTATAATTTTCCACTATGAAAAACATAATCACAGAGACATCCTTTCTGATTGTTCCATATTAGGTGATGACATTGGATTGGAGATCCCATCTTTGGAAGACTGGTAACACGAAAGAAATGGTGAACACTATTTGCAGTTTTGAGCTGGAAAATCTGCTTTGACTCCAGGGTGTCTAACCTACTTGCTGAAAAAAAGTATCGAAAAATTCTTCTGATTTTTCCCCATTAAATCAAATAAAGGGTTTTTTTGTTATTGTCTCACTGAAAAAAAAAAAAAATCTTTGATTTAGTCTAGTTGTGGTTAAAATTTTTGGTTTGATTTGGTTTTCCCTTGTTTAGTGGTACATCTACATAACAGCCTCAAGGCATCATAGAATAATTTATGTTGGAAGGGACCTTTAGAGGTTACCTAGCGCACCCCCTACTTAAAGGAGGTCCAAGTCAATGAGGTTACTTGGTTGCAAGGTAATTCTCATTAGAATTATAGACATTACAGTCTATAATTTCAAACGGAATACTCAGATTGTGTTAGCTCAATATGCTCAAGACGCCACAAATAAACAGATTTTTTTTAGAGAGGCCTGTTACTTTTGTACCCTACACAGAGCAACAATTGTTGCAGACAGATAGAGATATTATAAAAGAAAGGTCTTGTAAAATATGGTTTAGGCCATGCTACTCTAGCTAAGCTAGAAGTATCTTGCAAATTCACATATGAATAAAATCTTGAGAATGAGAATTTGTTTGCACAACAATCTATTCTTGGGGAGAAAAATAAATGGCACCTGCATAAACAATGAATCTACCCCATGAGAATCGGTGAAGAAGGTATGTAAACAATCCAAGAACCAAGAGATTTGATAGACAAGTAAAATGCCTTTTACAAACCAATAGAGTAAGTGGTAAGAAAACTATTATCCAACTAGAGTTGCACACAAAGTCTGTGAAAACTGTATGAAATGAGTTACATGAATAAAGAATTGGCTTTTCCTGCATGAGAAAAATGAGTCCCAGCTGGTCTGTTACAACATGATGTGACTCTACTGGAATAAAAGTATCTCACAATATAAAGTCATGAATCAAGAAATCCTAAACTGCTGACATTTATTTCCTTCAGTAACTGGAATGAGAAAGACAACTGCATGCAATTCCAGTACTTTCCCATAAAGTTGCAGTGCCTATAATTAAATCTGATAGCAAAAGAAACTCAATGCAGCGCTGCTGCCAGAAGACACCAGTCCATATTGATATTTGACAGGAATATCCATACAGTAATACTGCTTAATCTGTAATTCAAGAGCTAACAAGCAGTCCTCTTAGCTTAAATTCAGAGGACGCTTAGTGCCTGAAGTACTAGTCTTTTTCTCCTCAGCTTCAATTAACAGATTTGGCCCATTTAAAAAAAGTAAGAATTCATCTGTGTGAATGAGAAGTGAAGCTGTTGTTACATACAAATCACATTCTTCTTACTCTTTTATAATTATATAGTTTCTTGCCGTTTGCAAGTGAAAATCGTTTTGTTTTGAGGTTCTTTGGTTTTGTTTTTGTTTGGTTTGGTTTGGTTTGTTTTTTCTTTCTGGCTGTACTCTAAAAACCAGTTGGGATGCCTGAGGGAAGAAAATCTAATTTGGAGCAAATGGATTTAGAGGTTGCAACTATATGAGACATTTCAGCAACCCCACGAAAGAGTGAAAGAAGTATAAGAACGTGATCTTATAGAGAGTTAAAGATACTGAGGTTTGGAACAGATTTGGCTAAATATTCCAACAGGAAAAGGTAAATGCATGGAAACACAATTAGGGCAATATAAACTATAAGAGAAGTATGGGCTGTCTTGAAGTGGTTACACAATAAAAATTAAGGAAGTGCTCCAAACAATAATAACAAAACCACTCCCATTCAAAGAAAAGTTAATACTCTAGCTAACTGCCTACAGAACAAGATCACTGTTACAACACTTTCTTAGAGGAATTGTGGTTAGTTCTCTGATTCGAGATTGTGAATTGGGTATTTTCTGCATCAATATGGTAGAGCCATGCAAGTAATGAAGATTTTGTGAATGTCTTTGGAGATCAGCCAAGATAGGAAGAGGAGGCTAAAAGAAGACTGGTAATTATTTTTAGAAAAAAGGAGTGAAAAGCCTCGATAGCAGAACAGGCAGCTTAGAGAAACTGTTAACTGCCTGGGCCCTGATAACACTTTTCTACTGCAGTACAAGCTCTAAGGTACTTGAAGGGCCAGGGTAATTAAAATAAACTGTTTCTCAGTGTTTCAATGTGTAATGAAGAGTGAACGTATTTTAATGTTACTTCCAACAGTATTTATCTCCTCTTTTCTAAATTAAAAATATGGGTTAGTTTTAGCATGTAGAGATGCTATTCCCATGGATGATTTCATGCCAACATCTCCCTGTACCTGTTTCCTGATGTGCTGAGCAATGGGGAGCCCTTCTGTGCACAATGGAACATACTTTGGGATATGCTCAGCTTGCAGTCATTTCACTGAACTTTCAGTTTATTTTTGCACAATCATTTGATGTTTAGAATATTTTGGCAATTCTTCTAAATCACGCTTTCAGTCTCCCTTTTGTACTTTAGGTTTAAAGACTTACACCAAAGTACATAACCAGTTACATTGGGTTTGGGGGTTTTTTGCTTTTGCAGGCAAAACCAGAGGATTTTCTCTTTTATCTTAGTAATTATATCTAGACAGCGATGCTCTCTTAGCTTTTTAACCTAATATGCTTGTTCCAAGTTTGTATGTAGGACTAGGAGTTTCGGAAAGAGCTGTCGAGCTGAAACTGAGCAGCAGAGCACAGTTGTTTTCCGGGTGTCTGAGGGGTTTCTCAGAAGCTGCTCAGCCAGGTCCTGGCCAGAGCAGTGGGCCCCGTGCCCACATTGGCAGGAAGCGAACAGACCGTGCCCAACATTTCTTCCTTTCCCCTTGCCCAGTAGGGAAGGTGAGGATGCCCCATCCCTTCAGTCCCAGGCTGGATGGGGCTTGAAGCAGCCTGGTCTAATGGAAGGCATCCCTGCCCATGGCAAGGGGTTGGAAAAAGACAGATGGTCTTTAAGGTCGCCTTCCAACCCAAGGCATTCAAGGACTTTGCTTCTCCACTGCTGTGGAGGCAGAAGCGACCAGCGCCAGTTGTGCCGCGGTCGCGTTACTAACGACAACGAACCGAGGGGATCAGTTATCAACGTTGTTAAACCGGTAGCTTAATCCACTGGACTGCGTGTGACGGTGTCAGCAGCCCCTTCGGGCCACAAAGTCCCCTCGCTCTCCCCGGCGGCCATATCCCGCCTGCCGGGTCCCCGGGCGGCCGCGGGCGGGAAGAGCCGCGGCAGAGGGCCGGGCGGCCAGCGGGAGGAGCCGCAGGGCCGGGCGGCGCGAACGAAGACCCGGCCGCTCGCCCGCCCTTTCCCCGCGGGTCGGTGACGCGGCCCCGGAAGGCGCCGCCGTCACTTCCCCGGCCGCCATCTTGTCGGGGCTGAGGCAGCGCCCGCCGGTCCCGCTCCGTGTGCGCGGCCCGCCTGCCCCGAGCGCCGACCCGCCATGGCCAACAACAGCCCCGCGGTGGCGAACTGCCAGGGGCAGCAGGCGGCCCAGCACCTGCCCGGCGCCGTCCCGCCCGTGCAGCAGCCGCTGCAGAGCGGGGGCCCCAAGCCGGCGGCCTCGGGCAAGCAGGGCAACGTGCTGCCGCTGTGGGGCAACGAAAAGACCATGAACCTGAACCCCATGATCCTCACCAACATCCTCTCGTCGCCCTACTTTAAGGTGCAGCTCTACGAGCTCAAGACCTACCACGAAGTGGTGGACGAGATCTATTTCAAGGTGAGCCCGCGCGCCGCGCTGGCGCCGGGCCCGATTCGGTTGCGGCCCGCGCCTTTTCGCCCCTTATCTTGCGTTGAGGGATGGGAGTAAATATCGGTTATGTTGCTGAGCTGGGGGAATACAAGGCTCTGCCTGCTCTGCCTCGCCAAAGAGGCGTGTTCCGCGTCGAATTTGGAATTGCGGAGCCGTACGTTGGGTTCGAAGAGGGCGGCGTGAGCCGGGGCGGTGGGGGCGAAATGGCCGTCTGAGGGCTGCGCCTTCAGCCGGAGAGAGCGGGGAGGGCGCAGAGCCGCTGCCGGAGACCGGCCCTCCCCGCGGCGCCGAGCCGCCCGCACGCCCTGCAGCCGCGCAGGAGGGACGGTGGTGACCGTAGGTGTCTGCGTGTGGCTTTCGTTCTCAGCTCCAGGTCAGGATTCCCGCCTCTATAGCTCAGCAAACAACTTAACGAGTTCGTTTTAGTGCTTCTTCTGGCGCTAGGTAGGATATGCTGGGGAGATGAATGATCTGTATCAGGGCACCTATGTCTCGGTTCTTGTTTTGTTAGCAGGATTGAATCAGTTTTGCACCGAGGCTTCCATCAAGCCACTCTCCCAGGTAGAGGTATGCATAATTAATGCTAATCAACGCAGCCACTTTTGTTGTTCTGATTACGAGACAAAAATTTAGATAAGTCAAGGTTAGATAATTCAATTAGTCACCTGTGTTTTGGTCGTTATTGGCGTATTTTTTCAGCAGAATTCATTTTGCTTGATAATGTTATCGTGTCAGCTGGTGGGTTTCAGTGTATTTGAAGTAAATAAAATTAAAAGCAAGTGTAGCCTTTTTGTTACATTTATCCAAGCCAAATCAAGTTCCTTAAGGCACTATAATTGTGAAAAATTAACTCCATTTTTTGAGATTTTTGGCAGTTTGTGCTTACTTACGCTACTGTTTTTTCATGTGAAGACAGCATTTCTCTTCCTGTGCTCTGTCATTCGGAGCTTATTATTTATTTCTCCTAATACTTAATGTAACATGTAACGTCGGCAGCATCTTTCCAGTTAATTTACTACATGCTGCATATGTGAGAGAATCACTACTGTCTGAATGGGAAGTAGAGTTTACTTATACAGTTGATTTTTAGAGCTGAAAAAATTATGAAAGAAACATATTTTCAGAAAATTTAAGAGCTTACTCTATTTTTAAAGTGAACCCCTTCAGATGCACTAAAAAGTATTTAGTCCAATTGTCATCTTTGTACTGCTGGAGCTCAGCAGCTGTAGGTCAAATAGTTCATTTGCTTGACCTATTGGTTCATTCCAAAAGTAGTTTTATTAAATATGGGAAGAATTTTGACGTGCCATTAAAAATCTGTTTATTGATCTGATTTGTTTACTGAACTTGACAGTGACTCAAAAGAGCATGCTAAGTAAAGAGAAAACTCAGCTCTTTACTCACTCATGAGTAATGGCTGTGAGGGAGAAGAGAGCCTGATGCTGAAGGTGCTTCATTGATATTAAGAAGATTTGAATTCTCTTCATGTTTTAAGATTCCTGAATAATTGCTGTGGTTTTTTTTGTTAGTTGTTGTTTTTGTTTTTATTTTTAATGGCGTGACACCTGTCATAGCAGCTGTATTTTCAAGTGTATTTGTCTGCTTAAGAAACAAGTGGCTCTTCTATTCTAAAATTTTAGAATGCTGGGTGCTGGATTATCAGGAAGGGTGATTGTAAGGCACACAAACAGCTAGTGATAAGGACCATCTTTGAGGATCTGGATTGTGTCCGGATATTTGCATTAATTAGTTTGTAATTCTGGGCCCCTGTTTCGGTTCTGTATCTACGAAGTGCAGAACTTCCTCTGTCTTTATCCCTGACCTTAACACCAAGTGCATGTCCTCAGCTTCATTTCATCTATGTATTTCCAACAAGTTAAGCATACAAAGCAGTCTTTGTGGGATCAAAACTTTGAATAATCCTTTTTGAAATTAATATTGTTTTCAGGGTTTTGTTGTTTTAATTGATACCAGCATGTTTACATTGAATGTAATTTTAAAGGTTGAAGACTGGCATTTGGGATAGTGTTATACTTGATCCTTTGACTAAAATATAATTTTCATTTCCTGTGAGTGGCAATACTATATAACCAGAAGGGTTTCAGAAGGGTATGCAGTATTATTTACGCAGTGCTTGTGAACTTTCGTGCCAGTTGTACAGGAAGTCATAGTGGATTTTGAATTCTGCAGTATTGGCATCTCTCATATTTCCTGTTTGGCAAAGACAGCAACTGTAAAAAACCCAAACAGTTCAGTAACTTCTGCTGTTAGTGTATCTCTGATTTCATGTGATTGTGTACATATTTGGGTTTATTTCATGTATTATTAAAGAATCTTAATTTATGAAGTACTGTACAGCATGAACTCTCGTTCCCAATCCAGTGTAGGTAGCACCATTGTATTCTTTTTTGTCTTTTACATATATTTTAAGTTGATGTGTTTAGGAAATATACTTGTTTATTGAGCCAGATATTGCTTCTCTGAAATTCAGATTTTCAAATGTGGCATAGGCAGTTACATGGTTGTGAGCTTGTTTATGACTCTTACTGTCAAGTTTTATGAATGGTGTTGATTAACTGTGTTTATGCATTCATCCCTAAATGTATCTCACAAGATTTGTCTTGCACAAATTTTACTTGTTTGTACTTAGGAATCATTTTATCTAAGAACATCCTGCAGTCTAAGAGAAAAAACATTGACTTTATGTTAAAATACTACTCTTGAAAAACATACTTCTTTTGTCCTAACAGTAAGTAATAAAGAAAGGAAATCTCTAGTTCAGTTAACTAGAGAAATGAGACTTAGGAATATGAGACTGTATATTTTGACTTTTTTAGCTGTCATCTCATCAGTTATCACTAAACTTGTAAGAAGATGATTTAAATAAAGACAGTTGTTTAAATCACCCAAGGAAATAGCATTGAGGCGGTTCAGTCATAAAGTATCTGCAAGTATGTGGAGTTATTCTACAATAAGCATGGATGTTTCCTTTGGGGTTATGGGATTTGTTTGTTTTAAATTTCATTCAAGATTTTGGCTGTAATTTCTTAATGTGATAATTAAAAAAGCCATGTGCTTTGCTTTGCTTTAATGACAAAGCAGACTTGATCTTGAATTTGCTAGAAGACATTTTTTATAAATGGGTTTAGGATATCCATTGTTAAATCAGGCTTGTGTGGTCACCTGAACATTATGGAGGTTGTAATTGTAATTTTCTTTCTTCCCTCCTGTCCCCCACCTCACCCTTTCAGGTTACGCATGTTGAACCATGGGAAAAGGGCAGCAGGAAAACAGCAGGCCAGACAGGGATGTGTGGAGGGGTAAGTAGAAGTACGTGCCTTCTTAAATTTTTCTGTCTGGTAAATAACTTTCCAAAGCATAGATAAAATGTGCTTGTACATTGGCTGAGTGTCTAGATACATCATATTTTGTATAATGAGTAGATACATTTGCTTCCAAAGCTGTAGATGTAAGTAGTGGTACTTTTTCCACATAGCTTTGTTTGTAGATTTAGATTTTGTCCTGTGTTAGTTCTCATATTCTTTTGTAGGTTTGGAATAATGTGTTTGTGACTTCCTGCATCCTCACCTAATTTTCTGCTTTTGAAAGGTGCGTGGTGTTGGAACTGGAGGAATTGTGTCTACTGCTTTTTGTTTGCTCTACAAATTATTTACATTGAAGCTCACTCGTAAGCAAGTGATGGGCCTTATCACTCATACAGATCCCCATATATTAGGGCTCTTGGATTTATGTATATTAGGTAAGTGTCAATGTCCTCAACTTATGACTGGCCTAATGTGCAGAAAGCTGTACTAAAATTTTACATTATTTTTGTGCTTAAAGGTACACACAGCCACCTACAGATCTATGGGACTGGTTTGAATCCTTTCTTGATGATGAGGAGGTATGTCGGCGAGGGTAATAATTTGTTTTCTTTTGTTTCTTTTCATGTTACTACTTTAGCCTTATACATTGCTTGATAGGGTTTTCTGTAGTTTGAATGTAACAGTGTTATGCTGTTCTTTACATTATAAGTTAATTAGTGCCGAAAGCAGGTTTGAGCTGGGACCTGAGTGATTTCTCTTCGATTTTGAGGATCTAACAGATTTTTTTCATTGGTTAAGATGTTACTCTGTCAGATTTACAAAGCCATGTGGGACAGGTGTACTGAATCAGAATGCAGACAGCAGACTGTATGAATGTGTCTTCTGTGTGTTTTTTAAAATCCTAGTTACTTTTAGGTAAGGCTTAGTAAGTCATGTGAGTGCTAAATTTGTATTATCTATTTATTACTGCGATAGGGGAATTGATGCTTACATAAAAGGGTGGGAACTATTTGATAGAAAACAACATTCACCTTGGAGAATACTGCCTGAAATCTCTGTGGTTATTATTCATGTCCTGGAACAACTAAACCCAGGGTTTCTTCAGAGGAGAAGGAAAAAGCCTGAATGCTGCATAAGGTGACATTATTTCTGAAACCTTGATGTCTTTGTTAAGGGGGGAGATAAAGAGATGAGTTACTAACTGAAGAAATGTAGTAAAGAGGTTGCATTATTATGCAGTCAGATAGGAGAAAACCTTTCATATCCTAGTCCTGATTTACTGTTTGGAGAAACAATAAGGAGCTGGTGGGTGAGGTTTCTTGGGCTATGAAGTTGAATACACAGTCTGCTACATACTGCTGCAGTTTGTATTTATTTAGCAGATTTTAAATTACATCCTGAATTTAAAACTAGAACAGGAAGGATCATTTGCCATCTTCAGTGTGTCAGTAGGCATCTACTTGAAGAAATTTCAAATACTGTAGTTACAAATGATGTCCAAATACTGGTACTAAAAATAGTGTTAATTATACCTGTATCTAACTGCAATGTAGTGTATTTATTTTAAACGGCTTCTTTCATGCTAAGTATCAAAAACACTGAGCAAAGGAAACAGCTGGTAATTTCAGGTAAACCCATGCTATAGTAGAGTCTTAAGAAAAATGAAGCCAAATTGGACTCGTGCTTGAATCAGTGTAATATCCTTCTCCCCTGGGTGGGTCTAGCTGATATGAATTCTCCTCCGCTATGTTGGACTGTAATTTATGAGAAGGATGGGGGGTGGCTTCATTCTCAGGGTCCCACAAAGTCAATTCCAAGGACAGTAAAGCAGTCACAAGTACAGTGCATTGTGCAGGTCTTAACTGTTCATTACTCAAAGGATATTTTTTGGTTTATACATTTCAGTTCTTGCTGATACTGGGTATCAAGATGTGTTTATATCTTGTTGTTTAAAATATCCCACTATATTTTTGGAATTAAGTGTTTCTTTCCCAGTTGCTATCAGTAGCTTTGTGTTATGTAGAAAAACTGCTTGGGGCTGCTTAAGTTTCTTGCCAGTCCTGGTCAAGCTCAATAGGATGAAGCAAATTTTTATATATGGAATTATTTAAACCTACAGGATTTTTTTTTCCCTCCAGTTCTTAAATATGTGGAAGCAGTTCATCTTTTGTCATGCTGCTGTGAAAATCTTCCCAGGACACAGAGTTACTTTTCAAAATGCTTCTTATGTTTATTTTGTTTAACTGTACGTACTCTCCAGGTGCTACGTTTAACTCCTCTTTTTCTTCTTTAGATCTCTGCAGCGATTATATTTGGAAAAACTGTATATCTGAACACTTAAATGTGTGTGAGTGCAAGCAGTTTTACGTTCAGATTTTCTCTTCCTGTTTAGATAACAAATCTCACTTTCCTTGTGTGCTTGCACTATAGGTTTGGGACTGACAATAGCTGACTAACATGTCCTGAGCTGTGAGAGGGCATAGCAAGAAGGCCTTCATGCGGTAATGACCCTTTTCAGAGACAATGGTCATCATGGATTATGCGTTTCCAATTATTTGTTCATTTATTTATTTTTTTACATATTTCTAAATTAGAAACCTCACTGCTTCATGGCAGTTGGTTTGCTATTGCTTCCAATTCTGTTAGGATGCCATTTTGTACTAGAGGTTTTTCTATGATCATTTTTAGATAGGCAATGATGTAGTTCATAAATGATTTAGGCCACAGGGTTGGGTATGATGGTACACAGTTGTACATCCACAAAATGGAGTATTAAATGTAGTTTCAGAGGACTTCTCAACTTTGTGGCATTTAAATACTATGCAAGATCATACCATATAACCAGACTGTGTAAGGGGATTTTGCGTTAATCTCTTCATCAACAGTCCCTTACCATCCAGATGGCTGCAGGATTAGTATGTGCCTGCATGCATATATATATATAAAGTCCCATTCCCTATCTGTAACATTCTGCCAAATCTGAAGGGTGCAGAGTTTGAATTTCTCTAAGGAAATGTATTAGAATACGAGAATGAGACAAGTAAACTTTCATAATCATGAGACTTCAATAGGACAGTAATGTAGCAGCATTTTTTTTAATTAGTAGAGAATATTTTTGACCATCAGGATATTTTTTGCTTGTATTTTGCAGGACCTGGATGTGAAGGCAGGTGGGGGTTGCGTTATGACCATAGGGGAGATGCTTCGTTCCTTCCTCACTAAACTTGAATGGTTTTCCACGTTGTTTCCAAGAATTCCTGTGCCAGTCCAGAAAGCCATTGACCAGCAAATTAAAAGCAGACCTAGAAAAATCAAGAAAGATGGCAAGGAGGGGATGGAAGAAATAGACCGGCATGCAGAACGTAGACGTTCAAGGTCACATATACATTATTTTAAAAATGAATGTTAAAAGTTCAGTATTGAATGACTTATTACTAGCAACGTGTTGTCTTTTCATTGGGACAGGTTTTAAGGCAACAATTTATGGATGCTAGTGGATTAAAATAATCAGATGATATTTGGTATTTAAGATTAAATATAGGCTATGTTTGTAAATAAATTGGAGAGAGGATCTCTTCACTATTTAAGGAGGTGTTTCATATAGAATATCTTCTGTTTTAAAAGGTCTCCAAGACCAAGATCCATCAGTCCCAGGAGGTCTCCCAGAAGATCCAGAAGCAGAAGTCACCATCGGGAAGGACATGGATCATCTAGTTTTGATAGAGAACTAGAAAGAGAACGAGAACGGCAGAGATTAGAGCGCGAAGCAAAGGAGAGAGAAAAAGAAAGGCGGAGATCTCGAAGTACCGATCGCTCACTAGAGCGGAGGCGAAGCAGAAGCAGGGACAGGTACAGAAGCCGGAGTCGAAGTCGTGACAGGAAAGGAGATAGAAGAGACAGGGATAGGGAGCGAGAGAAAGAAAATGAACGGAGTCGGAAAAAAGAGCGAGATTATGATAAGGAAAGAGGTAGTGAGAGGGAAAAAGATCGATCTAGAGAAAGGTCAAAAGAAAGGAAAAGTAAGGGTGACACAGAGGAGAGAAGACACAAGGATGACAAAGATGAAAAGAAACACCGTGACGACAAGAGGGATTCCAAAAAAGAGAGAAAGCATAGTAGAAGTCGAAGCCGGGAAAGAAAGCATAGGAGTAGGAGCCGAAGCAGGAACACAGGTAAGCGCAGCAGAAGCAGGAGCAAAGAAAAATCAAGTAAACATAAAAATGAAAATAAGGAGAAGTCAAATAAACGTAGCAGAAGCAGAAGCAGAGGAAGAACAGATAGTGTTGAGAAGTCCAGGAAACGAGATCAGAGTCCCAGCAAAGAAAAATCTAGGAAGCGTAGCAGAAGCAAAGAACGTTCCCACAAACATGATCACAGTGATAGCAAGGACCATTCTGACAAACATGATCGTCGAAGGAGCCAAAGTACAGAACGGGAGAGCCAAGAAAAGCAACAGAAAAACAAAGATGAGACTGTGTGAATTCTTTCAGAAGTGGATCACATTGAATCCTATAAATGTTTGATTAAATCCTGCTTATTTTTTCTTAAAGTCGAGATTGTGCAGTAGTTGATGAGCACTCTTCTCCAACCTCCCTCTAGGCTGCAGATTGTCATTTCCTATTTTGGGTAGGGAAGTGCCTTTGTAAACCCATTCAATGCATTGACGATTTCAAACCATTTGTTTAGTTTAATTTGTAATGCAGAGATTGTTCTTGCATTTTTATTGTTCAGATGTTTCTGAAATGTACAGTCTGTACATATGTCCTGAAAATGTTTTAATTCCTTTGGCATGGTTGCCATGTTGGTTAAATTTGTATGAGGCAATAAACTGCCACTAATTATACTTTCCTTTTGTAGACGTGGAATTATGGTTTGTACCCTGAAGTTAGCATGGCTGTGCTTTCCATAATAGTATGGCTTTTAGGGATGGATCTGGAATGTGTATTATAGCGGAGATATTTATGTGCGTACAATGTACATTGAGGGCTGCAGATTTAGAACTAACATTTATGTCCACTGTACCTGCTGTTTTGTCCAAAGCTTTTAAAATGTATTATGTTGATCACCAGTGGTGTTAAATTGAGTGGACTTTCAGAGATAGTGGTTTTGATGCAAGGATTTAGATTATGTTGGGGCTTGTTTAGTAATTCTGTAGAAAGGCTACCTCAAGCGGACACTGTAAAGGTTGACAGATGAGTACTGTAGCCATCTATGCATTTTATCTGTTTGAAGAAAATCCATGTAAGCTTCCATATTTTTTTTTTAACACAATTTATCCATTTGTGGTCATTTAATGTTTTTAAGCAGATACACTCTTGTCATTTATGATAATCTTGGGCTAATAAAGGCATTTAAGATGGGAAGAGGGAGGTAGGAAGAAGAAAAATATTACAGAGGATTTCAGTTTCAAGCTTCCAAAGCATTTTTATAAGTGTAAACATTTAAAATAAGAATTAACTGATAGTGTCCTTTTTTAATTCATATTTTCTACAAATAGTAAAGATCACAGTTGTGCTGAACATTTCATCTGGCAGATTTTTTTTAAACAGATTGTTAAAAGCAAAAACCAAAATGCATTCTAGAAAAAGATCATATCATTAAAGTCCAAGTCTATTTCATAGGTTATTCTGGTGACTTGTATATTAAGTGAGGAGAACCATCTGGAATAAACTCTCAATTAATTCCTTTGTATTGATTGTCAGCTTTTCCCTGCACGTTCATTGCCAGTTAAAGAGTACTTTAGTTCCTCCACATTTTATTTTCAGATCGAGTGAAACTTTGTGTGTATAAGGGATTTTATGTAATGAGTAACTTATAACAAAGATGTAGCAAACAGAAGAAATGCTGCAGCCCCAAAATAGGAAGAATATGAAGTGGGAATCTATCATGAAGTAACCTGAGGGTAGAAATAAAATATTTTTTTGTGCCTTTTTCTGCTTCTGTGTGATGCAGGTCATCTAGGCATATTTAATTTTAAACATCCAGGGAAAACAGTGTTTTGACGTCCAACAGTATACTTCATTCCATAACATTCCAAGAAGCAAGGTTTTTTTCTTCCTGCTCTTCCTGTTTTCTGAACTGTAATAGTCTTTATCAGCATTATCCTTAGTAATCAACATTTTTTAGTACTGATGTTAGGGTTGTCTGCTTATATTTGTGTTACCTGATTTTAAATCTGACCTTGAAACAAAACTTAAGCTTCAACAAATTCATTCCCTTGCAGCATAAAACTAAAATACTGAGTTTTCATTTAAGGTTGGAGAAGAAAAGAAATACCTAATGTCTAGTAGATTACTAGAACTGTTGCTGCAGTCTGCCAAGCGATTGCATGGATTCTGTCCAAACAGTGAGGACAACTTTAATTTATCTTGTTTGTGTCTAGAGGGCTTCTTCTGGCCTTGTTCTTAACCTTCAGTTTCTGAAACAACTGTGTTCTTGGGCAGAGAGGCTGCAGAACCAGTGTTTTGTCAGGGAAAATGGATTACTGATTTCTAGTTGTTCTTTCAGGCTCTTCCTCCTCTTCTGAGACTGTTGGGCAAAACAGTGAAAGAACAGTTTATTTACAGGAAAAAATGCAGGTATTTGAGAGACAGTCTTTGACCTGAACGTGGACAAGCACTGTCTTGCTACAGAAAGGTGGTGAACGTTTTGACACAGCTTGTGCAAAGATTTGCCCATCCCAGTATCTCTTTACAAGTGCAGTAATTTCAGGACTGCTTTTATTTTTGTATTTTATAAGTAGTCCATTTTGGCCTCTGAATTTAATATGATCAATATTATCTACTTGAGTTAGCAGTGTAATGGACAGCACAATATTCACTGCCAACTGAAAATTACTTGAACCATGTCACCTCTTTAAAATTATCCTTGGGATTTACTGTTATACAGACCTTCAGTTAGTATTGAGGGTCTTTTAGTTCCTTTTTGCCTTTCTGATGCCATTTTGTTTCATGTGCCCTTCCTTAAGCAGAAGGAACTGCAGGGCTGTGGAAGCAGCTTTGATGAGCAGGGGTAAGCTAGTGGAGGTGCCAGTGCCGCCCCCTCTGCTGCAGTTGTTGCAGTGCAGTACAGCTGTGCTGGACATTCATCTCGGAGCCATTGAAAAAAATTTCTGCCAATTTTAGCTTCAGGAGCTGTGGTTGCAGAGCTCTTGTCTCTCGGTCTGTGCACTCTCTCTTCAGTTCTCAGGGTAAATGACCATGACCGAAGCACTATGAACCCGAAATTTCTGTAGTATGCCATGTGTCCGTAATAGCCTAGCTGAGATAGTTATCCTTGTGAAGCCTCACCTGTCTTGGAAATTTCCTGTGGTTCCAATGCTAAGTAGTGGAATAGTAATATTAATAGCCTCGTACAGCCTACAAGTTCCCCTCTTTAGGGGAACCTGGAGGAATTCGATGAATTCTGCTGGCTTTAGATGTTTGAGCCCTTTGCCCCACTGTGAACTGCGTGTAGCTTTAGATATGGATGACAACCAACTATTAAGCAGGGTGAAACAGCATCTTAAGTGCCACTCTTGGTGTTTTGCAATGAGGTTGTCATTGTAACCTCTTTCACTCTTCACCAGCAATAGTTAGACGTGGTAGAACACTAAATATCAGTAAATTTGGGTCAAGTCTGAAATCAGCCAAAGGGTAGATTTTTGTCAGTTCCTTCAGCGAATTGAAAACCTATCTAAGTTTTTGAGCTGTTACTTCTGTGTCAGATGCAATTAAAAACAATACGTATTTTAAATAATATATACAAATTTTTTGCAAGTGTTCATATTTGTGTAATTCCAACTAATACATCTTTACTATTATGCATTGAATTTAAATTTTCTATTAAGTAAGCATTAATGAAGTCATCTGCTGTGAAATAATTTAGGTGGTTTTAATCACCTAATTTGTTAGTCCACATGATTTTATAGATACTGCTCTGAAAGAATCCATTTTAGCATATCCATATGCTGCCTACCTCTAAGCCTTCAACAGGAATTTTCTTGGTTCTCAAGTCTTTTTTCAAGAGGCTCTGGGATTGGGTTGTTTGGGAGATTTTGGTAGGATTTTGGTTGGTTGGTTGGTTGATTGAGAATTTTATTGCTTGGGTTTTTTTTTGTTTTGTTTTGTTTCATGAAGTCCAGTGCTTCATCCAAAGTAAATGGTACAGAGTTGTCATCTATAAAAACATGACATCTAGTTGTCCTTTCCTGTGATCTGAAGTCAGCATGATCCATAAAAGTGTTGACCTCAGTCTGGAGCAAACCTGCAACCAATCCTGACCAAATACTTTAATCAGCTCAGTGAATGCCAGTGCTGTTTCACACATCAGCAGAATTAACTATTAGACAATTGTTATTAGCCAATGTCTAATGCCTGAGTAACAACACCTTGAGGTTACATACTGCCATAGTAGGTGGTATGTGTCTGGCTCTGTTTCATTGTGTTGCTTTTCCTCTGTGTTTTCCTAATTGTGTACATCTGCTACCCACTTTTTTAGAGCTGAATCAATGTGGGTTTTCTTGAAGTCATTACTCCTCTTCAGCTTTTTGCCTTTTTTTTTCCAACACATGCAAATACATTTTAATACAATTACGCTCCTCAGTGACAAAAGGGAGAGAGGGACTGATGAAAATAGTACCACAGCATTATTTTTTGTTGTGTGTAATTGAGGTGGTAAGGTCTGTATGCCAGGGAGAATTAAGAAAACATCCACCAACAGTTCAGAATGGCTTAAAGTACATTAGAGTTACTATTAGGGCATGGAATTATCAGAATTGCTTAGGTGAAAATAAGTAGTTTGGGGCTTGAATTTGGTTCCAAAAGAAACCAGTTGCTTTAAATCTATGAAAACCCAATTAAAAACTTTACACTGTGGTGACAGTGTTTGGCAATGATGTCTGCAAAGAAGAAATATTGAAATAGAACCCTCAAGGAAGAATGCTCTTTAATTTTCTTTTTTTATTAATATGAAGCCAACTTTCTATTAACTAACACAGGGCAGTTTTAAATACTGCTTCTTAAAGAAAGACTTGTTTGATAGTGACTAAACGCTGATCATGTTTTAAGAAGCAGCATGTGCTTCTTGGGCCATCTACAAGCAACTTACTCAAGCTCAAGATTCCCATGAGATTTTGCACAAGTGATCAGAAGCACTGGCTGAGATACCTAACACCTAATGTGTTCTCTGAAGAAAGGCAATTTCCCGAATCAATTGTGTCTGTTTTTATAAGCTGAAAGTAGTGATAAAAACATTATTGTCTTTGGATGCCTTTGTCCACATGAGCTTCTGAAGACTATGTTGGATTACACATGTGTTTGTAGAACCATTGACCTTAAACTTTGCTTTCAAAGTCGGCTGAAAAAGTAACCACTGTGGAGTATGAGAGAAGGTCCTGCCTGGAATAGGTCTCAGATACGGCTAGGTGTTCAGCTTTCCTGCTCCCAGTCCTCAAGCAGCTGTGAACGTTGCACCTAAGCACAAATGTGTCTTTCCAGCTTCAGGCAAAAAAGACTGAAAATAACATTTAGGGAGAATGGCGTTAGGAGTAATCTTAACATCCAGGATAGCAGTAAGTGAACAGCAGCAAAAAGGAGATCAGCCTTAGGGGGAAAAGAGTAAACTGTGATTTCTTGCCATCCCTCTGAGACAGGAGCAGAAAATAGTCCAGAACACCAAGAGAAAGTAAATGAGTGCTGAAGAATCTCTGTTTGGATTTTAAGGGCTTTTCTGGGGAACTATAGCATAGTGAAGTGAAGGCTTAATGAAGTGAAAGAAGGTTGTTATAAATGGAGGCGAGGAGAAATCAGTAGTGCTAGTAGAAATAAACAAGAGATTACAGAGGTAAATATGATGGATTTTAATGCTTATGATATACAGGACTGGTGAAGCATTTCCCTCCAATCCCAAAGATTTAATGAGCAGGAAAAGTTGGAATCATATATTCTAATATGAATTGTGATTCTTATAACTTACCTCCTTATCTGAACCAGAATTTCATCTAGATGTGTTTTGCATTGCTCTTTCCTCTATAAATAACTACAAAAGAATTTGGAAATTAAGACAATTCCAGTTACGGAATAGCAACCATCTTGAGAAATTTTTATTTCAGTGGCTGATTTGAAGTTGTTTCTAGTTGCTTACATAGGCAAATAAAACACTATCCTGCTGAAACCCAGAAGTAAGGTAGAATAGATTGAGGTAAGGCACTTTTTTTTTACTTTTTTGAAAACAGAAAGAAGTGCCACCTAGCTTCATTTGTATTGGCATGTGGGAAGGATATAAAGGATAAACCTGCGTTTTATTATGAGCTATCAAATGAGTAGTAAGTGTTGTGACCATGCATGATAGTATGCAGGCCACAATATAGGTAAGGTTTTGGGAGCTTTTTTAAATTATACATTATAAGATGGGGGAGGGGATGAGATAAACCTGCATAACTCTACCAGAGTTTCACCTTGACTATCTCTACCAGGGAGCCTTGACTATCAAATCTATATGCTATATGCATCTTATTTGAAGATGATGCAAAAATATTCTATAAACTTCATAACTTCCTTGAATTTTTAATGAATGTTCTTACCCATTCCAACAGAGCTTCCAGAACAGGTGACTGAAATGACATAAAACAGTGGTACAAGTGTTAGGTGTCAGGTTGTAAGCTGGAAAGTATTATTAGTCTGCAGTATGTAGTCCATCTACACTACTATACAATCCCATCCGATAGCAGTAGTTTTATAATGGATTAAATCCATGCCTTGGGAAAGGAAAAGTAATTTTTTCCTCTAAACAATTTTCACTTTAAAAATGTGCTTAGGAGTGATTCATTGCAGTTATTGATTTGTTTCTTTATTTAAAAAATACAGTAAAAATGCTCATTTATTTGCTTCTGTATTCTAACCATTCCTAACCTCCGAAATGAACATTAACTTTTCTGTATTCACCAGGATATGGGTGATCCAGTTACGAGGCACCTGTGTAGATAAGTGTGCCCAGACCCAAAATGCTGTTGTGAAGTTCCCATCACAGATATTGCAAGACTGCACTCATAAAGTTTACTCTGCAGTCAACACTAGAGCATAAAAATTCTATTCCATGCCACCTTTACCTGCATAATTGGATTTTTTACCTGCATAATTTGGATTACATTTTGGCCATCTAGCATGCATGGACAAAAAAAAAAAAAAAAAAAAAAAAAAAAAAAAAAAAAAAAAAAAAAAAAAAAAAAAAAAAAAATCAAATTTAAATTCTACCTGAATATATTTTCTTAGGACAAAATGTGAGCTTAGGCCCCTTGTTGGTCACTGGAGCTACCACCACAGTATAGACATCCCCACAAGGTATCCTGGTGATATCACAGTGACTCAGACCCAAGCTGGGGGTACAGCTGAAATTGCCCTTTGAACCATGTAAGTCAGCATTGTAGTTTATTTTTTCATCAGAAGCTTGCCAAAACACCCTGATGCCATTGTTGTTGAGCCTATAGAGCTTCACCCCAGAAGGGCAGCAAGCACCTAAGAAAGAAACAGTAATGAGCAAATTTTGCAAACTCACAATGTATTGTAAATTTCTAGAGTGCAATTTAAACCAGATTACTATGATTATCAGCATTTCAAGGAGAAAATTATTATTTTACAAAGCCAAAATAATTCTTGAACTGAGCTAGGAAAGTTTTATTGGAGTAATTTTATGGAGATGGAATTCAGTCATTGTTTTGCATGTTGGAATATTGTTGCTCTCACCTGGCATAAAGACCTATCTTAGAATGCCCAGAATCCTTTTGAGGTCCCTAAATTTTAATTATGCTATAGCACAATTTAAATTATAAAATATTTCTGGAGCAATATTATTAGAACTTCTCTATGTGGCCAACTGATGTCTGTCTTAAGAATAGTTCTTGATTATATGAAAATAATCCAAAGTGCATTTATTTGAAGAGGGAACTGCAGGTGTATTAGCTGTGTACTGAATTTCAGCTGTGCTATTTTTATGAGAGGAACACTACACAAAGTACATTGTATCCTGAGTGTTTTGCTTCACAATTGCATTGATGCTTTACGTACTGGAAGAATATCCCTGGTAGGTGCAGCTGGATGTCAAACCCGTCTCACTAATGGCTCTCAGAGACACTGTATAGTTGGTGCCACACGTGATACATCCCAGGAGACAGTAGGCCTGAAGGGTGTGACACTTTGCCTGTCCTTTTGGAGACTCCAGTGTTGTTATGTATGTCTGTGCACCCCTCCCAACAGACCAACTGATATTGGTTACCGACTGTGTCACCTGAGTTAGTATCATGTCATTAGGGCAACAAGGAGCTGAAAGAGAACAAAAAACAGAGAAGTGAATTCTGTTTTGTACCTGGAAAATGGAAGGTATTTGGAGGGTTGCAGGTAGAATAGTACATGATCAAGAGTAAAGGAATGAAAAAGTGCATACTTTTCAGGCATGCTGAAAAATAGTTGACTCTGCTGGCAAGCCTCTAATAGACAGAATGTCAATGTAAGATCAATTTGTCTCAAACTGTGGGTTAGAACCCTGGAATTATTATAAAATGATTGTTCACCAAGATTCTAAAAATTACTAAGATTTTTCATCAGAATGTCAGAGTAAGTCTGTAGTTTAATTAAGCAGAGTCTGTCTCTACCCCTTGAGTCACTTATTTCAGTCCAACTCTGTCTCTGTTTAAAGTCTCTTCCACTACAATGTAAAATGACTGCAGCCAAACTGCCTGTTAAAAACAGACCCTGGTGTATATTAATCTCTGTACTGGGCCTGGGGATTGTCTGGAGAGGTAGTAGAGGACAAAACCTGTTAGCAAATTAATAGCAGGAATAGAGGGTAGGATGTGCTTTAATCTGTTCTTTACACTGCTTATTTGTTGACATGGGCATTACCTCATTGCCTCTCCTGGTAATGCTAAATATCAAAATGCTGACAAGGAAGTTATGCATTGCATTAGTGGCTTATGTTATTACATTTTAGTTAGCTGTGCCAAAAGATAATTGGTTGCACTAAGACCTCTCAGTCTGAGGCAATTGCCAAATGACCCTTCCTTGTCACACACACAAACATACAGACAGGTTTACAATAAAGACATCCAGCAATACATAGTACAATGTGCACATACTGTGATTAAAAAATATCCAAAACCATAGGGTCATAGAACTATTTCAATATTTTGCTGCTAAGTATGTTGAACTATATACAATTCCCATACCTGTCTCTAAAGGGATACTGTAGCTTGGTAAGCTCTGTCCTGCTGGTGATCTTGCTATAGCACTTATGGAGAAAGCAGATCCACAGGGCAGATCCATTAGGGTACAGGAATTCCTGGTGCTTGTGCAACGCCAAAGTCCAGCCTCTCCTCTGGCAGTGACAACATACGTGGCTTCTTCATTGTTAGGTTGCCACTGCACACTGATTACAGATAGACCCTCCTTTGAGATGTTTTTAATTTCAGGACTGCAGGGAGCTGAAATATTTCTTATTAATAGTATTATTTGTGCTTTGTTTATGCATACTATATGTTACATGTGAAAATTAAATTCCAGTTAGACCTGACAAATTACTTTGGAAAAGTATATGATCTTTAAATGCTTTACTCCTGTTGAGAATTTAGAAATTGTGACAGAACAGACAACATAAGGATTTTGTGTATAAATTGTAATTCTGATTTCAAAATACTGGAGCTATCAGAAACTTTCAATACTAATTTGATATAAGTTTCCTTCTTATAGTGTATTCTTACAGACTTTCAGTTTTGGAGTTGCTGGGTTTTTTGGGTTTTAAAAGAATTTTATCAGTAAACTTAGTAAAACAGTTCAACAGTAACTTATAACTCCAGCAATGTTTTTCAACCACGAATCGCTGAATTTCTGCAGCTGAAGGAAAATGAGTGCTCACACTACCTGTCGCCACGTACTGAGGCGCACAGGAGGTGCTGCTGCCGCGGGCCTCGCTGAAGGAGTGCACGGTGATGTTGTAGGCGGTGCTGCAGCGCAGAGCCGACAGGGTGCAGGCCGTGGCCGTGTCCCTGCAGAGCACCACGCCGCTGCCGCCGGCTGCGCGCGTCTCGTACAGGTCAGCGCCTCGCACGGCAGCCCAGGTGACCCGCACCGTGTCGCTTGACATGAACACGGCCCTCAAGTCACCGGGGCAACAAGGAGCTGCGAACAGAAAAGACAGACAGGGAAACCCGACTGGGAGTGGAAAACTGGTGCAATTAAGAGCCTCGTTTCATTTATCTATGTGCTTCGTGTCTTCTCCAAAGGTGACCAGTACTGTGCAAACGGTGCAATGAATCCCAGATGTACTTCTTGAATTAATTCAGTACCACTCCTTCCAAATCGATAGAGGACATACTAGTGTTTAGCACAGACACAAGAATTATGCATATCCTTGGTTTAAAATTTTAAAAGTCTAGAGGTTAAATAACAATGTTCTCAATTTCCCATTGAACTTACTATTTTTTTCATTTTCTGAGTATGAAAATTCCCTATGAGGAAGTTGAAGTCTTTGGTACACTCTTCCTGAGGTAAAACTAAAAAATAACAAAAACCAACCAGACAGGACTAGACTTCAAATCTTATGCCAGGTCTGCATGTTAGTCATTTGTCCTTGCCTGATGATTGTGAACTGTTAAACTCTTTTCAAGTTTGTATTCGTTGTTGTTGCTCTTGACTATGCAAGTTAAATTTAATTGCAATGTGAACTGTTTCCTTTTCTCTGCCAACCTTTGTGTGTTATGACCAAAACCTGAATAAAAATAGAAGTTTAAGTCATTATCTTCCCATAAAAATGTCCAAACAGCTCTACCATAAGAACAGTTAAAGAACCCAAATGAATTTGCAGGAATATATGTATACTTACCAGTAGTGTAATTGAATACATCACCTAAAGGACTCTGCCCTGCCTTGTTATATGCAAAGACACTAATGAAATAAGTGAAACCACAGTCTGACTGGAAATGGCATTGAGTATATGATGTGTTGCAGTGCACTTCCAAGCCATCATCACTCTTCACAAAAACCACATAATAATGACCCAAACTGATGCTAGACCATGATACCAGCAAGTGACCAGGTTCATCCTCCTCAATTGATATGTTTACTGGTGCACAAGGAACTGAAAAAAATATTAAAAAAAAGTTCTCAGTAAAATTATTTTTTTCTTTCTTGACATTATACGCTTGAGGAATAAAGGAACATCAGGGATATATAGAATTATTCTACTCAGCTTGAGCAGTTGCACTGTCTTGATCAAGAAAACACCAACTTAGCTGCTTTTACAGAGGCTGCTGCTTGTATTTAGATGACAAGTGGGTATGAATTTTACAGAATAAAATAGATGCTGCCATCATGTTTTACAGAAACATCTGCTTAAAGAGCCCTCTGAACAAGAACAGTGACACTAGGCAATATTTCAAAAGGAACAGGCACAGTGTGCTCACAAATAATAGGTTTGGATGATAATTGGAATACTAGCATGAATAGCAGTTGGCATCCAAAAGTCTCTATATGTGAAAACCCTTGATATTTTTGTATAAAATTTACTGGCTGTGTCTGAGTAGAACTATCCTTTACTTAGGTTTCCTTTCTGTTGGCATTCCAAAATGCCCATTAAACTGCAAACATCATGGCTTTTGTTTAGATAACATTTACTTTCTTTCTAGTTCAGTAAAGTGCAGCTTGCTGCTATTAGAATGAATATACATGATCTAGCTGAAGCAGCGTTGGCTGAGATTACAGCCCACAGCTTAATAGTTGTCCCTTGCATAAGGCTCTCTCATCCTAGTAGATGCACCACAGAGTTGCTCACGATTGATCTCCTAATTCCTATCAAAAATCAAAATGAGGCAGGTTACATCAACTAAGTAAGCAATGTTGTGTATTTCAAGTAGCATATAATAAAAAGAAACTGCTTAGGTTTTGATTACATGGGCAGTTCATCTAATAGGTCAGGAAACAACAATCTCTGGCATGGAAATGGCACTGTAGCTGAACTAAGCAAGGTCTTGTCCTGAATATGACTGACAGTTTCTTAATTTAGTCTAGTGGTTTTACTTTGGCTGAATGTGCTTTTGTTGACCCCCTTTCTAAGAACTTCAAGCAGCCCAGAACAGTTCTGTGCTCAGAGGCAGTCCTTAATGCCATTTCCTCACAAATTTGTTCCACCCCTGCAAGCTTTTGTCACGGAAATATGAAGAATGTTTAGGCTCTTACCCCTGTGAAAGAAAAGTATATGGCGTAATTCATGAACAAAGGTCAAAAGCAGAACTATTTGAGGATCACCTGTGAATTGCATTTACATTTGAAATTAAAGTAGATATTAAAATGACATAAGCTACGTAAGAATCAGTGACACGTACTAGTTTTTAAGCTTACTGCTTCAGTAGGTTCACTGGATCCAGCATCATTAAATGCTGTGACAGACACATAATACTCCGAGCTGCACTGGAGGGATGGCACCACGCAGGAGGCAGAAGATGTGTTACACCTCAGTTTCAGGAGTCCACTGGAGACTGTCACACTGTAAGTAAAAGCTCCTTCTGTTGGCATCCAAGAGACAACAGCTCTTAAAGCACCACTGTCGAAAGCTAATTTAATGTCCACTGGGGCATTAGGACCTATGGTATATCAATTTGGAACACATAAACATAACTTAGATTAGGGCCTACAGACATGAACTCTTTCACAACTTGCAAACTAAAGGCATTTTTTTGGGTGCAAACCTTACCCTCATTCATGTTAAAATGACATTTTTAAGAAGGAATAGCTCTAGTTGACCCTGCTGAAACTCCTGCTTAATTGAATATTTGCTTCTCACAATTAGAAAAATCCTCAAAAATCAGTCTGAGCTTGTGTAACCCTTATCCAGACCTGTTCTAAGTACAGCTTTATGGTTACTGTGACGCAGATAGGAACACACAGTAACACACACAACAGGTGTTCACGTAGAGAAGAAGAAAAGAACTCTCTCGTTTATTGTTGACCTCGTATATATAGGTTTCTGGACAGTGATCAGAGATTGGACAGAGAAGTTACCACCTCTCCATCTCCACTGGTCACTTGAGAAGTCCATCAGGTGATATCTTTTCATAAAGGAATGCAAACATGATTCTTGTTTATATTACAATTCACGAGAACTGACTCCATTATACTAAAACAAATCAGAAGGCTGATTTTCAGGGACAACTCTTTAGTGACAGTAAATGGTATCTTTGCCTCAGTAATGTTCACTAAACATAGCCATGTCATCTGAGCTTTCATAAACTTTGAGATGGGGCAAAAATATGATCTGAAAATCTGCTCTGTGTATCTTTGAAAAACGTAATACAATCACACATACACATAAATACTTTCTGGTATACTGTTGCTGTGTTGTTTTTGGAATGCTGGCTTGGTTTCAGAAAAGAAAATTTCTTACGTGTTCTTTGGTTATATGTGAAATCATCTCCAGGCATCCCATTGGCATTCCAGGCATAAGCCTTGATAGTATAGAGAGTTCCTGGATCTAGATTTGTTAATATCAAGGAGGTATTGGTGGTGTTCTGCTTCAGCATTCTGCCCAAACCATCTGATCTCATGAGTGACACAGAGAACCCAGCTGCCATATGCACAGCTTTCCAGCTCACCACAATGGTGTCACAACTTGGAGAATGAGCAAACAGAATCGGAGCAGCCAGGACTGTTGAGAAAGAACAAAATTACGCTTTTGGTTTTTCAGTAGTACAGTCTGAAAAGGCCAAATTTGAAATGAATATACAGAGAAAACCATCACTAACCCTGAGAGACAAATTCAGTGACAGCAAAACCAGAAAAAACCCCAAAAAACTAATGCAAGATCAACAGAATAAATTTGGAAAGTGATTTGGTGCATCAGTTATTGTATTGCACATTTTGTGAAATGAACTCAAGTTGTACCAAAAGTGTGAAGGGCTGCATGTGTTGAAGAATGAAAATCACCAAAAAGATACTACATTTCCTGTCCTCTAAGTTTCACATTGTCTTACTATTTTATACTTTTGGTTGTTTCTTCATTTCTTCTGTTCCCTCAAGTTATGCCTTTTGTTAAAGTGAAATACATATATTCATACAAATTCTAGTGAAAATCCCAAGTGAACTTTTAACTTACTGTACCATCATAAAGTAAACCATTAATTCAGACTTTTGTCCTGGTCATTAAGTCAGATGGCTGAATTCTAGTCCTCAAAAACTGAAAGAAGAATGTGATCAGCACAATTTAAAATAAAGATTATAGTAATGCAGGATCAGTACATACATGAATGCTTTATGTTATAATAACATTACAGAATTTGAAATAAGATTTTGAAAGTCCACCTGTTTTTACTTTTCTGAAAGGTGAAGGCTGGCTTTTTCCTCCTGAATTTATAGATCTGACAGTGATTCGGTACAAGGTGGCAGGCTTCAGTCCCGTCACTGTGCCTGGAGAATGTTTTACCATAGTTTCAACGAAGGAATCTCCATCTTCTGCAGTCAGCATGTAATCAATAGCCCCAGGTACTGCTCTCCATTCCACTGTGATACTGTTGCTAAGTTTTGAATAAGCTTGGTCAATGACAGGTATAACTGGAGCTAAAATGGAAATAACGACAGAGATACTGAAGCTGGAAAACACAGTCCTGTGGAATGCTGCATGCTCTGAACATTTCACAAAGACAAAATGTAGGACAAATAGCCTACACTTTCTATGATTGATTAAAATTTAAGTTAAATGGACTTTCAGTGAACATTAACAAAATACACAGAATCTTGCAATAATCTAGACCAAATTTCATCTTTCCCTAAAAATACTCTAGTATTCTGAAATCTCTATTGTAAGACCATTATTTAACCTAGGTTGCACTGAGTGGTTGTCCTTCAAAACAAATTAACAATATTACTAACTAAAGCAATATACAAAGCAGAAGTGCATGTTTATAAAAGGCAGTCTGAAATAGGATGCTAAACCATAGGCATTTCTATATCAAAGTCACGTACAAGAATCTAGTCTGGAAGGGCTCACAGGAACTAATCTAACCCCTTTCTCAGAGCAGATATATTTAGGTATTCAATAACATGACAAATCAAATATTGTAACAATGATTTGGTGTTATGCTGTGCCATTTAGAAAGAGCTCTTCTGTACTGCAGACACAAAACTAACTACATAGTGTATTTCTTAACCACAAGTAATTTATGTTCAGAAATCAGGATTTTCACACTGAAATCAGCATTTATAAAGCAATTACACATATTGCAAGGCTGCAAAACACTCACTAGAAGACCAAAAAGGATAAAATGAAGGTACATCCCACATAAAATTAAGAAAAGGAATGCAGAAGTATTTGGGATGAAGTAGGTACCTTGAGGAAAACTCATTCATAGCAAGGCAGCCCATGTGAGATTTGAGAAACCTGAGCAACTCTTATACACGTCTATATGCTATATATTCTCTACTTGACTGTTAGGCAAGGCTTAGACCTGGGTAAGAATTTCCTGCACAGAAATTTTTATGAATTGTTACGAAAGACAAGATATTTAAACAGACTAAAACCCAAAAAATATAGTGTAGTATTTTGCTCCACAATTGTGAAAGACCCATCTGCAAATATTCCATAGGCATGGTCAGATAGAATATCTGGGACCATTTTTACAAATGGGGCAAAAGTGTGTGTCTGACTGTAGCTGACAAGAAAGTGCTTGCAGATGTTAATGGTCAGTTGAGTAGCTGCGTATTAAATTGCAAAACATTGGAAATATTTGCGCATAGGAGACTGTGCTTCTTCTGATGTGGTTTTTATTTTGGTATTTTTTGTTTGTTTGTTTTGTTTTGGTTTTGGTTTTTTGAGGGATTGTGATGGAGCTTTCTTTTGATGTTTCTTTTGTTTGTTTTTTTTTAATTATTAGAATATATGACAATTAATTGGTTGCAAATATGGGACAGTGTGAATCCCATTTGTATCACAGCTATGTAATGAACAGCAGAATTTGTTCATCTGAGTGTTCTCCCTAGTTCATACTTGTATCAAGAAATGAGTCTGAATATTTGCGTGAGTGTCCAACAGAACTGTGATGCCTAAAAATGAGATTTTTAATTTATAAAGAAATCAATGTAATTTTAAACCATGAATCAAACATGGGGAAAAAATTGTTTATAAAGCTTCTAGAACTTACAGAATATTTTATTAAAAAATCACAAGTGGATGTTCTCTTCTGACCCAGTCAAAAATAGGCAGGCAAAACCAAAATACCATTTTGAATATTTACCTGTGTTTGCTGAAAATATCTGAAAAAGAAGATGTAAGAAAATTAGAAATACAATGTGACGTATTTTATTTTGAAAACTAAAAATCCAAAAATGTTAGTAACAACAACCTAAAATCCTATGCTTATTAACACATTTTACTGATACGATGTATTTGCTCAGATTCTTTAAGCATGGAAAGAGTGCACAACCAATGAGATTTGGTACAGGAATGCAGAATGTATTGCTTCTGCATTTCCCCTCCGAACCTGCCTATTAATCCCGTTTGCAGTTGTTGACACACTTTGAAAGTATTTTTCAGTCATATATAAACAGTGCAACGCTGTGACAGTAACGAAGTACCGATGTGGAAGCGGATGTCTGATAGTGCCCCACCCTAGGTTTTAGTTTACTTTTCCGAAGAGTGCAGTATCGTCGCTAAAAGTAGCTTTACAGCAAGTAAGTAGCACTCACCATTTCTAGGTAGCTGAGAAGCACTCCAGTAAACGCTAAGGATTTACTTTTTGCACTGTACATCTTGTCAGAGCTCCGTTCCGTCTTCACAGGGGCGAGCCGAGGCCGGTGCCCGGCGCTGCTCCCCAGCCGGGCTGTCGCTGTCGCTGTCGCTGTCGGGGGAAGGCAGGGCGCGCTGGGCTCCTCCCCGCTGATCACCGCTGGACAGCGGCCACCAAGCCCTGGTGGCACAGGGCCACCACGGCATGGCTGCTGGGGGTCTCTTCCCTTCTCCTGTAGGCTGCAGATTCTGTACGGTTTATACGAGACTCACAAAATAATTAAGCTAAATGAAATTTGATCTTCGGCTCATTGTCTATTGCATTTTTGCCCGCTCACAAGGATTTTTTTTCTGTCGGGAATGATGCCCTCATTGCACTCCCCTTTGAACGGCATACCGCCGTACAGACTGGGAACTAACTATTATTCCTCATACCTGGCGTTGTGGAAAGAGAAGTTTTCCTTGCATTCCTTCGTATTCGTTCCAGCTGCTGGTTCCCCTTTGAGAACACGACTTTCTTTATGTCTTCAAACTGTAACTTCGGACAGACGATTATAGGCGTCAGCAGCCGCTCGACAGTATTTTCCTTGGCGTTTTACACGCGGGAGCCTGGGGCCCGGTTTCGTGAGGGAGACCCGGGTTTCACTCGAGGGGACCCGGGCGCGAGGGCAGGTTTGGGGAGCCAGCCCGGCCGGGCGGTCTCCAGCTGCCCCCTTCTCCCCACACCCGGCCAGGGGCCGCCTCGGGGGTCGGGAGCGGCTCCCGCCATCCCGGGCTCACCTGAGCAGCAGGTGGCTCCTTCCTCAGGGGCGAGCCCTCGTCACCGGGCTCTTCCCCAGTGGCAATTTCGGACCCCGTGGGGGCAGACGAAGAGGGCCCAGCCCCCGGAGCGCTGGTCCGGGCTCCTGAGGGGCTGACCCCGGCCGGCAGGAGCCGCCCCGCCCGGGATCGGGCTGCGCGCTCCGCCGCCGCCCCTTGAAGAGGGAGGGGGAGGCCGCGCTGCCAGGCGGGGCTGGCAGCAAGATGGCGCCGGCGGTGCAGGGGCTGAAGAGCTTCGTGTGGCAGAGTGAGTGACTGTGGGGCTCCTTCCCCGCGGCGGGAGCGCCCTGGGCCGTTCGGTGGACTCGGGCCGGCCGGGGGCCTCCGCTGCTGAGGCGCCGGCTCCGCGTGGTCCCGTGCGTCGGGTCGGGGGTGCCCGCCCAGGTGGGTCTGGGGCCGCTCCCGACGTGGCCGGAGCCGCGCTGCGGGTCGGAGCTGGGGCGGCCGAGCGGGGTTGGGGTCGGGCCCGGGCTTCTCTGGGCTGCCGTGTCCGGCGGAGGCTGTCTGTGGGTGACGGCTTCTCCCGGCTCTTACAGGTGAGAGCCGGCTGCCCCGGCTGGCGACGTTGCTGCGGGTGTCCGCAGTGACAGCGCTGCAGAGACGCTTGTGTCCTTTTCCGTGATAAGGGCGAGCTCCGCAAGCTACAGCCCGCCCGACGCGCTCTCGGAGAGCCTAAACTTAACTCGGCTCTTCAAGCGCTTCTCTGTTACCTCCGAGCTGCTGCTTTCGGAGGGTGCTCCCGCCCCAGCAGGGGCTCTCCGCGCTCTCTCACGGAGCGGCGCTTCCCAGGTTGTGTTAGGCTTCACGGTTTTCGGTAGAAAAAGCTGAAGGTGTTCCCAGGTAGGCTTACAAATGAACTGCAGATTTTTATCTCCGTGTTTTGGAGCAGGTTCTGCTGGTGTTTGTTACAGAAAATGAAGTTGAAACTGCTCCCTTCCTTGCTGGAGTAGAAAGGCTCATAGTATTTCAGGTAGTGTGAGACCTTTGGGGAAAAGGCATTAGCAGCCACCTCACCCCGAGCTTAATTGTACTGGGGTTGTGACTCCATGAGCTGCTCAGCCAGCCTGGCGACTGTCACTGAAATGGGAAGGTCCTGCTGCCGTCTTGTTTTCATTTTTCTCGTCTGCCTCCCCCTGAAAGCTGTTTGTTTGTGTCACTAGACGTGAAAAGCAGGCTGTCCCTCTGGAGTTCGGTCCGCAATTGCTGGCAGCTGTACCCTGTCTGTATGAATTAGATAGCTTTATTTAAAACTTAACCTTTAGAAATCCCCACTTTTGCTGCTATGCTTATCCTGCTGTCTTGCTCTGTTATTTGGGCCTATGACTGTAAAGCCAATATTTTGTCCTGAGATATTTTAGAGGAAGATTTGGACCTTAAGAGGGAATAATGTGGTCAAAGCATAAGTGTGTCATTAAGGGCCATAAAGACTTTTCAAAAGTGAGGAACAAAGATTAGAGTGACAGTGAAGCAGTGTGAATAATGAAACGTTTATATTGCAAGATTAGTTAAGAGGAACTTCTGAAATGGATGCTTTGTTAGTCAGCTAGTTCCTCTTGTCTTTCCAAGACAACAACAATGAAAATTGATGAACTCAGTTTTACACATTGTCTGGCACTTTTTAAATGGGTAACAGAAGGTCATAAACTGCTGCTTCCTGTTGTTTCAGCAAAAGTTGGGGTTTTTATTAAGGATGAGTTGTCTGAAAATAGTGATGCTGATGCTTTATGTAGTAGCTTGTATAAATAAGTGTCTTGTTCCTGCTCCGTAAATAGGGTTAAAAGTTACACCTGTGGTGTGTGGATTTGAAGCAGAAATGTGTGGAAGAATTAATTCACACAAGTGTGTAGTCAGTTAAGGTCACAGTTATGAGGACAGAGAAAGCTACTTGGATTTAGGAGACAGTAGTTCCTGTGGATAAAATCATGAAATTCAGAGAGCTGCTGTATATAGTTAATCTCTAAATGAAGTCTTTTCCATGAGGAATTCTGTCTTTTAATTGTTTTTCACGACTTTAAATTTTTTGTAGACTCGTATAATATGAGTTCTAGCCCAGCTATAGGTAGTGATCTTAATTTTTTAAATGATTCAGTATTTTTGCAATTCTGTTTTTTTGTAGCACTTGCTTAGCAGTCCTTTCTTCAGGAAGTGTGTTATAAATGGGTCATTAATTTTGCCAAGGTGTGGTTTGCTTATTTTTTTTTTTTTCCACACAGGCATTTGGCAGCCTGCTGTTCTGTCAGGGTTGTGTATAGTTCTCTCTTAGATTGTAAAGTAAAGGTAGAAGAAAAAAGCTGTTGTAAAGGAACTGAATGTATTCAGAGAAGACAAAATCTGAAAAGGTATTTAGGATGTATGGATGGTATAAAATCTGTGAGAATAAAATTAAAGCCTGGACAAAAATGGAGCACTAACCTGGGTTTGATTTTGGTGTGTGCAGAATGCTTGCAGGAGAAAAAATATTTTGAGAGCCTTTAAACAACTGTAGGCCAATTATTTGGGTGAAGCAGCTGCAGGTTGAGGGCAAAATAAATAACAGTTGGAATACTGCAGGGGCAAGTACACGGTATCTGGTACACTGATAGCTTGGAATAAACTTTCATTTTACTATGGGAGAAAACAGACTTCTATTCTTTAATTGCAGAAATGAGGTTCAAGACCGTCAAATTATGCATTTGTATATTCTGGTGTCTTTTATAGGCAAATAATGTAGAAAAATTATATTTGAGTTGTTGGGCACTCAGTTTATTGAAAGGAATTCTGTGTAATGCTCAAGAGTAATTAACTGGTGTGTTCTCAGAAAATATGAATGTTAATAAAATTTTCACATGGTTAAAAATTTGGTCTGTGTACAGACCTAGAAACGCAGCTTCTAGGGCAGGGACAGCTTGTGGTGAAGAATTTTAAGTGGGTATTTATCAGTATGCTTTTATTATTATTATTTTTATTTTTAGGGGTCTGAACATCTGATACTAAATGGATTAATTATTTTGTTTGTTTCTTAGTAACAGTTTAATTCCTCTAACTGGTAAACTGTTTCTGCTTACAGAGCTGAAATCAGCAATATTTGATGACTTTAGCAAAGAGGAAGAATGGAAGGTACAGTTTTGTTAAAATTTTTATAGGAATTCTGTCATCACTTGAACAAGAAGTCTGTATCACCGAGTAGAGAACAAATACATAAAATTAATGTCTGGCATTTTCACTTAAGATTGTTTTCTGTGCAAGTAATAGATTTTACTTTTGGTAACTCAGATCTCTGTATAATACATATTGAAAAATCTAGGGGCTAATGCAGGAGGAACAAATGGTTAGTAGTCTTTTTTTAATTAGTTGTAAAGAAAAATTAGAAACTGTGTGTATCTTCACTTTCTGTTTGAAAGACTTGTACTTTATTAATTTCAAAATTTACACTGCACTGCAGTACATGTGGAGCAGTAGTCAGCAGTAGGATACCTGTTAGAACTGCTTAAGCTATAAAAGAGTTTTAAAATAAATACAGATACATTTGAACAAGCCATGGGGTAAATTAGCAGGAATTCAAAAGGCTTGTGTCCAAGTGAAACTTTCAAAGTACTTTCTAGTATGAGTAATGGGAACAAAGCTCATATTTAAGATGGAGCTCATCCTTGGAAATCCTGTACATTAAGAGCTGCCTTCTGATATTAATTTTCCCCTGCAATGCTGTTGTATGCAGGTAATGAAAAAAAAATAGAGTGATAAAATAGTTTTAGCTTCAAACTTCTATGGCAAATTGTTGAGGAAATTACATGGGTAAATGATTAATTTATCTAAATACTTGTGTGTTCTTTTAAATATGTTTAGATAATGCTTTTAGATGATTACACTACTAAATTACTGTCATTGTGCTGCAAAATGACTGATCTACTGGCAGAGGGTGTCACAGGTAAGCATAATTTCTATTAATACACCAATGGCAATATCCTGGTAAGAAAAGGAGAAAAACTGAAATTGATAGTACCCTTGCAAGAAATGATCTTTATTTGGTTGATGAAGACAAGTAGTTATGGGATATTAAAACAGTAGACTTTCAGGCTTCTGCAGTAATTAGTCAATTGTGATGGGGTTTTTTTTTAATGAAAAAACCAACCGTTTCTCTGCCTGAAAGCTCAAATCCCCCTTTAAAATATTTTTTTCTAAAGGTTGCTCTAAGGAATTTTTTGTTTGATTGGGGATTCTTTTTGGGTTTTTGTGCTTTTAGATTTTTTTTTTGTTTGCTTGTTGTGGTGGTTTTTGGTTTGGGGTTTTTGCTGTGCTCTTTTGGGGAGGAGGGAATGGGTGTTTGTTTGTTTATGCCTATTTTTGAAATTGAAATAAATTACCAAAATGTAAATGGACTAGTTTTCATTAGCTTTAGGTCTAGATTTTCTGAAACAGTTCTGTAAGAGGGCATTGTTTAGACTTGGTTATTTATTCCACGATACTATTCTTATTCCTGTTATGCAGCATAACATGATTATTCTGGAAATATAATAGTAGAGCTGTATCAATTTTGCTTGTTGTTATGTATTTTAAGTCATAAGTGCTACTTATCCTTTGTGAGAAACTTTTGGTGAGCATGTATCCTCTTCATCAAGAAGAAACCTTTTATTTTTAGTGAGCACACTGCTGAAAGGAATCTGTCTTTCCACATCCAGATGTATGACATTACTTATCTTCCTTGTTCCTCCCCCACAAAATTCATGAGCCACAAAAATATCTCTGCATTCTCAATCTAGTGTATTGTAACACTATGCAGTAATGACTTTATTAAACAGAGAAAAACAACAGATGAGTGAAGCTGATTTGCTGAGAATGTCTTAATTTGTGCCTGCAATTATGTTGATACAGAGTAATTGCCCAGGAAACAGGCAAACAAAGGACAGAAGAGGCTGTAGTCCAAAATGATGCCCTGAGAGTTTCTCTGTCCCTCTTCTTTCAGTGTACTAGAAAAAGAACTCCCTTGCCAAGAGAGTTCCTACTGGGCCCCATAGTTGGAGAATGTTTGCATTGCCATTCTGTTGTAGATGTGTAGAATACCTAGGAAGAGTTTCTCAACTCTGTCTAGTTGTCACTAGACTGAGAGTTGAGAAAGTCTTGTGAAAACCTTCTGTTTATAAAATAACAAGGAAATCAATCAAGGCTCTTGGCAGAAGGGACATCCTTACCTCTAGTATTGTGGACAACTTGATTGTGCTTTCTTTATTTTTATCAACTCTATACTAACGTATGTGCAGTGTTTTCCTTAAAGATGTGTGATGTTGCTAATTAGAAAAATGTAATATCTTTTATTTTACAGTGGTGGAGAATGTATATAAGAACCGTGAGCCTGTCCCACATATGAAGGCAATATATTTAATAACTCCCACCAAAAGGTTAGTATTTTAAAGTGTTGCAAGATTTTTCGAACTGAAAAAAAAGCTTATTTTAAAATGTTTATTTTCTGCGTACAACTACAAAGTACTTAACTTCTGCATTTTCTGTGATATTCCCCTGTGTGATGCATATTTTCCCAAGGTCAAAAGACAATGTAGTCCCACCCTGGAATATGTTTCAAACGTGTACTTGGTGTTCAATGTAGGCACTGTATCATTGCTTAGAAATGGTGATCTCACTGAAAGAGATACTGTATCACTGTCCTGGTTTAGGGCAAATTTAGGAGGAAACTTCCGAAGAGGGGAAAAGATTTCCTTGGAGAAAAGTGAAAAAAACCTGTTTATTTAACAAGCAAAGTATTCACAGACATGGAAAAATGAATAATATTACACAATGGAAGCTCTCGTTGTTCTGAAGAGAAGGCCAAGTCCTTGCCGTGGGGGTGGCTCGGCTGGCTCGGGCTCTCATCGCTCCCCTGTGCCGGACAATGCCGTGAGCTCCGCCCTTCTGGGTTTTCGGTCCCAAAGAAAAACCATAGTCCGGGCAGCTTCTGTGCCTCAGCTAGCTGAAGAATCCGAACTGCAAAGCCAAGGAGAGCTCTGTCCCGCTGTGTGTCCGCAGCCCGGGAGCGGGGGAGCGGGTGCAGCCTCTGCAAACAAACCGAGCGCTCCTTCTGCCCCTTGGCTCTCGGAACCTGCCTTAAAGGCGCGGAGCTCAATATCCAGCATAAACAGAGCACCCGGCTGGGGCAGCGAGCATCATAAAGTCACCCCAGGACAATCACATAATGATGCAATGCATTGAAAAATAGAGTTCAATAATAGTATTCAATTAGTAATCTCTAATAAGAGATTACTGTTGCTTCCTAAAAATTCTTGAGAGAATAAACCTCAGCACTGTTACAGCTGGAACATGATGCAAATACTGAGGTGTGTGTGCTTCCTGAAATGACCTTGGTGCATGACTGACCATCTGTAACTGCTTGTTATTCTTCGTCTGGAATTTAAAATCTTAAACTTCCGTGTTTTCTTGTATGTTGAACTGCAGTATTCCTAATTGGGACTTGGTAATAGGGCAGGAGGAGAGGAGGGAGAAGCTTTATCTGGTATGTGTAGAAAGGCAAAACTCTGACATGATGTTTTTGGGATTTTTTCCCCTTATTTTTTTCCCCCCTTAAGTCTGTAGATGGACTGATTGGTGACTTCATCACTAAATCATCCAGCAGATACAAAGCAGCATACGTGTATTTCACTGACTGTAAGTAAGCTTTTGGGTTGTAGTTTGGTTACTTTATGCTCGCTTCTCTTGTCTGTAGTTGAGAAAATGAAAAGTTTGGGCCCTGTCTCTTGCAATGAAGTTTGAGACTCGAGTCATTAAACATATATCTGGGTTGCCAGGCTGTGGTCACCATGCTGTGTGGCAATAGTAATTTCTTTAACAATTATGAAACAGTCTTGATTGTTCTCCACCTCTGCTTTTAATTTAGGTTATGTAGTTTTATTTTAAAATATTCCAGTCCTCTCCTGTATTGGAGTGTGGAGGAAGACAAGTCAAACTATATATCTCTACATAAACGAAATAGTACTAAAAATGTAATGAGGACTTTCTGCAAGAGCTGTGTTTGTAATTGGTTGCTTCAGGTAGTTCCTTCAGACCTGTGAGCCAGCTTTTTCCCTTCCCTGAAAGAAGGGGCCTACTTAGCCCTTGCATGCACGACATAAATTGTGTGGCAGAGAACGAGGTTAATGACTGCACATGCCCCTTCAGGCAGCCAGTGTGTCTAAAATGGTGTGTAAAGAGGGGAAAACAAAACCCCAAATGTGCTGCTGAAGGCAGAGACTGAGGTGTGGATGAAACTGCCTTGTGGATTGTGTGTATCTGCTACTGGATGTTCTCAAAGCAGTATTAAATTACTATCCAAATTCTTGGTTTCTTGTTTAATTTCATGCTGAAGCAGAAGTTCTTGTTCTGGAAAAGTACTGCTGTCTTGCTGTATGTTCCTTGGTTGCGAGTGGGCAAGCTTTCAGTTTGAGTACTTGCCAAAACTTTTCCAGTTGATAGCTCCTGAGTTAGAGGAATAACTTTGTCACTTCCAAGTCTGTGTAGTATTTGTGTAATCCATGTATTCTTCAAATTCAGTTTCTAGACTGGGATCTAATATAGCCTGGAAGTGTGGTGGAACACCTTAGAGATATATAATTAAATTCCATATTTCTGTGTTTTGCTCTTAGATGTGTACACGTGATTTCTTTTTGTAGCTTTCGAAATGTTTTTTTTTTTTCTTCCTAGTGGCAAGAAATAGCAGAAACGTTTACTTTGTTAGAATCTACATCCGTCACAGTTGCAGACTGCTAAGGAGTGTTCAACAACCTTTGGCTTGCAAAAAGCCAGTATAAATTCAGCAGTAGTACTTCTCAAAAAAAATCTCAAACAAAATACTGATTATATGATCTATTTCACTTTAGGAAGAGTAGAAAGATTTTTTTTTTATATATTTTATGGTTAATTGGGTCTTAATTTAGAAATGTCTGCTCTGAATACTGCATGCTCATAAGTGAGCTGACAGCTGGAATAATACAAATTATTTATACTTAGTCTCTTTTTTCTCTAGTTTGTCCTGACAGTCTCTTCAATAAAATTAAGGCTTCATGTGCAAGATCAATAAAGAGATGCAAGGAGATCAACATTTCCTTCTTCCCTTATGAGTCTCAGGTAAGATTAATTCTTAACAATAGTCTGGATGATTATTTTCAAGTGCTACTGACCTTTTAGAAAACAATGAAATAGAATGTAGCTTTTGACTGAAAAACACTCTGTGAGATATTTCGGTTTGTGCACATTTCCAGTGCTTGCTTACATTTTCAGATGAAAAGAAATGCTCTTGTATTCAAAGGTTTACTCTTTTCACTTGGCCTCTGCAAGACTTGATGTCAGTTGCAATAGGGAGGTTCAAGAAAGAATCTGTTGCCTAAGAGCCGACAAGTATTCTGATTGGTCTTTAGTAAGTTCATTACTGCTGAACCTGAGCCTTTACTTTGATAGGATGGGTAGGTTGGTGCATAGGAATAGGAGTAGGAAGGACATGGTAAAAGTCAGGAAAGGAGACAAATGGACTAAGAACTGAAGGGGAGTGGAACAAAAGCTACTACAACTTGACAGGCTTTTCAGTGAGAGGAGAACATGGAAATCCTGTTTACTCAATTTAAGATCTGTGCTACAAGTGAAAACAATGGGTGTTTTCCATGTGCAGCCACACAGTGGGTGTTGTGCTGAGAAAGAATTTGTTGCTCATGCCCTTCATCAGACACAGAGGACTGAAATGCACGCTGATACTCATAAAGATGGTGAAGCCTCCAAGCTCTGCCAGTGCTGGGAGCTGGAGAACTAACCACAAGTGTTTCCCATGTCAGACATCAACATATCAAGGGCGGCAACACTGTATACCAAGTGGCAGGTGAATATAGGTGAGATTGCTGCCAGCCCTGTCTCACTGTGGTGCAGTTTGCTGGTTTATATTTTATTATAAAGGATTCTTTATTATTTTGGTTGAGGATCCATCAGGGGATAATGGTGTAGTGATAATGATCCATCAGAGTATGGCGGCCTGTTTGTTTGCTTTCCATTGAGGCTGATGTTTACAAGTTTTGTTTCAAGCTGGGTTTTTTTTTTTTTTTCCAAGCTTCTAAAGCTGCTTTTCTCTATCAAATAAAATGTGTGAAAATGTTGTGGTCATAGTTCTCTGGAGGACTCCCCATGAAAGCAGAAATCAGGACTACTTTTCTGAAATTGAAAATAAGCAGTACGTAGGCTGGGCACCACTCTTCTTGTTTTTACTGTAGTTTTGTATTCGCAGTATCTGGGATTGTGAGAACCTTTTGAATCCTTAGCAGAGGAATAGTATTAACTGGTCTGCCTGCTTTCTGGGATGCTAAGAGTAAATAATCAGGCTGAGCTCTGGGCAAAGTCCAGGTGATTATCTACTAGAGTGAAGCAAACACCTTTATCAGGATGGACGTTCTTCTTTGGCTCTGTAGTTACAGAGTCCATCTGAAGCTAGAGAAAATCCATTTAGTGACAATAGGATTGTTCTCATGTTTACATTCCGTATATAAAACTGTTGAAAAAGCCTTTCATCTCTGTAGTACTAAGCTGTTTTAATCAAGATTTAATGCATTTAAAGAATTTCAACTATTGAAGGTAAATTCTTCATATTAAAAGCAGATACAATATGTAAGATTTAATTTTAAACCAATTTAACCTTGATACCTTCTGTGATCATTCTGATATTGCTCTTTGTACAGCTCTGTACAAGACACTGATGGATGTTTAGTTCCTTCCTTCCATCCTTCCTTCTGTCCTCGAAGCAATTTGAAAAATAGAGTAATTTATGTAGGAGAGTAATAGGGAAAAAGTCTGAGAGCAAGAAGATGACCTCAGCAGGGATAGAGCAATGAAGTGTGGGTTTGTTTGTGTTTTATTTTTTCTTAAATGTCCTATATATGACTTTTTCTTGCAGCATATAGTTTTAAATTATTAGCAAACTTTTTGCCTGGTGTTTTGGCAATCTGCAAGTTAGGTCCTTTTTTCTCGCTTGTGTTTTACCATAGGTATTTACTCTCAACATCCCAGATGCATTCTACCGCTGCTACAGTCCCACTCTGGCCAAGACAAAGGATAAAGATGCTGTACTGCAAGTCATGGCTGAACAAATTGTTACCTTGTGTGCCACACTCGATGAGAATCCAGGAGTACGATATAAAAGGTGGGGCAAAATTAGTGTTTAATATTAATTGCTTTCACTTCTAGGGCTTACCACATTATTTGGTCATAAATTGAGGCTGCAGCATGGTTTGATTTTTTTTTTTTTTTTTTTTCCCTCTTGTGGTTGTGGATTAATTGTTTTTAATCCCCAAGTCTGAAATATGGAATGATAGGAATTTGTGAAGTGTAGGCGGAGCAGTGTTTTTCTGTCTACCTTCATGTAACAGTACTTGCTATACCCTGTCTTGTTCTGAATGGGTTGTTTCATGTCTTGTCAGTAGGGTGACACTGATGTACTGCATTCTTGTGTGCCACATGCATAATCCCGTAACAGAACTGCTGCTGTTTGGCCATTTGCAGCTCTGCTTGGCACCAAGAAATTCAGAAATTGCTGTGGCACATGGGATCAGGATTTATTTTAGTAGAGATATTGAGAAGAATGCCTCTTCTGAGCTTTGAAAGGGATTTACTATCTTTGAAGTCAAAGTAGGTTCTGAAATTGTATTCAAGGACTGCATTCTGTGGTGTAATGTGAAGTGGTGTCTTATTCTCTGCAACAGTAACAAATAATTGCTTGACTGTTTTTTTTCCCCTGTTCTTTCTTTTTTTCTTGTTTCCTGCCTCTGAGTGAAAATTTAGGTGCTGGGCCATGTGCCAGCTAATGCCAGTCTTGGCTGAAACTGTTTCTGCTGTGTGAAATACCTGAAGCATTCAAAGAGTGAAGTCGTAATGTAAAAGAGAAAATATGTTGGAAATACTTAGAATGGAGTTCAGAAACTCGTGAAAGCAGAAGATAAATCTAGGGAGTTTTCTGTTTTAAAGGTAGCATTTTAGGCTTCTGATGAATAAGTTATTTTTGCATGCGTTACTTTTTTCCAGTGGACCATCTGACAGAGCCAGCAAACTTGCACAACTTGTTGAAAAAACTCTTGAAAACTACTACAAAACAGATGAGAAAAGCCAAATAAAGGTAGAAAGTGAACTGTGTTTGATTTTTTTTTTTTTTTTTTTTTTTTTTTTTTTTTTTTATTTTGGTAAGTCTGGGAAAAAAATCTTTGGAGTATTCTTCAATAATTAAGTTCTACAAATATAGATCTTTTTTAATAATAAATGCAACTAGTTTCCATTTGGTTGTTTCTGTGTGTGAAAGCAATGTAGAAGTAATAACTGTTGGAGTAAAGCTGTATTTGTGTGATCAAACTGATTTTATTTGAAAAATTAGCCCATTAGCCCTGTGATAACGTAGGGGGATGCTACAAACCTGAAGACCAGTGGATAAATGTTGTTTCAATATCACTTTCCATAAGGCTCTGTGTAGAAGGGGCTTCCTGCAGAATTGAAATGTTTCCCCTGAAGGGATTTGTTGTCCACAAAGGTACAACTGTTCATATAAATAATGGTTTTGATCTGTCACTACAAATAAGGCCTGCTTAGGGCAGATACTTAAGCACAAAAGCATGGGGTAAACCATTCTGACTTTGACTTTGTCCTTTGCTACTGAAATAAATGTGCCTGCTGCTACTGCCACTTCCCTAAAATCCAAAATGAAACTTTCAGTTGCATGTTTGGAGGTCTTTTTCTGTATTGCAGCTCTATCTGATCTGCAATACAAACAATGAAGTTATCTATTAAATCTCTGGGCAGCCTTTTTTGGGTTTTGTTTGTTTTTCTTTCACATTTTTTGTTCACTAGATGAACAAAATTCAGATTTCTGAGTGTACTGCACTGGGCTAAGAGCATTGCCTTAAAGTTATGTTATATAATAATATATAATTAAAATGTTCAAACACTTGGACTGTAGTGCAGTGTTTTTCAGTTATTTTTCTAAAAATATCTGCAGTGCTGTGACTTAATAGATTTAACATACATTAACTTTGCACTGTATGTCTTAACTTTGTGTTTGTTTGATGGCTTTCTAGGCTAAAACCCACTCTCAACTAATAATAATTGATCGTGGCTTTGACCCAGTATCAACTGTACTCCATGAGCTCACCTTCCAGGCAATGGCATATGATCTGCTACCCATTGAAAATGATACTTACAAGCAAGTACTTAAAAAAACCCCCAAAACTAGTTTATTCTTCATTATAAAATCCCTGAAATTGTTTAGCTCAATTGCACTATGGCAATATTAGCAGTATTATATTGCATAATGGTTGCTTCATTTCTTGTTAGTCTTTCCTCTTGGGTTTGTAACTTCATCTTTTTATTGACTTCCTCCCTTAGTTGAGATCAGGTAGGGTCTAATTGGCATTTTTGCTAAGTTTTGAGGCCAACAAATTGCATCTTTTAACAACTAAGAACCTTGTACTACTCTTGAAGTAAAGCCTTGGGGAGGGCACATTGAGATTCTTTAGATTTTCTTTCACATTCTCAAGTTTTTTGGCATAACAAGACAAGCAATATTACTAATTGAAGGCTGAGAAAAAGCTAGGTTGTTTTTCAGGAATTCTCACTTTTATAGCTCCAATAATTTAGTTTGTGTAGTGTTTAAAATTTATCTGTTTTATTGTAGACTCATTTAAATCAGTCATACTCAGTTTATAAGCGCTGCTTGGAGTAATGTCATGTAAATTTGGTTAAGTTATGTCCTTTGCTGCCCGATTGTTCTGACAACAAAGATATTGGTAGCACTTTGCTTTCTGATGACCCACTACAGCAAATGAGACCTGATAGCCTCATTGTTTAGCAAAGCAACAGGAATATGTACTTTCAGTCAGAAGCACTGGGTGAAGATTTTAATAGAAAGTTCAGAGTTCTATGAATCTGGGTTTGATTGCTGGCTGTGAAGATGTAGCATAGTATGTTTTCTAGGTAGTCACGATCTGACTTGCATCATTAATCTTGTAATTATTTTTAATTCTTTTGCTTTCTGGCAATCTGCACTGTGTAAGTTTCTGTATATGTGAAAATATTGCGTGGCATGATTGCTGTCTTGTTCTAGGTTTATTGGTGTTTATAGTCGCATAATAGCTGCTCTGTAATGCTGTGCAGCAGTTTCTTTTATATGTGAACTACTTTGTCCTGCTTAGCATTTTGTTGGTGAATGTCTTTATTTTCCTTTAGTTATGAAGTCTTATAGTACATAAGTACTGTAAGTGCAGAGAAAGCTGCACTTGGCAGTTGCCGTGTGTATTACTTTGTGCAGTTTGCATTTGAAACCAAAGGGAGGTTGACATTGAAAACTGAGGAGAAATTGAGGTGCATGTAAATGTGTGTTTAAAACTCTAGTTACTGTTGGTTGAAAAGAATGTCCACAAGGTATTGCCCCAAAGAATCTTTCTAAAATTCATCTGCTGCTTCTGTGCTAAAATATGTAATCTGTAAAATCCTTCTGTAAATTGTATTTTGTCAGGCAATAGCTTGGTTTGTATATTTAAACCCTTTATCTATTACTGCTGTTATCATTTATATTGATTAAACTGTTACAAGTAGTACTATAATAAGTGATGAGAATTTGGGGACACCCAAACTCCAAATAATTGTCTGAATTTTCTCTTGGAAGATACAAAACAGAAGGCTCTGGTGGGAAGGAGAAGGAGGCAATTTTGGAAGAAGATGATGACCTGTGGGTGAAGATGCGGCACAAGCATATTGCAGATGTGATAGAGTATGTGAATAAATACCAAAGTCACCTGGTTGGTTTCTTTGAGAGGGAGGGTGTTTGAGCTATTCAGTGGGAGTACAGGCAGTAATGAACCTGGTTTGCAATACAGATTGGATTCAGTTAAGTATTTAATGAGAGGAAGAAATTGTGCTTCAAAAATACAGTATGTACCCATGTAGGGAGTTATACTAATGCTACTTGCAGTTCTTGAGATAAATGGAAATCAAGTCATTTCCTGGCAAGTATTTTCAAATATTTTAAATCTGAATGGATTATTTTGTATGCAGTACTACCAAGCTACTGCATCAAATGATGTTATGAAGATACCGCAAATAGAATGTTTTCTATTTCCTTTGTTAAAAAAATCACTCTTTTCTCTGAAGATAGATATGTATTTACTTTCATTCAGAAGTTCTTGTTGCACAGTTAAGATTTTAAGAGATGATTTAAGAACTTGTGCTGTTGCCTTTCATTATTTTCCTCTTTTCTTCAGGGAAATACCGAAACTTTTGAAAGATGCTTCATCAAAAACAAAAGCAGCAGATGGAAAAGTAAGTGGTTTAAATGGAGGTATCGTTTTTCCTGGTAATTCAGTTGTTTTCAACTGATCAGATCCCTAACTCATGGATTTACTATGGAAATTAAGGCTTTTCTCATCTGGAGTTTTCAGAGGTTGTGGGGGAAGCAAGGCTGCAAAAGGAAGGGAAATAAGCATGTCATTTATTGGGGGAACAGATTTTCAACTTGTCGTTTCTTTCCAGTTATCTATATCTGCTCTGTCCCAGCTGATGAAGAGGATGCCACTCTATCGTAAAGAGATTAGTAAGGTAAGGGGTCTTTTGTAATCATAACTTCACAGTAAATAATTCTGTGCACTTTAACTTTGTTGAAGTCTAATTTTAGTATGTCATTTTCCTGTAGTATGCTATATAGCTATTCTCCAAATTAATGCTTTCACCAACTGTAAAATTTAGAGAGGAAAACTTGTTTCCATGTGTTTCATTTAACTATGTAAAAGAATGAAATAATTTGTGTGCTTTGAGGTTTGAAGATATAACAGTTTAATATTTTACAAGTTATTGTGGGGGTCAGTCTCTAAGTGAAGGGGAAAACAGAGAAAATGGGTGATGGTACTGAAGGTTTCATTCTTGTAATCAGTAAAAATTATGGATATGCTGGAAAAAAATTCAAGCTACAGCAGCTTGTGGTTTTTTTTCTTGTTCTTTCTGTCTTATAGCAAGTTGTTCATCTTAACATAGCAGAAGATTGCATGAACAAGTTCAAATCTAACATAGAAAGGCTCTGTAAAACCGAACAGGTATGTTTAAAAAAGCCACAAACCAAACAGCAGCTTTGCAAGTACCGCTTTCTTGTTTGCAGGAATAGAAGCTTGTTTTAAGTGACTAAACTACTATCTCTCTTGCCTTTATTTTGTGATTGGTTTTAGAGGTGGTAATATTAAAACTAAGTGTAATATACAAGCTGTTGATATCCCAATAAGGAGATGTTTCTAAGAGTTTTGTTTGGTTTTTTGTTTGTCTCGAAATCTAGCTAATTTGTATAGGGATCACCTTTGTTTTCATGGCTCAAAACTCCGATGAGGTTGCTTTAATATGCTGTGCAGAGGGAAGCCTTTTTTAAGTGTTTGGGGAAAGCAAATCATCTTTTAGGGTGAGGCATTACATTGTGACTATAATTTAAATTTCTAAGAAGTTAGATATCAATTTTAAATGTTTAAGAGTGATATTATAATGCCATAATTATTTAAATAAATGTCAGACTTGTTATACTGAGTTTAAATTGATGGCAGCTTGATTGTTTCCTGAAACCTCTGGTTTCATAAAAATGCCTTTCAAAGCACACAGAGCAGTGTTGGTTTAAATTACTTAAATGATTTTATCCATGTTGTTTTTATTCTTAATTAATTTAGGACTTGGCTCTTGGAACTGATGCAGAAGGTCAAAAAGTAAAAGACTCTATGAGGGTCCTCCTTCCAGTTCTGCTCAACAAAAGTCATGACAGCTATGACAAAATCAGAGCTATCCTCCTGTATATTTTTAGCACAAATGGTATGACAATTTGCCCTGTTTTTGTTTTTTTTTTTACTCAGTGCTATGAGCTTGAACTCAAGTTTTAGGATAGTACAGTGGTTTTAGTTAACCTAAGTCTCTGCACTGGAGTTGATAGCAGGGTTTGAAAGAAATCCTGTCCATCCTCTGTGTCTTAGATTAGGAGCAAAGATACTATTGGTAGATTTGGGGGGCATAATGCTATCACACCACAACAGGTAAGGAGTTAAGGGCTGTAATTCAAGAGTAGATTTCTACAGTGTTTTATTATCATTCTTATTCTTGCATGTGTGCAATAGTTTGTTCTTTTTTTTTCACATGATATTGAAGCTGTTAAAGAGGGAGCTCCATATCTGTTGCAACCTGAAAATTAAGGCAGGGGGAAAAAAATTTGTTGTAGAGAAGGAGCAAATTGGAAGAATGTTCCTCTAAGGAATCTGTAACAATATTGAGTTTTGGTCTCAACAATGGACTATTAAACAGAATTTTATTTAAAATATAGTATTATGTTAAAATTTAAAATACAGTATTATGTTAAGCTTACACTGGTCACACAGAACAAATAAAAAAGTGCTGAACTAAGTAATAGCCCAGAATGTGTGAGAAAAAACTGGTTTTACTCACAGCCCCTTGGTAATTGTTGTCTGTTTTCCATATATTGAAGGAACTACCCAGGAGAACTTGGACAAGCTGATCCAGAATGTACATATAGAAGGTGATAGTGATATGATAAGGAATTGGAAATACCTTGATGTTCCTGTTATCTCCTCAGTAAGAATGTATTTATTTATTTTGTAATTTCCTACTGTCCAAGGGCCTCCTGCTCTTTCAGGAACTCTTAGCAGTATTAGCCAGGTCTGGGTTTGGAAGCAGATAATTCCTAGGATTTTTTTTTTTTTTGTAATGTATTTAAGTGCTAAATCCTTTGAAAATTATTCGTGTTAGTTGTTTAAAATAAATATATAATGTTCCCTCTGCAATTATCAGAGGGTGACTTGAGCTAGTTTGTTTTGGAAACTGCCAATTTACTCAGTTCCTTGTCTCTGAAGTTAGTATTTTTCGTGTATCCTGAATTCTAGAGGTCTTAATTATTGTGTTTTATCATTATTTCTTTAAAATCTCATACTTATCTCCCCACCTTCTGTTACTGACTGCTAGTAAGTTTCAAAAATCCAAACACTAAATAATCAACCATATTTTGGGAATATTTTCAGTTCGTTGCTCAGCAGCATAAATACACAAGAAGGGACCGTTCTCAAGAAGAAACCTTTCAGCTTTCTAGGTGGACTCCTGTTATCAAAGATGTTATGGAGGTAAATTTCACCAACTAATTAATTCATGGGTGCGGTACAGAAATTTATTCCAGTGGACCATTATAGCCAGTCTTCTGAATTCCATAGTATTTTGAGTTAATTTTGTTAAATGCACCTGGTGGGCAAAGTAATCTGGTGATCACTTGTAGTCTGTCTCTACTATAGAGCATTAGACTGCTGTTAGTAATACTCCTTATTAGAGGTCATTTTAAAGGTGAAGGAAATGAAAGTGAAAGCAAAAAGTCTTTTAGAACAGCTTGTCCTGGGATTGCCAGTGTTTGGTGTAATTTAAAGATCTGTATCTTCTTGGTTTTAACTCCAGTGGGTCTTTAAACAGGAATTCCAATCTAAACTGTAGTGTGGTAGAGCCTAGAAGGTGTTACTTGCCAGAAGTGTAGTTTCATTGTTCTTAAACCTCTTCCTAAGCATCAGTTAGTGACTGATGTCACACAGGGGAGTGAGTTTACTGGAGTGTTAGCCTGACCCAGTGCTGTCATTCACAGATTCTTGGTGGTTTTCACATGTTCATTTATGTTTTCAGGGGACTCTGACTTCTCTCATACATTGCCATATAGAAATTAAATACATTAGGATTATTACAGATGAAAAGCTGCAAGTGAAATCTGAGCAGTTAAATCAGTAATATGTTTATAAAAAAAGCATGTGTACTCACATTTCCTTGTGATACACACAACATTATAATACACTTCAGCATTATTTATTATAAATTACTTTAGCATTATAATACACTTTAGCATTGGTCTAGCATTTTTTTACATAGGAGTGTTATTCATGAGATGCTACTTTCAATTATTTGTTGGGCTGCATGTGTTGGCATGAAATTCCAGTTAGACATTCTTTCTGAAAGCTGAAACTTGCTGGGGTTAAAGTCTGTATGGCTTTTTAAAGTGTGTCTTTATTTTGTACTTCAGGATGCTATAGAAAACAAATTAGATTCAAAAGACTGGCCTTACTGTTCCCAGTGTCCTCCCACCTGGAATGGTTCAGGAGCAGTAAGGTAAATGGTTTAGTTTCCTGAAGCATAACTTACCCAGATCTTAGTTATTTTTGTCATTTACATTCTAAAGCCTTACAGAAGTGTCCTTACAGAACAGTGAAATAACGTGTAAGATAATATTAATGTGCCAAGCCTGTATTTTTATTTAATATAAAACATACTCAACTTGGTTGTTATTTTAATAATTCTTAGTGATGTATAGCTTTTTTATTTGTAGTATCTCCCTTTTCCTTCAAGGTTAGAAATATCATTTCATATTCCCAGAATGAGAAGTTTAAACCATTGAGCTTATTAGTGTGACGAAGTTTCAGGAATGATTGTTCAGTGCTATGACTTAGGTAAAAAGAATGTTTTACTGCTGGAAGTTATCTCTGCTATGTTAGTGGTGGTGACATTATTTGGATTAATGACCTTAGGAAATTAAATTCATCTTCTTTAGGCTTTCTCAGTAGGAAATATGGGCCTGTTATGCATTTGACCCCTGTTGCCAGGGAGTGGTTTAGACAAGTCCAGGACAGTTGGAGATCTTGAAATGAATTCTCTGCTAATGAATGTGAAATGTGTACTTGCATATTTAATGATTGTAACTGAGAGGTTATTTTTGGAATTTTTTTTTAGCTCACGTGTACTGTTCCTTTTTTCTCTTTTTAATTCCACTAGCTCTTGAATCTCATGACCAATTTGAGAGCTTTATCATTTTCTATAATGTTATTTAAATGGTGAGACAAATGAATAAGCACTCCCAAGAATGTTTCTATCACAGGAATGCTCACTAAAAGTGCTCTTCTCTCAGGAATGCTCACTGCACTAATCAGATGCTGGAACTCAGGGAGGGAAACATTAAACATATTCTAAGTGTGGATGGCACACTTGAATTGGAATTTGTACCTTACTAAATAAAACCTGAAAAGCAGAGATACAGAGACTTTGGAAAATAATTTTTTTATATCCACTCCTAATTAAACTGTTGCTGGTGTATCTTTCTGTTCCTGGATATGCACCAGGATAAGTGCAGGGGAGTAGTAGAGCAAGTTCCTGTACCCTGCAACTTGATCTCTGTCTAACAGGCTGGTGAAATGTGGGAATCTTGGCAGCACTCTAGCAGAGACATCAGCACTGCGGATGACTTTATCTGAGTCTGCAGTTACTACATGTGTATTAGACTTCCAGGAGCTTCAGGCTGCTTTTTTATTTTTTTTTTTTTCTTAGGTATCTGATTTGATAACAGGCAAATATTTTCTTTAGAGATTCTGTTCATGTTCAGAGATTGAAAAACCTAAGACTCCAGCTTTTTCAAATGAACCTCTCATGGAGGATGCTGCTGGAACTGGGAGCATGCAGAGTTAAGCTGCTTGGCAGGAGTCCTTGGCATGTTAGCTGTGTGTGTGTGCAACAAGGTTTTTGTTTTGTATTTATTTTCCCCCTGGTAATACCTAAACAGTTTGAGTAATGTGATCATTAAAAAAAAAAAATAAATAAAAACGAGTTATCAATTTATCTAAATACTTCTGCTGAAATTATAATCAAGCCATGACCTGCATGACAGAATTGCTACTGCTTGTTGCCTGTATAATTTTAACCGAAGTTCATCAGGCAGGCTGTACCAATGCCACGTTCTGACCTGTTCTGCAGTGCGCGGCAGAAGCCCCGAGCGAGCCGCCGAGAGGAGCGCAGGGGCGGCGCCAGGCTGATCGTGTTTGTCATCGGGGGCGTCACCTTCTCGGAGATGCGCTGCGCTTACCAAGTGTCCGAGGCGTACAAGTCCTGTGAAGTCATTATTGGTAAGCTTGCCTTGGGAAGGGGTGGGGGTGTGCTGTACTCCGTGTGGTTCTGGAAAATGTAAGCAGCACTTTTTGATTCCCTCTGTCGGTTCACCACGCTGTTACTGTAGACAGTGTATTTTTTTAAACTATGCGCTTAAAAGAATCTTTTCAGGTTATCTCAACTGGTTAGTGTTCGGAGGGATTTTTTTGCCACATGGCGTTAAGGACAAAACAATTATGTCTGCAAAAGAATTATGTCAGAGGTATGTCAATGTATAGCAAACAGGATTTCAAGACACCTCTATTATTTTGCGTTACAGTTTCCTCACAGACTTTTGCATCTGCCTATGCTTTATGTTCAGCAGCACTTGCTACTCTCATTGCTTTTGGAAGTAGGAAAGCTGACAGACTAGTGCAAAGTTGCTCACTTTGGAAGGAACATAAGGATTAAAAAACCCCAACAATCCTAATGAAAATTCCACCCAAAAAACTGAACAAATAAACCCCAAAGCACTTTTTCAATGTAGCTCAGTTAACTTTGCAACATTTTCTAGTTACTGATGTGGCTACTTGGAGGCTTTGCATAAACCACTCAATGGTTAACTGCTCAGGTCCTGAGAACTCCCTTGCTTAAGATTTGGCAATTGGCAGTTGGTGTAGTAGTCTCTCAGCATTTTAGAGGTAGTAAATGCTTGTTCCATCAGCTGCTGTGTTTCAAATGAACTTTAAATAGCATTACAGGAAATAATTAGGTGCTGAAACATGTAGATACATATAATATATAGGAACATATCTCCTAGATACAGAACCTTGCCACAGGCCTGTGTCCATCTGCAGGGCCAGCTGATGGCTGGGTGCAGGGTCATCTAAAGCATTCTCACTTGGTTGAGAGGTCTACATCTGGCATTTAAATTTAGTCCTGATATTCAAATTGAATCTGCCATCTACCATGATTTTAAATAAATATTCTTCCCTAAAACAATGCCAAACATGGTTCTGACATCTAGAGTCTGTTACCTCAAAATATTCAGGGGTATTGTAGGTGTGTTTGTGTATGGCTGGTTTTGTTTTGGGTTATTTTTTATTTGCTGGTTTTCATTGGTGGTTTTGATGTAGGTTTAATGCTGGTTCTAGTTCTGAGTAATAATGGAAAGACCAGGACAACAGGAATGTAGTTTAACCAGATTATTTCTTCATCTGAGACTTCTTTACGACACCATGTTTAGTGTAGGTGACTCTTTCACTGGGGTATCTGGTACTTACCACAGCACCATCTTCCCTTTTGTTTAGAGATGACTCTTGTAGCGTTGTTTGTAATCCTAATTTCTGAGGGAAGGTGATAGTTGCCAAATTTCCATGTGGATTACTGCAAGATTAACATCTGTGTGTGTTCCTGATTCAGGACTCCAAGAATATTAGCCTGTTCAGAGTGACACTACTTGTTGCCTTCAGAACTGCAGGATGACCCTTCAAGGCAGAAGTTCTAATCACTCTCTGAGACTAGGAGATGTGCATTGAAGAATAATTAGGATTTTCTTTGCTGCTCAAGACTTGAGTTTTGTTTTTTCAAGGAAATGTTAATCAATAAAAGCAAATTTTCTGTAACTTATTTCTGTTAGTGGAACACTACTGTTTCTGATAATCTTGAATCCAAACAGTTTTCTTGATTCTAGGGTAAAGCCTCGCATTAACTCACCCTTTCACAGAATGGCAGGTTTCTTGCACCCTGTGACAATTACCGAGGTTCAGTCCTGCCTTTCAAACAGGGCAGAGCAGGACTGGGAACTTGTGTTCCATATGAGTCCTGATCTGGATGTCTGTCTGAGTGTGGGAAGAAGGCCATTGCCTACCTAATGATGACACTTAAATGATAGTGCTTTACATGAAAACACTTTGAAATGTTGCACTTGTCAGTTTTCCTGGTGCAGTAAAAAAACACTGGAAGGTACTGATGTTTTCAAGGGGGAATGTCTGAAAGTCAGAATTTGACTGATACAGTTCATACTTATGTTCTTTTGTCAGGTTCTACTCATATTTTGACACCTAGAAGACTACTGGAGGAAGTGAAGAGCCTTAGTAAACCCAAGGATATGGTCTGCATTAAGGATGAATAGATATGGTGGTGTTTATGATGCATTAAAAACACAAACAGTATGTACATATTCTAATGGAACTGACTTTTCCAAATACTGCACTTCAATACTACATGATTCCTAGTGGCAGGTCATGTTATAATTTAAATTTGCTGCTTCTGGGGGAGTAGAAGGCAGAGAAATGAGAAAACACTTGTGTTTCTTAGGTTCTGTTTAGTATTACACTGCAAGTGCTTTTTCAGAAGAGCATGTTTGTTCCTAACTAATTATGCTAAAAGGTATTGCAATTATATATAAACTGGAATTGTCTCTGGGAACTGTGAAAGCTTTCTACAATAGAATTTATTTCTAAAAATGACTAAATTAGAAAGGGCCTACCAATGCTCTTGGGTAAGGACTTCAAGAGAAAACTTGTAAATATGGGTTTGTGGTAAAAATGTTTCATAGAAGTTCAGTGTCTTAAAGTGTAATGTTTTCTATAAAAATAACTCACTGAAAATTCTTTAAATATATGTCATTATGAAAAATCTAAAGGCTTTTTAGATGGTGTTGGGTAAGGTAGATAGTTAATCACGGAATTATTGAGCAGTTCTAATCACAGTAAATAACTTTGGAGAAATCCTGTCAACTGTGCACTGAAGTACACTTTATATTTAAGTATTTACAGAGATTATTACTGAAGCTTTTTTAAAAAGTTAATTTCTTAGCCAATACCTTATCGTTGTCTATATAGTTTGTCTGTTTCAGAAGTTGAATTGCCTGAGATACAGAAAGTCTAAAACTAAGCATGTCTCTTTGAGGAAGTGGAGGCAAAGGGAAAGAAGACAAAAAAGGAAGCAGCTCAGCCTTTCAAAGGGCTTGGTAGTTTGGGAAAGAAATGCACAAAGCAAACAAAATGACAAAACTTGATGTACTCAACAGAATTTATTTTTTAAAAAAATGTTATATACTAAGAAATATTTACCTTGAAGGGAATAAAAAATCAAATTGTATGAATTCTGTAATACTGGTAATGTTTAGATTTCTCTTTTAATATTACTTAATTAAAATTACTGAATTGAAGGGAGATTGTATTTACGTGCCTTTAGTGTTGAAATGTTAGTTTGTTGCATGTAGAATCCAAGAAAATGTTATAATCAAAAAGAATAGATTACTCCTGGCCTTTTGTTTACATTTTTTCCAATGATGCGTATTCATTTTTTGGTTTGTGATTTGGGGTTTTTTCCCTTTATTTTTACTCTCAGGTTAACCAATACTTTTAGAGAACATTTTTTAGATGAGTTCGTTCAGTTAATTAGAAGGTGGAAAAAGGTCAAATTCTCCCCCTACATCAGAGAGGAATGAAAGGGGAGAACATGACATAATGATTCTAAAATGTTGCAGGACATGGGGTGTGATGAGAATAAGTGGCTGTAGCTTGCAAATGCACCTAAATCAGTTCAGAATTGAATCTACATTGACTTTTTTTTTCAATGGGACTACAGAACAATACTCTTAAATCTACTGGTTCATCAAATACTATGAACATCACAACCTTAAAAAAATGCAGCAGAAATATATGTTGGTTTTGTGAAGTGTAGTTTATACCTCTATCACAGTCAAAATCCAGAGTAAAAGTACTTATCTAAGAAATGCTGTGTTCAGTGTTTTCCTAAAGATGCACACTTTGAAATTGGTATTGAAAAATGACACTAAAACTATATATATTTCTTACACCTTCACAAGAACAACCCAAGTTTGTTGTAACAGCTATATATAGGTGCAATTTTTTTCTCCTATTCCTAAAGCTGGAAAGTAGGTAAGTCCAGAAAAAAATAGCTGATATCAGTGTTACACTTAAGGACCAAAATAATTCAAGTCAGTAGTATATAAAATCCATTGTGTTGACATTTTATTGCATAGAGTTGAAGAAATACCAGCTCGCAATTCTGGATTACTTCTATATATTCAGAAATTGACTTTTTCCATGTCTCTGCTTCAGGTCTAAGTCCTATCCTATTACCAGCCTGATAGCAGATAACTCAAAAGTCTTAGTTTGTTTTTTTTTTGTATCCCTTATCCACTTTCCATCGGGCAAAGCAAAGCCAAATGTTACTATAAAAGTGGAATAATACAGATGCTTTATGATAGGAAATCTGGCACCAATATTTAGCTCAAAACTGCTTACGAAGGGGCTAAGTGGATGTTATATTCAAGGTATTTGGGTTTTTTCCCCAAGGATCTTCCCTGCTACTTTTTTTCTAGATGGAGAATCATATTATCAAGAATGGGAAAGAGTTCTGTCAGGATAAACAAAAACTTAGCATTTCAGAGTACACATACGAGGTATATTATAATTTTGCAAGTTTGTATTTTCATGTTACACATATTAAAATTCTGATCTAATGCTATATTTGGGCTCAGCAATTGATTTTTAAACTTGAATCTGGAAATCTGGACAAGATTCAGAAATTATGAAGGAAAATCAAAGGTATGGAACAATCTTTGTGTCAAGAGTGGCTAGACTAGGATCCTTAATCGAAGGGAAAAAAGATGATTGTGGAATGTGTGATGGAAATCTCAAAAATCCTGTTAGTGTTCAGACTGAAGGGTTATCTTCCAGTTCAGTGTGTGAAGTAACACATGAAACCTGCAGCTGTCAAATCAGAACAAAAGGACCTTTAGTATCCAAGATGTCATGTAGTAATTACATGCTCTAAATTGTTATATGGGGGAAAAATATTCAACATAAGACAAATATTTATAGGGCTAATAAGTATTAATGTTACTGCTGATTTGGAAGGATTCTGGGCTTTCAACTTGCCAGAGAACATTCTGAGGAAATGTCACTCCATGATTGTCTTATTCAGTCTGATCTTTCTTAGGCAGTCACTGTCAGGCACAGGACAGCAGGTGCAGGGATCCAGGATAAACAAAAGGTTTAGAACAAGCTGTTCTTGTGATAGGGAGAGATTTCTGTGAAAGAGATGCATTTTTGCATTTTATTTTTTTTACTGCATCTAGGAAGCTGCAGCAATTAGTTCATTTAGTAAGTTAATTTGCAAATAATGGGGACATTCCAAACATTAAACTAAATAAAGCAAAACCAGGGGTAATAGGCAGAGGCAAATGAAGGATATACAGTAAGAGGCTAAGGAGGAAAAGAGTTGAATGGTATTTTTGGCTGTGAAGGGTAGAAGAAGCCCTGAAAAAAGCCTTTGACTCAGACTAGTGAGTAAGTGGCACATGGCAGTAAGTTTAGCATTCACTGCCTATATGAACAGTCTGGATTATTTCTGTAACCATCACTAATGAAATTGCTCAGCTTTGCCTGAAAATGATAGTCCTTTTTAAGGAATGCACTGACATTTCTAATTTGGTTTTCATCAGTCGTTATGTACTTCGGCTTCAGTGAGTTTTTTCCCTGATAAAACAAGGCTGTGAACTGCTTGCCTTTAATCACTGCAGTTTAATAGATGTTAGAAGGAAAATAATAGAAGGCTTTTCTTGGCTCACTGAATATCTACAGTATTTTAAAATTTTCCAACCTACTTACCATCAGCTAAAGTGTCAAAGCCCGATTCATCTGATAAATTAAGGACACCACATTCAAGGAACCAATTTAATTGTTACAAATATATAAACAACAAATGCTGTAATTCAGTCATTGCAACATACAAGGATGTTTCTTAAAAACAAACAACTCTCAACGTACGGCACTCTAAAACCAAAATAATTCCAAATGTTGACTATGGTTTGGTGTGTTAACATGGTATTTGCTTCTAGATGTCTCAGGTACAGAGGCTGTTTTCTCCTGGTGTGATTAAGCAGATGCTGTTAAGTGTGATATGTAGTGATGACTGAGGTTTATTCTCACATTTGGGAGTGGAGGGAAATCCAAGTCAGAAAGTTAATTTTGGTTGTTTTGCCAATTTTTATTAAGCTGTCTTAAGTGAATACTTAGGGAAGGTATCTGTACACAGTAATGGGGATTAGCCAACCTACTAAAGACTTTCAGTAGAGTTAATAATTTGTTTTACAGTTCTAAGACTGAGTGTAAACGTGGATTACCTCTATGTTCTAGTTTGGTTTAGTACCAGTAGGTACAGAACAGCTGACAAAGTTAGCTAGCTGACTTTTTCATGTTTGTGTTCATTAATTTATTTTTGCAGAGATACTAACACTTCTGTATGAACCAGCAGAACAATACAGCATTTGAACTAGGTAATTAAAACTCTTTTAACTTTAGCTAGATCTTCTGAAACTGATTGTACCATTCGCTCTGTAGCTTTCTTCAAGCTGTTTGCTGTCTCTATGGCATGATCCAGAGTAAAACTTAAAACCTGTTGGAAATAATAAAACATACCCTTGTTAATAGTGAAGGCAAATGTAGACATAGGTACTGGAAAAAGGTGATGTTTAAAGTTTTGTCCATGATTTTCACTCTGAATACATGTTGAGAAGTAAAAACGGAGTCATGATAGACTGCTCCAGGATTCAAGTTGGAAGTATCTGTTAATTATTTCTCTCTTTGACTGTGTATTCATTTACACCTTTCTAATGTATCAGCTTCAGTGTGGTGCACGTTTTTGGTACTGAGAAGGCTTTCTTGAGGTTTTGATGGTGTTCTGCCTAGCTAGGCTTTGTTTCAGTATATGAAACACAATTCTAGAGATAAGATCCAGAACTATGTTTTGGTCTGTTTCACCATTTATACAGGGACTAAGTTGCATAAGAAGCCTGTATATATTTGTATGAAGAAATATACTAACATATAAGCCAAAATGCTTGGAGTTTGAACTGTCTCTTGTTTTACCCTCAAATGGACTACACATGCTTAGGTTGTAATAATCAACTTGCTAAGCATGGGATGTTCTACAGTGCCATGACAGAGGGAGGTAATCCTCTCAAGAAAGTTGCGTGGCTTTTAATTTTCACTCCAAACTCTTACGTTTGCATAGGAATCGTTGGCATTTCTGTTTCTGATGCTGATTGCAGATTTTCTTTGGGCAGATTTCTTACTGGGTATGTATTGATGTGAAAGGATAATTTCATCGTATGTGCTTGAACAGCAGGTTCTGGCAGCCTCAAAGGATTTCCTAAAGATAAGGTACATAGAATAAAGTACAATTTAAGTAAGAAAAGAACTTCTAAACTATGAATCACATACATACACCTTGATAGCACTCGGTTGCAAGTTTAATTTTATGGTGAGTAGAATTTTCCATTGAATTGTAAAGCAGTCCATCATTATTTGTTCTGTCTGCATTGCAATAAGGCAGAAAATGTTCTAGGATGCAGAGTAAGGAAAAAAGTTCTCATAATAGCAGCACTCTGCTGCTGCTGTAACTTTCACAGTATTTTATGCCATTAACTCTCAAGTGCAGCTGCTGTACTTCCAGGCAATTACTGCTATTGAGGGAAGCTGTCAAAAAATTCTGTGACAAAACTTGTTTGCATTTCAGTCTAATTTGTGCTATTGTTAGGAATCCGTTTTATTTCTGTCTCACAGTGTAATTTAATGTTAACAACAATTGAAAGTAGGATTGTTACTTATAGAGAAATAGTTCATAGCAAACAGAGCTGCATCCTAGTAATACAGGCCTGCTTTTGAGACTGTGAATGGGAACATCCTCTTAAAGTAAATTTTTTTTCACTACTAAATGTGTCAGCTAAAGAGGTAACATTTTTACTCTTCATTACATTAGAAGGAGTGAAGTACTAATCTAAGAATTGTTTACACATGTTCTTAGAGTAACTATTTTAATTTCACTAAAATTTGTAATATACAATATGCACTGTAAAAGAGAAAACATTCTTCCTGCTTATGATACCTGGTGTGTTTCTTCCATGCTGAATCTTCAGCAATGGGGATTTCTGCTGTACTACATAGTTACTGCTACAGCTTACCTTTCACGAAGTCTGGTTACAACTTCATCTGGCCGTTTGGTTTTTTGAGCCTTTTGAGTGGAGATTCTCTTCTGTGAATAAGCTGGAGTTGTTGAAGCCATGTTTAAAACAAAAAAAAAAAAAAGAGGTAATAATCTGTATGTTTTAACATTTTTTTTTCTCTATAGCATAAATTAAAGATCAAGTAACAATCACTGCTGAATAAAACTTGAATATGTCTAAAGTTTTTTGTAAATGGGGGCAGATTAACCCTTTGTGTTTGCTCGGGTTCAGTTGGCAAATGGAATGCTGATTTATATTCAGTTTCATACAGTGAAAGATTGCAGTGGGGAAGTGTAGAATAATCAGTGTCATAATCCTAATGATTACACGAATTGATTTGTAGTTTCACAGGATTGCTAGAGACAAATAGCTAATTTATACTTTCTTCTTGATGAAATTTTATATTTTTCTTTAAGCTATTTTTTTCTTATGCTAGAGAGAGAGAGTCTAAGTGACTTTAAAAGGTACATGCTCAGATGATCAACATTTCATTTTTTAAAATTAGGCTCTCCATGACTTTGCTGCATGTCACACGATATGAAGATAGAGCTGGAATTTTCTTTAGTGTTTGTTTATATTACATTAGGTAATGGCTGGCACTATAAAAGTTGGCACAGTAATGCCTAATTTTCATATCCTTTCATGTGGCTCTGCAAAATGAGATATTCCTGCTGTAAATGAAATATGAAAGGAATTCCTCTCATAAAGAACCAGAGAAAGTTAAATCTGTCGTGCATGGAGGTTAAACTTGGCCAGGTATGTAAAAGCTAGGTTTACAGTGCCAGTGACTGCTTATACTAAATTAAATGGCTGGTATGTGCAGTGTGGCTCTCTGCCCCTTAAAAGCTAGCCTGGGTTTGTTAATGATACATCATACTTACAGGATGAACCAGAGCTGCTTTTTCTACATAGGGTACAAGACTGAACAGACTCTTTGTAATTCCTGAGTTTTACTTGATCTTTGCTTCCCCTGGGGCATCTGCACCTAAGTCCTGGAAACAGAGACATGTGGATTAAAAACACAAGACTATAAGCAGTGTTTCCTTGTATATGTTCATATTTTTGCAATCACTGTACCTTTTCTCTCTCCATAAAATTTCATATTTAATGATTTGTAGATTAGAGTGTCACAGTTGACAAGGTCCTTCTTTTGTGAATCATTACAAGAATTGCAGGCTGATAAGTCTTCTGAATCACTGCCTAAAATTCAAAAAATAAGTTAAAAGGGTCTGAAACATAAGAAGCTTTGGCACATGTACTCAGGTAATTATTTGGCTTTCAGCCACCGTAATTTCAGAGACTTTTGCTGCCATTAATGCTACTGTAATTTGAGGAAGTACTTTTTGCCACCAGGAGAGTGGGGATTGAATTCAAGATTAGCTTTCAGCCCAGTCTGCAGGCTTTGAATGTATTTTTCTGGTGGTGCTTACTTTCACACCAAGAATTCATGCGGTTTTTTGTTGTTTTTCTTTAATGAAGTTCTCCATGTCCCTGTCCATAGTTTTATGGAAACTGTGCAGCATAATAGGAATGGGATGAGAATTTGAGCAGCTCTAGTATGGCACTGCTTTATCTATTGCACCAACCAGAACAAACAATAATCCCAGTCTATTTCATTAAATGAAAAGGGTATCATGAAAAAGTTAAGGACAACTGATAGACAAAAGGTAAGAAAACCTGTATATTCAGACTTAAAACTGGATGTAGGACAGCTCATGCTATTCTCTTTTAGCTGCCAGTTACTAAAAGCTTCAGAATATTCTGCAGTGGAAAGGTAAAATTGTTTTTAAGCAGAATAATGAAGTTGAATCCAAAAACTGAAAGTGGATGTACTGATATGATGCATCTCGGTTGTCAAGCCTGGAATCATCTTCTAGAACATGAAATAAACTCACATAAGAAGAAAAAGCAAAATGAAAGTATTGTGTGCACATCACTGTCATGTTCTTGAAAATGTTAGCAGTGGCAATATTTGGAAACTTATCTAGAAAGGTGAATTAGTTTTATAGAGTAATTCAGGTTGCACAGGACTTCTGTTGGTCATCTGATTCTGTCTCCTCTCAAAGCAGGCCCAACTTAAATGAAGTTGCTTGGAACCCTGTCCAGTTGAGTTCTGAATATCTCTCAGAATAGAGATACCACAGCCTCCCTAGAGCAAACTGTTTCAATGTTTGACCACGTTAAAAATCTTTCATTCATATCTAACTGAAAATTGCATTGCAACATGTCTGTTGCCTCTTGGTCTGTCACTGAGAGTTCCACAGTGATTTTGGCCTGGTGTTCTTTTTTAGTTTCCTTTTTATTCTTAGTGTTTTGTGCTCTGCTAAGCAGTAACATTTGTTAAAACTACAGTTTTTGTGTTGAGACATAAAAGGAATGCATTTCCTCTCAGGATTCACTTGCAGGTTTAAGCACAGTTCTGACCTTTGTATGCCCTTATGACTTACTCAGGTTGGTATCTGATAAATCAGTTGGTTTTCTCTGCATGAGGAGTGGAGATGTTCCAGTTTTTCCTTCCAGGATGTTAGTATTTCTTTTAGCATGAAAACAGAATATTTTAATTGTATCTTAATATTTCTATGATGAGACTTACAAACATCTTTATACTAATGATTAATTAAAGAACTTTACTTGTATCAGCTATATGAAAAGGTGGTAAACAGAAGTTTAAATTAATAATTAACCAGCAGAAAAATAATGAACCCTTTAGTTAAAGGACACATTCTGACAAAACACCGTGACTTCCCACAGCTGTTAAAAATGCTTAAAAGTAGAGTTCTGGATAATCTTGTATTAGAATAGTACAGTAGGATGAAATCTTAGATACATCCACCTGTTACTACTGATAGTGTTTTGATAAAACATATGTTAAATATGATTTGGTTTCTTAGTAACTTTGAGCTGTTATTTAGGCTTTAATGCCTTTAGATATTTAGAGGAATATTTGAGATGTACCTTATGAGAGAAAAAGTTCCTTGTTTGAGATATTTGATGTGTATTTTTAACTTTGGGTGTACAGGATCACCAAATTGATTTGGAAAATTTTCTGCCCATTCATGAACATGATTATCAGAAGATTGAACTCATATTCTTTCATTTACAGAAAAAAGTAGAAGCTAGGTGAGTTTTACTAGACAACTATTATCACTTACCTTGTAAAATAATCTGACAGAATTAGGTTAATATGACTGTGTTCTATGCTGCATGCATTCTTTTCCCAAAAGCTCTGCTTCTCTACTGGAACTTAGTTCAGTTCTCTTTTTTAACCTTAGATTGGTTAGGGGGAGACCATTTATTTTATTTTTCTAATTTCATTGAGACACCTATAAAATGCTTCGCAGGAGGGTAGAGATAGTATTTAGAGTTTTCATAAGGTTTTGATTGTTAATTATGTAAGGATCTGCATCCCTCTCTTTTCTTGTTTAATTAAAAATACCACACAAATATTGGCAAATTATCTTTTACCGGCACTATACTTTGACTAGTTATTCACATCCTGATTTTGTGTGGCTGTCACGAATTTTATACAGGAGTATGATTTAACTCCTAGGTGGAAGTGATGGTCTTTTGGCTTCAGGAAATACTTCCAGACTGAGAAAGGTAGGAAGACCAGGCTAGGAGGAATTCTTGGCTAGATAGCTATAGAATCCTGTAGAATTTTTATTCTGGAAATATTCATGTTGCTTTTCAGAGATTTCAGTCATCCTAATTTTCTTATTCAGTAAGTAATTTTATGTAGGATTTTGTAAAAACTTCAACAGCTGCTGCCAAATTTTCACTTACACATGAAGACAAAGATTGCACTTTTTGCCTTCTAAAGAAAGTTGATTTGTTGGTGGGATTACATCAGTTGTCTGACTTCTTTCTCCCTCACGATTCTTGTGAAAAAATGGAGTTTCAGTACCGCTTCTTTGTGGAAGATCAGCAGAGCTGGAGACTGCCGAGCTCTGTACGAAGTAACAAAGCACAGACACAGGTGTACGTGGGCCTTGCATTGCAAGGAATGACTCCTACCAAACAGCATTTCCTCAGGTTCTCTTACCATTTTTCTCTGAAGCTCAAGTTACCTAAAACATTGATTATCAAAACATTTGTTGAGATTTACCTGTAGATTTGTAGAAGGGAGTAAGATTTTATTTTTTTTTTTTAATATTTATATATGATATGGAAGAAAATATTACCATTCTTAGGAGTAAACTCAATTTTCTCCAGCACAACACTGCTTGGACTTCTAGTAATTCTGCAGCTTAAGATCTTGGACAAAGTAATTTTTCCTCCCATGAAATGATAGTGATTAATTCCCCAAAACAGCTTTGCAGAAGGTAAATTAGCTACTCATATTTTCTTACTGTGAAATAATTGCTTTTGAAACTGGAACTAAGAACATTCAATATAGTTGTTTTTTATACTTAGGTTTCTGTTACAGTTAATTACATATTATGAAGTTAATATTTCTTTAAAACTATTTTCTTTTGAAGTAACATCCTCTCTAAAAGCATCATGCTTTTACTAGAGGAGAACATAAATCACACAGCTGCACTTAGGTTCTCAAGACTTGCATCAATAAACAGAATAATTGTAGTCTTTAATAAAAGTCAGTTACCTCACAGAAAGACTGGTCAGATTCATAGGAAGTCAGTGATGATGACAGGCTGCCTTTGCTGCCGTCCATTTGTTCTTGAATGTCTTCAAGCAGCATGCCAAGCCTGAATATTCCTCCTTCCACCCTTCTAAATCAAATCACAACCCACAGTTAATTAAAACTCTCTAAACTGATCTTTTATTTTTTACCATGATAAACATAGTGGACATTACAGTACATTTCCCATAGGAAAAAATAGAATGTACAGAGTTGACAGAGTCCCTTTTAAGTATCTGAATTAATCAAATAGACATTCCAATTACAAGTAGGATATATAAAGCCCAAGGTGAATTTTGGCCAAATAACTTTTCGTTTACCACATTAAGATAATATTTTCACTTCAGGAAAACTCTAATGGATAAATGAAGTAAAAGCTGTATGACAGTCAAAGAAAATATACTGATGTACTACTTAGCACTTCTTTTCTAACCTCTCAGGATCAAACTCTCCAAGGCTGATAGGCTTGTCCTTGTAGTTCTGCAGCTGTAAGTTGTGGTGCTCTTCTCTAGCTTTTAAATAATTTCTTTCCAAGGCATCAAGGTATCGTTTCAGTTGATTTAATGCCTTCATCAATAAGAAATAATTCAATACAAAATATCATGATAACTTAGCAGAAGTAGCTATCACTATGTCTTGCTATGTAAACCAGATGTTATTTGCAGAGCTGTTGGTAAGAATTTTGATAGTTCTCTGAATTAAAACACGACTACATATTGTATATTCACCTAATACTCTGTGCTGGTTTATTATGTCCAAGTAAAATAATATAAATTATTTCTGAACTGATGCCCTACATGACAAAATTCCTAACTTACACTGGCAATTTCAGGTCTTTTATTAATAATTTTAAGTCAGAACCCTTAAAATATTTAAGAATTTGTCCACCTACTGAACATCTTCATTTTTGCTTCCTAATCTCATACCTTCAGTTTCAATTGAGAAGAGTCAACATCTATTTCAGGCAAATATGAACAATCTTTCCAGAATTTTTAAGTCTACAGCCATTTCAACTGCATTTCAGATAGCTCAAAATATATAAATTAACTTACCAGATATTTGTCTTGTAAAAAGATTGTTTCCTGGATCATATGCTTAGAGAAGTCTTCCACCTTCAAGATAAAATATTAGACTTTTATTAGATTTAAACAAATTTGCCAAGTGAGTATGCAATTTGAGCATCAGTGGGAAATATATATTGAAGTAGAGCTCTTACTTTCTTAGTCAGTTGCTCTGTGTGATCCTTTAGTATTTGCGACATCTTTTCTCCTAGTGTTTGTTCTGGCAGTGACTCAGAAGGATTTAGACACTGTGCTCCTGCTGGCCCAGCTGCTGGTAGTGCTGATGCTGCTGTCCCAGGCTGCAGTCCTATGGGATACAAGGTAAGAGTGATCAATTGAAATTTTGGCCCCGAAATGTAATCAAATTACATTAAATAGTCATTTGCATAGCAACTGTAATTTTATTTACTTGCTTTAAGCAAACCATGTGTAGGTTGTACAGGGCCAGCAGCACGTAATGTGATGACATCAGGGGGTGTCCCAGTGTGTCCTGAGGAAATGGCAATGCTGGCATTTGCAAAGTCTGACTGAGGAAGTATCTGTCGAAATGAGAACCTTCATTATAGATACAATGTATAGAACACACAGGAACCTGGACAAAAACTTTAACTCAAAATACAAAATACTAATGAAATGTTTATTATAACAGTACCATTTAATTTTCTGAGATGATAGTTAGATGTGTAAAGTATCTCATTGTATAAATACTTAGAATACTTCTGCTCTGTATTGTGATTATATAGAGGACTTATATAAATAGGAACTACAATACGAAGATGACAGATTAGTTTAGGGGATAATCATAGTCCTAGAGGTAAAGAAGGATGAATTAAAAAAAAAAAGTATTTTGAGCGATTTACCTTAGGATCAAATCTCAGATGGTCAGTATGATTCTGGATGTCAGCATGCTGTGTCAGCATCTCATTTGCAGCCAGGAAATAATAGGGAAAACTATTAAAACTTCTTGTATTTCAAGCAATTTACTAAGATGAAAGTCTACGAATGGAATTAAGAATCTGTAAAGCTCAGTGAGTGAGCTCCATGTGAAGGCATGAAACTGAGCAGCTGTTATCTAACTACTTACAAGCTTTAAAATAAATTCACTACAGTAAAAGAAATACTGTTGTCGAAAAAATCCTTTAGAAAGGATTGTCAATAAATACCAGTCTCAGTAGTTGAAGAATGCTAGATGTGAAAAAAGGAAAAGATGTCTTAATGTGGGCACAGTATAAAAATAGAATGTTGTTCTTAAAAATGTATTTGAAGTATTTTTTGTGAATTTAAACCTTTAAATATAACACTAGAAATAACAATTTAAAGAGGATTTCCTAACGATTTGATAGGATGCTTTATCCTCACAAACAATGCTCCAGTGTTAAATATTGGAGTATTAAACAATACTCAGCCTTTAAATAATTGGTAATGACAGTTCTGTATAAAGTCAGAACAGAATTTATTTGTGAAAGCAGTTTTTGAGTCAGGTGATGTACTCATTGATACCTACAGAGTGCCTATAGAGCTACCCATTAGATTTTATGGGATTCAGAGTATCTTCTTACAATAAACCACTTTTATCCAGTATGAAGAACTTCTTCAAGCGTCCTAATTACCTGTAGCTGTTGCAGCAGTTCTGAAATACTTCTTTCTTCTTGATTCTCTACTTCAGCAGAATTCAAGTGATCGTTATTTTCCAAAGTGTTCTTCACAGTTATTGATTGACTTAGCAAAATAGGAAAGGGTTTTGCTTTCTCAGTTGAAGGAACTGAGGTAATATTGTCAGGTCTTTTTGGTACTTTAACTTCTGAAGCAAGTTCAGAGAAGTCAGAAAGGCAATAGTGAGCTTGGCCTTGGCCATATTTGAGCTCACAAGGTGAAATTGTTCTCTTAAACAGGGCTCTCTCATCTTTCATGTTTTGAAAGGTGTGTGTATCTCCATTCTCATAAATCAATTGTGAATATTCTTGTCTGCACCCAGACTGACCAGAAGAAAAAATAGGTTTCTTTGAAACAGATCTATTTTCATTTAACAAGTTTCCGTTTTTGTCACGAGCCTTTATTTCTTTGTGCTTTTCTGAGGGATACTCCTCGGAGCTCGTTGCCCATTGTTCATGCACTGAAGGACCTTTGTGTTCTGAAGGCTCAGGTTTGCTCCCAGTGTCATCGATACTTTCAGTAAAGGACACCTCTGGTATTGTCTCACATTCAATTAAGTGGCATGTGCTTAGTAATTCTCCCTTAGAAAAATGACGCAGGAGGACATTGGACATCTTGGAGCTAGTTGCATGTTCTTTGCTATGTGGTTTACTGGAACTTCCAACAGGTAATTCCTTCTTAAAGGAAGCTTCACTTCCAGGCATTTCAGTTGGAACTCCAGTTGTTCCTCTGGTGCCTCTATGATGACTGGAGAATTCTTCAGGCTGTAGAGGAGTTTCATAATTGGCTGCTGCTTTTATGTTTTTGTTATCTTCAGAACAGCCTAAGTTTAAAATACCAGGAGTATCTTTTGTACAACTACAGGCATTCAAATTATCTGAATTAGAGTATTTCCATCTTATTCCTACATCTCCATCACAAACTAAGTAATCTTCCTCTTCTGTGCTACAGCCTAAAGCATCTGAAAATGAATTATTCATTGGGGCTTTTATCCAGTCTGGCAATTCGCACTTTTTTGTAGTCTCCATATCCAGTTTACGTGGAATATCAATGCCATTGCTTTGCCAGTTGTGGACGGAGCTTTTATTATTGCACGGGTCAAAATCTGGAATGTATGACTAATAGTTATTTTATACTCAAATATACATGACAATAATACCTAGTTATCTATACGATTAATATTTCATTATCTCTCTACTGTAGCTTTCTTAGAACAATGGCACTGACATGGATGCTTCCCTGTTTGCACTAGTGTAAGTCTGCATTAACTTCTGGAGGAAACAGGACACAAATGACAAAAGCATCGGGAACAGCAGCTGCTGCCAGCTACCTGTCCTGGCTCATTAATCCTGGTGTAGTGGTAAAGACAAAAAAAACTTGGTTAACAGAGCCACGAGTGGTACTAGAGTTCAACCTCAGGCTGAAAAAACCCAAAGAAATCTACCAACCCCTTCCCCCCCGCCTTCTCTCACCACTCTAAAGCGTTTCATTAGCTTATGCTCTATAGAAAGATCACAAACTTTTTTCCCAATATACTTCCCGTCCCCGTGCATCAGATAGCATGCCGTTAATTAGCAGCTCAGCGCCATAAAATGCATTATTTCACCTTCTCTGCAGTGGCTGGGGGCGGCAGAGGCGAACTTGCAGCCCCGCTTTCCTAGGGGCGGCAGCGCGGCCGTGCCATTACGGCTGCAGGGGAGAGCGGGATCGCGCTCCGGGGGCCGGGGCCGGGGCCGGGCGGTGCCTCGGGGCCCGCCCCGCCCCTCCGCCCCCCCCCGCCGCTGCCCATTGGTGCGTGCGGATGATGCGGCCTCGCCGGCCGTTGGCGGCCGCGCCCCTGGGGCCGGGCGCGCGCGGCGGCGATTGGCGGGGCCGAGCAGCGGCGGCGCCGCCCCTGGCAGCCCCGCTGTCCCTGGCACCCGCGTGCCCTGCAGCCCCGCTCTGCCCCGCGCTGCCCCGCTCTGCCCGCGCTGCCCCGCGGCACGGCTCGCACGGCGCCGGCCCCGAGGAGCCCCGCCGGCCTCTCGCCGCTCCGGCCCGGCACACAGGTGAGCGGTGCGGCGGGGAGCGCTGGGTGCCCGAACGAGGCCTCCGAGCGCGGCCCCGAGCGGCGCGGCGCGTTGGCGAGCACAGCCGCGGTGCGGCCCGCTGCCGTGTGTGACCCTCGGCGAACAAAGGCGGGAGGCGCCCGGCGCGGGCGAGCTGTGTGCCTCCATCGCCCCGGTGTCTCTGAAGGGAGCCGGTGCCAGCAGGGCTGTGCGTCGGGCGGCTTTGGGCGCTTGTGTTGTGCTAACGAGATGGATAAAGACCGTGAAAGCGTGAGGGCGGGAGTGAAACAGGCTGTAATAGAACCGGAACCAAAGGATCTGCAAGCGTAACGCGAGGAGTGAGGTGTACAGGGAACAAGCGCTCAACTCTTGTTCAAGAGTTCGCGTTAGGCATTGTGTTGTGGCATATCTAAACTCGGATTATACCAGACCTTGTCTCATTTATCTACTAGTAGACTATAGGTTATGCTAGTGTAGTTCATGCCCATCTATTACTTTTTCACTTTTTCGGTGGAGGAGCATGGTAAATCAGAAATTGCTCTCTATTCCTTTATTGACCTGATTGCTAGGTCACAAATTTTACCCCGCCTTGGAGCTGTGGCCTTTCTTCTGCCTTGGGAGCTTTTTCAGCCTAGTGTGCTGTTCCTGTTAGATTTTTTGCCAGTGACTGCAGGGCTTATGTATCCTGGGGTTGCCATGGAGAGCTGTGCAACCATCTCAGAATTTGGAAGAACCTGCTGAGTCTTGCATCTCAAAAAGATCAGTTACAAGATTCTAGTCCCTGCTTAAATTTTGTCTGGAAACACTATATCTCTGTTTTAAGCGATAATTGTATTACACCTGAACATGCTAGCAAAAAGACCTCCTCGTAATACAGTCCTTCTAAATTTGTTGCTTATATGTATTTTATAGTATGTTAAAAACTGATTTATAGGCCTGTTCAAGTGTTTCTTCTTACTAATTTTATTAATGGTTAGCAAGTCTTCTGGACTGTGGTTATGCATCCCTCTTCGGTAGGAAGGACTTTGTACTTCCAGTTATTTCCGTATAAAGCTGGGACAAAACTTACCTGAAACCTAAGACAGCTTCATTGGACTAGAAGAAACCTATGTGAGACTTCTCAGTTGCTTTTTTAGCATGCTGTTGTTTAAATGCTCTTGTAACACTTCAAAGCATCTTAAAACTACTTAGCATTGTACATTGCTGCTTACTCTTGCTGCAGAATTACTTCACAAATTGATGGTTCCAAGGTCAGAGTAAATTTTGAAAAGCTTTTTTCTAAAAAGAAATGCTATTTGTCCATAGTTTTAACTACTGCACATAAGAGGATTTTAAAGTTTTTAAGAGTTTATAATTTTTTAGTTTCTCCTCATCTTCCACTTTTTAAATTTAATAGCCAACATATTTGTACTTTTTGTCTTCCAGGTTGGTTGTAGCATTTGTGTGGTCGGTTTCACTTTCCACAACTTAGTCTGTCTTGCCCAGATCTGTAACTATAGTCCTGGTTTCAGTAGCTTTTAAGGTTAACATCTGAATGAAGTTGGTTCTGTTCGAGGAGTGAGCAATCATCTTAAGACTTTCTGAGGGGTCAGCCTGTTCTTATTATCACTCTTCTTACAAATAAAAGCAAACAGAGATAGATACCAGGTACCAGAAAAAACCTTAAACTTTTCTTTAGCCATTTAGTAGCAAGTCAGCTATACAAGTGATAATGCCCAAAAAGTTAAAAAAAAAAAAAAAAAGATATTATTTTGTGGAAGACCACAATATTAGGATTAGAAAATACAGGAAAAGCAGAAGTGAAAGGATTGGGAAGAGGTAGTCTGAAACACATACAGTGTTGAACAGATGATTAATGTCAAGTTGCCTCTTGGAACTCAAATTTGGCAGTGTTTGAGGAATATGGTTCTTGTTCATATAATAAAACTTCTTTGCATTATAAACCTTTTACTAATAGGAAGGAAGGCTTTCATTCAGCTGGGTTACGGGGACTATAAATCACATTTGATTTATAAAGAAGGCTCTTTAAATCTATTTTATTTCTTTGTTATTTCTGTTTGCTATACTGTTTTCCCTCCCATTGCCATGTTAGTATGCTCATAGGAATTTTAATTCTTGCATGTAGCACTTTGGAGCCTGGACCTTATCTAGAGGTCGTTGGTTGGTTAGAGAACAGGATGTGTTACTGTGACCAATTCTATATCCGTGTAATGCCTGTGCACAGTGGATAAACTGGCAGTGGGGCAAAACGGGCTGCAGTCCAGTAGTCATCACACTGATGGAAGGAACTGCATTGAGGAGATTCTGAAGAGATTGCAGCTGCATCCCAAGTGTTGGAATAAATATGCAAAGCGATTTACAACTTGGCACCTCAACAAATACTGTTTTTCTTAAATCTCCCTGGGTGATGTGCTATAAATACACACTGTACCTGTCTATGAGAAGCAAACAGTATGAAAAAACAACACGTGGTCTTCTTACAGTTGTGTGTTCATTCTGCACCATAACTTTTGCAGGTTGTAGCTGTAGACTCGTTAGAGAGGATGTTAGTGGCTGCTGTTAGTACTTGGGAACTGAGGGGCACAGAGGATGCACCAAGCAGTGCTGCTGGCATTAACTCGTCATGGATCACTGCAGTTGTGTAACAGGTTCTATGGGAGCTGCATCTGCTCCCTGCAAGATAAAACCTGGCTGGAGTGGTTAGGATTCGTTATGCTGAATGTCATCTTTGGCTCTGAAATGAGCACCATAGTGCCAACTAGGAATTTTGAAACAGCAGCTATATTACTTCATTTAAATTGCTGTTGTGTCTTACTGCCAGTGATTCTAAGGATTAGTATTTTAATTTAATTTATAGAATCCTAAGCTAACTTCTTCCATTTCTTTGTAAGATGCTTGTACAATGTTTGTCTTCTTTCTATTACGTACCAGGATCTGTTTTTAAGAGATTTTATAGGCCAAGAAGGAGCTAAACTAGGCAGAACGTTTTATTGGAGAGATTTGTGATCAGCTTGCTCTATCAGCTTAAGTGCAAATAGCCAGCCTTTTGTGTTGAACCCTTCCTATGTGGGGTCCTTTCACACTGGATAACATGCTCCAGTTCCCAAACTGAAGGCAGTCGAGTTCGAGTGTCTCGTGCCTGGGAGAGGCCTCGTATATGTTCATTTGCATGAAGAGATTGTCCCAAAGGAGCTGCGTTCAAATTTACCTTCAGAACTTGGTAACAAAACTGTTACTGATTTATTGCTATTGATTTCATCATAGGCTGTGAATAAAAGGATCACAAGTTACTGCTTTGTTGTGAGCCGTCATTGCAGTCTTTTGTGGTATTTGTGCACTTAGAGTGCTTGAATGCAAATCTCATCCCTGGTTGTGGGAGATGTTGGAAAGAAGGCAGCACAATATTTGTTTTCAGTCGTTGAATGACAAATTATAAATAAACTTGGACCTGGTTCTGATTAAAAAAAAAAAAGGAATTCTAGTACCTTGATGTTTCAAATATGTGGAAAAATTCTGACCTATTTTGACTGTGATATTATTCTGCACTGTTCTTGTATCTGAAATCTTAATCTTGCTGCATGTAGAGTTAGTTTTCAGTTCCTTGATTAGTTTTATGATTAGTTATATTTTGCTGCCACTTCATGTTCTCCTTTCTTATTTTATCATAGTGTGGGGTTCCCCTAATTCAGGATTTAAATAGATGGCTTACATTAACTATCTGCAGGAGCGTCTGTATAATAAAAATACTTGTGGTTACTTGTGTTAGCTACCCTGAGTTCTTTAACCTGCACACTGGACAGTAATTATGTACATTCAGTAGCAAGCTGTTTTCCAGGTTCCTAGAAAAAGAAGAGGAAAAGGAATAAGCAGGATATACAGCTTGAAAGGCTTGGCATGTTGCAGACCTTTCGAATTACTTGAAGCCCCAAACACTCTATTCAGCTAGGTATACCACAAACAGAGGAAAAATCCTCCTCCTAATCTACAGAATAGGTAGAAAGTACCTACAGGAAATGCCAGAGGGCAGGTGGAAATGCTCCCGGGCTTGTGTTTGCCTTTAACAGTGTGCTGTGTCAGCTGTGCCAGAGGTGGGAGTGCAGGGGCAACCAGGAGGAGTGAGCCTGTGAAATGAAGGAAATAGCCCTTCTCTTACCTGTGTTTAGAACCTACCTTGAGCAGGGGCGGTTGGGTTTAGGCAGCCAGGGAAATAAAGAAAACCCCAAGCAGAATTTTGTACAAATACAGTGATAAATATCTCTACTGTTACCCTGTGTGTCATAATGCAGGGCCACATTAGCAATTAGGCAGTGGATGTTGGGCTCTGCTGTGGAGCTATGTTCCTCTAGTTTTCAAATCCATTTTTCATTTCCAGCTGCAGATGTGTTGAGAGTCTCACTTCACTGTCAGCAAAATTTGTCTCAGCAATGCTTGATGCCTGTCATTGTTATGGGGGGTTTGTTTGTCTTTTTTAAATTAATTTCAAATCTTGAGATGAGTGTATCATTGCGAGGACATTTTTAAAGGTTTTTTAAAAAACACAAATAGAGCTTCATAAACTAGTATGATTTATGTCCTGTAAAGTAGTTTTGGGGTTTTATGCAATATTTTCCTTACCTTGTTTCATTTAGTTATTAATATTTTCAATAAAACTATTTTGCATACCTACTTGGGACTCTTTGGGACAGTTTTGGGAATACTTGTGTTCCTTTGTCACTCAGGGGTTTCTCTTCCTATAATCATATTGATGAGTAAATTACAGTAAATTGATGAGTAAAATAATTGGACAGAAACTCTTTTCTTGATTTGGGTTTATGTACAGTACTAGAAAGAAATTAGGGAGAGGAATGAAGAAAAGAATCAGAGTACTCAGGAGTTTGTGACAGAGTACTATTTGTGTAACTACTCATTTAGCAATTATTTTAATTTTTTGAGGAGAGTTGTCATGAACAGCCTAACTTCTATTTTTTATATTTTCTGGTCTTTTATAGCCTTTTGTGCTTCTGTTGACCATCTAGAAAGACTGCTGGTTACTAAAGTCATTAAGTCTTGGGCATTCAGTGGCTAAAAAGGGAGATGGAATAATTTTAGACAATGGAGTCAAGTTTCCTTCCCTCACTCTAGTAATTCTTTTCTTTTGATTCAAAAAAGGCAGTTAGCTCCTGTCTAGTCTTATGCTCTCAGTTACAATTTGGTGGTTCTCTTTCTAGCAAGGAAATGATGGTTTCCTATATAAAAGACAGCTCTGTGCACATCATTTGGGCAAAGGAGAGGAACCCTCATCTTCCATTTTCTGTTAGAACACTATAAGTGAAATTCCAGCTTGTGGAGCAGTGGGTTGATAGGATTACAAGTCCTATCAAGTCATCACCTCTGGGCCAAAGCTGCTGCAATTCCCACCCCTTCCAGCCATTTTGGGGCTGTCTGCAATATTCAGCAATGTGTCTCAGATTTGTGTGGGCTCATATTTATATGTCAGCACAGTAAATATAGGTGGGGTGGAGGAGGAAGCATCTGAACCAAGAGCATGAGATAGTGGTTTAATTTATTTGTACCTTGTCTGATGAGCCTGATGGCATGGGATGTTTAGGTGGAGTCTTTGCTATGCTCTGTAGAGATACAGGCTCTGCAGCACCAGCTCCGTCACTCACACCTGGGAGGAGCAGCTCAGGAGCTGTTTATGAACTTCAGCTTTCCTTTTCTGTCCATTAATGTGTGATGGGAGCTGCAAAGTGGCTTGCATGCTGCTAAGCCAGTCCTATAAAAGAATCCCTGTGGTTTATTCTGGGGTTTTCTGTTCAACAGAGAAATCCATCAGGACAGAAAGGCAGTATTTCAGAGCAGGTATTGCTCCACATCATCATGATCCTGAATAAAACCTCAACTTCACCTCATCAGTGAAGGTGGTTTCTGTGTGCACTCAGCTAATCAACTGTTGAACAGCTGTCAAAAATGGTGCAGAGAGGAGTTTAAAATTAAGCTGCCAAGAATAACCACGGAGGTCTTAATACAGTTGTTTCTTGTATTTGCATGATCCACTCTCATGAGTAGTCACTTGTACTGTGCTCAAGGTTTGGGAAAATTAGCTTTTCTCAAGCATGGCACACATTTACTTAAAGGCTCATTCACAGGGGAATATCTATTACTGCAGAAATGATGATGCTGTTTACTATGTAAATACAGTATTACATTTGTTGTGAAATTTTAAGGCTTTTTAGTGGCTTATTTTAGGCTTATTCATTAATTCAGGTAAATTTTTAAAATATCCTTGAACAGCACTGAAGACTAAAATAGAGAATGTTTTACTTCTGGGTGTTCTTTGTGCTATTTGTATTTATATGCTCTTTTATATTTTGAAGGTCTGAAGCTAAGCTGATAGCTGTATTTCAGTAATTGGACCGTTGGTGTATTTGTATTGTTGTATAGTTTGGTTTTTCATTCACAGGGTATGCAAAGCTCTGTTTTGTTTTTAGTTGATCCAGTTCAAGCTTCTTTTCATTTTTTTTTCTTTTTTTTTTTCCCTCTTAAACATTCTGTAGCATCTTTCTGAAAGAAAATTCAAACTTAGCTCACCATTGGGTAATTTGTCTTAATCCTGAAACAAGAAGTCTCTTGTCACTAGTTTTTCTCAGGAAACGCAATTTGTGCAGTGGATCTGCCTTTATCTGTACTTTCCTCTAGTAGCTTTTGAATCTCTCTGTCAGTGATGACTTCAGTTGGCAGATGCTCCTTTCCCACAGATTTGTGAGGGATAGCAGATGGGGAGAGAAGGCCTGACTTGATCATCTCCTTTGGGGAAAGGCAGAAGGAAGGGAAGTGTTTGATATCCCACCAGCCCACAAGTGACCATCAGGGTCTGTCAGCTGTCCAGCCATGTGACTGCATCAGCAAAGCAATACTTCTGATCATCTGGCAAACTCCAAAAAAGGAGGTGTGGGTTGAGGAAAGGAGCAAATGAAGCTGCTTAAAATGTACTGTTTCGAGGTGACAGAGGAGAATAAAAACATCTTCTCCAACTGTATTGTGATTATTAGTTCTGTGTACTGCAAATAAATCGCAGCATTGGCTTTCTGTTGCTTGCTGATGAATTTTTACCTGTTCAGAAATACGGTTTTCTGCCAAAAGTTTAAATGAAAAAATCTGTTGTAGATATTCAGTATAACTACGAATTGCAAACTGATTAAACTCATTGTCTACCATCGAGATAACATTTATATTATGTAGTCAAATCATTGCTGATATGGAAAATGCCTTAAAAGGTGAAACACCTGTCTGGAAGCTGTGATAACTAGAACTACTAGCTTGCATACAGGCTTTGGGGAAAGAAATAACAACTATTGTTTTATCACTGTCAGGAACTTGAAACATACTGATTAGAATTAAAAGTGAGGGGGGCTTGGTTTCTTCTGTAATTTTTCTTGAGAGAGAGTGAGCCTTATTCCAGTCTTGCCATTTGTATCACTGATTCAGTGCAGGGATGTTAATGGAAGGTTTCATCATGCAAACCCCATCTATATTCACATAGCTTCTATATAGATCTGTGATTTAATAGAAAAAAAGAAGGAAAAATGACTTTCTGATGGCAATAAGTACATTTTTTAGATAGAGCATTAAAATGAGGCAAATTAACTTTTTATTGATGGTTTAATTTAAAATCCTTTAGCTGTTTCTGGTCAGGGTGGGTAATCCCTAACTATGGCTCACCATTTTCTTCTGATAAAGAATTGATACACTGCATGTTTTGTCTATTGTGGGCTTTGAAGTGGCTGCCAAATTTGACTGCCCAACCTCTGCCTTGCTTCATTTCATTTTGGGGGTGGTGAGGCTGATGTTCGTTTCTGTTTCGGTATCAGCTGCATAATTCTTGACACCAGTTTAATTTTCCTCTTCTGAAGGAGACCCAATCTTTTCTCTGTGGGCTTTTTGCTGCTACTTCGAAATAATAGAAACCCTTAGGACTTCCTGTATTTAGTAAAATTGTGCATTTTAAGGTTGTGTATATGACTTCAATTTTTTATTTATGCTTTCCTGAAAGGCAGCTCTTTAACATGGATAGAGATTTTATATTGTTCTGAGGTGTGGAAAGAATAAATTTAAAGCAGTTTGATTGCACTAATACAGATTTTTTTTTTCCCTAGTAAACCCCAAGTGATTTTTTTTCTAGCTACATAAAATTTTAATTAAAAATGCAACTTTAGGAGAAAGCCTGTTTCACTGTTAGTTATTCTGACAGTGTAGAACTGCTCCTGAGGTCTGTTAATTCCTTAGGCTTTTCTGCTGGAGCCCTGTGTCCCCTGAGCCAATTCCATGCTCTGGGCAAGGCTTGGTAACACAGAGATGCTCTCAGTAGTTACAGTGCAGCAGCTGGAAGAGCAAGGCTTAGTTTGTTGTACTCCAGTCCTCCCTCCCAAGGCCACTTTACACCTGCGAGATGCTGTCTGTGCAAGTGTTCAGCTTCCCCCGTGTTTTGCATTCCCCACTGTAATTAATGTGATTTAGGTTTGGTTACTGATTGCACGTTGGCATGGCTGAAGGCGTCATTGACATCCTAATGACTTACACGTGAGGAAGCCAGGTAGGAAGAGCAGACCCAGTAATTTTGGTTGGATCTGTGATGATGATGTGTTGGCCAATGTGGGTGTGTGCCTGAATTACCCTCCCAAGACTAGGAATGTGCTGTATGGCCACTAAGGAGGGAAAAAAGCCGGAGCAGTGGTTCCAGTCTTGGGAGATGGTGGCATCAGTCAGACGATTAGGACAGATGTGTAGCTCAAATACAGTGAAGCTATAAACACCTGATGTAAAATGTACTGCTAAAAATAACTGATATTTAAATAAAAACAAGTGTTTGGATGTACTTTTAAGTATAACTGTCTTTTTTAGTTAAAGTTGGATTTTTTTTAAAAAAGCTTTTAAAATTATTCATTTAATTACCATTACAGTATAAATATACAAACAAATTACCAGTCATCATTTTGTGATCTGTGTAGGTTGCCAGAGTACACACTTTTTACTGTGTGATGTGTTCCTCTGTGGAAGAGACTTTCCAAGTGCCTCGGGTTTGCTGAGCAGCAGGAGTGCTGCAGGGCTGCTGCAGACTGGGTGGCTCAGGCCCATCTGCCTGTCTGAGTTACCTGAGCTGAGGCAGGACAGACTCCCCGGCAGTGAATCCCTGGGACACAGCCTGCCCAGTGTGTGGGTTGCAGTGCTAGTGTAACCTCTGGGTGTCACGCTTCAGAATTGCAAAAATACACCCACACCCACTTGTTGATGCCAAATAATTCTAGTGATGAGCATGGAAGGGCAAAATACTTGTTTAATTGGAAGAATGTGGATAGTCTGTGTGAGGGCTGCTCTCAAGGTAGAGTAGGATGGGAAGCATGAATCTTCACAGCTGGGACTTGGTAGAGCTAATGAGAGGAAAAGGCATGGGCTCTATCAACAATTAAATATGAAGGTTTACATATTTTTCTCATGACAGCTCTGAATCTGAGCTCTGTTCCTGTCCTTTTGACACCTCTGCAGTCTCTTGATGAAATATGCATTTGTGAATTACACAACTGTTTACTTGCAAAGGAAGGTAATATTAGTACTGAGGCATAAATATGTCACTGTCTCTACTAAAAATGTGTTTAAAAGTGGGAAACCTTTTGATTACAGGGTTTCTTTTCTGTTAATTTTTCCCATCCAGCCTAAATATTTCTAATATTTACATGCTGGCTTCAGCAATCCCTTTGAGGCAGAGTTTGGAGCTCACATTGCAGTGCTGCAGAATTTTTGAATAGGAAGCCAGTGTTAATGTCCCTTGCCTTCCAAACTCCCATACTCCCCTCATTTCTGTTGGCAGCAGGGAGGAGAAAAGCGAATAGAGCTTAAACCTTTGCTGGCTGCGATGCTTACAGTATTCCAGGTGGGACAATCTCCAGAATAGCTGATCTCCAGATGGGATTGTGCCCGCCAGTTCTGACTGCTGTGGGCCTTCAGCTGATGATCAGGGTTTCAGCGGCTGTTTTTACAGTGTTTACATGTAAAGCACTTTGTGATCTGTACTATATTATGCCTTTCCTTCTGTAGTTTTCATCCTTTAAGGTTTTTGCCTGGAACTTCATGAGGCCAGAAAATACTAACAAGAGTCAATTCCTCTAAGTGTCTAAGAGAAGAGAGTGTTGGTTTTTGTTAAAAGTCTTTGGCTTTCTCACTTGCCTACAGGAATTGCCATGTCTCTGTCAAAGGCTTTGGCTCTGCCTTTAAGTTCTTGAATGACGTTTCCTGCTTTGTAGGAGCAGTGTTAATGCTTTTACATCAGCTGCAAATGCTGATGAGTTATTAACTATGAGACTTCAAGCCAATCACCTTGTGTTCCCTTTGCAGCACCACGGCTGAATGGAGCTTAAAGGGCCACAGATGAAAGAAAGAACACGAACATTTCTGAAGGTGTGATATGTGTCTGGCAGTGACCTCCTTACCTCAGTAATAAAGAAGTTTTCTACAGGACCTTAGGATATTTTTACTCCAGCTTCTTAATATACTAACAGGAATGGTGCTCTGACAACAATTCTCCATAACAAAGCACTTAGCCTACTTACAGAAGAGTATTTCTTCTCTACTGATAATGTAACTCAATGGCGGAAAACAATGTTTTGATAAGCATGCGTGAAGATCGTTCCTTTCACGTGAGATACAGGTAAGACTGGTAATTTTGCTGTAAACGAATAAGTGCTGTTAGTAATAGAAAGCTAAAGAAGTTACAAATAGCTTGGTATCTCTGCTAGTAGTGTTATTGAAATTTAAAATTAAACCAAATTTTTTCTGGTTTTTAAACAATGAAAATTCACTTTTGTTATGTAGCAGATTATATTATTATGATTACATAATTGTATAGTATTGGAACTTACATGGTAACAGAATAGTACATTATTGTCTGTATTTCTTTGTATTTGGGGGAGAATGTTATGAAGTATGGTGCCTGCAGGGTAACAGCTGCTCCCTCTTTTAGCTGCCTATGCAGATTGCTGAGTTTTGTCTGCTGAAGTTCTCTGTACTTGGCCCATTATTGTTTTGATGAACAATGAATTATTTTCCTTACTTAGAGGTTTGGTTGATAGATGGGAACTGCCTTGGTGCCTTGCAATCAAAAGTACTGTTCTTGCAAGTGAAGAGGGTATGGGATTTCCCTTTTGAGAACTTTTATAATTTTTCTTCTGAATCCCCTTTACAGATGTGGGACAACGTGTTAGCATTTCAGACTCGCTCTAATGGAGCTGAACTACAGGAGCATTGTGTAGTGCATGGTGTTTGGAAGGGTAAATCTTACAGTTCATTCAATAGGAAGGAACACTGGAAGACTGAAATGATTGTTTACAAAGAAATAAAAAATGTGGTTCTTGTGTACTCCCCCCACCCCTACCCTGGTCATCCTTTTATTGGAGGCCTTTTCCTCACTAGCTAAGAGCAATAAGGCAGTACCTGTATTTGTAGGACAGCACATGCTATGGCTTAAAATTAATCCTTTCAACCTTCTGACAATGTTAGATTGCTGTTGGAGTGGTCTTCTCTTCCATTTCATAGAAGAGAAGCCCTTCATTTCATTTCATAAAGTAGTGTCCTGGTTAGCAGTGCAGCCAGCTAGAGAAACTTTTTCATGGTCAGTAAGGAGAAAGATTAGAAAATAAGCTGTAATTTACTGTTTTCTCTCTTTATTTCACTAAAATCATTATTCTGTGGCTTTGACCCTAAGTGTGTAAGCATGAGAACTCTGTGTTGAGTGTTTCCTGAAGGGACCTACTTCCCAGCATTCCTGTCTGTGCCTTGTTTCCCTATGCTGGTGCTCTTGGAACCCCCCAGGCAATTGCAGAACATCCTTGCTTGCTCTTTAATAAAAACAGGAGCTGTTCGGGGTACTATTATAGAAGTAAATGGATGAAAGATGTGTCATGGCCAATTGACTGGTTTCAGCTGACAAGCTTAAAAAAATTGCCAAGTACAGTCAGTGTCTTACTTACTGCTTTATGCTGTATTTCAGTACAGGTTTGAACAAGACTGATTAAAAATATCAACAATAACAATATTCATGACCTTTTCTGCAAGAACTATAATCTGATTCACATTTAAAAAACATGATGGCAAAATATTTTTAATTTAAAAACATTAAACTTTCTTAAGACTTTGAGAAACTGTGGATTAATTCAGTATATTGACCTGGAATTTTATGATGATTTTGATAGCTATAATTTGGAAGTTAAAATATAACTTTATTTTGTTGGAGTTTAAAATCTAGTGCAGGAAATAAAAGGTCATAAATTACTGGGGAGGGAGTTATGAGTTTTTTTAAAAAACTTACTTGCAGGTATTATCCAAGGCTTGTTTGGCTGTGACTGTTCTTTCCTTCCTTTTGGTGTTCCATTAGAACTGATTTTAATGAAGTTGGGGCCCACCCTAAGGAAAGGCTATAGGTCTGACTGTGCAAGTGTTTCTTTCTCCCCACAGCAGTTCATCAGTATCACTTCAGCAGTTACAGAAATGCTTATGCTGATGGAAGGAGATGGTTTTTGTTGTTGTTGTTGTATAGTGACTGAAAATAAAATGCTAAAGTTACTTGACTTTTATGAATAAAGGAGTTGTAGGGTGAATATTTGTACAACTTGCTTCTTTTGGCCTGCTAAATTCATATGCCAAACTCATGTAACTGCTTTTGTCTTGACTGGAGCAAAAGAACACAGCATTCAGGTGTGTGGTTCCGTTGTGTGAGTTGTGTTTCTAACCTCACCACCAAGCGTAGCTGGACAGAAGCAGTGCTGCAGCGGGGCTGTGCTGAAGCTGTTTGCAGTGGTCGCTGGGGAGGCTCCTGCTCATGTGGAGAAGCCAAGAGTAAGGGCAGGAGTCAGGAATGGCATGTCAGCTGTATTACAGGATGCCGTGGCAGTAGTGATGCTGTGCATCTGAATGAAAGAGGTGTCATGGGGTTGTGTTGTCTCTAGGTGTGTTATTTGTGCTAACATGTTTCATGGTAAATTGATGACAGCTGTGTTCCCTCTCAAGAGCAAAAAGTCCTCTTAGTGGGAACTGAGTAAAACTAAATTGTGTTTAGAGAGTGTAGTAATCAGTGAGTCTTACTGACTTCTTCACTGCCCAATTCTTACTACTTCTCTTGTCCATATTGTAAGATGAGAACAGCTGAAGGGAGGGAGACAAAAACAAGGAGGCAATATGCTTAGGGTTTATATTCTTAGCAATAATAAAGGTTTAAAATAGAATGTGAAAAAGGTCAGAGAAGAAGAAGGGGGTGAAAGAAGGAGGAAAGAACAACTGGGGAGCCAGGCAGGAGCAAAAGTTTTGAGGGCCAGATAAGGATGAGGTAGTTTTACAAATGAGAAATCTTTCAGGAGATGCCAGCCTTTCAGAGAACAGGTCCAGGCAGCATAACAAAATGAAGCCCTGTGTGAGTATTTCCAAGTAAAATCTGAGAGAATGTTATCCTGTTCAGCAGGACAGAATTGCCTTAGAAGTGCACAGATGAATGGGGCTTGTTTTCTTCTCTCTGCAGATTCAATGTATCTCTTGTTTAGCCACTGGGTGTTGAGTAAATAATTCAACCCAGGGAACAGAGAAAGTAATGTCTCATTCTCCTTGTAACTATTTAATGACTTCCTAAAACATTGATAACCTGGCCCTGTCTAGTCTGTCTAATTTAACCATTAGCAGTGACAGGTGGAGAACACCTACGTAAATTCTAAAAAAAACCACCAAAGGAAAAAAAAAAAAAAAGTGTTAATTTGCATTTTTGCATTACAGTCCTTTAAGTAGAAGAGGGGAGGAAAAAACAAATGCAAACCAAAATCAAACCTCTTCTGAATCCAGTTTTGGTATTCAATGGAAAAGCCTAGGAAACTTTTAAAATAAATGAGTGACTTCATAGCTCTTATATAACCAGAATAAAATATTGAGTGCAGGCAACTGTGGAAATAAAGATTTAATTTTCTCTGTTCTGTATTGGTACAGCTTATTTAGATTTCGAAATGGTAGGTTAGAAAGAATGGATCCAGATGCAAACAAAGCTTTAATTTGCTGTACAGATTCTAGCAACCTGTTAACATAACCTGTCTAGAATTGTGTAAGTTTTGCATTCTTTTTTTACTCAAACAGTTTTAATTCCTGTTTTCTGTTACTTCCTGTAATTCTGGTTGAATTTAAACACTCTGTAATAACAGCAGATTTTCATCAGTCTGAGTATAAGCCTTTTGCTTCTTAGTTGTGTTCTGTATGAAAGATCCCACATCTTTCATTTTTATAATATACTAAATCTAGGGTTGCAAATTCAGATGATTGTATTTCAGATTCCCTGATGAAATGGTAATGCTGCCTTGACATTTGGCATTTTTTGGTGTAGTGTGAAATTAGAGGAATGCAGTCTTCTCAGGAGAGCTACCATACTGCAGCACTCTCTGATATTGCCCTTGTACCTTTTTTTAACTGCCTTTTCTTCACTGATTTTGGCTGATGCATCACAGTTAAAAATATTTTTTTAAATGGAATAAATTCACTTACGGAAGCAGAGTCCAGTGTAGCATTTTCACTGGTATGTCACACACACATTTTGCTGAAAGTTCTGCTCTTTTTAGCCATCCAAGCTAAAAATCCAGAGAGTGTGGTGTGTAATGGTCCAAATCTCTGCACTGAGAAGCACCATATTTTCTGGCTGTCACTCTAATTGGACATGTCAGTTAACATGAGGTGCCCGGAGAGAACCTCTTTGGATAGGATTAAGATTACCCAATGAAGTGTTTTAAGTCTTAAACCTTCAGTTGCTGATGGTGTAATCATTTCTGCCTTGTACTTAATTGTACGTAATCATTTCTGCCTTCTTGTCTTACATTCAACACCTGCACAATGTCACGAGAGCCAGGTGGTGTGTTGTAGCTAATAGGAATGCTTTGGCTTCTCTGAGGAGGGTTTCCAAACCTAAAAACACTGCATGTGTTATGGATATCCAACCTGAGAAGTTTGGCTTGGCAAGAACTTCATGCTGGAGTTCTCTTTTGCTGTCAGCATCTTTAGCAACTACCAAGCAGGCAGTGCTTTTGGGGGCAGAAGTTAAACATGTCAGTCATCTCGCTGTGCTTAAGCTGTGGCATGTCGAAGACCAGCAGGTATGGTGGTGTTTTGTGTTATACTCGTGATCCCAGTTCTTCTAGTTCTTTTGGAAGTCATTAGATTTTTCAAAAATATTTCCTTCCTGTTCAGATTTGAGAAGTTTGTATAATCCATTTTTTTTTCCAGTTTAAGAAAATAAAGAAATGTAAATATTGCAGGTATGTTAAAAATTTTTTCACAGTGACAAGTCAAAACAGCTGTCATCTGGGGTTTCCACTAAAATAACTTCTGCAAAAGGGAGCATTTGATTGTCCACTTTTTGGCAATATTAGCACATGCTTTTTCAACAGTCACAGAATGTCTCTTACTGAGTTCTCATTTTGAAAAAAATCTTAAAAAAATTAAAACTCTTGACATTTTTGCAAGCTTTTTAAAATGCATGTATCCTGAAAAAGCTGGAGGACCATATTGCTTCAAGATTGAGACCTGTTGCTTTTCTCATCTTCCTCTCCCCTGCCTCCCTCGCATCTCAGAACTGCTAGTAGGAAATGTTTGGATAAAATTGTTAACACTTATGAAATGCTACCTTTTGTACTCCTGAACTCACAGGGGGAAAATGCATGTGAATGCATGTGAATAGTTCTTGCCACTGTAGTTTTCCATCAGCTTCTTTGTTCACGTTCAAAATGTAATATTCTACAAACTCATTCATGACTGCAGTATTTTGTACCTGTATAATTACACAATTGCTTGTTCATCATAATAAAAAAATATTCCAGTGCGTTCTGGAATAACGGTGTATCAGTGAAGTAACTTGAATTGCCATACATTTTGTCATTAATTTAATCTAGATATTTTTTCTTACACTGAGAATTTTCATAGCATGCTAGTGTAAGAAATGAAATGCTAAGGAGTATTGAATTACATAGGAGGTAACTTGGGGAAAATTAGTCAGTTTTGGATACACAGAATATTCTAATTTAATTTTTTTCCTATGAATCATTTTGCAGGTTACTATGGCATCACCCTAAAAATTTGAAGGGCTTCCACTTGTCAGAATCAGTATTTGTCAGTAATAGCTTGATTTCTAGTTACCTTTTCTGAAAAAGTTAATCTATTACAAGTTTATCTGTATCTAAATGTTATAATCTAGATGGTGAAAACTGATTTTGAACCCTTCAGGTGCTGCCTATGGGCAAAGCAGTGTTTGGTTCCCTCTCTGAGACTGAAAAAATAAGAAATTGTAGCAGTTTGTTTAAATGTTATTTTGCTCATCACCATCAAAGTTGTAATTTCCATTTCAGCCTTACTTTCTGTAATACTCTAAAGCAAAGCTCATTGGTTGTAGTGTCGTTCCAATTCCCTCTCCTAAACAAAGAGAGGCCCTCTGAGTAAGTAAAACAGTGCCCTGTTCAGAGCTCAGGTGCTGGCCAGAGTGTGGCATTTGGAGTGACTGTGGGCCTTTTTGTCACCCGTGCAGGATGGAGGCTTCCTGCCTGGAGCTGGCTCTGGAAGGTGAGCGCCTGTGCAAGGCAGGGGATTGCCGGGCTGGAGTGTCTTTCTTTGAAGCAGCTGTTCAGGTTGGAACTGAAGATTTGCGCACCCTGAGCGCTATTTACAGCCAACTGGGCAATGCCTATTTCTACCTGCATGAATATGCAAAGGCCTTGGAATACCATCACCACGATTTAACTCTTGCAAGGTAATTGTTTTCCATGTCATCCCATTCCGGTAGATATGCACTGTGACTGTTCCTTGTCCTGCCAAAGCCTGCTATTAATACTGGCTAATGAGTGAACGTGGTGGTGGCAGAGGGCTGAGCGCCTGGCAGGTCACTTGGGTGCCCTCTAACCTGGCAGCTAATGGTCTAGCGCCATAATCCTAGAACTGACTGAGGCCTCACCAGGTTTCTGGATAATTAAGTGGCTGCTGTAAATCCACCCTTTCTTTACCCTTTCGTGTTTCTAGTTCTCCATATTGTTAAGCTGCTCTCTTGTTTACTAGAACTCCTTAATGTTTATCTGTGTAAAACTCATAATGTAATACTGTGAAATCTAAAACCTTTCATATGCTACTTATGTATCGGACTTTTACTGATTTGTTTAGATCCAATAAAAGACACAGGCAAATAATGTACATAACCTCAATTTAGGGCATAAATCTGTACTTTCCCCTGCTCCTGTGCAGTGACCTTGGGGCATTTGTTTTTTTGTTATCTTCCAGGTATGACAGTCTGAGTGGTTCAGTGGCAGTCTTTTGCCTTAGTCTCATTTAGAATCTAGAAATGAAGTAGTACCTTGAGCTACAGAGAAGACTATAAGTTTTAAACCTTACAGTTAAGTGTCTTGTTAAGTAAAAGGAGACTTTTACTTAAAAGAAGATGGTCAAAAAAACCACGAATGCACTTAAACATCTCTTTCTAATGCCTGGACCATCTTTCTAAATCATCTTTAAGAATTTTTCTCTTATTCTCTTCCTAAAAGATGTGAATTAAAAAAAAAAAAAGTTAAGCAGATGATCAATACCATGAACACCAGCAGCTGGCCAAACAGCACTGACAGAATGAGATGTTTGTAACCACAGACTGAACAACGTTTGAGTATGTTTCAGATACAAAATTAACTGAACACATATACATTTACATGGTTGTGGTCTCTTTTCATAAATTCATGGAATTCTCTATCATACATTGACCATCTGCTTGGTTTAAATTAAACAGTTTTCTGGTTACTTAATTTCTGCAATTTTAGGACTATTGGAGATCTACTGGGAGAAGCTAAAGCTAGTGGGAATCTGGGCAACACCTTAAAGGTACTTGGGAATTTTGAAGAAGCTATTGTTTGCTGTCAGAGACATCTGGATATTTCCAGAGAACTTAATGATAAGGTAAGAATTGTGCAGGAATCTGGATGTAAAGTGCTAACACATTCCTTAACCCTGTGGTACTGGTAAGGAGTGTGCACCTTTCAGAGGGAAATAGTGAATATTCAATTATTTCTTCTAGGCAGTAAGAATCTATTAGTTGGAATACAATTGTTTGGAGGACTATAGGTCCAGGTGAAACATTACCCTATTTTGTGGTGGTTTTGTTTGGTTTTAATTTAATTTTTAATAGTAATTGACCTCAAGAATGTATCTTGCTCTTTAAATAGAAATAGTATGCAAAAGAATTGGATTGAGGGATATGACTGAGTAAGATAACATGTTCAGAATGGGCAGAGTGGGTATTAACAAGTAGTTAAGGAACTTTTTTCCCATCTATGGATTGTACAAGTAGTTGTTGTAACAAAGGACTTTGAAGCATGAAATTTTAATGCCTTCTTTTACTTCTGGTTCAGGTTGGAGAAGCAAGAGCACTGTATAATCTGGGAAATGTATATCACTCTAAAGGGAAAAATGTAGCTAATGCTGGGACTCATGATCCAGGGGAACTTCCAGATGATGTGAAAAATGCTTTACAAAAAGCTGCAAAGTATTATGAGTAAGTAGTAGATCTAAATGTTGGGGCTGGGGGATATGATCATGTAGTTCATTAGGATGTGGGAGATTTGCAGTGCCAAGAGCTAAACTGTGGAATGCTTCTCTGCAGAACTGAGGTACCTGTCAGTTTGGTCTTTGCAACAGGACAGTGCACTGGTTTTTATCATGCCCTCAACTTGTACTGTACCTGCCAACCCTTACTTAGAAACCAGCAGGACTCTTTAAACCAGGCTGAGACAACAGAACCTTGTTATGCCTTTGTGTGTAACTAGAGGGGAGCACAATGGCTTGAGTAAGGATGCAGTGGAGTTTGCTATCTCATGGGAAGTATTTCCTACTCAGATTCATGGTTATTTAAAGGCCATTAAAACAGGACAAAGTAGAACACCTCTGCCTTTTCCTTTACATAAGATTTTAAAAAAAATTTTATTTAGATGACTGTGAAAAATCCCAAACCTTTTAAAAGTCACCATTCTCCTTCTCACTTTTCCCCAAAACAGGGAAAACCTATCAATAGTAACAGAGCTGGGTGACAGAGCAGCGCAAGGGCGTGCCTTTGGAAATCTGGGAAACACGCACTATCTTCTGGGCAACTTCAGGAGTGCAGTTTCAGCCCATGAACAGGTACAACAATGAGCTAGTAATGCATTCTGTTCTAGCAGAGTATCAGGTTGCTCCTGACCTTTAGCACATGTGTTGTGTTGGTTCTTGTTGCAAGCTTTTAATGCTGGTTTTAAAACTTAATGGCACAAACTTCAAGTTTAGCTGTTCTTATTAAGCATTTTTGACCTAAAGAATGCATTTTTCATGCATTTCTGCATGCAAATGTACATTATAAAGTGGAGTAACTAATGCAGTTATTTCATATTTTTAAGCGTCTCCTAATTGCAAAAGAATTTGGTGATAGATCAGCAGAAAGAAGAGCATACAGCAACCTTGGAAATGCCTACATATTCCTGGGGGAATTTGAAACTGCTGCTGAATACTACAGGTGAGTGACTGCTGATAAACACAATTTATACCTCTTGTACAGTTTACTTCTGTTGTGCCTGATACTGTGGAACAGCCATCTCTTCTTTGGAAGAGAGATACTTGGGAAAATTTTCCATTTGTTTAGCAAAGAAATTTTTCCTTTGTTGCTTAACTATTCTGATTCTTTTAAGCGAGGTGCAGCATTAATGCTTTTAATTTTTTAACTCTTTTGCCACTTTAAATAGATTCTTTGCAGTAGCGTAGACAGACATCTTTCCACTGCTAGGCTTTTATTCCCGTTATTCTAGAAGCAGGCATTACTGTCTCAGCTCATAGTGAGTTCTGGAATGATGTGAGTAGCTTTCCTACCCAAGATGGGTGCCTGCCTCAGGTGTGCTCACCAGCTTAGAGAGCTGGTGCACAGCAACATCAATTTACATCTTTAGTCTGTATTTTCAAGCCAGACTTGTCTTGATGTCTGCAGCACTAAGCAGTTGCTGCTGTACCTGGGAAAGTAAAAGCTTGGCAAAGATACAGAATAGGTGTTATTAGCATCTGACTGGGATTTCAGAGCACACCTCTTCTTAGGAAAAAAAGCCCCACTCAGTACTGAGCAGATCCCTTTGAGCACTCAAATTATTCTTGCCTGGACTGGGCTGGCTTGGTGAGTATAGGCCTGTTCCTGCCCATGCTGATGGGGAAGTAGGTATTGTAACGCTGGTATTAAACAGTGCAACCTGTCAGGAAACTCCTACGAATTATTAATGAAGCAATAAATTAAAAGATGCTGTTTGAGGAATCAGCCTGCTCTCTATTAAAATAGGTGGAAGTAGGTTGCAGTGGAGGGAAGACTTTACAAGTGTGATTGTGTAGTTTACAAGATAGACAACTGAAATAAATCAGAGCAGCAGGCTAGCAAATTATCAGCTAATAAATTACTAACTGATTTTCAGTTGTGCATGTGCAATTGTGAAGGCTTTTCCTTGCAGGGGTTTCAGGGTGACTGACCCTCTCTTGCAGGAGGACGCTGCAGCTGGCTCGGCAGCTGAAGGACAGAGCTGTGGAAGCGCAGGCCTGCTACAGCCTGGGGAACACCTACACTCTGCTCCAGGACTATGAGAAAGCAATTGATTATCACCTGAAACACCTTGTGATCGCTCAGGAACTACACGACAAGTAAGCCCTGAGATTGTTTAATGTATATGTGACACTCAGAGCAAATCCTCTTACCTTCAACTCTACTGTCATTGTTCCCCATGTGACAGCTGCATTAATGGGAATTCTCTCAATGCTGGGCTTTGGTTTTCATATGGGAAACAAAACTTACTCTTAATGGTATTTCAGCTAATGAGTCTGAGATGAAAGACAAATTGATGAATGACCGTTTCTAATTCATCTCCTATCAGCACTTCTGTGTAAATTAAGGAAAAGCAGATCTGTCTGTCATGAGTTCATTATAATAATTCACCCTACTTTCATAAGAATCTGTGTTCTGCTTGTCCTCAAGTTAATAATATAGAAGAGATGGGGGAAGGAGAATATCAAAGCAGCAAGTAGTGTTTATATTACAATCCTGATTTCTGAGGCCTTTTTTATAGTGTTGGGTGTAACCATAATTTCTGGCAACATTTAAATGTACCTCTTCTTAAGTCATTAAGAATACGGAGGACTAAAAAGGTGTGCAAACTGAGGAAAAAGCAAAGTAGGTTATACAATGTGCCATGTTTACAAAACTGACAAACTTGTTTGCTGTGAGCTTTAAAATTAAAAATTTTGATTAAATTTCTTCATATTTATAACTGGATCACACTCCTTTAAATACAATATTTAATTTGTTGGTGTTAGAATGGTCTCTGATGATAGTCTTCAGCCCAGCGAACTACTTTGGCAGTGTCGTGAAAAACCTGACCTCTGGTGTTCAGCAGGTAGAGGTGTAATCGCAAATGCATGTTTGTTTTCAGAATTGGGGAAGGAAGAGCTTGCTGGAGTTTAGGGAATGCTTATACTGCTCTGGGAAATCATGACCAAGCATCCATTTTGCAGAAAGGCACCTGGAGATTTCAAGAGAGGTATGATTTTCCTACTCCCACTATGCTGGCTGTTGGTTTTTGCTCTCACTTACAGAGATGTGGAGATGTGTTCATGCATCTGATTTTGAGTGACAGAATGCATTTTGAGTGATTCCAGACAGTTGATTCCATGTTATTTCAGCCACCCTCTCACCACAGTCAGCACCTTAGTTCTAGTGTCACCACTCACAATGTCATCATGGACTCTTAAGTTAGTAGCCTAGCAGTGATTATTTTAGGCTTTGTTGTTACCTGTTAGTTGTTTCTTCTTTAAAAAGATGTTCTCAGCCTTCAACCAGGAAAACTTTTTCAGCCTTTTTCTCTCAGAAGTCTAGGGGGCAAGGATTGCTTTACACTTGGACATGTGAGTATTTGTTAAGTTACTACAACTGATTCTTATTTGCTTGAAGGTAGGAGACAGAAGTGGAGAACTCACTGCCAGACTTAATCTCTCAGATCTTCAAATGGTTCTTGGATTAAGCTACAGCACAAACAACTCCATGATGGCAGAAAGCCATGCAGTGGAAAACAGTTTGAATGGTATGTGCCTCTTTCTGCAGTATTTTCCCACCAGAGAATTTCAAAATGAATCTCTTGTTTGAGTTCTTTACTGACCATGGTTGAGTATGCAAGTTTGCTTGGTTTTCTCCCCGGCAACTAAAAAAGGTTCTTGCGGTATTGGACCCCTTCAGCACCTCCTTTTCTGGAGGATTTATATTGTCATTCACAGGTTACTGCTTAGTTTCTTTGTGTGTTCTAATTGTGTGTCTTGGACCTTAGATGAGTACAGCCACAGCTTTGCAAGTGACACCATACATTTTCATAATCAAAAGGTGAATTTGTCTCTTGAAGGTGGCAGACCGAGAGGACGCCGTTACAGTATGGAGAACATGGAACTTATGAAATTAACACCAGAAAAGGTTGGCACTTTGCTTCTTGCTGTTCTGCTGCTGAGATTGCAGTGAAACATTTCTGAGGGTGTGCTGATGTGCCATTTGCCTCCTTTTTAATTTAGTTGATCACAGGCGCTCCCTAACAGCAGGTCTGACAATACTAACAAATACTACTTTTGTCACGTAGGTAACAGCATGTGACAGGTAATGGTTCGTGGGAAGCTTGCTTTATTCTCTGCACCAATGAGAAAGAATGGGGGTTCTGTAATGAGCATCAAAGGAATTCTTTTCTTTATAGAGATGGGTTGAGGTTGCAGCATGAAAGTAATTCAGAATAAAATTCTTAAGCTTTAGCTTAGCTCTTCTGAACACTTTTTCTTTGGTTACAGTCATTTTATAGGCACTTAAAATAAATGCTGTGGTTTTCACTTTGAGATTTCAACCAGCTTGCAAACCATCAGAAGTTTCAATTTCCATCTTGAGTAAGGATGCTATTTCAGAAATGTTACAGCCGAGTCACAGCAAAACAACTTCCCCCCAAGCTCAGAAAACTCTTGGTGATAGGAGATCCCAATTAAAATCCTTGTGTCAGTCTATGAGATTTCCCTCACATTCTGCCTTTCAACAGTGAGCTGGCAGCTCTGCATAAATGACTCCAGTGGCAGACTGAAATTGATGTTTTTCCCCCCACACTGGGATGTCTAATTCCAGTCTCTTCAAGTGAGGCAAAGCCTGTCATGTTAATCAATAAAATCTCAAAGCATGTATATAGTCAGTACAGCTGAAGTCAGCATGGATGCTTAAGAGCCTCTTTGGCTTTAGAAACACTCTGTGTTTAGTCTAGGGTAAGGCCTCTGCAGGAAACCTTGTAAACCCAGCTGATAGGGGCCAAAAGCTTTCTTACTCTCTGAATCTTATTTATCCGGGAGCACTTTTAACATATGTATCCTCTAACAGTCTGGCCCTAAATACACTGGAATGTGTCTTGTAGATTTTTGGCATTAATTTACTATTGCAGTCTAGAGCTTACAAAGGGCTTTTTTCAAGGTACTTGTTGAGTAGAGTAATTTCCATAAATGTCTGATAAGTAGAACCCTGACCTGAGCATCAGGGTTTGATTGTACAGGATGGCATCTTCTCAGGAGTGTGTGCTGGTGTTCAGTAAAGCTTTGAAATGGGAAATCCACTGCATAAGCAGTGTTGTTGGAAGATTTGTGACTGTGTTCATGATTTCTGATGTTGAATCAGGAAAAAAAAGGGCTGTTTTTATTCAGTTACAAGCATCTGTCAGTAGTGGATAATTCTGTTTATTTCAGAGGATGTTTTAGGGCAAACCTGTCAGGTTGATAAAAGCTATCCATTCTGTTGTTTAGTGAAAGGAGATGGTTATGCCTGCTTCTTCTTGTGCTAGCATCTGTCTCCCTCTTTCTTTTCAGTCTTACTGGAAAGTTTGTGTACATCAAAACTTGAGGGAAGGCTGGTTGAGTATCTGCATTTGTATAAGGGTTTGTTTTGCTCTAACACTTTGTTATATGGGGTGGGTTTTCTTTTTTTTTTCTTTCCAGTTTTAAAATGCTAGGTGGGAAATGCCAGCTGTGCCTGCAGTATATTAACTGCCTTTCCTGCACTGCAGTCAGCAAGGACAATTTCAGTGTGTTTAATTAAAACCACTCTCTGATCATGTTTTAATCCATCAGGTGTTACAGCACAGTTCAGTTCTCAGACTGACCAGTAACAGCACAAACCTGCTAACAGCAGCTCAGGAATCATAACCACGCCCCTGTGGCTGCAGAAACGAAATAGCGTAAAGCTGCCTCATTTTGGGGAGGAAAAGCAGCAGCAAGTAAGAGGTAACAGCAGTGGTAAATAAAATCAGAAGGCTTAATTTCCTGACTCTTGTTTTCTTAGGTTCCGAACTGGAACAGTGAGATCCTTGCTAAACAGAAACCACTGGTTGCCAAAACTTCAGCAAAACTTCATTTTGTAAATCGACTAAAAGGCAAAAAGTACAAAAATGGCACCACCTCCAAAGTTTTGCAGGATGCCAGTAATTCCATTGATCATCGACTTCCAAACTCTCAGAGGGTAGGTGTGGTGAGCTGTGGAGACCATGGTCTTTACTCATCCTTGTGTGATCAGAATTGTGGAAAACACCCTCCTAGCAGCTGTCCTGTTCAGTTTAACTTGATTTAAACACTGTGGCTCTAAACTGATGCAGAATCTGTCATTCTACAGCTCTCTCAGTGGTGGTGCCAGCTTTAAGATTTTCTATAACTAAAACATTTTATTTGTGGTGGATTTTTTGAAGTTAGAGCTCAGCTTGCAAAAAATTTTATTTCTAAGCCTCTTCTAGACCCCACTTGTCCACACTTAACAAAATCTAGTTTTTCAGGTTCAGGCAGTGGGAGATATTTTGGACATACTTTTAGGTTATTACACTCTTGAGAGAAGTCAGTTCAAAATAAAAGAACTGAGTCATTTGGTCATAGACCAGAGGAGACAAGGACAACTGTTCATTCCTTTTCCTCTCATGGACATTTGGGGGTTTGTTGGATTAATGGCTGAGAAGGAATACCTCCCACTGTACTATGATCAGAGCACTGTTTCTTTCCACTTCAGAGAATGAAACATTTCTAATATATTTCACTGTCCAAAATGCTGCCCTAGCCTTGGCATCTCTTCCTTTGATAGATCTCTGGCTATAGAATGGTTGACTAAAAAAATTAATAAATGTCAGATATGTAAATATCAGACATATCACTGAAACTCTGATGTAGTTATCCCAGCTGTAGGCACTCTGAGGTCAAATACCCTAAATCCTTTTTCCTTTTCAGAAGAACAGTCATGAGACAATGGCAGATGAAGGGTTTTTTGATCTGCTGAGTCGGTTCCAGAGTAACAGGATGGATGATCAGAGGTGCTGCTTCCAGGAGAAGAACAGACTCTCAGCTGCTTCAGCATCAACATCCTCTACTCCACCTAAAACAATGATAAAATGTAATTTTTAAGAAGTAAAATCTGTATTTGATTTGAGTTTTACCAAATACTATTTTCAAAATGTTTTTGCATGCAAGACTCGCTCCAGCAATGGCTTCACTCTTCGGCTAACTTTGCCTTGTTCTGTGTGTCCTGGGCAGCCTTTTCCACGTCCGTAGTGTCCCCGCACTCGGACGAGTTCCTGGACCTGCTGGCGAGCTCGCAGAGCCGCCGCCTGGACGACCAGCGTGCCAGCTTCAGCGAGCTGCCCGGCCTGCGCCTGCGGCAGCGCGGCAGCCACGCCCTGCTGGGCCACCTCGTGGCCAGCAGCAACAGGGACCTGGATGACGACTTCTTCGACAGACTGATTAAATGCCAGGTGAGTGTGTAACGACAGCTTCCTCAGCCTCTGGCCCTGGGGACTTCATGTGGGCCTCCTGCTACTGCATTCCTGCAAGGAAGCCACTCTGCTACCGTGTGCTTTAAGAGACACATTGATCTGGCACGTCAGGAAGAACTTAAAAGAACAAAAGATTAGGGTTGGGGTTTTTTTAATTATCCTGTGTCTAGTGTTTTAATTATCTAGTGTAATTTTGGTATTTATACCACAGTAACTATTAAAAGTAAGAAATGCTTAAAAAGTGAAGAAAAACAAGTGAGACTATTAAAAGAAGTATTTAAAGTGGTTTTAAGTGTCTAGACCTGGCTTGCTAAGGAGGGCACCTGATACACCAGCAATCCTAATTTATCACTGAAAGAATTCAGTATCCAGGTTTTGGTGGTAATAGTGGTCATCATTCCCATGTGGTTAAGTTTAAATGACAGTTTATAGCAATATACAAGTGAGGAGACTGATTTTCAATCAGAGCACATGCAGATACCTATTAGACCAAAAAGAATTAAAAAGACTTGCTGGCTTGTATGATGGGGTTGATAAGCAGCCTAAAATACCAAAGTCAATGCTGAGTTCTCCAAAACTCAGTAAGTATGGTAGCCTGGGGAAGAAAGCAGCACTGGAATTGAGTTTACAGTGACAGTGTTCATCAGCCTGCTGAAATACCATGTTCTGTTGTAGCAGCTTGTCTGCTTCCTTCTGTGAGTCAAGCAAAGAATCTAGAAATATTCTGTTTTAGGAATGGAAAAACATTTAATCTCCTCTGATCAGTATGGCTGCTATTGCTTCAACCAAGCACAGAAGCACTGCTGCCCTTTGAGCCTCTTGTCTCAAGGGTGCCTGGCCCACCCACCCCTGACAGCTGTGTTTTATCTCCTGTGACCACAGTGCCCTCCAGCTGCCCCAGCTCGGGAGGCTGTGTGCACAGAGCAGAGCCCAGCCTTGCAGGGTTTGCCACCTGCTCCGTGACCTTGGCATTAAACCATACCCAGCTGCAGTGTGAAGGCAAGGGGCCCTCAAGGAGTGCCTTCCCCAATCTCACACACTGCAGCCGTTTTTTAGTCCTTGTGTAAGGGAAGGAAGACAACCATACTATCTGGTACACCCTGTACTAATGCTAAAAATTCTCCTTCTGAACTAAAGAGACTTAAATCTCATTTTGCAGTATGGTCTGGAGGGGTCATTTTCAGACACATGGGGGGACAAGTGGGTCAGAGGAACCATTTTAGTTACACCTGGACTCTTCCTTCATTTTGTTTCGCAAGTTTAACTTGAAACAAAACTATAACTTAAATCCCTCTACTAGCTTTAAATCTGACACCAAAAGCTTTTAGTTTTTTCAATTAATATTGTTCCCTTACTCCATATCTTCCTGTAAATATGCAGCTTTTATTGCTTGGTATGTTTGTAGGGTTCCAGACTGGATGATCAAAGATGTGCTCCTCCAGGAACTGTCAAGGGCCCCACTGTACCAGATGAAGATTTTTTCAGCCTCATTTTGCGCTCACAAGCAAAGAGAATGGATGAGCAGAGAGTCCACTTACCCTCAGCTATAAAGGGAGCCAATTCCAGCTGAAGACCCCAGAGGCATGTACTGTACAGCAGCATCCTAGGGATCATTCTGGTTTGCTGGAAAGCACACTTGCCTTTTTAAGATGACTACAATTAGTAGCTTTGTCTCCTTTCTCCTGATTGTTCACAGAAATAGCAGCAGCATCACACTGGTAAGCAGTAGTTACAGAGCTGCCCCTGCTCTTTCAGATGGCAGCTGCTTTCAGAGCAGTGTCTGACATACTGGTACTGTCTCCCTCTTAATTGCCTCTAGTCTATCACAATTATGAATTTTTTTTCTCTGTCAATTCTCTCATTGCTTATGAGTGGATTCTACCACTGTAAATCTAGTTTAAGACTTAAAATTTTTATGTTCTTTTTAAAGAAAACTTGATTTTTTTCCCTGATTTGTACCACCTGAAAAAAAGTTGTTTTCTTTTATACTTTAAAAAAAAAACCTAAAAAAAAAAAAAGAGAAATAGCTTCAGTATTTAGTCTCTTTGCAGAAACACAGTTTGGAAGAATCATTTCTATTAAAAAAAAAAAAAAAAAGTTTTAATTCTGTTTAATAAAAAATAGTTTTTTCAAACATGATGGGTTTTTTTGTGATATTTAGCTAACTGTTTCCTACATTAATTCAGAACAGTTTTGCAGTCAGCAGGGGTTTTCCAAAAGTACTTTCAAGAAACAGCTGCTCCTGCTGCTCTACAGTTTGTATGATATGTTCCCATTCACCAGGCATTACAGGGGTGGTAGGCACTGGGCACCAATTCCCATGAACCTAGGGGAGTTCCTGCAGCACCCCAAGTTCCAGTGTCACAGAAAATGCATGGGTGCTCTTCCTGTACCTGACCTCAACTCCTCTTCTGCTCTGGCTAAGGATGAGCTGGGCTGGGGGAGTTCTGGGGAACAGCCACTGGAATGTCCATCCCCAGGGTAGCTCCTGGTCCTTGGCCCTGTTCAGCTTTGACCCACCTAAAAACCACCTGCTACAGCATCAGGTTCTGATTCTCTGCAAATCATTACAGCAGGAGGAACTCGGTAAGCTGTCCTAAAACTGAGCTGACAAGAAGCAAACTGATTTTAAAGACTATAAGCCCAAAGACAGACCTGAGACATCTGAGCTGGGAATTAGCATTACAGGAATTACTCAAAATTTATTACACAAACTTGATTTCCAACAAGCAGCAACACTGCAGAAGCCTGTGATTTTTTGGCCACTTAAAGGTGTATCATCTTACTTAACAGCTTTATTTCAGATTCCGGACATGGTGCACGTACTCACTCTCCCAGATTCTACAACGCCACCTACCTGCTTATTGATGTTCTCATCTACACTTGAGAATGAGAGCAGAATTAGCAAGTACATGACAAGTAAAGATTAAATAAAACTTACAGCAGAGTGTGGGTCTTCCTTAGTCTCTTTCCTGGGAGTCATGCAAAACACTCTCTTTCTTCTCTTCACATGGTTCCATGATAGAACTTTTCCTTTCTAGGTTTTTATTAGGGTCACAGTTTTCTCCAGTCTCTCCCTCTGCTTTGCCTGTCTCCTGTTTTTGCTGCTTAAGTGCAGCTTCTTCAGTAATGTTTTCAGCTTTGATAGTTTCAAGTGTATGAACTTCAGATTCAGTGTACAACCTATTCTGCAAAAAATTAATAATCATCTATTAATTAAGCAATCAAAAGTGACAGCATCTATTGTTTCAAGTGCATTCCAGCTCAAGGGGAAGGGCTCAACCAAAGCATGACAAGGGTAGGGTTTTTTTCCCCTCTGGAAACTGAACATGTAAAATAAGCCCAATATGGAGTATAAATCTTGGTTTGAATTTTCTGTAGTTTACAGGGAAGTCAGCACTGCTTTTTTCCTCTATGTTTCTTCTGTGGGCTATCATGATTGCCCAGGCTGACATACATACTGATCTCTCAGAAGTGAAGTTGTCTTTACTGTAAAGAGTTTTAATTCAGTGGTTTCCTGCCACAGTTAGCCATTGCGAGATACTTTTCCAAAAGAAACACATCCAAGACACCACTATCAAACTGTTCCTTAACTCCTCTCTCCCCCAGCTCTGGGTTTAAATGTGTTCTAGCAGGTGCCAAAGCCATCTGCTCAGTTTAATGCCAGCTCCCAGAGCAGCAGCAGACCCAGCAGGCTCTGGTCCCTGCGCGACTCTGGTACCTGTGCATCCTGCTCGTCGCTGGCGTGCGCGGGGTCCGGGCTCCTGCTGCCGCTGCCTGCTCTCAGCGAGGGGAGAGGCCTCGGGGAGGCGTCCCCTCTGGCTTGGTGGCCTCTGGGGACATGCAGCTGCTTCTGCATGTAACACTCGTCTGCTGCCCGCCCGTCGTACTGCCCAAAGGAGATCTGCTCCTGCTCACTGGCAGGCAAAGGAAGACTTGGCTTCTGAGACGATGTTAAGTGCCTTAATGCAGACACTGATGATCCTGCACCATAGCAAAAAGCCTGGGGGAGAGGACAAAAACCCAAAATGAGCAAAACACCAAATATCTGCAGCCTATGGTTTTCACACAGGTTTCCTGTCATATATGTGAAAGATCCTGAAGGAAAAGCTCAGGTGAAGAGAACGGCTCCAGCTCAAGCTTTCTGCAGTCCAACCACACTGCAGGAACTGCCAGACTGAATGCAGTTCACTGTTGGTGCTACACTGAAGATGTTTATAGCTCTAACTCAACTACCTACATGACTCAAATGTAGTGACTCAAAGAAGAAATGGGAACTAAGGGGCAGTAAACTGTCAGAGAATCTAAGATCTTAAGCAGTTTAATGCTACTATATCCCACTTGGGGAGTGGGAGAGGAATACAGTTTGAATACAAAACTTGGCTCTTTTAATTCCTAGACCAACTGTAGCATGAAGCCTTTGTGAAGAAAAAAAAAATCATTGCAGAAGTAGTTTCTTTATGCTAAGAAATCTGTTCAGTTGTAAAAATGAGAAGTAAGAAATATAATAGATAATACTTAAATATAAATACATTTAATATTAAAAAAATAAATCTGAGCTTTTAAATGTAAGATGAATGTATACAAACCAGCACAGCCAGAGCCATCATAATGAGCACTGGAACCTGCAGAATTAACGGTATCTCCTTCATAAGAGCCTTGATGAATTCACCAATACCTTGTCCTACGTGCTTCAAAGGCTCAGTTACAAAGTTGGTGAAAGTTATTGCCAAGGCCTAGAAAAATAAACAAAAAATCAGTGTTATCACACAAACGACAACCATGTTGTTTTTGTCCCAAAGTCCCTTTGGGCTTGGCACATACCTTTGTTGGTGGAACAAGCAAAATAGGATTTACAAGCAGAGTTTCATAATACTTCTGACAGGGATCATCCTGAAACGTCCACGTACTTCTAAGCCATTCTGAAGTCAAAGCAGAGACATATTTTTACTACTTCTTAAAATATATTTTGTGACACAGCAGCAATACAGAAAGAAGCATTTCAGTTACAGATGGAAAAGAACTCTCCTAGATACAGTCCAAAACTGAGATTTATTTTTACACATCTGAGATTGGCTTGGCAGTATAGTTTATCCAGTCAAGGTGATGCAGGAAGGGGAGGGAAGGCTGGAAAGAAAGAACAGAACCTGAAGTTTTCCCATGTATAATCAAAAATGCTCTTTAGGTGAGATCAGTCCCCAGAAACCTGAGGGAAAAAAGTCTCATCTGTGGAAACTATGAACTTGCACACTGTGTTCACAGCTACTGACACATCATCATTCTGTGTTATTGGTCATCTGCCAATCTGCAGGGAGATTGAAATTGTCTACTTTGCTTGTTAGAATTGAGGGTCTGTTTTAGTTACAAGCAGGAATTCTTACTTCTTAAGGGAACTTTTATATTATAAACAAGTGGATTAATGACATCAGTGTTTCTGTAGTTCAGTTTTACTGCAGTCAGAACATAAATCATTGACACGTATCAAAAACGGAACAGAGTCAAGAAATTACACAGGGAAGACCGTAACAAGCACTCTTAAAGAGTTGCCACCCTTCACTTACCTGCTACAGTACTGGATAGAAGTAACAGCTAATAAAAAAATCAGCTTTCTCTGTAAATAATAACACCTGAATAAACAATTACAGATCCAATTCCTGAAATCCATTGTACTCACAGGCCTGATACATGAAAAGAAAAAATCCTTGACCTGAACTCAGTCTGCCTGTCTTTAGTAAACAGCACTGAATAGTACTGGGGGTGGTGGCTGGGGAAACACAGACAAGTTACAAGAAAAGAAAGGTAACACCATGACATACCCCAAGTACAGTGCTGTGATCAGCTCTCCACCCAAGGCCTAGAAAACAAAGTCTTAGGGGCTGGAGAAAGGGTAAAACCGCATAATCATGTATTGAGAAGAAAATTCCCTGTACCACTCATGAAGAAATCCGAGTATCCCGGGATACTCTGAATTGATATTTTGTGATCTTAACTACTACAGCAAAGTACCAAGACAAGAACTTACCAATGAGACTTCCCCGCCAGTCCAGCTCCTCTGCGCAGACGTTGTCGAAGTGGCCCATCTTGGCGATCTCGGCCTGGTGCTGGGCGAAGGCCAGCTGCAGGGACAGCACGAGCCAACGGGCTGCGGGGCTGCAGCCAGCAGAGCTGCTCCACGCCCACCCGCGCCTGCCCTCGGCAGCCTTGGGACAGCTCCCCACACCACTGACAACTGCCCCGTGGGCCCCTTCTACTGACAACTGCCCACGTGAGACCGACTTAGAAACGTTTACTACCTAAATAATTTAATGGAGTCAAATTCTAAGAACTTCCTAGAATGGACAAAACACCTGAGATAACGGCTACCTCTAAGTTACTCTCCAAAAGGAGTCTGAATTGCCGAGGGACCAGACTCCAATATTCAAAGATACAAGTTCAGGACAAAAGAAAACTGATGACATATTTCCTTAAAATGTTTGTGGAATAGACACACAGGTATCATGCAATTAATAGTTAAAACATCCTCTTTTCAAATAATTCCCATAATAAATACCTGTATTTATTATTGCTTTGCCTTACAGTTTGCAACTGATAATTGAAAGAGAAAAAATTCAGTCAAGTCATCTGCTGCAAACCCACCATTCTTCACTGCCTCACCCCAAGCCATCTGCATGGCATTCCATCCCCAAGCCAGAGCCATCCCACTCTGCAGCTCTCTGCTGTCCCTGCCTCTGACAAGCTGCAGTTCAATCCTGATTGACAAAGAGGGCATATTTTTTGGCCGGGCTTTCATCTGGTAGCTTAAATTCCTCCTGAATAAAACTGATCCTATTGTACCATCAGCCACTTAATCACCATTAATGAGCCATGTATCTGGTCTATTACATCACAGTTTCTATCAGGGAATCTTAAGCAAAAAATATATTCCTCAGAATATATTTCTGTGTAACTTTTCTACCAAGCTGCTTTAGTCAGAGTTCACATCTGCCTCGACCACGTAGTGAAATCTGAGTTCTAGTGCTCTCTGAATTTTGTGCACCACTACAGCACGATAAAGTTGTTAGAACTTTTATTCTTTATGCCTAACTCACCCATCAAAATGCAAAAGAAAATGCTTATCCCTTTTTTAATTCTGCAGTTAATTAAAAGCTGTATTAATAATTAAAAGGTAAACTAACCAAAGGAACTAAACAGCCTTAACTCCCCCATAACTGTAAAGTTCTAAGCAAAAAAGTCATTAAGATTACAGAACTTACCTTATACAAGTAAAGCCAATTCCATGCAAAACTGATGAAAAAACTTATTAATAAAACACGTTTTAGTTGAACAAACCAAAGAATACGTGTCCAGAGTTCAGTAGCTATTACAATTACAATGCACACTAAGCACAAGAGTAGCTGAAAAAGAAAAAAAGAAAAAGTTATGACCCACATTTGCAACTTTCCAAGCTTACTGACAGTACACATGAAGAAACTTCCAACTTTTGTTTTTACTAATGTCATTTACACAGAATAGGTGAGAAGTTTTTCCTTGCTTCCACAGCCCATCTGAGCAGCACAAGACCAAAAGAAGCACAAGACAAGAAAAGTTTTGTGGCAGTACTAACATTCATTCCTGTCACAGCCTTACATTACCGTTTCTCATTTGTTTCATTGCAATATTTAGTTATTTCTTCTTTGTTTGTTACATTAGCTACCACACTTCTAAATGATCAAATTGGTGTCAGTCAGTGCTTGAGCAGTGTTTGTGCCTGCTATGAACCACAGAATAACTGCTGCCAACTCCTGCACTTTGGTAAAGAGACAAAGTTACAGTTTGGGTAGCAGCACCAAGACTTCAGAGAAGCACTTCAGAGTGTCTTTCCACCTGAGGACCCCTATCAGAACTTACTAACAGCCTGCTTTTGTCCTCTGGCTTCCAGGGACCCCTCATATCTAGACAGGCTACTTGCAAGATTATGTCAGCATAAAACACTGGCATATTCTGAACTGTAAAGATTTATTCAGAAAGCTTCAGCTTATTAGAGATCCTCAGCTTAGCATTTTATAATTCCCGAAGTCATGCTCTCCTCTCCAACACTATATAATTTTTTCCATAAAATTTGCAAAAGCCTCTGACCTATAGGAGTTCAAATATATGTTTGTCTCAGTATCTATTCCAACTCCTGGAAAAGCCAACAGCTTCAACAACTACATGAACAAGAGACAAATCTGAAAGATCTATAATGCATGAGGTGTCAGTTCCAGTGGCAAGAAAGTACTAGAGCATAATGAGTCTGGCAGCACAGATATAAAAGATAAGAAAAAAAAAAAGCATACCAGAAAAAAGTCCCAAACCAAAGCTACAATGAGAACAGATGACCACATGAACAAAAAACTTGAATTCCTTCTTAAAGCAAATATATCCTTCAGCAGCTACAAAACCCAAAAAACTGACTCACTGAAAGTAGGACAGAAAAAATTGCTTTATCTGTGGAGTTAAGATGGTAATAATAATTGACTAGCATACAGAAACTGAAGAAAGCAGCAATTAAAAGCAATAATCAACCTTTATTCTCTCACCAAAAACAAATTATATAGATCAATTCCAAAGGCATCTTCAAATCTCCACCGCCAAGCTTGATCATCATGGTGTTTAAAATTGATCAAAATATCACTGAGTGCCTCATCCAGGGCACCTGGCTGCCAGGCTTCCTCACTGACAAACCTGAGGATCTCCAGATACGTCTGCCTTGTGAGAATGATCTCAGCATCGTAATGGACATGGCCCACATTCTCCTCAGGCTGAATTCAAAGCAAAGCAAAACAATAGTTAAAAGCTGCTTATTTGGAAACAGAAATGCATCCCTAGGCCAAAGCCTGACATTTTCATTCTGTACCAGCACCCCTGTGAAACAGACTGCAGGATAGGGACACGCTAAGATTCTATAACATTTTTGTTCATCTAAACCACATGAAACACAGTTCAACGGGTTTGCAATCCTTCAATTCTACAGAAAAAACCCTAAAAGAATAAAATTAAATATCTCACCTGTTACTAAGATTTCAGAACCAGTGCTCATTAACAAGCAATAACTACACATACACTATGTGTGCCTCAATCACAGCTGGATAATACAGACAGAAACTATTAAATACTAAAATAAGAAGTTTTACACTGCTAAATGTAATGTTCCTTATTTAACAGTAATTTTGCTTATTACTAAAAATCAATTCTTCTACCTCTGAATAAACAAAAATCTCCAAAGACAATATAATAAACAGCCAACAACTAAAGTATCATGCAGCCACTCACTCCCTTCAATATCCCTCCTGGTGGGGAGGAGAATGAGAAAAAAGGTAAACCTCATGAGCTGAGACAAGAACAGCAAACAAAGTAAAATGCGATGTAATAATACTACTAGTCACGAAAAGAGAGAAAGAAGGAAATAAAACTCAGAAAAACAAGTGGTGCACAATGCAACTGCTCCCTGAGCTGACCAATGCCCAGCCCATCCTCCAGCAGTGCTCTCACACTGAATCCAAAACAAAGCACTGAGCTAGCTACCAGGAAGAAAATTCACTCTACCCCAGCTGAAAGGACTGCATAAGGGAAGTAATAAGGTGATTATTATATGGAAACTCTAATAAGCTACTATCGCTTGATGGTTTGAATCCCAGAATGGTTTGGGTTGGAAGGGACCTTAAAGATGATCTAGTTCCAACCCTCACAGTCAAGGGACACCTCCCACTAGACCACATTGCTCAAAGCCCAGTCCAGCCTGCCATGAAGGCTTCCAGGGATGGGGCATCCATAACTTCTCTGGACAACTTCTTCCAGTACCTCACAACCCTCAGAGCAAAGAATTTCTTCCCAATATGTAATCTAAACCTCCTCTCTTTTAGTTTAAAGCCATTCCCCCTTGTCCTAGCACTGCAAACCCCTTAAAAGGTCCCTCTTATAGGACTTCCTTTAGGTACTCAAAGGGTCTCTGAGGTCTCTCCAGAGCCCTCTCTTCTCCACACTGAGCAGCCCCAGCTCTCTCAGCCTGTTTTTGCAGGAGAGAGGCTCCAGCCCTCTGATCATCCCTGTGACCTCCCCTGGACTTGCTTCAATAGGTAGGTCCATGCTGTTCTCTGCACTGGGGACCCCAGAGCTGGCTGCAGCACTGCAGGCTGGGTCTCACGGAGCAGTGGGGCAGAGTCCCCTCCCTGCCCTGCTGCCCACGCTGCTCTGCATCAGCCCAGGATCCTTTGGCTTTCTGGGCTGCAAGCTCACATTGCCAGTTCACCTGCACTCCCAAGTCCTTCTCCCGAGGGCCAATGCCAATCCATTCTCCACGCAAGCCTACTCTTGTTCCTGGCATTGCCCCAATACATGTACAGGACCTTACACTTGGTCTCACTGAACTTCATGAGTTTTGCCGGGACCCACCTCTCAAGCCTGTCCGGGTCCCTCTGGATGGCATCCCCTCCTTAGGGATTTAATTCTATCTGGGCTTTAGCTTTCCTAACCTGATCCCTGTCACTGCTTGGACAATCTCTCTGTACTGCTTCCAGGTTACCTGTCCTTGCTTCTACCCTTTGCAGGTTAACATGGTACACGGACAATATGGGCCTTAAAAGTCTACAACAAACAACCCACATCTGGCTCCTTCCTGTTTCCAAACATTAACGTGACCAGAACAAGGTCTTCTTCCTATAGCTGCATTCCAGAAACAGAAGTTTAGATACAGTGAATTCACAAACCCTTCCTTTGGATGCTTTACAGATCAAATGACAACTGTGTCTCCTCAGCTGCACTTGGATGCACATACTTCTACCATCCTTTCCTTTGCCATTCAGTTCCCTTAATTTCATTTAAAGTACACCAGCATCATTACTCAGTGCGTGGTAACTGTTAAAAACTACACAAGGCAGAAATATAAATTTCATTTTAATTAAGTATTTTTAAATGACTGTTCAAATACTTACAAGGCCAAGTTTTCCAGCTTCATTTAAAATCTTATTCAAATATCGCTTAAAAATATAAAAGCTACGGCTCTCATGTGATTTGGCATTCCTTTTCTCACACTCTTCAACCTGCAATTGTGCAAAAGACACTTTTATTCACTTTGCTCAAACCAGTTTCTTCATAGGAGAGAAAAAAACCCAAATACACCAACACATTAAACTCAGGATTAGCAGGGGCACATTTATTTAGTTTAGCAATGATTCCATGGTTAGTATGCCATAAAAAAAAGCATATGCAGCTACTGAAGATACTACTTTCCATAGAACTGGCCAGTACTGGAGATTTCACATCTGCTATTAATATTCAAATCCTGACTTCAGCAAGGCTAGAGACAAATGTAAACATCTGGAACTCTTTACATTTTAAGTTTGCAGCAGCACAAAAAAAAAAAAAGAGGGAACTTCCAAAAATTCTAAGTAACTAAAACAACATTAAAATGACACATTTCCCATCAGGTATCCAAATGGCTGAGGGCAGTGAGGGCCCCAGAAGCCACAAGCATCCCCACATCCTGGGAGGGGGTGTGACAGCAGCACCTGAGAGCTGCAGCTCTGCACATTGCCCTGGTCTCTGTGGCCACAACCCACCCCTTAAAATCAAACAGGACTGAACAGCTTAAGAATAGCATGGGGTAACATGGGTAACCACACCTTAAAAATGTTGACACTGGACAGAAGCATCTAGCTCCTATTGATTTTGTTACACTGTAAAAGACATCAGGAAACAGACCTTTGTAGGCAGAACAACTTGAAAATTAATTCAAACCACTTCCAGTCTCTTCTCTGCCTAGAGGTTCCTCTCCATAAAGCATAAATTATGCCAGCAATGCACCTGTTTGACACTATCCAGAAAATCATTATCAGAAAGCACAAACTATAAAACAATGGAAAATATTCTGATGAACAAACCTTGTGTTGCAAGGAATCTATTAACCTGCTACAATGTGAGCTTTCAGCATTGACTGTATCCACAGCCTTGTCCTCAGAGTCATGATAGTTTGGCTAAAATTACAGAAGAAAAACATATTTTTAGAATCCAAGAATTTGACCAACATGCCCTGTTACACTTCTAGTCACATCACTTTAGAAGGAGCAGGAGCTAAAAGCTGCGTGGAGATCTTTGCTGCTAATACTCTCCCACTGACACTCCAGCTACCTCTCTGCTATTATTTTAGGCTCCAGATGGACAATTGCCTTGAGTTTATCTAAATGCACACTGCCTTCAAAAGGTGAGGTCTTGCCTGTGCTCCCCGACTTGCCCTTTCCCCTCCTTCCAGTGCTGGTGAGCCACAGAGTGCATCAGATTAGATAATAGCACTGGCTAAAAACTGACTCAGCAGGCAAAGGGGAAGTTTTCAGCCAGGCAAATTCCCAGTCCAGCTGCCACGCTGCCAGCCAGACTGTAAGTAAACACAAACCCCATTTTGGGCTGCCTGCCTTTCTCTGCCCCAGAGCACTCTTACGTTTTCTGTTCATAATTCAGACCCAGTCTGAGCAGTGCTGCTTCTACACAAACAGGAGTGCACACTGAGGGAAGTCTCCAAGAGGAAGCACAACAGCACACGCATCAGTGAACTGAAGCCAAGACAAAGTTTGTATTTTAGGGCTTGAGCAGCTCACATAGCCTGCCCACCTAAAAACTCTGCAGAGCAGAAAAGAAATCCTGAAAAGATGGACTAACACAAAATAGTAATTTTTTTTTAAGATGTAGTTCTGTTTCTGCGAGTGACAACAAAAAACTACTTTTTTTTTGTGTGTGTGTCAAAGCCAAAGCAGTTGGGCTCCAGACTTAAAGACTTCAAAGCTTGCTGCTGGGTCTTAAGGATGCTAATGACCATCAGGTGGACTTGGGGAAGTGGGAGGCTGATGAGGAAAGCTGTAGAGAGCAATAATGCACTCTACATCTTTTAAGCTTCAGAAGTTCTGTAGTGTTTAAACAGTACTGCTCATGACTGTAAAACCAAACTTGAAAGCTGAATAATGGCAAAAATCAAGGGTGCCCTTACAACTACCTTCAGTTTACAGTGCCATGTGTGCACATGCACAAGATAACCAACATGCATCTCCCGGTACTTGGAGTCCGCTCTTCATACAAGACAGAGACAATTCATCTTGTTAGAACTCATTTTTTTCCTACTTCATCTTCTCTTCAATGTTAATGGATCATTAAAAGCACAGCACTCAATCCCTACTGTGATCTTCCTTCTGAAAACTGAGGCCCAGCATTACAAAACACTATTGACTTTCACAATAGTCCCAAGACAAGAAATAGGGAACTGGTTCCTATTGCTGGGAAACTGGTTAATTAAAATAAAATACAATAATTAACTTTAACTCTCCCAACTTTTATCAGTTAGGAACCTGACTTTCAAGATATTTAACCCAATACTTGAGAAACTAGCGAGAGTTTCTTAAGCCAGTACTTCTCAGAGCAGTAACCTGTGGCGCCACAACCTGCATAAATCAAGCACCACCTGTGAAAATACAAAAAGCCTGCTTGATGTGACTTGATTGGAGTGCAACAGAAGCTCAGCAGGGGAAGGTCCTGAACTAATTACACAATTTTTCCCTTGCAATTTTAACCATGGACACAAAGACTTTTCTGTGTATGGATTCAGGTACAACATAAAAAGCCCCTAAAAACACCATACTGCTATCATTATCTACTGTCACCATTTAAATGCAACCTTCCAACAGCATTTAGCTTTTTAGGAGGGACACACACCCTTTCTTTTTCTACCTTATAAGGTCTTCTCATTGTTCCTGATGCTGCATCATAATTGAGCATATCCGTGGGGTCAATCCATTCATCTTCTTGAACTTTACAGCTCCCTATCAGCATAACTGCACACAATACCAAAGGAAACAGCATCCTGTATCACTGAATATAACGAGAAATTCAGGTTTTAGGTCAGGGTGTAACGTGCTCTCTGAAAAAAATGAAACAATCTTACATGAAAAAAACTAAAAGCGGAGCTTTTAAAAAACTTAGTACTCCATTAAGCAGGTTTAAATTCATTTACATATTTTTCCCAAGGGAAATGTTGGCAATAACACGCACAATTCAACCGTATTACATGAGTAGATCAATACCCCTAACTTTGTTATCAGCAGGTGTAGCACAGAGTTCAACGTTGCTAAGTATGATAAAACGGTGCAGAACTCCAGCATGCTTCACCACAAGGGCATTGTGTCAACAGTAGAGCAAATTCTTCTGTCATTAAGAGGAAGTTTGGCAGAAAAACTCCCCTTGCATTTGAGCTGCTCCTCAGATACCAGAGGGGCTGGGGCTGGCTGTGCTTTGATTCTGAGGAACGGCCAATTCAGCACTAAAAAGGGAAGCACACAGCCAGTACAGCACGTGAGTCCAGCGACACTCAGAACTACCACAATCACAGATTCACGAACAGCGTGACAGACACTCTGTGAGTACGGTCATGTCCAACAAACTCTCCTGACCAGACCACAGTCTGGAAACGTTCAGCAACCCTCAGGTGCAAAACACTAATTTTATGAGCAACAGAAACGCTGGATTATCAGTGATAAACACAGTGTCTGCAGGAGCACATGGACACAAACAATATGAACAATAAACCGACAAAAAATACGTTGCAGTGAAGACGACTAAAAGCACAGTCACAAACTGAAGCTGGCATTCTGAATTTCCTGAGGGAGCACTCGGTGTTCGAGCCTTACCCAACAGGCATTCCTATGGGGGAGGAGAGCAGCACAGCCCGCCTGCAGCCCCAGGATACAAAGGTGGAGTCTGTCTTCTCTGACCTCCGCCCTTCTTAACCTACATTTATATTGGGGTTTTTTTTGAAGGAGGGTAAAAGGTAGAGCTTCGGTTGATGACATTTCATATTTAGGTACAGCTTGAGTGACTTCAGTAAGCATGTACACGTCTTACTTCATTAGCACACGCTGGGGTGTGGAAAGTGATAAGTAATTTCGAGTTAACGGAGCAACGTTCAGGTTTTGGTCACCTTCTGGGTCACTCCTTTGGCTTACTCCTCTCGGCCGCCTTGTTTTAAACAGAGCATGGCCACAACCCCTGCTGCCGCTCCACCATCCTTTGTTCCCTCTCTGACAGCGATACACCGCGCTCCCTCACACCCTGCTCCTAAGGGCGCAGGCAGCTTGTCCCTGGAGAACTACTGCCAACGCTAACACTCCTCATCCTGAACTTTGGCTTCCAGTATTTTTTCACAAAGGGGCCAGCACGTCACGCAGAGCTCACCTTGGCCAGCCTTGCAGGGACCCCCCTGCCCTGCCTGGCGCCACGGCCTGGTCCCCTCGGCGCGGCTCCGCCAGGCCCGGGGCCCGCTCCGGCGCGGCCCAGGCCGGCACTGCGGCCCGAGCGCTGCGGGAGCCGCCAGGGCCATGGAGAAGCAGCTCCGCACGCTTCTCCCCACCTCCGCCTTCTTCCCGTCGCACCTGACACCGCGCTCCGCCGAGACACGCAACCCTCAGCCCCTCCCCGCGCCGGCACCGCGCAGGCCCCGGCCAGCGGCGCCCGCCCCGCCCGCGGTACCTGAGGGGCCGCGGGATCCCCGCCGGTCCCCCGGAGTGTTTACCCGCAGCGGGGCCGCGCCGGCAGCCGCTCCGCCCGGCCCGGGGGCCCCTCCGCCCGGGACGCCGGCGGGGCCGCGGCCGCGCCGCCCGGCCCTGAGGCGCCGTGCCGCGCCCCGCCCCGCGCCCCGCCCAGCCCGGCTGCGGGCGGCGCCGCGGCCCCGGCGCTCCTCCGCTACACGCGAGCTCAACACGGCAGGCGCGGGGGCAAGCGGGGATGTGAAACCACATCCTCCCTGCAAAGACACAACTTGGAGTAAGACTGATGTCAGGAAATCACGATTGTTATAGATACACTAATTTAAAACAGAGTGCCAGCTTTGACCACAGAGAGCCAGCTAGAGAAACGCTATTTTCCTCCAAAGTAGCTTTATATATGCATCATTGCGTCATACATACATATTATTGTATATGTATCTAATAAAGAAAAAAATAAACAAGATTTTCAGCTCAAAGCCACTGTATCGCTACTTACTGCACTGTAAATTCTGATACCTGGAAGCAGTATCGAAGCTCTTAACTATTTTATAGTTCTGGAATACCTAAATCATAGGTTGAACTGTTGTATCATAGCTGGACTGAGGAATTATAAACCAAGAACTGAAAACAGCAGATGAAACAGAGGCAGGTGTTGGAGGTCTTTATTGAGATTATAGCACAGATACACTTCTATAGTTACCTTTCCACTTTTATACGATAGTTAAAAATGCTTGCTACAGTGCACATATAATTTAGTAACCAAGAGAATCCAAAACTTAACTGCAATTCAAATAAATAAATAACCTAAAGTTTAAGGTTTATATTTTATAAAGTAAAAGGAACTGTACAATATGAAAATATAACAATACATAAACATTAGAATCTAAAGTTCTGTAGAAATAAAACTGCAATTTCCCATACATAAACAGTGCAAGAAACAGAATTCAGATAAGCTTCTGAACTGGAATTTAAACAATTCTTAAATTATCATGCAGACATAGCATTTTAAGCCATGCTGGTTTCTATTACAGCATTAATGGTACCCCTTTTACTTGAAAAACTGATAGCCATTAAGCTCACTCTGACAACTGCTGCCAATCCACTCTTTTCTACAGTACGTTATACACAGAGGTATTCTGTTGCACTCAAAAAGTAAAATATTACATGTTTCTACAGAAAAACCTCAATATTTTACTTTTCCCCCTCCAACATGTTAGCTGGTTCAAAACAATGTCATGTAGTAAAAACAGCAACATTTTTCCCAGGTTAGATGAAAAGAAAAACCCCCCCACTATATAATGGACCATAATCAAGAAGCGGTTACTACCTAGTCAACCTTTAAAGTTCAGATAATTTTTTTACTAAAAATGTTGAAACTGTGGAGATGTTACAAAGTTTGAGCTCTTGTTTAAAAGTGATGAATACAATAAACCTGAAAAAACAGTGGAAGTAGTTTTTCTTTTATGTGTGTTTATAACTGGTTACATACAGACTTGATTAAAGTGTTCCTCAACTTAAGTTTCTATACAAAATTCTCATTGAGGCAAAGAACAAGGAATGCAATTAATACCAAACTGTAAACACATCATTCATGATACTCTGAGTGCACATCAACAACAGAAGAGTTCTCCTCATAGACTTTGGCAACAAGACTACAATAGGTCACAGCAGCATGAGTTCAACATGGAAGACTGGAAGCACTGCAAAAGAATATACTAAAAACACCAAGACCTCCTAGAAACCAGAAAAATCAGTGACAGGTGCCCCTCCTCTTGATAAGACACTCCTGCTCAACTGCTGCTCTCTCAAAGCCTCATTATTATTACTTATTTTGACAGTTCTGTAGTCTCAGGTCTCTGTGCTTTAGCTGCATAGTTGCCTTTGTTTGCACTCTAACCATTATATGTCCAAAGGGTTACAGTTCTGTCTGCAGAAGATGACAAGAAGGAAAGATCTTGCGTGTGCCACCTGCACTGAATAACTTTGTCCTTGTGCTCCCCTACCACCATCAGAGGAAGCTGCTTTGTCAGGTCCCCTGCGGAGAGGAACGGAAATCGTTACTCATTTCATGAACCCACATCCCAGCCCTCAGGTGGTGGGTCTTCTAACCAGTCTGCTTACTTAAAGCTTACATCTTTATTTCACTTTACAAAGCATGCTTGACCCCCCCTTTCTCTCACACATACACACCGAGCATAGCAAAAGGTCCCTGTGTTCTAGTTTTTAGGCATTACTGGACATGGTACAACTCAAAAATGCAGATCTCCACCATTTTTACACAAGGTGATTAAAATTTAATGGTCCAAGACAATCAAGTCAATTATATATAGCCAGTATGTTCCCTATTCTTAACTTATCCAAATAAAAATCAGAATTACTGTACTTTTTAGGAAGTAAAGAAAAGGCTTTTTAAAGGGTCAATTTTATGAATACTGTCTGAAAGCAATGGCCATCTCACTGGGCAAGAGTGTTAATCAGTGCTTTTACTGTAATGAAACCCTCACCCCAAAACAAGATTCACTTTCACAGCCTACAATTTCAGCACCACAAGTAGCCAATTTCCACCAGCCACAACCACATACATACACATCCAACCTTTCAAAGGTCTACTATTTTTTTCCCTTTTAAAATAAAACTGTATCCTTGAGCCAAGCTGCCACCTCGCCCATCAAAAGGCCCGGAGAGGAAGGTAGCCTGTGGCCCTCTGGCGGTGTTACCTTGCAGGTCTGTCACCTTGATCTTCATGTCGTAGGAGCCGGTGAGCAGGTAGTGCGCGCCCGGGGAGAAGCGCACGGAGCGCACGTCGCTGCCGTGCGGGTGGTAGCTCTGCACCATGCGGCCCCCGCGGATGTCGTACAGCATGCAGCTCGAGTCCTCCTGGCCCGTGGCCAGAAGCCTGCCGCTGGGATCCACTGCCACTGAGGCTACAGCACTCCCTGCAGGGCCACAGAAACCCCAACAACCCCACAGCAGAGTCAGCTGGGCTTTTGCAAACAGTCAACTTTTTTTTTTTTTTTTTTTTTACACCAGAACATGCATTGTAGAAGAACACCAAAAGCTGGCCTCAAATTTAAGGTGAGCATACCCAGCTTAGAATAAAAAAGTCTTTATGTTTCAGCAGTAAAAACTCTGAAGCTGCAAATCACACATGAATCATAGCAAAGACACTGTTAAAGCTGCATGAGAAAGTACCTGTTCCATCACAGGAAAGAAAGGCACTCTTAAGAAATAATGTGGAAAACTGCAAGGAATGCACGCTGGCCCTAAAGTTTCAAGGACTTCAGTTAGGTTGCTGTATTTGAATGCACATAAAGTGTCTGTTTGAAAGTCATAAGGCAAAAGCACTACACATCTTCTGAAAGGAAATACTACTTTAGGAACAAACAAACCAACCAACCCCAGAGGTATAGATATTCTCACAGGTTCTTTCTTTAAGCCAAGCCACAACCTCCTCTTACATTCACTCTATATGACCTGGACATTTTCGAAGTCTATTTTTATGCCAGGATGATTATAAGCATGATAGCAAGCCTTGCCTGTTCCATGAAACGTTGTTCCCACAACACGAACACAGCTTGGCACTCTCAAATCCCAAAATCTTACAGTCTTGTCTTGGGATCCAGATGCAATCATCCAGCCACTCCATGTATAAAGTGCTAAAATATGTCCTGCAAACAAGAAGACTTCTCAATTTGATTAGGCGTCATTAGCCCAACACTGAAATATCACAGTTGGGATTATTTTTTGCATTCAGAGATTTAACAATCCCGTGGGAAACCTGCATGTTGCATGATCCAATGCACCAATGTATGGCAATACCCAGCTTTGTGTCTTCTCTGGAATGAGGTGTGCACTCCCTCCATTAGATTAAGAGCAAATATATTTAACAACAAACACTGTCCACCTCCCCTCAAAATACCTCAAGAGCAATTGTGAGAGGAAAAAAGTCTTGCTAAAAAACCAGAACATAATGACTTTAAACCAAGTAAAACCAAAACAACCCAACAACTTCATTAGAATATAATACAGACCTAGAAAGTGTGACAGAAGCCACACTACCTACCAGTGTGACCACTTAGGGCATGCAGGCCTTGCCCACGCTGACAATCTGTTGTGTAAATATTACAGTCCCCTGCTCCAGCACTGATTAAAATAGCACCGCCACTTTCTGGGCCTTCCATAAAAGCAAGGTCTCTGATTGTCCCATCGTGCATGCTGAATTCCAAATCTGGTCCTAAAATAATTAAAAAATGCAGGAACAAAGTAAAGCTGTTTGTTAGTGCTGTACTCTTTAAAGCAGCCACAAAGATAACACAGTATTTTAGACAAGACATGCCACCAAGTGCAAACATGGCTGTGCACTTCAGCACAGAACACACTATTTCAGTTACTACAGTTGAAATAAAATCCCTAAGAATCTTGGGTTTGAGTGTCACTTGAGCTTCCTACTTACTAAAGCTTTGCAAAATGTACATAAACCATCACCACTGCCAACTGCAGCCAAAGTTTCTTATAGAGTACATTTATTTCTTTTTGTAAACTCTGGTGAACTCAAAAGGTTCTCTTTGAGAGGAGGAAAAAATCATTGAGAGCACTGAACTACAAAGGACAAGGCAGCCTAAGCTCAAAACAGAAAAGAGCCATATTCAACATATTGATTAGGAGGGGGTGGGTATGGAAAGTAGTATTTGCTGGGACAGAAACCTTTTTAAGATGGGTGAGAAGAGAGAACTAGGCAAGAGAAAAGGGAAGAAAAGGGAACTAGGACTGGAAAAAATTCTTAGTGACAACCAAGGTCTAGAAGCAGGTAAGAACATCTGGTTGTTTTACTGTATTATAGGGAGGAATTTGTCAAGAGATAGAACAATACCAGAGTCTTGCAAAATGCACCCAAAACACAGTCACCCAACCCAAACAAAACCCAAAGATAATTTTGAACCTCTCAGTAGTTCTTTGCTGGATAGGGACCACATTGATGGTAAAAGGGAAAAGAGACTGAAATAAAATATCTGAATAAAAATAGTAAAACATCAATGTAAACCAAATAGCTTTGACAAATACTGGACAGTAACTGAAAATGAATTCTTTGAACTAAATACACACACAGTACCTGTTGCATTACAAGTTTCTGCATTAAAAGGCAGCACTTTCACATATTTATCATTAGAACCAGTGGCTAACAGCTGTCCACAGGGACTCCAGGCTACACAGTAGATTGATCCTTTATGATGCTTATTCCTCTTGAAGCGAACTACAGGTTGTTTAGGAGTATTATAAGCACTAGTAAAAAAAAAAAGAAAAACACAAACAAAAAACCAAACATCGTATTTCCTTTTATTTCTAAGGGAAACAAAGTATTCTAAAATTAAGTTACTATTTTTCCTGTAATTTTGGGTAACATGAAATTCACGTGACTACTTGCACTGAAATACAAACATACATATATACACATACATGTATATGATCACAGACTAAAGGATCTTCTAATTTTTCTCAAGTTTTCCTCATCTTCCCGCTCTGTGACTGAACATGCAAAAAGAACTTACCCAGTCCCTTCATCAGTAAAGGTTTGATACAGATAAAATATAGTAATTAGTAGCTAAGTAACAAGAAAATATTATCCCCGGAGTCCAAAACTGGTGAGTTTTCTCTACATCCTTCATATGCCAACAACTAAATTCTATGGCCACTTTTAAATATGCACGAGTTCAATTAAGCAACATTAGGCCAAGCCTGTGCAAGAAAAAAAGATTACCACTCTATGTCAATGCAAGAATCCTGACAGCATCTAAATACATCATAGATTATTTGCAAAACCATATCAGCTTTACACATGGCTGAAATAAAAGCAACAGTCCTAGTAATTTACGTTTCCTTGATTGCAATCAATTACCTTCCTACAATGTTTTTTTTCTGCTCTCATGGCAGGAAGAAATCAAGCACTTATGATAAAGCGCTGCAGTACCCATCTCCCTATCACTCCAGTAACATCAACATGAGAAATTTAACAAATCAAATTGGTATTGAAAAAAATTCATAAACCTTATTATAAATACTTGAACAGAAGAGAGAGAAGACAGAAGACAAACATCAAAGGCTGTTGAAAACCTCTGGAGATTAATATCGCTTTAGTGAAGAATACTGAAGTAAACCTACATGGCAGCTCATTTTATTTTGTTGCCAGAGAGGAAATCCATTACAGATTAGACTAAATCCAGATCATTCAACACACTACAGAGCTTCCTCAATGGCCTAATGCCTTACCTCACACTCTGAGTTTGGATTCATCACATCTTAAAGAGCTGAGAATCACTGACTCTCTCAGGACATTGGAGCACCTACCAGGTCAGAGACCACATGTTGCCAATCCACTGCATGGAAGTACTGTGATTATATGACCAACATTTGTAGAACTGTAACATGTATATGTCAGTGTTTAACCTTAAAGGTATGCAAAACCCCCCACACTACTATTAAACCTTTAGAGGAAGGAAAAAACCCAAGTTCATACCAACCTGTCTTGAATAATTCATCAGTTTGAAGGACACGTAAAAAAAAAATAATAGGCCAAACAGAGCTTCAAAGAACAAAAAGTTATTCTACATAACCATAGCTCTTTGAAAAGCACATAATTTTGAATGCATGTCTAGACTCATGTTGTTACAAGGATTAGAATAATGTAATTAAGATAATGTAATCTCTCTGCTGACTTGTAAATCCCATGATGAAGTATTTTAGGCAAACTGTAAGCATAGTTAAAATCAACAGTAAGTGGAAGAATTACAAGTTCAGAATTAAGGAAATCTCAGTATTCTTTTCATGTCCAGATGCACTGTGTCTCTTGTCACATCAGACTGTGCACTTCAAGAACAAGCTAAGGCTGTAGGGCTGCTCAAACCTTTCCCAAGAGGCAGAAAAAGCAGTTGTGCAGGAGCCAACATGTTTTGCACAGATTACCAGTCAAGAGGCTGTTTGGGCTTCAAGACCAGTTAAGCTGCCCGGTATTAGGTAACAGAAATCAATTCTTTTTTTTTTCTGTCATACATTGTCCATAAATATTTTGACATTAAACTTCAAAGGCTACCTTACTGATGATATTTAAGGAGGAAAAATCGGATTACTTTTCGAACACTTTGGAAGCCTGAACATCAGTCCTAAAGTGGGAAGATGTCCCAGAAGAAATCGCTGTGCACACTTGTAGCTCCCTATAAAATTGTGAAGTTTTAGATACTTGCACTTCTCCCTTCCTCCAAGAAAATAATGTAAGTGGAGCAGAATTAAGGAGATTACTATTGATGCAGCAATATTTATTTTCAGGTATAATTTCCCCATCCTATGAAAAAATGGCTGGAAAGAAAGCTTAAAACACAGGTGCACAGTAAATCACAAATGGTGGTTCTGTCAAGGGACCAATATACCTAGAGAACAACATGTTTAGACGAAAAATATGGCAACAGACACGCTCTGGTAAGTATTGCTGTAGAAGTCAAGAAGATACAACTTTCTCTTCTGTTAACTCTGAAGAAACTGTATCTTGTGAAGCCCAGCTTGGGCTGGCTTGAGAACTGACATATGCTTTCTCCCACTGCTACAGCTGGAGTATCACCACCACAGGCCAGCCACTAAACTCAAAAAAGCCCAACAAAAAATAACATTTTATAAGGAAAAGTGTGGTCTTGTGGCAATACATCTTGCAAGTAATAAAGAGAGCAAAGAAGTAGCCCACAAATATACAAATACTTCAGCACATCACCTTATTTTTGTTTAGCAGTTCAGGATTCCAAGGAGAGCATTGCTGTATTTATGACAATAAAATAAAGGTATGAAATGTACAGGTATCAGTAGCTACAGAGAAAGAAGTGCTGTAACAGAAAAATAAATGATTACATTAGCTTTCTTACCTTGGGTCAATTACTTCTGGATAGGCACAGACTCTCAAAGTTTTAGAGTTGGAACCAACCGCATATAAACTCCCACTGGGATGAAAGGCTACAGCTCTGACAGCCTGTGTGTCTTCTAGAGTATTAATGCAAATAAACTGCTTTTTGATTTGTCATCCTGTGTAGAAGGATAACAGTAAAATTAGGTTCTTCTGTGTAAAACTGGACGTTTAAAAGTAGGTGTGACTGCTTTGTGGAATAATGTAAAGCTACTGTAGCCAAGTATTAACAAGTAGCAGCACAGCAGGCTGGATCACACAAAGTACAGTTTTGTAAACAATGGCTACTCCAAGTCCAAGAATGCTCTTGAAGCTCTTTTCTTCAACTGACTTTTACAGATAACGTTAATTAGTATTTCTCATACTCCCTCCAGACTTCCACTTGCTTTTGTTCTTCTGAACAGCCCACCTCAGATGGGCAATACTACAGCTTATTTCTGTGCAAACACATTTGATTTGTGTGAAATTTGCAAGGGGAACAAAGCTGCCTTTTTACTGAAAACAGGTCAAGTTAAACACAGTTTCTAAACCAAATATAATACTAAACATAGAATCAGATTTTTGCCCTGCATAAAACACAAAGTTATCATTAAATTTATGCTAAGCTTTATTAGATCATGATTTTCATTTATGCAGAAACTGGAATGTACTTGTTGCAGCTATTTCCCTAGTAATGACTCCCCTGGTTTTTCAGACCATACTGACTGGAGTCCAACACTCAAAGTTTTAATCTGGAAAACACAAAACAATGGCTGTAAAAGACACCCCATTGGAACATGTGTGGTACAAGGAGAAGCTGAAAGAGCTGGTACTGGTTGGCCTTGAGATCAGAAGGACTTTTCAGGGTGTGCATGTGTAGTCTCACCAGTGTATATAAATACATGACTGGGGGAGGGAAGAAGGTGGAGCAGGACTCTCCTCAGTGGTACCCAGTGAAAGGACTGGAGGCAATGAACACCAAATAAAATAAAGCAAATTCCCTTCAACATTTTTTTGTGTTTTAAAAACACTATTAGGATGGTCAAAGGTGGGATGAGGTAGACAAAGTTCTCTGACTGTAGGCACTGAACCAACCAAAATTCATTCTATATATCTCTTAACAGTAAGAGGATGTCACACACAGGATTAAGTATTGAATCTTTTGATAACACACGTGGTAAAAGGCAACAAGAAAACTCACCTCCTCCCCTCTTGTCCTAGATAAATTCCCTGAAGAGTCTTCTGACTGTGGCTGACTGACAGCATGTTCTGACGCACTGTTTTGATTTGGTGAAGTGTTTAACATCACAAGAAAAACAATAAGAACAGGGACAATTTTTGGTAAGTATTTTTCAGACTCAGGTTACAGTTTCAGTCATTCTCAGGACTGTCTAATTTGTGCAAAGTGTTATACATGTCTGAATTGTTACTGCTGAACTACTACTTTACAAGGGACAGCCCTTTTTGCAGCAACTCCAAGCATTGAACAAGTGAACTCAAGTCAAAAATACTTTTCATTCCATACCACATCTATGTATTGCTAAAATATATACACACAGAGAAGTGGATGAATTATTGTTTCTTTCAGGTCAGCAGTACTTTTAGTTAACAGAAGAAATTCAGTTCCCATTCTGCCCTGTTTCTCCCTTCATCTAGTTTGTTTTTCATAGAAAATCTTCCAGAAACTTAGAATAATACAAAATAAACAAGAACTATACATATAAGATAGAATAAGAAATCCAAAATTAAAAACAAGCATAAAATATAAGCCACAACTATTATTCCTCATGCATGCTGTCAAGAGAAAAACCAAAAAACTTTATAATCCCTACATAAATATTCAGAAAACAATGATGAGCTAAATACCCTCAATTCAATGGCAAATGAATTTGATAGCTAAAAAGAAATACAGACAGCTCTCCTACAGTGCTAGCAGAAGGATATTTCCAGCCCTGAATGCTCTCCAGTAACTTACCTCTGACTGCCCTGTACGGGTGACTCTTCAGGAAAGGGTATCTGATTAGCCGATCCACACTTGCGAGGAGTGCTTGTATTAAGATTTGGGCTATCAGTTGTTATCCTCTGGCTACCATCTGAAGGTGCTGATGTGAAATTACTTGCTTGATTGGTAGATGCAATCCCTTTGCTCCCATTACATTGCTGGCTAAGTGTTTGTACATCATTTCCAAGACTGTCCATACCCATATTTAATTCTCCTAGTTTCTGGATAGATCTAATAAAAAATGACAAGTTAAAAAACCCAAACCATCAAACCAGGTTATTATGAGAACTTACAGAGGGATATGGGGGGACAGAAGAATGAAACTCCACCAACCTGTTAAGAAACTGTTCAGTAAGGTTCTGCTGCTGGTCAGTTCCATCTTCTTGATTGACTCCTCCTTCTAACAAATCTGCTGATACAACTGTCGCTGCTGCTCCTTCTGCTCTAAGTGCTGCTGGTAACGTAGTCGTTGCCTGTAGTATTCCTGAAACTGCTCTGTGGAATCTCGAAGCTAAAAAGAAATTAAAATCACAGGTGGAATTTAAATAGTTAATTGTGGTATTCAACACAAATATTTATTTCCTGGTCCAGTATTTTAACACAGGCATCAAAAAGCATGGAGGTTCATATCTGAGGAGTGATGATTTCATTCCTCCTTAAAACCAGACACAATTTACATACTAAAAAGAGAAAGCACTGACAGCCCATGCTGTTCACTGCTGAAGCAGTCCTGCCATAATTCTGAAGGAGACTGCTCTTTCCTACAAAACTTTCAAAGCACTACTTAAATCAAAACAAAAAAGTGATTGAAAATTGAAAATAAAACCCAGAAAACTAAGTAAGTCAACTTACATTACAAATTTAGTATTTTCTGCCACATTGACATCTCCCTGCCATAAGTCTGCAGACTCAAATTTATCTCTCCCAGCAGCCAACTCTGCAAAAGTCTATCGAAGTACTACATTTTACTTTTGAAATTGAAGCCCTGTCTTAACTTGAAAATTCCTTATTTTCTGGACCCAGCCAACATGTGAACCTCCTTTCTCATTTTCTTTTCTCCTTTACATACTGTCTTTAGCATCCCAGGACTTGCTGCCTTCTGCTTTCCCAAGCCTCACTTTCCTTTCACTTTTCTGCTAACAGCTGAGAATGAGATAAAAATCAACAAACAGAAGACCAAAAATAATTTAGTCCAAGGCCAGATTATCCACACTGAACTGCTGTACATTTTCTGAAGAAAAAACCTAAACTGCGTATTTACCTAATAGAAAAAACCCAGAAAAATACTAATAGAAAAAGAAAATAGTAATAGCAAAAAAAAACCCTCATGTGGGTTTTTTGTTTGTTTTCTGGAGTGACAGCTTTGTCATCTATGATTTAAAGTTGTATAAGGACATCCTCATAACTTTGCATGAGTTCAGACAATTCATACACATTTTATCTTTGTAACAGCCTTTGCATTTCTTCTACTAACAACTATTAACAATACTGGCATTATGATTTTTTGTTCTCTGACACAATATTTTTTTTAATTTATAATGGATTTCCTAGCACTGTAGCACTTGTAAAATATTTATCACCTTAGGTTTTCCATGGAGAATACCTGCAATTCAGAAACTCCGAAGTTACTGACAGAAGTCAAAAGCATTTATTTTCTGTACTTGAATTTCATGAACTACTCCGCACTCCCTGGGTTATCATCCTAAACAACAAGTATATTCTTGTCTATACTTATTTTCACGACTGATACTTGTTTGTTACAATTTTATTCAATCTTTTGAGTTTTTGTATTCTGTGCCACTATTTCCCAACAAACATGCAAACCTAGAATATGTTGCCCAGAAGTTCTATTCTATAAACTCTGGCTTCTAAATCAGCCTCTACAGGAACACATCAAAAACAAAGCTCTGAAAAGAAACTTAAATTAATTTCATACTCCTACAGGTCTGTATGTCCAACACTATGATGTGGGAAACAAAAAAAGATGGAATTGCACCAGGTACTGCATTCTTTTCTACTTGTGTATAACAGCCTGGCCAACATCTTCATCACAGCACCTCCTCTCCTCATTCTTTCTTATAAAATCTGCATCTGTTTATTTCTTTTTTCCCCTCTTGAAACCAGCCCATTCTACACCTAGCTAAGCTCCTCCTCCCCTTCCAACAAGCATACAAAGCACCACTGCAGCAGAGAATTGACTCAAAGTCCTTGAGGAAGTCCTCAAATGTGGAGAGGATTCTGTTCATCTTTCAGTAGACCCCACTGCCTCACTCCAGTATCCAGAGCCTACTAGAACACAGCCCTGTCAAAGCTAGGCTGGCTTTCAGACCCACAAAGATGTCATAAACTAAGACAAAGTTTACCTAAGAAAATCAAACCTGAATCTGCCAACAGAACAGGCAGCACACTCGATGTTAGTTTTCACTACCAAATTTAGAGAGTGGTATTTAACTGTGGAAAAGAACAGTATAGGTAACTGTTCTCATTGCTTCCTTCTGAGCTATTATTTCACTTACTCCATATTGCTGTTAAGGAAAAAAAAAAAAAAAAAAAAAAAAAAAAAGAGAGAAAAAAAGATAGCCACAGGCACAGCCCTTCAAAAATGAGTCCAAAAAAGGTTATGCTATTGGACTCTGAATAGCAAAGATATGTTCGAGGAAATTTCCCAATTTCAATTTCTCTATGTTCTAGACAAGAGCTGATGTAAGATGACCTAAAAACCTAGTGTTAACATCAAAAATTACAAGCTAGATTTCTCGCTAGAACATGAAGAGGATGCTTAAGCACTGTTTAACCTAACATTGTTGGCTCTTTTTATTTTTCTTCCTTTTAAAGATCTATACAACATCTTGCTGATGTGACAAGGCACTCAAATCAGCTGCGTTACAGACTCAAATGACAGCAGAACTCTATACAATGGGGAGACAAAAAGTAGTAGTTTCTTTTACAAGATGCAAAACGGCATTTTTACTAAAGTAAAAACAAGATTCAAAGGAACCCATTGTCACGCATGAAATTCTACACACAAAGGCAAATCATTAATGAAGTTACCAGAAAGCAGCTCAAAAGGCGTTGTTATTTTTAAACAAACAAGCACTACCTCATTTTTCTCTAGTTTGGCTGAGCCCTGACTCTGGGCTGCATTGAGCGGTTCATTTTCTGGAGCTGAGCTCTGGCACGAGGTCTCACTGCCAATGGGATGCTGGGGCTCCACGGGAGTATCGCTTCTCGCGGCAACATGGAAAAGAAGAGAGGCTTAACTGAGAAAAATGAAGAGTAGAAAATCACATGGAAAAAGATAACATTCTACAGTAAGAGCTGGTAACACAAGCATGCAAACTACTTAAGTCAGATCAAACTGAAGATACTACTTAGGAAAAAAATGCCACTAACAATGTGTTATACTAAAGAAAATAAACTCCCTGACAAACAAAAAGCACAGCCAGTTTCTAAAAAGCCTTACCACCATAGCACATCCCAATTTCATTTTTTTACCCTACATTTGAATTCTACATGCTTTAACTAAGTCACTCAAAATCTTCCACTGCAAAGCAATTATGTGCAGAAAATGTATGTGACATACTGTGAGGCTAAACTCTTCCCAAAGATATCAGTTTAATTACCACTACCAATCTCAAATGAAACTAATATTCATGGATGTTTAACATCCATCAGCTTGAACATTCCTGAAAGTGCAAGGTAGAAAAATGTTGATATTAGTTTTGCTTTTCTTGTGTTATAATTATTTCTGCATGACACGCTTTCCAAAGTGGTTTGGCAATCAATCAGTAAATGTTCAGAATGCATTACAAGCCTTGGATGCCCATATTCAGGTTTTGTCAACTGGAAGTCTTTTACTCAGTGACTTGGAGCAAAGGTTTTTTACAAGTTATTTTGAACTTTTTGGGGACCTCAGTACAATAACAAAAGTAACTCATCTGACCAAAAGTCAATTGCTTCATGAACTCAACTTATGAAAGAAACAGAGTGTTTTTGTCATGTGCAAGAGGAAGCAAGGGTCAGATTTACACACAGCTCAGCTTCCACCCTTGTAAATATTGCCATTTAGGCTGGACACTTGACTTGAAGTTGGATTTTCTTTTGAAAAATGTAATGCCTTCTTGAAAACTAGGGGTCTGGCCCTGTAGTTCTAATCCTATTATTCTGACCCTCTAATCCTAACTTTCAAGAGATGTATTATTAATGAAAAAAACATGTCACAAACTACAAACTTCACAAGAAAAGGTCTACATAAAGAACTGCAGCAATTAATCATCTTCTTTAGCCCACACAACAATGCTATTTGTGCAGAATTAATCAAGTACTCCGATACTGAAAAGGGAATCAAAAACCTCTCAAGAATCAGTTTTAACACTGGACCCTGGTCTACTCACACAAGTGATAAGGTTTGACCCGGATCAGTAAAATTAGAGGATTCACTGTAAACTGGTATCTTCAGGAGGTACACTTGGTAAAAATGCAACATCAGGGATACTTCCATAAGACTTAAGCTATCCACAAGAAACTCCAGTTGTGAAAAGCCTGGTAAACCCCAAGATTTTAATCAAACAAAACAGCTCCTTTCAAGGAAAGTATTAAGATAAATATTAAAACATACCATTGTCACTGGTGAACTGACATCAGTTTGGTAGTGTTTGTTTCCTTTTTACTTAGTTTAATTACAGCAGCTCTTTACTGTAACACAACATATGGAATATTGCTCCAAGGCAAAACTAATAGAGACACCAGCTGTGGCCTGAATTGATCACCACAGTGCCAAATGTTGTGTGCTGGCCACTGCATCCAAGTGCAAGGCTAGTTACCCATCTGGTCCTCTAAGAGCCAAAAAGCTAGCAGCTGCTTTCTAGGGAAGTTTGACTATAACCATTAGAATGGGACAGAATTGCTGATCAAAAGAAAGGCCAGGCAGAAACATGATGATAAACATTCAATGATAAGTACCATTTCCCCCAGTACCAGAGCATTTCTCTCGAAAGCCAATTTTGCAGTCTACATTTCATTAAAGAACTTATTAATAGCATAACCCAACTATCTCAAAGTCTGATACAAAAAACATAATACCTTCAGCTGCCTTACTCATCTGGTTTAAAAAATATGAAGTAAATATTTCAGCTGAGCTACTGTTCTAACTATTTAAGTGATACAGGAATGCTACAACAATAGCATATAGTAATTTCCACCGATTTCACTGGGATATAGAAATTGTTCAAGTATAAATAAGTAACTAATTTACAGCGTCAGGACCAAAACTATTTATTAAGACTTGAGGACTGAGTGCAATAAAGAAGATGGGAGTTACAGCTATTTCAGTGTGTCCATTTATTTATCTGGAATGGAAGAACATACTGAACACAAACTCTAGCTAGACCGTATTACATACTCAGAGCACATTTGTGCTCTGTGCTAGGAAACTTTAAGAAGGCCCAAATTCAAATATTAAAATCTATTTAGATCATAAAAGCAAAGGGAAGAAAAAACCTTCTATACAGAGTTTTCACTACAATAGAATTTAAACAACTAAATGATGTTTCAGTGTTACAATTATGTTCAGAGCTACAGTGCAGGTAAGAACACAGAAACTAAGTGCAACATAAGGTAAGGTAAAAACAGAGCTCTAGCTGCACTTACCGCTCTGGTGACTCTTCAAAAATGCTGTGACATTCAGAATTCTCAAGCATGAGACTCCTGCTGAGATTCTGTACTCCAGGGTAGTGGAAATTGGCGAAGGAGTGTGACATGGGAGAAGTTTTGGTCCCGAGGTCTGTGACCCGCTTGTCGTGGTTTGTCAATCCACACGAGAGCCCATCCAAGGCAGGGTTCAAGGAGCGGGTCATGTAAGCATCTGCTGACTGAGGCCGGCGCATGGGGGATGATGGATAAGGAGAAAGTTTGCTGATAAGAGGTGTCAGAAGATCAGCATAGGCAGCTTTTGTAGGCTTGAGGAGTTTATCAACATGAATATTAAGCATCTTTTGCTCAAAAGCACAAGAAAACACAGTAGCTGGCAGATTCTGCAGCCACGATAATAAGCTAAGGTCCAAGTCATCACAGCCGTTACCACACAAGAGATCAATGCCCAGCAATACTTCGCTCTCCGTGATTTCCTCTCCTGTGGCTTTACTCTGACAGAATTCCACACAACACTCATAAAGCAATCCCTTCATTACAAGCTGGAACAAGCGATTGTTACTTGCTTTGAAGCCAGCCTCGCTCAGTTTCCTGTCTGCTGGAATGAACTCTGCCACCATGACACAGGCTTCTTCAAAGCAGTGCACACGAGCAGTGCTGGGATTCCAGTCCTTGAACTCGGCGTGGTTGGTGAGGCGAGGCAGCGTCAGCAGCAGGCACAGTTTACTGTAGTCTTCCTTAGAGGGACAATACTCCTCCAGCGCGTGCAGGCACTGCACCGCCTCCCGCATGGTAAACTCCAGCTAGGGGAACAGCAACATCAACACAGCAATCTGCACCACGTGTTTCCACACGAAAACACGTCAAGAACAGACAGCAACAGAAATGTCTATCATGCATTTATTACTATGACTGCTTGTATGTTAATTAAAAAAGCATATGGAGTCTGAAATTGCTGATCCAAGTGTAGTTACAACAGAGACAAATTCCTAGATGCTTTGACTTCCTAGAATCCCCCATCCAGTCCCATTTTTACAGATTTATGGAACATGCAAGTTTAAAACTTGGGCTTAAAATTTTAAATCTGTGACTGAGCAGCTCCAATTCTATTACAGCACAAAAGTATAGCAATTCCATTCTCAAAGCCAGCTGACTTATTTTCCCCTTTATTTCTATAACCTATGCCAGTAGCTTTTAATAAAAGCCTTGTAGATTACTCTAGTTTCCAGTGATTAGCAGTTTTTATACTGAGGTTTTCTGCTCTTCAATCAAAAATGTTACAAAAGTTCAAAGAGTTCTCAGAAGATAATACCTCCAAATGAATAGAGCACTTTATTACAAAGCCTGTTGAGAGCTAAGAGCCAAGAACCACGTTAAATACACAAAACCTGACATTTTTAGTTACAAGGATTTGAAACCAGTAAAAATCTCCACTTACCCATGTTACCTAGACACTTCAATAAAACAGCCTTTCACCCACAACATGCCGACATATTTGGTAACATTTACAAAAAGATAAGTAACATGAATCCAATTTTTCCCCTCTACTGCTACCCTAGTATACAGATTTAGAGATCAAGGGATCAAAGGACTAGTATTCCTCCCATTCAGGATTAGAAATATGGACCTACTTTTAACTTTCTCTACTCTGTCAAGAAAAAACCCTGAAGTACAATGTCAGTGTAATGTGACAGAGAATTAAAATCAATTCAGTCTGGAAAACAAAATAACTTGTCTTAAAACTGTCATTCTTCATTTCTAATTCCTAACATTTGTCTTAGAAATTTGGTATTACTGTATTGTCAACATAAATTAAAAACTAACTAATTTTACAATCTGTACACCTTCTTTGCCAGTTTGATTTAATGCCTCTTTCCATATCAAAAACTTAAGTCCACAACTCCTGCTGTTTGCACATTTAACAGAAAGGGTCCTTTGTGAACACATCTGCTCCTTCAAAGAAACGATTCTGACCTTTCTCTCCAAAACCAACAGAAATAAAGCATAAAATTAATTTAAATTTTCATCTGGCCCGAATTACCACAATAAATTTATGTGATTCTGAGGCCTGCTTCAGAATACTTCTGGGGAGAAAAAAAAAAAAAAAAAAAAGTAATAAAAAAAAGAAGAGCCCTGTACTTTAGCACAATGGCCTAAAGTAAATCTGAGGGTCAGGACCACAGACACAGCATATGGTCACTGATCTATCTGCAAAGTTTCAAGCAAGCCTTTTATGTACAACTCTATTTGAGACAAGGGAGCCACACTCACTTCCAAAGAATACTGATTGCTTTATCCAGTGTTTATGAAACCATTTGGTAATAGCTCAAATTTGTGTATTTAATGCTGGGAGCTTCTGTTCTGCCTTTAATCAGACTATTCTCAAGAGATTTTCTGACAACAAAAAAACTCCCAAAGCAAAGGCAATTCTTACATGCTGAGGCTCATCTTCTGCTGACATTGCATTGTTCACACATAAGGCTTCCAAGAACTTCTGCTTCATAATAATGTAACGAAATCTGCAGGTGAGAAGATAAATACCGTACATCTTGCTCCAGTAGTTAAACATTATTCCAGAGACAAGCAGGCTACTTTACATCAAATTCCTGAGTCAGGCATAGCTATTGTCATGACAAGGAACTCTGATATGAATTTTAATAAACTGGTAACCCAAACTTTTTTTAGCAGGAAATTTTTTTTTCATACTTGCTTTCAGAAATATTCTATTACAAATATCAGAAGGCTAATTAGAAAAAAACCCAAGTAGAGCAATCATATTATTTCTTGAACAGAAACAGCTATTAAAACATGTTCTTGAACATTAATTTACTATTTATTAACATTACTGAAACAAGATGTTCTTGAAGAGAGCATCTATTAAAAGGTTGTACTACATGCATCATACTCAAAGTGTATGGCTCATGACAACTCATTACAGACTGTGTGCACGTATTTTAAGTACAAGTTTAAAAACACATGTGAACACTTCAGGAAAAGCACACAGGCTAGAAAAAAAACCCACCAAAAACTAAAGTGAAAAACCCATAACCACTGCTTTTATAGACAATACTTAGAAATCCACATACTGTCCAGAACTAAAAAAAACTGAACTCTGACATACATTTTATTTTACCTTTTCTTGTCGAATTTTTCCATACATTCAAGAGGCTGAATAAATTGAAGAACCTCATCCCACTGGCCATCAAGAATCAATTGCCTAGTAAGAGAAAGGATCATTCCTTGAATGTCACTGGACAAGAACATCCCTTTTCTAAGTAAGCACCTCACTTAAATATAAAATAATAATTTAAATACACAACATTTTATCATTCCACCTTGAAAAGTCAATGTTTTGCACAGGTGACAAGATGATGTTCAACAAGAATAACAGTAAGAGCAATATTCAAGTCTTCTCAATATTTTGAAAAAATAACTGCATACCAGAAGGACAAATTTTAAGCACTTTTAAAGGCACATCAAAAAAACCAAAATGGTCCTGTGTCTCCTGCTTTACCTGCTATTCTTATTTAAAAAACCAGCAAAAAAAAATCTTACTTGAAGAATGTGAATAAAGGTATAATTTCAATGAATACATCCAAATTAATGAAAGAGAACTTAAAAATTAATTAATTTAAAATTGTATAAATACTGCTGGGGCTATTTATGAAGGGGATGGGAAAACAAAGAGCTCCCATATTAAGCATTTAAGAAGAAGAGGTTGGAAGGAAGGGTGCCAGCACAGGAGCTCCAACTCCATAATCAGTGGGCTGGACTGCACATGTAGAACAGTTCTATTTCTTTATGCCCTCCTACCACACAGAGCTCTCTATAAAAGGCCCAGGCCTACAAGGGAAGGATTAGTTTCTCCAATGCTAACAATGAAACAAAAAAATTTGGATTACTAACTGATATCTTTCTACAATTCCTCTTTTATTTCATTTTTGTCCAATATATATAATTTTAATGAAAAGTCAAGACAGGTGAGAAGATTTGTTTGGTGATAAAATGTATTTTTAAATGTTTCAAGAATACCTGGACAAATTACTTTCTCATGCTTCAATATTATTAAGTACCTTTGGCATGAAGAGAAAACATCAGAGCTGAAAAACTAGTGTGGATGTATACTGATTCTTTTTAATAATATTGAGGGCAATATCCTGAATGGTAAATTGTACCAACTCTCATGCCTTGATGATAACAGACACTCCTTTCACGTTGTTAAATTTAAGATAAATCTAATTATCATTTTGAAATGCACATAATATTTATGGGGAAAAGCTCTGGAAACCACTCATCCTTGATCTTAGCACTAAAATACTGTAAAAACATTCTAGAAGTCAATCAACCACACCTTCAGGGCCATGTGATTAGTAAGCAGATAATGATACACCACAGATGTCAACAGACCTTGCTTTCCCATCTTATTCATGCCTTAGAGTTTTCCCCCCAACTTAGTCACTGCCACTGGCTCTTACTAAGGCTCCTTCCCATTTGAATTCGTTGGTGTGCCAGAAATATAACAAAGTTAAAATGAACGACCAAACAAAAAACCTATGTCAATGCATGCTGCTGCTGCCTGGTCAGTGACTCTGGGTGGCTCACAGAGAGATGTCAGTGACTCTAGAGCTGGAACACACTGCAGGGCTGGGCCACATAATGAGGCCAGAAAAAGCAGAACAAGATGAGGACACAAGTTAAGATCTCCTGTTTAGTGGCACAGAGCTGGTGGCTGAATGACAGTCTAACTCCTGTGTTTTCATAAATGTGGAATTTAAGCATTAGAAAAAGAACTCCTACCTTAGGAAGAGCATGTCATCTGAAAACAAGCCATTAATGACCCCGCTTTCTTTCTCAAGTGCCAGCATGCTGATGTGAAGCTTCCTTGAGTTCAAAAAATCTAGTATTAGCTTAATTATTTCAGCTTCTTTAACGTTCACTGTTTCTTCAGCCGTCATGATGGCAGCCTAAAAGGAAAGAAAGAATTTTAGCTCCGATCCATATCTTATTTTCTGCTTGGTTAGCAAATATTGGCTACCAAGAAAAATAAAAACACAGATTTACAGGACAGAACATAGTGGCATTACAAAAATTAAAGATCAAGTAACTGATTTTCAGGTTGACTATGAAGCCATAATTAAGATATACCGATGCACCTGCAACTTTTCTGTCCTATGCACAAATAGGGGCCCAGATAAACAAGTCTACCAAGAAATCAATCCTCTAGCAGTGTGAAAATACTGTGCTTACTAAGCCTGCAATATGTAAAATTTTCCTCTCTGAAATGCAGAGAGGAAGTTCAAAGAGCATAAGAGTCACTTACTATGTCATCACCTAGAGCTCTCGCATATGAACTTAAATATTTCTAACGCATATAAAAAGCACAGCACACTAAAAACGCCATCTCTCCTTACCTTAACTTTGAAGTAGCATTTGACAGCTAAGCCAGGGATTTCCATTCTTCCTTCCTAAGGATGACTATTTTGGTCTATTCCCCTCTTGAAGGATCTAAAGCTGCCAGCCCAAGGTGGCCTGCTGGCTGCCAGACTGTGCACACTCACTTGCCTCCAGCTGCATGTTCCTGGCCCTTCCTCAGCCCTCCTCGCTTCTGGCACTGCAGGAGCTTTTCCACAGCCACAGCTCATGTGGCTGGCTCAGTGTTCTAATGAGCTGTCCAGCCAGCAAGAGAAGTGGGCAGATACAGCTGGGGGCAGCAGGCTGCTTGTTTAAAGCTCCCACAAATACAAGGTCCAAGCTCCTTTGCAAAACAATTCCTCCAAGGATATGAGAATTGCAGCATGTACTCCTCTTAGGAAACCTAAATTAAATTCTTCTTTTGGCTAAGTCTTGCTGATTACAATAAGCATGACTTAAAAGTAGAAGCTACTGAACTTTCTTTTTCCAACGGTAAAAAGACTTGACAAGTAACTCCTAAACTGATCTGCTCAAAAGGAACTGGGGATGAGGGGAGAAACCCACAAACACAGCATTGTCTTATCAGAAGCTCTAAAAAACCCCCAAACCAAATCTCCCCACACACACATAGCAGAACTCCTGCGGCTACAAGAATATGATTTAACAACAGGAAAATTTCAGTTTAATCCTATGTTACTACTGAAAGAGGGGCAGTGCCTCTTCTCACCTCTGCACTCACGCCAGCCCCACGGCTGGGCTGTGTGCTGAGCCAGACCACTCCTCTGAGCCAGGTGCAACTCAAGCGTTTACTCACTCCACGGGACAAGGGCAGTAATGCTGACACATGGAACGAGCAGAGCTTTGCTCTCTGGCAGTAGGAAAGTCTTAACCTGACTTTAGTGCACTCTCACAATCAGTTTAAGAACACAGAAAAAAACAGCACCAGTGAGGAACTCTCAGCAGGAGGCAACAGACCGAGGAAGGAGAGACACTGCAACACAGTGATCCAGAAAATGAATAAAGGGGGGGAGATGACAACACAGAGCAAGACAACCACAGCAACAGGTTATAGTTCTAGGTGTCTCTCCCTTATAATTCAAAAGGAGACATAAAAATTCCCCCATGAAATCATTCACTTAGGCAGATCCAGCAACCAAAAGACAACCAACTGTGGGCAACCTATCTTCCAAGACAACTTGAAAACATGATGCAGCCTTCGTGTATCTCATCCTTGGAAAAGTGGAGTTAACAAACTATCTACCTCCTACTAGGGAAAGATGCACAGAATCTGAGAAAGTGCGAACAAAACAAATAAAACACTCAGAGTATTAACAAGAGATTAGTTATCTACCAGAGAGAAAAGGAAGAGAACGATTCCACAAAACTCCTCCTTGACCACCATAAACCATAATGCTAGTGAACTTGAAGGGATTTAAAACTTTAGGCCTTAATATTAACCTTAGGCCTTAAATAACGCTTTTCTCCACTACGGTCTAAACCCCCAAATTTTCCATCTTCCTCACAACTGTATGTCAATTTTTTTCCACATAAGTTTTTGCCAGATCATTTGACTAGCAAAGCATTTGATTATAGCAGCACAGTTTATTTTGGAACAACAGAGACCTAGTTGTGACAGATGAAATGCCCTAACTTCTTAAAATGGCTGGGTCTAGTTCTCATTTTAGTCACAGAAGACTCCAATCACCAAGTACTTTGATGGGTTTGATGAAAGACATGTCCAGAGACCATAAGCACACTATCAGCTAGTAAAGTTAAGTGGAAAAATTAAACTCTGACTTGCAGAAAGCTTTGCTGCAAGAAAGAAAGATACACACCCCCACAAATCAAAATCCAGAACCTGTAGAAAGATGTTTTTTCCTTACGTTTTAGCCCTGTTTCAACTTCCCTTTTTGGAAACTGGATATGGATTTTTGGTCCAGAGAAAAAATTCAACCCTACCCTCACACACTGAGGAAAAAGGGGAAGGGAAAAAAAACAATCAATACAAATTTAGTCAGCAGTTTAGTATTAACATCTTAATTCACAACTTCATCTAAAGCATTTGCACTTCTCTTTTATTATGCTTTATGACACTGGTGGTTTTTATATAAGCTAATTAACCTCCTTGTCAAAAGACAAAGTAAGGCTTAGGCAAAGCTATACTGAGATTCCCCATCAGAAAAAAAAATCAGACTAAGAATTCCTTTGAAGAAAGGAACACCAAGTCCAGCTTTCTTTTCAGCAGGCTCTACTGGACCCCAAGTGTAAACAGGAAGACATTCTACACAGCTTCAAAGCTTGTCTAAATTATTTATATATTATACTGATGACAAAATAAGCATATTATTCAGTACTTTGATTCAGAGTACATCAACATTATGTAAAATCCAGCATCTGTGAGTTGTCTTCCATTTTCCATTGTAGATTTTTTTAATAAGAGGTTTGTTCTGAAAAAAAAGCCTCTGACAATTTGAACACTTAACTTCATTTACTTAATTTTCATAAACCAGGATAAAGAACGGTTTCACCCTCTGTAATTGATATAGGACTAGTAACAGCACTTTGGGGTACAGTAAGGAAAAGTGTATTATAACATCCAGAATTAGTCTGGACACTGAACTTCTGAAAAAGAGTTGAAGTACACTGATAAACTCATCCATTAACAGTATTATGACAATATTCAGTGTGCATTCTCTATCAGTTCAACAAAAATAGCTAGAAAAGAACAGTAATCCTACTAGAGAAGATGTAATGGATGGGTTTTAGTCTGATGAAGTCAGACTTCTCTTATCAACTTTATGCTGTCAAGTAATAAGCAGCACTTTAACATGAAATTATAAATATACACAGGCTTACATAGCACCCTCTACAAATTCTGTGAGGTTTTCTGACATTCATGTATGTCAGTACCTGTATAAATAAAAAAAAAATAAATAATAAAAACCCAAAGAACAGCAGGAAAACTCAAGATTAGAGCTCAAGCTGCATCTTTGGTTCATCACACTACTGCTTCCTGCCGGCACATATGGCGCACAACGTCACAATCTGATCAGCTCAAGCTCTAATACTAAAGAATGACTGAAGCACAGCATTAGCTAGAGGTATAAATGAAGGCAAACGAGAATTAGAGCTTAATATTTCAGGTGCCTTGTATTAACCACAGTTCTGCTGCAACCTTTTAATCAGGCCCAGGCTTCTCAGAATGGCACTTTTCCACATCTTCCTTCCTTCTCCTGTCCACTCCCTCTTATCTTCTGCTAGTTCTGTATTTAAATTTTTTTTCTAGATCAAGAAAATCAAAAAACTTCTTGCCACAAACCTGACACTTCTCTAGATTTAGTCGACAAGATGTTGTTTAAACAAGCTCTTTGGAACATAATACCTAATGCTAAATCTCCCAGCGAGATGCTTTACCCTTGTTCTGTTCTTACTCAGGTTCTAAGAACATGCCAGCAGCAAGAACCTTCTCATGGTATTAAAAGTGTAAGAAAGTAACTCCTAAAACGTTAAAACACATTTATAGTCACTTACACATATAGATGTACTCTATCAGGAAAATGTTTATACACTAGAAGCATCTAAAGACAGGTAACATAAAGAGTGAGACCATTTAGCGCTTTCTTAGAAGAAAGTTAAAATGCATATACATCCACAGTATAAAAATTAAAAGTTAAGTTTAATATTGGAAAAAACAAATTGTGACGTTCTACAGCAAGTGTTATTCATATGTTATTTACCAAATGAAACAAATCACTTGGCAATAACATAGAACACAATTTGGAAAACCAGGCAAGAAACGTAAAGTCTCTAACTAATCTGAAACACAAGAAAAAAAAAAAAATTATAGTGCAAATCTTAAGTGTCATGTTGTGAGAGCAGTGACACATTTAAAGGGACACACAATGCCAAATTATGAGCCTTGGTACACTAACAGCTGCGATGCGGGCCCAACAACCTCAGCATCCTGGTGAGCCGTCACAAAAAACCTCAGTGTGAACAAGTCATACATATTTAAAAAGCTGGCTATTTTGCATCAAGCTATTTCACCTTTTAATCCACCCCAGAGTCACTTACATTTGACTCTCGTGCCTTCCCAGAGGCCACTCCGGACTTCTGGCTACAGACAGCCCACAGGGCACTCGGGGCCCAGTCAGTCCCCTAGTGGCTGCATTTCTGAAGCGCCCTCAATCATCTTCCAGTTATTCTATGTCCAAAGAACTTCGGGAAAAAAAAAAAAAAAAAAAAGAAAAAAAAAAAAAAAAAGACACACACAAAAAAAACCCCAAAACCCCAAAAAACTATAGGCCCAATTTTTATCACAACTGATTCCCACAGCAGTCAGCAGAGCTTGCTGACACCCATTTCACCTTAAGAAATCACACAATTCATTCTATCAAATGAAAAGCACTGAGCATATTAAGGCCTTAACAGAAAACCTTCACTAAACTTTGCACAGCTGAACTCGAAGACCTTTTCTACTCCAATACACAGCAAATCGGTGTCCTCTTACACACCAGCCTTTCCTGCCTCACACAGATTTTTCACTGGCTTGCCATCTAGTAATCCATTTTGTTCCCCTGCTTAGATCAGCTGTTGCTCCCGAGCCACCCGGTAATCCTTGTCTCACCACGCTCGGAGGGAGGTGACCGCAGCATCCAGCAGTCCCTGTTACAACACGCACACGCCTTGCCCAGCGCATTCCGCACCGCGAATGACAAAAAGGTGACATTAAATTATGCAATACTTCACATCGCAGTGAAAATATAAGGCAGAAAAATAAGACAATCCGAACAACTTCCAAAGACTAGATATTAATACATTTTGACTATAATACCCGGCGGTGATCCAACAGTTTTTTCCTCTCCATGCCCAATTCCACACGACACCCGGTTCCGCCGGGTTTACAGGAGCCGCCCCGGTAAACTGCGCCGCGCCGAGCCCGCATCAGCATTTCGGGAACGTGAGCTCAGCCCCGGCGGCGGGCAGGGCCGCACGGCCCCGGCGCGGCTCCCGCGGGCACGCAGCGCTGCCCCGGCCCGCACCGCGCCCGGGCTGCCCCGGCCGGGCCACAACAAAGGGGCGGCGGCGCTCGGGCGTCGCCGGCAGCCGGGGCGATGCGCCCCCCGCGGAGAAGCCACGGACGGGCCCCGGGGCCGGCGAGGACGCCGGGCAGCGTCCGGGCAGCGTCCACCCGGCGCCGCAGCGGCCGCAGCCCCCGCCCTCCGTCCCGCCCGCTCACCTGCGGGGCCCCGCGGCCCGTGCGCGCCCGCAGCGGGCGGGGCGGGAGGGGAAGATGGCGGCGGGCCCGGCTTTGCGGCCCAGCCCGGTACCGCGGTCTGTCTGGGGCCGCTGTCGCTCCGCTCGCTGGCCGCCCGCACCGCTGCCCGCCCGACGGCGCCCCGGGGCCCTCCCGGCGCCTCTGCCGAAGTGGAAAGCGAAAGGGGCGGGTCGGAGCCGCCCCGCCGCGGGGGCGGGAGGGAGGGAGGGACAGATGGCGGCGCGGCCGCGCGGGGCGGGGCCGCTTTGTTCGCGGCCGGACGAACCGCCCGCCCGCCCGGGGACAGGGCCGCGCCCCGCGCTGAGGGAGCGTGGGGCGGGAGCCGGGCGGGGCTGCAGCTGCCGCTGCCGCCCGGCAAGTGCGGAATTCCCCGCGCCCGCCGGTGTTCCTGCGGGTGGGAATACTCACCCAGAGCCCGGAGTCGCCTCACAAAGGGCGGCCAGGCCGCCTTCCCGGGACTTCCCGAACGAGCGCCTGCCCCCCGCGGCACGCAGCGCCCGCAGCACAGGAGCGGGGCAGGGCCGGCGCTGCCCGTCCGCCGCCGCCCGGCGTTTTGCTCTGGGCGCGGGTTAAGGCTTGTTGGCAGCGCCTTTAGGCACTGCAGGAGGCGCGGCCGCCTTCCAGGTCAGCCGGGCAATTTTGTAGTGTGTTTGTGCTGTCATCTTCTTGAGGCTGTTGAGTGAATCACGCATTCTCTATAGAAATCTTATGTATGCGTGTGTGATACCTGTGTTTTATGAAGATGTATTCATAAATAATTGGACTTTCAGTTACGTTTTTGTAATTCTGAAAAGATTACGGCACCTCAGAGTCACTGTGGTGAACAGTCAATAAGCTAGCTCTGTGGTGAGATGTTAAAATGCAAGTACAGCACTTGGACAGACTGCTTGTGAACACACTGCAGTGCACTGGCAGGCCCTGCCAAAATGGAGATGGTGGCAATTTTCTGAGAAGCTGATGCACGAATTTTTAATTTTTTATTTTTTTTTAATTTTTTTTTAAATTTTATTTTTTTAATTAGGCCCGTGTGTCATGCTTCAGAGATCCAGGGAAGGTTGTCAGGGATTTGAATGAAGCTGAACTGAATTCTCTGTCACATTCACAAAATGTCAGTGACGTCAAGTCTACTTCCTAACTGTTTTGCTGAGGATCTGCTGAAGGGCAGAGGGGAATCGTGTTATTTTTTTCTGTCTTCCTTCTGAACAGGAGTACAAACAAATGTCCCAAAGGCTGCCCAGCGAGGAGTGCACCTGTCTGCCAGGCAGTGACTCTGCCAGGCATGTGGAACTCGATGGTTCCTTTGGTTCAGGTCTCTGCTTCACTTCCCAGGAATATGGATTTGCTGGTAAAACACTGAATACTTCTATTTACTTCCAAAGCTACTTGTTGTTTAGTTGCCTTTGGAGGTGCTGCTTAAGAGAAAATGTAATTATAGAAATGAAACTCTTTTCCAATACATATGATACAGTGGAGATGATAAATCAGAGGGAGCGTGGAAAAACAAGATGACTTTAATTGTCTAAACTCAGTGTTATGTATAACTTTACTGAGCATAGATACGAAAAGTCCATTTAAAACTTTGTTTAACCTACAAAATTCTAGGTAAATACACATTAAATACACGTAGGCTTTTAAATTTAATCTTGATTTTAGAGTGGTTTTCCAGTAGTTTACTAATCTTTTGTGCAGTAGCTTTGTTTTCAGTGGCAGTCTTGAGACCAAATCTGTGAGACTATCTCTGGATGGCAAGAAAGATAAAGCTTCTTCCCACTTATGGACCTGAAAGGAAAATTATGAATTTAAAATAATTCTGTTTCTTGCTCAGAATGTTGGACCTCTCATAGGTAAGCAGCAAATTCCTATACCATGGAAAGAGATTACAAGAACTATCAGGAAAACATATGGAAGAATAGGTAGCAGTAGTTGGTGGCCCTGCTTTGGGGGCAAACATACTATTACTAAGTTTTGGCAAAGAGACATATAGTAGTATCCTATGGGAAGAGACCCAGCAGGAAGATCCTGTTCTCTGGCTGTTTGCAACTCTACTTAAGCACAGAAATGCATTAGGGATGGTCTCAGCTCACTTTGAACCCTGCTCATTACTGCACAGAAGGTAACTCCCACAAACAGCAAAGCTGTTGGGTGTGGGTTCTAGAGAGCTTGAAAATCAGGATTAGAGGAGGAGGAGATCTGCACTGCCTAGTGACAAACCAGTGCGCTGCTGTCTGTGCTTGGAGCACTTCGGGAAAGAAAACAGTGATTGTGTGACTGATTTACAAATATTGTAGGTGAGAAATGAGATGCTGGAAACCAGCACAGTGGAATGGGACCCTGGAGCCCTGCTCGATGGCAAGCTGGACAGGAGCCAGCAGTGCCCTGGCAGCCAGCAGGGACATCCCTGTGCTGGGGGCACCAGGCACAGCATCCCCAGGCAGGCAGGGGAGGGCATTGTCCTGCCCTGCCCTGGGGCAGCCTCCCTCGAGTGCTGGGGACAGTGCTGGTGCCAGAGTGTAAAACAGACCTGGAGCGGGTAGGGAGCAGCCAGAGGAGGCCCCAGGGTGGGGAAGGGCCTTGAGGGGAAGCCATGAGGAGTGGCTGAGGACACTGGACCTGTTCAGCCTGCAGAAGGCTGAGGGGAGAGCTCCCTGCAGTTACAGCTTCCCTGTGAGGGGAAGAGGAGGGGCAGACACTTCTCTGGGGTGGCAGTGGCAGGGGCCGAGGGAATGGCCTGGATTTGTACCAGGGGAGGCTCACGTTGGATACCAGGGAAAGCATTTAAAGCCAGAGGGTGGCAGGGCACTGGCACGGGCTCCCCAGGGCAGTGGGCACAGCCTGGCAGAGCTCGGGAAGCGTTTGGACAATGCTCTCAGGCCCAGGGTGGGATTCCTGGGGATGGCCCTGGGCAGGGCCAGCAGCTGGACTCCATGACTCTTGTGAGTCCCCTCCAGTTCAGCTAATTCTGTGATTCTGTGTGTTGGCCCTAAAAATGGGCCAGTCCTGGTGTTCTGAACTTGTAACAGAGCCATTCAACTCCTTACATTTTATTTTTACGAGCTCTTGTAAAAACTTAGGAAAAAAAAAAAAAAAGTTTGAAACTTTATTCTGAAACAGTTTTTACTCATTTCAAGAAAGGATTTCCAGAACCTTGAGGTGACAATTCATCAGAATTCTTGCATAATCTATAGAATTTTTATGTCAGCACCAGAGCTCCAGTTTCAGGTAGCTTAAACAAGGAAAATACTGAGCCAAAGTATAATCTGGCTTCAAGTAATTTAAATAATTGTAGGCTTGTGGGACCTTGCCAGGTCTTGTACTGCAGACATTTAGATCAGTGATGATGAAGAAATAATAAGAACTGCTGTGATGGAAAACGCCACATTAGTCTTTCTTCAAAGCTCCATTAACTGTGACATAAAAGTACATACAGATAGTATGTCTCCATGAAGTTCACATACCATTAATTGCAAACTTAAACACATGTGAAAAAAAACTTTTAGTATCTTGCTTAAACAAATTTGTTGGTGGATAATGCAATATTTATTTACCCTAACCATTTTATATATCAAGTTGTTTGTAATGTTGAATAGGAGTCTGAAGAAAGTTTTCAATAACTTTTTTCAATGAATGCTTACCTTATTTGTACTTTTTTCCGCCCTTTCTTGAATCCTGATGGTTGTTAGCTCTTCTGACCAGTGGCAGTTCTGTGTAGCATCCACCAGTTATACTTGAATTCAAAAATTTGATTAAAAGAACTTCATCTCCCAAAGACTTTGTACTGAAATGTGCATGTAGATTGCTTTCTTGCCTCTTACAGTAGTGGGTTCGAGTGCAAGAGCTGCTTTTCTTTCTTGCTAGAAGGAAATAAGCTGGAGTAACTTCCCTACTATGTTTGATTCATTGCTATAGTTGTCTAAATAAAACATATTTTTTATTCTGTAGGTAAGCAAGTAAGTCTGAAGGTAAAGGTGCATTTGTATGTATGCATATACACATGTCAAATATATTTTTACCTAAATGGAACAGACTGCTTTTTAAAATAAATTGCTTATAATTGTACAAAGATGTACGTCTTAAATATATATTTTTCCTCCTGACATCTACACCTGGAAAAGAGTGTTTATAGGCAATTTTTCTTCTTTATTGTTTTTCATTTATTTAACTAGAAAATGTAAAAGCAGCTGTAAAGGGCTGTGACTGTCAAGATACATCTTTATAGCCACAATTCTTCAAGCTGCTTATTCAGCTCATTAAATTAGTAGCAAAGTAGCAAAGAAATGCTAATTTGCTATATGAAGAGATCTAAACAGTTAGTTTAGCCCTGTGTCTTTTTTAATAAGTTATTGGAAAAAAGGCATCTGACATTGATCTGATCAGTACAGCTGGATTTGAGAAACAAAGCTATTTTTTACATCACATTTGTGTGGCAATCGATCCGAAGCCTTCTGTTCCAAGCAGAACTCTCTACACTGGATCCCACAGCAGCACAAGTTTTGAATCAGAAATTCTGTACAAATTCAGGCACACAGTACAATCATAGTATGTCAAATTAACCAGGGCATGAATTGAAGTTTCTCAGGAATGGTGTTATTTGCCAAAAGATAGAAAAAACAAAGTCTGTTCTAAAGCAGATCTGTACAAAGTCTGTTTTTAGATGAAAATTTTGAGCTGGGCTCACCACTGAAAAAATAGCTTTACTGGGTGCAACTGTGTGTTTGTGTTCCAATATAATTCCTTGCTTGTGTCAGCTTGTTTGTTATGCTGTACAGCGAACTGACTGAGATGCCTGAAAAATAACCAGTTTTCAGGGGGATGAGGGAAAGCCATTAATTTTCTTCCACAGTAGCTTTCAATTCAGCATTAAAAGCCCTACTGTCAGCTTGCTGGTATTCTTGAATTTACCCTTCAAACAGCTCTGCAATTCTGAGATTATTTATCTGTGTAAGTTAGCCCAGCAACTCAGTCTGCCTGTTGACAATGCAGGGATGTCATGGCTGCTTTCAGCAAGTCCTTGTTCTCACACTGCAACCCAGCAGGACAACACATTTGGACTGGAAAAATGACTCACTTACACAACTGGAGGAGGCCTCTCATTTTTTTGACAGTGTTTCTGTTAGGATATTATCACTAGCAAGTACAAACTATTTCACTGGAAGTCACACACGTACTTTATACAGCACCTTGACAAAGGTAAGACTTCAGCTCACCTTGACAACCTTTCAGTCTGAAGCCAACCTTTTAACTTGACCAGTAAGTTTCTGTGGCTTTGGAAAAATGGAAGCTAACCAGAGCCCAGAAGTTTATCAGATGACTTAAAATTGTGAAATTCACTTCTGAAGTGAACAGGGTAACACCTTCTTGTCCCCATGAATGAAATATGAAGCCTATTCAATTATTCAATAGCCTTCCTCTGATAACATCAGAAATCTAGATTATCTATGGAATTATGACCAAAGATGGGAAAGAAAAGAAGAAATTGTAATGGTGCATATTTCCTACAATTTCCACATTGCTGAAATATGAGAAGAAACAAGATTTAAACACTAGTGTGAACATTTTATAATTTTAGTTTATATTTAGAGGTAAGCAAGAAAACAAAAAAAAAAGATATTTTGGTGCCATGCTTTTATTTAAATGAAAGGAAAAAACTACACTGTACCACATAAGTAGCAATGACAATATTTTACAGCACAGCATTTGAAAAAATATGGAAGCTATGCCCCATAGAAGTGGACAAATAAGCACACAATACACTGTACATTTTTCAACAGTGCCCAAAATTATACTTAAATAGCTGAATTTGGCTTTAAACAGCCAAATAATAAAAACTAACAGTCATACTAACATTAAAAAAAAAAAATCAGTAGCTATTATGACTGTTAGAAGATGAAATTTTGCTCCAAAAACTAAGACGAGAGTTTGGCAATTCAGTCGTAGCAACAATAATAATACCCCTGATGAAAGCACCAGTGTGTTCTGGAAAGGTCAGTGATAAATACTGGCCTTTATGGAAAGCTTTTTTTTTTTCTTTTTCTTCTTTTTTTTTTTAAACATGATCCCAACCAAAGATCCACTGTAATTAGAAAATTTGCAGGCTTAAAAAGGAAAAGCATCTCTAGCTTTACTTTTCCTGTATTAATTAAAACCTTATACTGCGAGCAATGAAATTTTCAACTGCATTATTCACATTCTACTTTTAGACATTGCACAAATCTTTAACCTGTTGACAAATGCAAATCTCATAATACATTCAGATATATTTAAAATTACTCGAAGAATTCCTGTCATGTATTTAAGCTCACTTGGATTAGGTTGATGCATGTGTTTCTGAGGTGTTGCAAACCTTCAGTTAAATCATAGAACAGATTTTAGAAATAAAAAGCCTCCCATGATAAAACTTCTTTTGAAGTTATTCACCATATGTGTGTCAGTTAATTCCAACCTCCTGGTTTCTTGAATCACTGTGTATTATACACAGTTTCATATTGTTATTCAAGATGTTCCTACAATGGTATCTGTAGGAAGTGTCTAACAGGCAGAATGTGCAAACCCTCTTTCCCCCCTTTTTAATATTATTTATATCCTATATACACAATATGTATACACTTGAAATATAAGAGTTACATATCCTGGTGATATACATGCAAACAGTAGGAATCAGCTAACCACAAATAGTTTTGAGCCACATACATATTAAACATGTATTTTAAAGTGTTTTTTCTTTTTTTTTTTTACAGTTTTAACAAATATACATAAATATAAGAACATAAATTACAGTAAACTGACAGCATTTTTGAGAAAATGTTTATAATCCAGATGCACTGATGCCTAAGGCCTTATAATAATTTAAAAAAAGTACTGTTCTAAACTGCTTAATGACATCTCGTTCCTGTGCATCTTTTCTCTAAGTAAATGAGCACATCGTAGTAGTGAGGCAGTTTCTGTCAAAGCAGTTTAATGAGAGAAATACGAACATTTTAGTCTCCCATGAAACTGAATGGACTACATACTTATAGCACAATACTGTCTTATGTGAATGGAGTTGTCACAACACTGAAACAGAACAGAATCACAAATCATTCAAGTCTTTTCCTGAGAATGAGATTTCCCTCCCCCCCAACAAATTCTCTGGTGTATGATGTTATCAAAATAGCCACGGATTTAGGGGAGGCTTCAAGTTTGTGTTTTCATTTTTTTTAAGAACAATGCTATGTTAAAAGCAAATTATAAGAGAAACAAACACTGAAATGGGAGAGTGATTTATAAAATAATCAAACACTGTTTTGAAATAATATACAGCCCTTTATAAATAATACTGAAATATGCCTAGAGTTTGGTTTTGCAAATGGCCATGTTATAGATTTAGTGAAATGTCATTTAGGCTTTTTAACCACATGTACTTAAAAATTGCTGTGTCACAAGACATCACCGGTTAGTGTCAAGAAAACAATTTACAAAGACACACTGAAAATTCTTATCAGATGTCTGTTCCCTAGAAAAATGATTCAAGTCTGAGTTGGTAGATCTGAAGGCAGGAAGTGGCCTGGATCTTAATGGGAATTAGATACACGTCTTCTCAAAGATCTGTGACTTAGTGAATTCTGTGATTCTTCTGAATATTTAGTGCTCCATTAGGCAACATCAGGGATCTAGTTCTGAATGTTTCATGAGTTCCTGTTCCTTCCTTGAAGAAGCAGGACCTGACTGTGTGCTCTCTCTCCAAGCTGGAACAGTGCAAAGCAATGAATGCACACTTGCTTAAACCATTTCAAAGACCCACCAAATCCTTTTACTTTGAGTTTTACTGGTGTTATGAACATGCACATGGTCAGTCATTACATCTCAGATGGAAACTTACTGAAATGGAAATAATTGCATCACCTTTACCCTGAGTTGATAAATAATTAATTTGAAGGAAACTTCAAGCAGTTCAAAGGTTTTTCCTTTACTGTTTTGTTTATAAGCAAATTAGTACTATTTAATTGAAAAAGAATTTTAAATACACAGGGGAATGAATCTTGATTTTGTTACAGCACACAGTAAGGATCTTAGAGAATAGACCCATTCAGCTGTTACTCAGTGACATACAATTTATCATTTAGTCTTTACTGTAAGTCAGTTTGCAAAGTTCGATGGTATTGGGAATATTAAGAAGTTTTTCTTTAGTAAAAGAAAAATATTTCACGACAAGCACAAATACAAACATATAAGGCAACAGATGTAAAAATGTAGTTTGAGTCACTAAAGAGGAACATTCAGTGCTTCAGTGTATCTAATCAAAATACAGAGCAAATATACTCTATATGTTGCATTAGCACATACAAATCTCCACACAAGTCAAACATTTCCGTAATCACTCATAATTATTCACCTAAGAGTTAATCTTCTGCACTCCTAAACACTGTGTTTACATTCCAGTTGGACATGGTAACAGAACTTGGTGTCCAGTTTTAAGTTCTAACAGTCCTGTTGGCAACTAGAAATCTATTTCCTATAGGCAGTAAAGATGAAGTGCAAGTTTATCATAATTGTCTCAAGCAAATTTTTTTCCCATCTACTATGCCTTGGTGGGTAAGAGTTTCTTAGGAGTTACTGGTCTCTTGGTTTGCCACAAATGACTGTGAATGGTAATTGCATCGACACTGGCAGACAACGTTTTGGCAGGTATGTGGCTAAATTGCTTCCTGTCAGAGTTGTATTTATACAGTCCCTCTATCATTTTCTTTGTGATAGATTTGGGACCTATTCCTGTTAATTTATTGATTTCTTCAGTATCAGGGCAGTACGTATACAGAGATCTGAACTGGCAGCCTGAATCCCGGAACAAGATTAAGAAATTATTGGCATCAGATTTTTCCATTTCCTTTAAAAGAAAGAAAGAAAGAATGAAAAACATTCAGAATATTAATTTTGCATTATCGTTAGAAAAATTTCAATTCATTGGATTTAATTTTGAATCAGTTTTCTACCAGAGCTGAAACTTATGTCTAACTCTGTCCACTAAAAGACCTTATTTTCAATCATTAGAATTTGCTAAGCTTCACCTATCTGAATTTTGATAGGGGAGATACCCATCTCAACCAAAACCTAATTTATTTAGACAATTTTAGCTGTATTTGTTTAGTTGTACCTCAAGAACAGACATCCCAAAAGTTTTTTTGTAAACCAAATAAAAATTCTTTTCATCATCCATTTCATCAAGCTGGTTTAATACTTGCAAGTTTGGGAACAGGAAACTTGACACGTGTCTTGATACATCTGAAAGATCCTCTGGTGCTAAAATGGAATTTCAGTCATCCCTAACCCACTCAAGCTTGGTCAAACCATGAAGTCAGTTGAAATGTATTGAACAAAAGTTCTTTATTAGCTGAAATCTTCAGATTTCTATTCTACCTAACATACGTTCTATGGGACACATGCCCTGAACACATACAGCTTCTACCAAGTGACCAAGTGATGTATGCTTCATCCTAGCATGACATTTTTGCCACTACTTTTTTCTGGGATTTCTGAGGGTCATTTTGCTACCAGTTACTTAAACTGAGTGTGTCTTAAAGAGTGAAGTTACTTAAAGAGTGTGTCCTGATTCCTTACTTGGTATTTCCAAAAAGTGTCTGGAAAGATAGAGAAAGCAGCATCTAGACATGGATGCAGAAGGATTATGAAGAGAATAAAGGACAAGAAACACTGCTGTGAAGTTTATTCCAGAAATGAAATTCAGTATGGATTCCAAGTGTCTGTGAGGTTTGATATCAGTAATCTTGTATTTGTCATAGTTGGTAAAAGCAACAGTCCTGTTACTCTCAAGGCTCAGACTCTGTGTTACTCCTTTTCCCTGGAAACACACTGTCCCTGAGTCTTAACAGTATTTGTGCATCTTCAGAAAGGTTTATAGCAGTGTAAGAGAGAAGACTGGGAGGCACCTTCCTGTAGTAGAAAGTCCTGAGTTTGCCCTACTGCTTGGAAACTGGAGAAGAGCCTAGAAGGGATGTATTTCAATTCTTTCTGTTCATGAGGGTGCTGTGCTTTAGTTCTAGAGTTCCCAATCTGAGGATCTCTATGTATAAGGGAAAACAACTTCATGAGCAAAATATAAAAGCCTAGGTATTGAGGTTCCCCCATAAAAGAAGCAATAACTTTTAATTAAACATATAAATTAATTCAGCTTCCTGTGCTGCATGTACAAAGTAACAGCTCTTGTTTCTACAGCACTGGAGAACCTTTCTGCCTACACAGGAAGCAAGTCACAGAAGTTGCTCAATCCCTTCACTAATTGCTTCTATAATCTCAGGTTTCCTTTCAATATCTGCATTTATGCTTTAGAGTCTCCATAATGCCTCTTTGGTTTAAAGTAGGTGTTTACACTTTTAGAGGAAGAATACTCTTACCTCCAGGATCTTTTTCTTTTGACCTTCGTTTACTTTTCCAGCCAGGCAGCAATGTGCCAGTGCATTCTGAATTATATACTTATTGGATTTAGCACTGGGTTCTTTGAAGAGCTTTGGTCCTATGCAAAAGGAATGACAAATAAGCTAAATCAATAAATAAGCCAAAAAAGAGTAACTTTGAATGCTGTGAAGCAGTTCTTGTGTGGAACTTTTGCATGCATAGAAACACAAATCAAGGAGTAATACAGAATAAGATTAGAGTCCACAAATTTCACAAACAAGCAAAATGTCAGTCAGCTGTCACTGAATTTACTCACAAATGTGTCTTTCATTATTAAATCATTATTATTGGCAGCCTTGGTAAATATTTTTTCTCTCAGAAAACATTTTGCTTTTTCTAACCAAAATTTCTATTGTCCAGGTCTTTCTTTTTCTACACCATGATTTCAAGGGTGTGAGGTATAACAATGAGACATATGCAGTGCTTAGGGTAACTGTTGCCTGTCCTCTTTGGAATTCCAGAAATGCTATACCCAAAACCATGGATGGAAGGTCTGGCCTTACACTTGACTGGTTATTCTGTCTGTAAATTGACTCATATGGTTGAAGGAAAAATCTCCCGTTTTAATTTCTGAAATGTATGTGTACTTGGGCCAAGACCATTTAAAAAACCCCAACACATGAGTACCAATTAGGAAAACAATGTACAAGCATCAATTAAATTTAAGATTAAATATCAGTTTGTCTAAGCTTTGGTGAAAAAAACCCTAGAAAACACCTAACTTTATGCTACTCTTCTCACAAGAAAAGTGATATTAGGTTGGTAAAAGGAGAACTTTTATAATCCTGATGAGGATTGTCTTGGCAATATCATGTGTGGTATAGTTAGAGAAAAGGGAGGAAAATACCATTATTATTTGATTCATAATATAATAAAGAATTAGTAGTCTGATCATAAAGTTCTTAATAAACAACAAAGGATCTGTTAGGAAATAAATAGTGCAGAATATTTATATTTGCATTGCTAAGATTTTTTGCTGTTGCAATTTGGTTTTTGAATTTTGTAAATCAATTCTAAATTGAGTTGAAATATCAACACTTTGTGTCTTGCTAGAGACACTACTGAAGTACAGAAGGATGTGATGTGTGAACTCATGTGGTGTTCTGAGCCTAACTGCAGTTTATTGTGCTTATCACAAATGCTACTGAGTCAGTACTTTTATTGGATTTAAAATGTGAACCTTTTATTTTACCCTCTACTTGGAAGGGTAAAACTCAATCAAGTTTTAAGAAGGCAAATCAAGCTAACTGAAAACTTTTCCTGCATAGAACCACTAATAGGCAGGTACTTTTCTGACTATTGACACTGACCTGTGTACTCTGTAGCAGAGGCGACTGAAGAAGTTGTAGATGCATTTTCCCAATCTTTTTCTCCATTACGACTACCACAGCGACTTGGAGATAAAAATCCTTCCACGGATTCAGACCTAAACATTAATTTTATAATCTATTAAAAAAATTCACAATTTTCAGCTGGGAAGCCTTCTGATATGAAAAGAAGGCAAGGCAGAACACAATTATTTGAATTATAAACTATAAACCCAAATGCACAATATTTAGTGCATTGTGAGTGATGCAAGAAGTTGGTCTTTAGGAGAGGTATATGTTAATTTTTGGGCTGCATCTGAGGGACAAAAACCTAATGGATGTTCTTGGTTGTGAAATAGAATTACTAAGTGGAAATTTGTGTTACTTTTAACATGTACTGGGAAACCAATGTTATCTCACGTAGCGAACAAACCGGTTCTTGATAGTATAATGAAGTAAAAAATTAGTTCATTTATACTTATGACTGCAACAACTGGCAGTGAGAATTTCTATATTTAAGACAGCAAAACCATTTCCCTTCTAGTTTTTGTTTTTGTGAGCAACAACTTCTGGTGCTGTAATTCTTCAGGCTGCACTCAAATGTGGATAATTTTGCATTTAAAGGTTTAAACAAGATAGTCAGGTTTTCTTAATTTATGACAAGATATTTAAAATATTTTTGATTGTGGCTACCGCAAAAGCCAGTCAAATTTGAAGCTTGGAATGAAAGTTTTTCTAAGTGAGAGAAAGGCACAGAATAAGGAAAAAAGTGGTATCATATAAAATTTGTGTGCATGCTCATTTTCAGTAAAATCAGCAACAGATGAAAATTCAATTTATAATATATTCTACACCTTTTGTGATTAGCACCTGCATGAAGAAGGTGACAGATGTATCACCGAGATTCTCTCGGGATCATCAAAAAACAACAATGATGTGAGGACAAGGTGACAATAAAGATTTGGAAAGGTACTGAAAATTCTTTCAACTCTGTTGCTTTCGTAATGTTTTAGAAGTCTCAAGCCCCTAACCAAATCCAAAGCCTGATGTACTGCTCATTACAAGCATAGTACAGCACTGTACAACTCCAGCTCCACACACAGGGGTCATCTCCTGCAAAGCCTGTGTAGATGAGCAACATCAAACCTTTTGTAACAGCTAGTACAGCTGGAAGAAATCCCCCTCTCAATTAAAACTGATAATTGTTAAGAGATGATGAGATATTAGGCTAATTGGACCATTTATGAAAGTTTCATATGTAATAACTGGAAAGTCAGTTCTTGAGACATCAAGGTAATTGAGAAGTCAACTGAAGCCAGCTGCAGGTTTGTCAGAGCTGATGAATAACGTGTAGTGGCCATGAAGACATGACATGCAATATCATAATATGTAGTAGTCCTTATCATCCCCCTTCACCCTAGTTTGCCTTTCTTCCCTATTTATTTTTTATACAAAGAAAATAGTATACAACTGCTAAAGAACAAAAACCAAACAGAAAAGAAAATTCTATATTTAAATAAGAAAAGCAGCTATGTAGTTGCATGTAGCATACAGGTTTAGTAAAATATCCACAGGTTGAGACTTAGATACAAGCAGGTGAATTAAAGAGGCTGTGTGAACAGCATTTTGTTTTGACCTCATTTATACCTGCCCAACTGGTTTACTTGGTAAAATTTGCAAAACAAATGATCATGGCTTGGTTCCCAAATGTCTGGCAGTGGAAACTATCCATGCCTCAAATGAGGAAAACATACCTGTTCTTGGAGTACACAATATATACACGACCTCTAAAAAATTCATGCTAGGTTTACATAGCTGATTACCAAATTTTATTAAATGAAATGGTTATTTTAGCTTTACCTTGGTGTTCTCTTGCCTGACTGCACACTCTCATTGTCCCCTGTATTCAGCGATGCCAATGAAAGACTAGATACTGAAAAAACACGATAAAGCTGTGAACCTGGATAAAAACAAAGTTAAAGCTTATAAACCTATGCAAGTAGGAGAGTCTGTTCATCAGACCAACACCAGCATCTGAAGGTCAGTAAGAGCTTTTCTACATGGGACTAACACCCATCCATGATATACCTGCATGCATATGTGCTGCACCTCATGTAAACACTTGCTGACACCCAGCCTCTGGCAGCCACCAGGGATGGGCTCAGGCTAAGCACTAATGGGAAGCATGGACGTGGGAATACTGGCACTATGCAAATCAAAGAATGCAATTAAAGTTAATAAGTCCTCTTGAAAGAGAGCTTAAGAGACTTAATTTAAAGCTTGGGATGGATTCTTGGAAGGTGTTAAGGAAATACTTTAAATTACACTGGAAGACAGAGGGAAGCAGCCAGAAAAAATGTAGCACAAGTGCAGAGGAGGCTGAGACAAAAAGGATCACTGAGTAATCTGGTTATTTTTTCTAATTGTAAATGGACAATATTTCTTCCAGCCATTAGTGCAAGTTCTTTTGTATCTAAAAGTATGCTGAGTTGTTCTACATGGTTAGTGTTGCTATGTTCTTAACTATACATGCAGCTGGTGAGCAAAATAGAAAAAACCCCATGAAATATAAAAGTAACTTTCAAATTGTAATTTTGTCCATATTGTGTGAGTTTAAGTATTCTTACCTTATGGTCACCATTTTATTTATTGCTCTCTTATCTGCCAACCTTTTCTCATTCTTAGCTCTACAGGTGCAAGAAGAGATTAATGAAGAAAACATGGGTGTGTGTGAAACTTGCAACACATTATTTGTCCCTCCACCGGGTTTTCAGAGCTAGCATTTTTGTTTGTTGAAATATGCATGCATGCATAGCAGGTAAGTGACATTCATCTTTCCATTTCTATGCCAAATTTTGCTTTCCAGTTTGGACATGTGCAGTTCCAATTTAGCACAAGACACTCATAAATGCACGTGCTTGTTAGGACCAAAACCCAAGCTGGTGTTTTAGCATGAACAGACTCTTTTTCCACATAAATCTTTGTTACCTGGTGGACCTTTGATTGGTGTCTTAGGTGACTCAATATGATCTCTATGAATAGATTTTGGACGTGGCTTTTTCTGTTTGATTGAGAGGGAACGTGGCTTTATGACAGTATCCATGTCTTCCATAAGCTTTAGTTGTTTTCTTCTCATATATTCCTGCTTAATAAATTCTCGTCGTGCTCGTTCATCCTCCTTCTTCTGACGTTCTTCTTCTGTTTTGCGTCTAAAAAATTACCACAAAAATTCAGCAGTAGAAACTTTTCAAATAAGAGATTTCAAATAGGAAATAAGCTAGCACAGTGAGGACAACACAGGCATCAGGTTTTTGGAACTTCAATGTTCTCAATACCAGTAAGAGACAATTGCTTTTAAATTTTTTTACAATTTCCAGTGAGTTTAAACTTTTTGGGATATTGCTACTAATAAAATCAAATGCAGATTTATGAGCTTCCTTGCTGTAACTGAGTGAATATTGTGCATTTGTGCAGAAAGAACCCTGAGGGATACAGGCTCCCTCAGAACTGTGCTCTGAGGAGCTGTGCTCAGGCCAGCACAGCTCCCACTCTGAGAGAGCTACAGACTGATGCCACCTGCTGTCCTGCAGGGCCAGCTGGGCTCCTCTGCACCTCTGGCTCTAGCAGTAAATAACTTGGATATTAAGATGCATTTTTTTGACATGCAGGTTACAGTTTTAACTAAACCAGACATTTTTATGTTCACCATTACTGAACATTTGCATCAGGACATGTAGTTTTACCTTGTCTCTTCCTTCTTATGTTCTAGTTCTGCTTCCAGCTGCTGCTTTCGAAGCAAAGTCTCTCTTTCCCTTCTCAAACGCTTCTCCAACAATGCTGCTCGTTTCATTGCCATATCATTTTCTGCCTTTTGATCATCCTAGCAATCATTTTTGAAGGAAAATTACCAAAATATTAACATCTCTAAATTCAGCAACTGATTTTGCCAAATGATTAGACACCTAATTCTGTACACTGGGTATCCTAGCATTCTCTTCCAGTATTTGGAGTAAGTTAATTTTTGAAGATTTTTCTTAAGACTCTTAAAAACTTCATAATGGAACTTTTCCTTCCTGAGTCAAACAAAATTCAACACCAATACGAGAAAACCTGCCAAGTGAGATATTTTACTTTTGAGTCAGATCCCCCACAGCATAAACTTCTTTCAGCTTTGGAAGAGTCTACATGTATGAACATGAAGGTAATTATCACAAACCCCAATAATATAAAGGAGCTTCTTAGCAAGCCAGGTGTTTTGTTAGAACTGAGGAATGCTTCCAGACAAGTTAGCTCCATCTAGATACACGATACAAAATTTTGGAGTATTCTAAGACAGAAATAAGTCTAGACCACTGTCTTACAATATGTATTATAGTTAAAAGGCTGTCTGAACAAAGCTCTTTATTAAAAAGTCTCCAAGAAGTGCTCCCAAACACAAACTTCAAAAGGAGTCTCAGCAGACTATACTTCCTTAGCAAGCTGAGAGAGGGACAAAGGCTCTCCAAAGTGCAATTAAAAATTGTGAATAATTTAAAAAAATGCAGGCTGTTATGTACTTCAAAAACTTTTAGTTAAATTTGGGAGGGAGGTGGGGAAGTGAGGGTGAGATGTAAGCAAGTTTAATCAAGATCACCATAACATCTGTTAAAAATAAATCTACATTCAGCATGCATCTTCCTCACCAAGATCTCCAAGCACTCTTCCGTAACTATGAATGGAAAGGGATGCTCTGCCATGCTCAGAACTGCAATATGGTAGAATCTCACCACTCTTATGATGCCAAATTAATCAAGTCCAAAGATAAGCCTGCACATTTAGAGTTGCAATACCATCTACTTTGGCTTCAGTCATCAGCAACATCCATGTTTCAATTAAAGAGGCAAACAAAGCTTAACAGCTGACATACGCATCCACTAGTTCTCTTACCTTAAAAAAGAATCCACAACACACTTTCTGGTCATCTTCAAACTGTTCTCTATCACTCTCACCTTCATATTTCTCAACAGATGCCTCACTTTTTTCTGGTGGCTTCAAATCTGATAGGGAAACTTCAATTAAGTTAGCTGTTTTGGGAGCTGGAGGTGGTAAAATTGGTTGGTTTAGCTGATCTTCATTTGGAGTGAGGCAGACGGTTTCTGTGATAGGCTGAGATAATACTTCAGAAACATTAGATTCAATAGGCTTAATCTCCTTTTCCTCCAACTTCTGCTCACCCTGTTTTGGCAATTTTGGTCCTTCTTCTTTTGCTACCTCTTCTGTAGACTTGGCTTCTTTCAGAAGATTTCCCTTTAACTGAGGTTCGCTTACACGTTCACCATCATCTCCAAAGCAAACAAATGATCTAGTCTGAATGGGAACCTGACTGGGAGAAAACCTCCTCAACCGGGGAAGACTGTCCACAGACCGTGGGGCAGTCAAGGTACGGTTTAAAGGTGTTATTTTCAGTTCATTTGGCCTAGGAGTCCTTTGCATTTTAATGTGAAAAGAGGCATTCTTCCTGTTGGAAGATTGTGGAGATTGATGTGTAGAGCGAGGAGATTCCTGTGAGAAAGGTGCAACAGGAGCTGGAGTTCCCCCTTGCCTTGAAGAAGACTTAAAGTCCCGAATCTGCTTCTGAGGAGAAGGTTGAGGAGGAGAAATAACCCAAGCCTGTTGCTCTCTCATCTGCATCAGCATCTCCTGCTGAAGGGATAGACGTTGCATTTCTTGTTGCAGAAAGTGTAGGGAAGAGTTTAGTTTTTCAATAGATTTTGTATATTCTAAGAGATCTCCATCATTAAGATTTTCTTCTGAGGGGCTTGCTAAATTCCATTGCTTTTCAGCATCCCCAGAAGTAGCAGGAGATTTTAACCATTTGTTATGAGAATTTTCTGGGTCTTCTTTTATTAATTCTGAAGTCTTACTAGTTTGGTCATCTGATTTTTGAGTTTCTTTTTCTTTTAATCGATTGCTGTCAGTGAATACCTTCTCATCTTCAGCTCCTGCTGCTTCCTCTCGCAGAGGTGATACCCCATCACCTTTCTTTTTCACAACATTGAGAAATGCTGTTCTTCCCATTTTCTGCCGCTGCTTTGTGAATGCAGCTTCAACCTTCTTCTTCTGTGCTTCAATGGCTCGCCTCTTTTCCTCTAGCTTCATCCTCAGCTGTACCATTTCAGAAGCCAGTAACTGTGTAGTGTCTCTTCCTTGAGGAACAGATGCCTCCTCAGGAATGTGAGCCCAAGCAACCATATGAGGGATGTTCAGCTCAGAACCTTCTGGTGTGGTTTTCTGAGAACTGCTTCCACTGCTTTTACTATCTGTGTGATTCAACTTCCTGAATTTCTGCTCAGCAAAGCTGGTCATTTTAACCCCTGAGCTCGAAGAAGCACTGCTGCCTGCCTGTGATTTAGTACTTACTGAGCTGGGACAGGGACTTAATTGATCTCTGTGATTGCTAGCCCGCATGTCATAATCCTGGAGAAATTTAGATGGTTCTTCCATGTCAGAGTCCATGCTTACAGTATAATCTCTCAAAGAAGAATCCTCATCCATTGTCTCTGGGATATCTTCTGATGGGACATGTATTCCAGTATCTACTTCTGTGGTGTCAGTCACAGGACTCAGAGCACCTTTAGTGTCTGTGATTATATCGGGGGTAGTCTGATTTGGTTTAATGTTTGAATTCAAGATGCTCATTTCCCGATTGTGAAGAAAGAACCCATTTGTAATTTGGTCTGTTTGGAGAAGTCTGGGAGATTTTTCAGTGTCATGAATTATCTGCAAAGCCTCTTCAATGCTCGGTGTCTCAATCTGATTGCCAAAATCATCCAGAACTGCCCTGTTTTGCAGAGCTCCATTTGGAAACCTGTAGTGTCTGCTCTCATTGGCATTTCTCTGATTTGCATTAGAGACTGATAGGCCTTTGTGTCTTTAAGACGTGTCATGTCCTTTTCCTCTTCAATATCTTGATTCTCCTCTTCTCCATTTAGTGGTTTGAAGGACAGATTTTTTCTAGAATGCTTTGGCATGCGGTTGATGTTTCCTGTAAGGCCTTCATTACTCACAGATCTAGGGATTCCTCTGTTTGGAGTAGATACTGGAATGCTTTTCTCTTTGTCAAAAGGAATGTCAAAGGAAACTCCATGTAATGATGACCTAATAGAGATCAGAATAAAGAAAGTAATTGAGCAACTCATGGTTATTAATAAAAATAATGAAATATTTGTATTTGGTTTTAAAATTATTTTAAGCTGGTAGTATCAAAGGCACTGTTAAGTGTACTGTATTTTGCCTAGCTTCTAATATAATAAACAGGCATATATTTTTAGATAGATTTTTTTAGATGGATAAATAGATGTAAGTTTAGTTAATTTTAAAAAAGCACAATAGAATAGAATGTAACAACATTTTCTTCCGACACAGCCAATGCTTTTTACTACTTTGGAATAAATTCTGGGCATTTTAGGGGTATAGGAATTGCCACCCTAGATCAGAAGGAAGATGTGAAAAGACACAGTTTACACACCACTATAACTCTTACCATTTTAACTTTGGTTTACACCCCAGAGATTAAGAGTTTATGAGTGGTCTAAATGAAAACTAAAACATTCAGCCTGATTGTTCTTAGCATCCCCCCAAAAAAACAAGCTTAAATGCTACTGAGATCATCAGCCATGTTACTGTTACCACGTTTAGGTCACTGTGATGAGTAAATATGAACATATTTAACACTAACAATTCAAATATCTGAAGTATAACTCTTTCAGTGTAAAGAATAAATTATTTATTTCTGAAGATTGTTTCCTATTAACCAGTTTTTAATCCATGACACAGTTTTATCTTTCTTTTCCTCCTTTTTCAAGTAGCTTACAAGAATTCTTATGACAGGACTCTGAAAATCCAAACTATAATGGAGCATTTACTAGTACTCATAACCAACTCCCAGTATTTTGTACCCAGCTTGTAAGACTACTTACCTTTTTTCTTTGGGCCATGTCCCTACTTGCCCATCTACATAAGACATTGATGTGGACCTTCTGATGACTCCTAAGTGAAACAAAAATAGGACCCAATGTAACAACTGTGAAAAATGATTTTAACATCACCCTCTGTTGTTTTAACAAATTTATCTGCTTCCCTACTCAGAACACTGCAATGGCAAAAAAGTTTTTATATATTGAAAATACAACTAGAGCAAAAAAGCCAATTTCATCCTGAATATGTATTTTACCCCTCATTCCTCAAAAAACTTACTATTGTGTAAAATATTCTACAAATCCTACGAAGCTATACCACAAATACTTGTTGTAAGCCATCTTCCACATAATCAAAACAGAAGTCAAATTAAAAAAATACACACAATGCATTTGGTACAAACACAAACTTCCCACTTGTACATTTTATAAATTATGGAAGTCAATTATGTAAATTAATTAATTTTTCATGTAAAGGTCTCCCCCTATTTCTGCATAAATGATGTTTGAATAAATACAAGCAGAATAGCAATTTACTCAGAAGATGACACCTTGTCTCATTGCCTCTCCCACCCTTTGTGAATTGTTACCTGGAACAGATGAATAAGGCTGCTGGGGTGTATGCAGTTGGTGAGGTGGTGTATAAGCTGGACTTTCCAATCTATAAAACAAGAGACATTAACTTAGGATTAATACATCAAAAACCACAATACAAAAGGGCAACGAGTCACCCTGTCCTTGGCCAAGACAAAAACAGATTTATTTTTTGTGATGGGAATGAAAGTGAGGTGTAGCTCTCTTCTGGAAATATTAATTTATCAACTAAAAGGAGAACACTGTAGTAACCTTGCTAATACAGGTGGACAAAAAAGTAAAAAAGGTATTTTTCATACACAAACAGCTACAGAGCTGCTGCATAAGTTTTGTTAATGTACTTGTCTCTCGATTTATTTCATGTAAATGTCTCTTTTAGAAAGTTCCATTTTTTAGGTTTGATTTCAGTAAAAAGTCTAAACAAACATGAGCAAAGTGAGGCAGCTCCTACTGGCTTCAAAACTGACTGAGTGCAGCCAATATCACATACTTTCCATGTATTTCTATTTTCAGTTTCTTAGTTTGAAACTTCTGCTTTGTGCCTGGACTGCAACATGCACTAGAAGTGGATAAAGAAGATTTTGTGACAGACATGACTTTATAAATTAAAAAATACATCCACTACTAAAGGAGTAATTATAGAGATTTCCTCTATTTCTACTTCCACAGATACTTTATTTGGCTTACAGAGAAAGTCTGTAGTTGAGTAGTTGTGTTAATCCAGGATCAGATTAACATAATTCAATGTTTTGATCAAGGTGCTTTTTCATGATCAGAACAAAGACACATGCATAAAGACACATGGATTTGTATGCTTCTAGAGAAGCCAGACTTCAAACGCAAGCTGGATTAAATCCTTTCATGTTCTGAATTTTGTCCACTGAATTGAAGAGCACCCTCTCAAACTCACATTTTTCAGTCAGAATATTTGTTTGGTGTAATTATATTATATATACTGTATAGTGTAGAAATGTCTCTAATATTTACAAGAAAGATATAAAATACAATCTAAATAAGCATATTTTACAACTATATTAAATTATTCAATGTAGGTTCCCATAAATTCCTGATTCTTTGAGTCAATAACACTACACACTAGCTACATGACATACCTCTTTTAAACAGCATTCAAAATTTCTGTAAAATTTTAAAATCCTAATGTTGGTAAGTTATCTTAAAAGAAAAGCATACTTTCCAAATTTAACCCCACAACCTGTGAAAATTTGCTACCATGAAGAAAATCTATACACTTAATTTTCCTTGGGGAAAAGACTGATTCTGGCAGCAAGCCTGGGTTCCATGGCAACCTCAGACATAATGATAACTGCTCGCTGCCACAGTCCCACTCCCTCCTCTGTGCTGGCTCTGGCTCTCCAGCCCATTCTCTGAGTCATTTCAACAAGCTAAGGCAACAGAAGAACATTCACTTTTTCCAACTGGGTTCATTTTTTTTTGCCTTCATGCACTGAAATGGCAACTCAAACACTCAAGGAGGCAGGAATGCATGGTTGGGACAGGGAGGAAGGCCAGGACCACAACGCCCTGCAGTCAGGTCTGTTCTGCCAGGAAACCTGCAGCCTGTGTGTTGAGTTCCAACCATCTGAAATTGCTTTTTGGGCCCCTCCTTTGTCCTGCAGTCATGTATCATCAGGTTGGATGAAATACCCTGGTTTATGAGGAGAGATACAGCAAACGGCCTTGGGGAACATCTGCTTCAAAGGATATGTTCAACACCACTGCTTCTTGTTCTCCTGGCTTATAGGCTCAGTTTACATGAAAATAAAATCATTGTCTACAAGAGAAACACACTTTGGATACATATGGGGAAAGGATTTGCATTTAATGGTAGTAAGAAATATTACTCCCTTATTAAAGTCAGCATAGATTCCAAAACACTAAAACCATACACAGGAACCTTAAATCGCAAACCCAACCAATCCCTCACCTCTCTCTCCAAAAACCCCACCAAAAACAACAGAAAAGGCTAAACAGTATTATCTGGGTTGGAAAGCAAACAATTGCTAAATATCCAGTTAAAATGCTAATTTTATCCTCCTCTCTGCAACTTAGACACATTCAATAAACCAAAATAAAAGCCCCAAAATTATAAATGTACTGTAATGTTGTCTCTCATTCACTAGGTCCAGATCAGATCAGTGGAAGGATTTCTCAACCTTGACAAAAGAAAAATTAAAAAAAGGCTTAATGTACAATTTATGTCCCTTATCATAGAAGGAATAGGTTGGAAAAGACCTTAAAGATCATGAAGTCCAGCTGTTAACCCTGCCAAGGCCACCACTAAACCATGTCCATAAGTGCCAAATGTTCTTAAATACTTCCAGGGATGGAGGCTCCATCACTCTCCAGGCAGCTAGTTCCAATGCTTGACAACTGTTTTTGGTGAGAAAATTTTTGCTAATATCCTATCTAAACCTTTCTTAGTGCAATGGAGGCTGTTTCCTCTTCTCCTATCACTTTTTCTTTGGGAGAGGAGACCAATCTCTATCTGTCTACAGCCTTCTATAAGGTTGTTGTAGAAAGTGATTAGGCCTCCCTTGAGAAATTCATCAAGCATATGATCAGCTACAGAATATTAGGGAAACAGGACGTTTCTATATTGTTTCCTAATCTGTACCAGTAATACTAAAAATGATGTTTCACACTGTCTTGGTTTTGTCTGGAATAGAGTGCATTTTCTCCCTGTGGCTGGCGGCTGTGTTTGGATTCCGAGTGAGCGCGCTGTTGATAACGCTCTGCTCTTTCATTCTTGCTCAGGGATGCTTTCTCTAAGTCAAGGCTTCTCCGTGCCTCGTGCCAGCGAGGAGGTGCAGGAGGGGCTGTGAGGGCCCCTGGCCAGGACAGCTGAGCTGAGCTGGCCACAGGGACACTGCAAACCACGGTGCTGTGCTCAGGGAACCTGGGGGAGTTGGCTGGGAGGGGAGTTGGCCCATCAGGAGGTAGTTGGGATGGGGAAGTTAATCACAGCGTAAGTATTTATTTTACCTATTTGAATTTCATGGTATTAAAGTAACATAACCAAATCAAACTAAAACCATCATTCAGGGTTTTCCTCACTGTTATCTCAGTTTACTTTTATTACAACTTTTGGAAAATTTGCGGTGATTTCCAAAATAGCAGCCTCTTCAGAGCAGACCTGGTCAGCAGCTCCTCTTGAAATTGCAGAGGACAAGGCCATTTGACACTTCTGTGCTGAATGTTGAGGGCTGTTTTGGATAATACTGGTAAGAGAACAGCATGCTGTCCAAGTGTACAAACAAGAACAAGCAGCCTGCCATGCAGCAGGGAGGGAGGGCTGAACTATGGGATATTGCACAAAATTCCGTAGATTGTATCTGGTAACTCAATCACTGAGCTTTGCAAAAAGGCAAAAGAACTAAATTAAAAAATCTGTTTGATTCTGAACCAAAAGGAGGAGACAGCGAAACAGTACTGGTGGTTCTGTGACATTACCTGGCTACAAAGTCAGGACCAGATGGACCATCCACATAGTTTCTTCTGTTAGCATTCAAGCTGAGAGCAGAAGCTGCATCTTTTGCAGGTTCCGCTGCCAGGAAGAACAAAGTTCAAGTTATTATAGTTTAATATTCAGTTAAATTACATAGTAGAAAAGCTGTCCAAAATAATCTGAAATAATGATTTTCAAAGATGTAAAGAATTTTCACTGATTCCGTTATTTAGATTAGAACTGTCACTTCCTTTCATCTTTACCTCCTCCAAAGCTCCTGTACCGGCACTAATTAAAGAAATGGAGACTGACAAAATAGACTAGAAAAAGCAAGGGAAGAACTAATACAGAAAAATAAACTTAAAAAGAGGCACAAAATTAAAACGAAACAGCTTTAGCAGAAGTTGTTCTTCTGGAAGAAATGTTTCTGATAAAAGTTCTTCTCCCCAAACCCTTAGACTGACTAGGAAGTAGTGTTTTTTTGTCACACCCTAAAACAATTAGCACTATTTACAGATTTATATCAGATCTGTATGTGCTATAAAGCATAAAAATTAATAAAAGGTATAAGAGCCACCCAATGAAAATCCTGGATTTCCTTCCTAGTGCATGGAAAGCCAATCACAGACAGCACTGCTGTGTGAACATTTCACTTACCTGCAATATTAATTACCTGAAAATAATCATTAACAGATCTCAACATCTATCTGAGAGGTGGATTTTTAAATTTGAGAATTGCTGGTGGAAGACGGTGCCTTTGCACCAGGCACAAAATGCAATTTTACAATTAGCTCTACATTCACTTTGCCAGATTTATGATTCTTTCTCTTGGTATCTTCTCAGCAGCACAAGTTCTTCAGGCTAAATTCTGTTCTTGGTTTCTTATTATGTTTGTAATTCTTGCATGGGCATAAATAGACTCAAGGCTTGTTTAGGTCAGGAAAATTTGCAAGTGATTATACCACACCAATTTAAATAAGTTTTTGGTAACAGACAACAAAATCTAATTATGATTTATGAGATGAGATGGAGATTTACAATGAAGAAAGAGTACTCCTCTCCCTCTTTAAGGGGGTTGTATACTGCCAAATCCTGTTAACTAGAATATTCACTGCATCTGTGAACACAATGGCAATCTGTACACTTACATATCAAAACATGCATATTAAGGCCGATCCATAACATAATTACCTTGGGGATGCACAACAACACGGGGCTGTACAAAGGATGGCTTCACCACTTCAAACCACCAGAACAATTCTGCCATGAACACCATGTAATTGCTCTACATGAAATAAAAAAAAAGATATGTTAGAACGTAAGCCTGCAAATAAACAGATTAAGCAGCATTTGGGAGATGCCTCTGTGTTTCAGCCAGTTTATTTTACAATCTCTACTGTTTTTTTTTAGAAATAGAGACCAGTACAACTGATCTGTAGCACCAATACATAACCAGATTGAGACCAATTGGGTTGAAACATTTCATAACAAGCATATGCTCAAGCCTGATGTCTTGCAGGGAGGGCAGAGAGGAGCAGGATGAGTAGAAAAAGTGCCTGCCAAAGATCAGCATTTCCATAAAAAAACCAGCAGCAAAAAGCCCATTGCAAGGCTAGGCAATGCTTTTCTTTCAGAAATTTTTAACATGGAAAAGTATGATAGCCCTTGGGTTTAGTACAGGAAGCTGGGATCTGATTTTGGCTTTTGTGTTAATAAGTATGTGCTTTTGTCACACTTGCATAGTTCTACCCAAATTTACATGTCTTTAATGCACAACAAAAAACAGCAGCAGAGTTTCTTGACTGCAGGTTAGAACAAGGTTTTAGCTCCAAAGGTTTCTGCACTGCTGATATATATGTCCCTACTGTATGTTCCCATTACACAGCTATGAAAGACACAGTGTGGGAGGTACCAGATTAAACATGAGGGGAAAAACAGATGAAAAAGTAAAAAAAAATGGTGACAAACTGCATCAACAACAACAAAAATCAATAGAGGAAAGCCAGGCAGGAGCAGTTGTTTCTGCAGCAAGAGCATATGAGGAGTGCAAAAAGCCCAACATTGCTGACTGTGGAGGTTGAAGAGTTCAGAGGCCAAAGCTTCTTCAGTGCCACTTCATATCTAGAAATATCAACTGACTGAGATCAGCCAATATCCAGGTTTGAGCTGGCTCAAGCAGGTGCACAGACCTTTGCCACCAGTCTTACAAAGTCTGAAGATGTAAACAATGCTTATATATTAAACTGGGAAACCATAATTAAACAACTTTTTCAAAGAGTTTCTTTCAAAAATTCAAAACAAAAATGTCATTCTAATTCAAAAACAAACCACAGGCATTAAGGATAAGAATTTAATTTTAAACAAAATATTTACTAAAAAACTTTGATAATAAACACAAATCTCAATTTTGCATCAGTATATTTGAACATACAATTTTGATTACCTGTTTGACGCTTTTGCTTCAGATTTATTTTTCCTGAAGATTTCTAACATAGATAAGCCTATACTTCAGCAAAGGGATCCTCAGACAAAAGCTACTCCTACACTGTACTCTATGGTGAAGAGATCAGGCAGATGTTGCACAGGCATTACACAGAAGTTATAAACAATAGGAAAGACCCCATCGCTGCTTATTCAGCTCGACAGAACTGAATGAGGAAAAGTGCACAGCAGAATCTTTTCCATTCAAGTAAATGTCAAGCATAGCATTTCAGTATCACACACTGATTTCATTAGGACTATTAGACCAACGAAAAATCAGATGTACTTCTCAGACAAAATATGATTTTTAATACTACAATTTCAAAATATTATAAATTGTCTCTGAATATTTTTGCCTTCCCCTTACCTCTCCTTAAACTTTAATATTTTCAACTCGATTTTTTAGTAAAAAAAAAAAAAATCATAAAATGTTCTAATCATAGCTTTGTCCCCATCCAAAATAATATTGAATTTAGATACTCCAATTTCTCATGTTTATGTTGAAATGCTGCATTTCAACAAAAAATAGACGCACAATAGTGTGACTGTTTCATGAAGGACAGATATTCCTTCTGAGAATATCTTCTATGCAGTCCAGAGCTGCTGCAAGACAGTTTGTTTATCTAAAGTCACCAAAGCAGTATTTACTGAATGAAGAAATGAAAGTGCTGCACAGCCCACTAAGAACAGAGGCTACTTTAGATGTCTGATGGTGAGCCACTGTGATGGAAATCACATTTTCTCACAAGTTATTTTTAGTCAGAAAGGGATGTTAAGAATGATCGAAGGGAAAGACTGATCAGTAACAAAGTTTTTTGGAAAAACTAGCAGTGGGTCTGTAGTAATGTTGCCATCCGGGACTCAAAAAAATGTAGATATGATTTCCACAGGTTTTGCCTTGATTTTGGTGACAGAAATTCTAACAGTTTAACATAAAATTATCACATGTGTTTACACACAACCATATCCAGAAGCATAGCAGTATTTTAACAGTAATAAAAACTAAGGAAGCTCTGAGCAGTCCAGGCTGGCTCAAGCCCCCTGAACAGCAGATGGCAGACTTGCAGCTTCAGAGATCATTATTAGCTAAACATTCTCATTTAATTTAATTTTATTTAATCTCATTTAATTTCAGATACTTCAAATAAATTATACTCTCCTAATACATAGAGGTTTGAGATCTGCATATTTATAGAATAACCATAATATCATATACACAAATGATACATATAATTTGTTGTGAGGCTTGCATCCAGTAAAATTAGGTGTGAGAGCAGGCATAGAGACTTTTAGAGTTTTTTTTCAAAATGAACATAAAATGCACTGTAAAATTTTTACCATGATGCACATTAAAATCTCCATTCAGTGGGCCAGGAAAGGACATGTCCAGTGCAAATCCACAGCTTTTTTGTTATACAAGTGCCAATGCAAATGGTTCAAGACTGCAGAAAACTGGAGTGCCACTAACAGTCTTGAGAAGGAAAGACTGCAGCTGTGTAAGGTCCAAGCATTACCAGTTTGTCCTCTGTCCTGCCACAGGCAAATAAATGCCACAAGAACTCAGTTTAAAATCCACCATGCCTCGTTTCAGACCAGAGCTGAGAGGGAAGATTAACATCCATGAAAGCAAACCATGCTGCTTCCCCTTAAATAATGAGTCAAGAACATTTGGTCCCTCTCAGGGAGAAACTGTCTCAAAAAACTGTTCCCTGGTTGAATCTTACTTTTAATTCCTGATCCTGAATCATTTTAACCCAGTCAGATGGGAATGAAATGGCTGAACTGACTCCTACCATACTTAATAATTGCATCACCAGGCACGGCCAGCTGCTCTGCCAGGTCCTTAAGGGGTTCCAGTTGTTAGTTCAGGCTTAGGTGAGCAGCCTGGATGGCAGTGGGAGGGAAAGCTGTGCAACATGTGTGGACATTGTGCAGCCCTGAATTTCTACGATTTATCTATGTAATGATCTGAACACTAATTTTCACATCTCTGGTGCTGATTACAGCCTCTCCTTATGTTGTTTACAAATAAACACCATCAATGTTACATCAGAAAGTACAAGCATTCAAAACTGCTCATGTGAAATAAATATTTTTTATATAAATCCACCCTTCAGATATCATATACTCCTGTTCAATTTAGCGGTGGGAGAAAAAAGAAAGAATTTCTGGATCTGAATCAAAAGAGATTTGACAGTGCAAATGGTTTTTCTGCCAGTCTGGTTAGTAATCAGGTGCAAAAATAAGGTGCCTATTCCATGTCCTTAGTTGTGATTTTGCACAGTTTGGAGTCTGGCCCACATCTAGGAGAGAGGAACGCCCTTTCAGTCAAAAAACAGCAATCATCTCTCAGATTTGCATCATTTTACATTCTGAAAGCTCTCATTCTTCATATTCTAATAAATATGCCTTCTGCATGAGCTTGGGTGAGCAGACTCTAGAGATCTCAGCCCAGAGCAGCCAGAGCAGCAGCATCTGAAGGATTGTGCTGAAGGACTCCCAAGCCCTGCTGAAAGAAGCGAGAGGCTTCGGAGCCCCGTGGCCCTGCTCAATGCCCAGGAACCCCCACGCTCAGAGCAGCAGGACCCAGCCAGGTCCTTACAGGACCAGCAGCACGTGCCTGTGTCAACAACAGGCTGTACAGCCCTGGCTGTGCCACAGGGACAGCAGTTAGTACATGCAGACAGAGATTAGATGTATATACACACTTCAAGGGACAAATGAACCCCTTGAGAAACTTTCTGCACATGTTTCCCAAAGCCACTGGCTGGCTACTCTGAGGCCCTCCTTCTGGGAGATCATGGGGCTGGGCCCCAACCCGGTAAAAATGACTGTGTGTGTGTGTGAACTCGGAGCAAAGGAGTGCTGTGTGGGAATGGTTATCTCTTAGTGATAACTGAGTCACGCTACTGATAATGGCAGCTGAATTGCTAAAAAGTGTTCTAATATTGTGATTGTCTCACCGTTAATGCTCTATCAGTGAAGAGAGAATGTACAACATGTGTACATTAAATGAGTAGCACAAATTCAGGATCACTATTCAAGAAAACAAAACATGAACCCACACATTTGTAAAGGCTCAGGTAAAGGAACACTTAAAAAAGCCAACAATTAACTGTCTGTCAATTGATGCAGTGCCAAGTTCCCGTGTAAACTCTCAAACACAGCAAACACTAAATGATTCCAGTTGTCACTCAGTCCCCTCTTTGACAGTTAACCTCCTAAATGACTGTTCTTAGATTTGAAGCCTATGGCCCTGCTAGAACAAAGTGGCAGAGAACGATCTAAAGTTATCAAGAATATAATAAATTAAAAGCAAAGATCTGCTTTTAACCCTTTTAGAAATAATTTCCATGTATCTCATGTGACAGATGGAACATGTGAGATGTTTATTTTAATTCTTTCTCTTCAGTGACCATACAACATCCTTATAGTAATTATGCATTCCATTGGACAACCAAAGCACAAATGCTACATAACTTCTATTATATCACAATGCTAATCAACTGCTGGGACAAAACAATAAATAAGTCTTTAGGGTTCTGCAGGGTGGTTCATACTTCTGGTGATGGTGTTTTATGCAAGGTTTTCTATTTCTACAAACTTGTTCTTTGAAAAGGCAAAACAAGTGCATGTCAAGTCATAATAAAAAGTTCCTTCAGCTTTGTGTACTTTTCCATATACAGTGAAGAACAAGACACTTTAAAAATAAATCCTGTCTGAAGATTAAACTGCTTACAGGAGAAAGGAAAAAAAGCAATCTGCACAACTAAAGACAGATTTCAGATTTCTAATATTTCCTCTTGTTAAATATGCAGGGAGGATTCAGAAAACACTGATTATTTTTATGTAATCGCTCTCTCCTTGTGTTTGTCTGTCTCAAAGGAAAATAACCAGGAACCAGTATGGTCCCTTGCTGGTGCCTCAGGCATCCATGGAATGTATCAAAATATTTTTTTCTTTAATATCAGTAGCCCTACCTTAGCAAACATCTTATGAAGAACTTTACAAATGTATTTTTCTTAGAGGAGAAGAAATAGGTAATAAGGAGCAATGAAACTTTCTGCTTCATTTGATTATGACCCATTAAAGCTGTTTAGAAATCCGGACAAAACTTATTTCTCCTCTGTGTTAAACGAGAACTAAACCAACAGTCTCATCTGCTGCAAAATCTGAAATCCTCTATCAAAGACTCAGGACACTTAAGTGAAGTCACTGTGTTTCTGTGCATTTTGATGGAAAAACCAAAAACAGGCAGTGTCACTTTGGTCAAGTGCTGCACTAAATTTCTGCATCATACCCTCTCTCTAACCTACCTTGATTTAATGTAGCAGGACAGTGCAGGGTGCCCTGGGAAGAATGTAAGTTATGTACTTTGTGCTGGATCACTTTAAGAAGAGGTTCTGCTCTCTTCCTTCTCAAGAACCAGCAGCAAGTCAGGATATCTACTGTAATTTCTAGGACCACACAAGGCAAAGCATTGTAATTCCAAAAACTCTGCTGTGATTTTTTATTTGAGGCTTTTTACAGTAAGATATCAGCAGTTGGTATTTTTTAGTTTTTCTGTCACCACTATGAATGTAAAAGATTTTTAAGCCAAAAGCACAGTGGCACCTACTGTGCAGTATGAGCCACTCATAAAGGAAAACAGACAGGAATTTCTGCTGATTAACAGACACACCTCTATAAATCCTAAGACTTCATCCTATGTATATTTTGTAGGCTGAAATAAGAGTAACTCCACAAACCAGTGTAATTCAACATGCAATATTTAAAATATCCAAGTTTTTTTTTAAAACTGACAATAAAATTCTTTGAAGAATAAATACATTTATTAAAACTTACTCTAATCAGATGCACTGGAAAAGTAAGGAGTAGCTCCTTTAACAATGAATTTACTTTAAAATCAAATTAATTCTTAACACTGGAAAAACAGAGTTTACAGCACTAGCTGAAGTTTCCATGCCAAGTTTTAGAAGAAAAACTTGGCAGCCTTGCTTTGTGGAATTTACATCTAAGTAAGCATCCATGCCACAGCAACTTGTAAAAACATGATCATGAAAGGGCTTTCTCAGCTCTAGAAATACTCTAACTCTTTGAAAGAACTCTATATCTTCTCTAAAAACAGTGTTCAGAAACAGCAAAATCACTGAGTCTGCAGCACTTTAAAAGTGTAAAGTCTGATGCATTGGGATATTGACAAAATATTTACAATAGAGTTTTTTTTCCTTTTTTTTTTTTTTAATTGAAGCTTCCTAGTGCATACTGGCTTGAGAAATAATTCAAGTTATTACTATAAAGATGGTATGACTAATTGTCATGAACAAGAACCATCAGTTGCATTTATTCCATGTGTCTGTAAGCAGTGAAGGAGTCCTACTCAGTCCACTGAGTGTGGCTGTAGGACTGTGAGGTACAGCCAAGGCAGACTGCAATGCAGCAGACTTCACCAGCATGTAGGTAGATTACTGCATGTGAAATTTAACAACACCAAATGCTGACTGAAAGCAGTCACCATGCAGCTTTGCATCCAACAAATAAACCGGCAACAGCTAAGTAGTCTAGACTTAGGTCCTACTGCCCTTACTCACCCTGGGAGCTCATTACTTATTTGAAAGGGATTGGGTTCAACCCTACAGGAGACAACAAAGCTGTATTCAAGCTCTGGCCTCTGTGACTGCTTGTGAGATTGCTAGAAAATCATAAAAGCAGTGAAATGACCCAGATATTTAGAAACCAATTACATCCCATCTGCAATGGATATGCTGACTTCAGAAAAATAATATTCCATTCCCTAAAGGCGAGGCAACAAGAATCTTACGCAAATGAAGTGTGTTTTATATAGAAGAAAGTCTTGGTGAAACATAATAATGAAAAATTAAAATTACAATTAGGCAAGAACTCATTCAGTTGCTCCTTTTCTTTCTGCACAGGCAAAAAGAATTACAGAATAATACTTTCTTTTCCTCTTTCTAAAAGAGCAAAATCTTAAGATTGATTGAAAACACTTAATTGCTTATTCAAACAACTGTATTTGTTGGAACTGTGTTACTGCTTGTATTGCGGCATCAAGCCACTGGATTTTCCATTGAAATTAACTCAGAAATTCACACTCTTACAAAAGTGAAAGAGCTTTAAGATTAAAACCCATGAAATTATTTTGTATACAGAAACGAGTAAGAACAGTGAGTAATAATTCCATAAACAAGTCCTCAATATTTCATCCATTTGTTAAGGCCTTGTTATATTTAAACTAATGCAGATCACTACATTTCAACAGAAATATTGCAGATTACAGACTTTAACAATTAATTAATAAGAAAGAAGATGAATTGGGAAACAGTTTTGCACAAAATCAATGTTTTTACAAGTCCTTTCACAGTGCTTTTTAAAAAATACTTTGAAATTACTAGGAAAACATAATGGCCAAAAGAAGGTGGCTTTTCATTCTGCTGAAATTTGTGTCTTGCATGCTATATCACAAGAGAAGCCATACAGCAGCAGACCAGAAAAAGATTAAACATATAATATGCAAAGTAGTTCTGTGGATATTGCTTGCATTTTTATTCAATGGCTATATTTTTACCTTTATTGAAGAAGCTGCGTAGAGCATATCTTCAAGACTGAAATGGCAACACTGGTTGAGGTATTCTTGACAAAACTCTTGAATTAACTGTAGATTATACAGGCTGTCAGCCAAAGACATTGTATCTTTCAAACAAATATCTAAAGAGGAAGAAAAGAAGCAAAGATTAGATACAACTACGGATTTGCAAGGAAGTGCTTTTTGGCTTTTACCAATTCAGAAGCATTTACTGGATAATATCAGACATAATTTCTGCCCACCCTCCCCAGCAGAGACTTTTTATTTTTCTAATTCAGAAATGAAAGAAATTATTAATCTACATTTTATCTTTGCATTTCTAAATATTTAGGTATTTTTGTAAAAAATAATTTTGGTCTTTGCTGTTGACAAGTTAATTTGCTTCTGTTTTGCCTTTTGTGAAAATGTTATTCTCTCACCCCAACAATGTTCATGTAATGAAAAAATACATTTAATCACTAATATAATTTTTTTTATAATTAAGATTTTCTACAGAGCAATGGCCGTAAGAAATACACACATTTTTGCATACATTTCTCTGTACATATTAGTTCTTTGTCTTTAAACAGGGACCCAAGAGCAGATTTTAGCATCAACGAGCCTGAATCTTCAAAAAAATACAGCATGGTCTTAGGTATTTGTGTTTGTGGATTGAGATGTTTGAGATGAGATTTTCCAAGGAGCTGATGGCTGTTAGATGAATTATCACTCTTTGTTTGAAAGTGCTATTTAAAGACAAAGAAGTGGTGGCTGTGAACAGACTTGTGTAGTTACACAGTATTCTTTGACTGCTATTTAAGCCAGATAGTCCCTGTTGTCTTTTTATGACTGCTTCTTGGAAAGTCAGGTAGCAAGATTAAGTCCCATGAAAAAAAGACAGTCCTCTTAAAACAAAAGGAATGAAGAAAAAAAATTAAATATACTTCCAGAGCATGCATCAGATTTTATTACTAAAGCAACAATGTATGACAAAACTCCACATAAGTTTTGAATTGTTAAGGATAAAAGGCTTCTTCATAAAAGGAATCTACTTTGATCCCAGCAGGATAAGGATTCCCATACTGAAGAAAATCAGGCATCATCCATAATTCCAACCCCACAGATGATGATGGATAGGAAAAAATGTTTGCCTAAACTGACTGAAATGAGATTAAATTTAGAAATGCAAAATGTGAAGTCATACATTTGAATCTAATAAAATTCTAATGTGATTCAGTGACTGAAGGTGATATAGAGCAGGGAGTTGTCATGTATTAGACAGTGTAAAGATATGTGCCTTTGGCATCACACAGCTGTGGAAAAACCAAACGTGGTGCTAAAACCTATCACAAAACTTATTTCCAGCAGTGACAGAAGAGCACTGCACAAGGCAGGAATGGGATATCAGCCTGGATTTCTCTGTACAATTACAACCATCCACAGCCAAGGACAATAAACCCAAACTAGACAAGTTGCAGAGGAATGCTATTGAGGATAATAATGAGAATGGAAATCCACTTCAGCAAGGGGGACTGGAAGGGCTTAGCTCCGTAGCCTGGGCTCAAACAAGAGGAAGAAAACAGATCAAAATTGTGAACATCAGATAAGAAGTTATTCAAACCAAAGGATACTACTGCAGAAACAACAAAGGCATGTAAGACAGACTGCAGGCACACTTAGGTAAAAACCAAGAAGGAAATTTAAAATCATGTAAAAAAATGGAACATTGGGTAAGAAGAGTACAGGTTTTCAAGAGTTTGACAATTTTAAGAAAGAACAAGATAAACTCATGGAAGGGATTATATAATTTTGTACAATAGTCATCTTCTTGACTCAATGGGAGTCCTTTCTAGTTCTGTATTCCTTCAAGGAAACCTAGATTTGAAAGTGAAATTAAGACTTACTGAGAATAATTGATCTTTTTCAGACTACAGAGAACCCTAGAATACTTTTTTTTGTTAATGCATTTTTAAGCATTTTTCCATATGCAATTTTATTACCTGCTTTCTTCAGTTTCAATGCAAAACCAAATCTCAGTAAAATTCAACATACATCAAAAATTATATTACCTATGTACAGGGAAGATGAGCAAAATCTTATTAAAGTGTTTTCAGTTGCTTTGGAGTACCTTTGAATTTACTTCTGAGACAATGACATGCACATTTGTATCTTTAGAGAAGATGATGTCAGGACACCTAACAAGAATATTAAACTGAAGTTCCAAAGATGAAATGTGCCTTGCCCTGTCTAAAGGCAGATGCTGGAGGAAGGTGCTGGTCACGCGAGGCACACAAGGCATTCCAGACTGAGTTCTCAGCCATGCTGGAATGGGACAGAGGCACCAGGGGTTACCTCAGTCAATACAAGTTTTAACTCTTCCCTAATCTCATACAATAGTATGCATTTGGCTGCAATGTTTATGTAAATTGGAAGTTCTATTTATCAGAATTCTCAAGCTGCAGAAGAAAGGAAAATGTATGCATCTTTGTGCCTTTCATCTATAATGCCTACTGTGCTTGGAGATCCCTATAAAGTGGTTGTGTATATGAATTCCAGATTTCAGTCCTTAGCAAGCTCTAAACCCTTCTTCATATTCCTGGATTTCTCAGGATGCTTCTGTATAAGTGTTCCCACGACATCAAAGGTATCATAGAAAGAACACAGGCAGAAAATGATGGGTGTTAGCTGCCAAGACATTTTACAGCTCTTAGTTGCCAAGAGGAAGGTATAACTTTACTAGAGCAAAAGAATGAGATGAAGCTGCTCATCATCACAGACAATTGCTTTTATGAACAGTATGACACCAATACATTCTACTCTATACATTTTCGGTTACTCTATAAATGATCCAGGTAGGTCTCAGGTGAACTAAAAACCCAGAATACAGAGCAACTATTTGCCATGCACTGCACCTATGCAGAACCTAACTCTAAACTCTTCTAAGTTTTATATCTCTAACTGCTCAGATTCACAAAAAGCACTTATGCAGCTTCAAGAATAAGAGCTTTGCATGTAGTTTCAAAATGTTTATTTTAGTGTGACAACATAAAAGCAAGCACACCAGGGAAGGACATCTGGTCTCCTTTTATTTAAATGTAAAAAGAAAAAGGCACAAAGTTTATATTAAACGCACCACATTCAAATTATACCTGCTGTATACTGCATTTAAGCACCTTCATTCACGCAGTGCTCAAACACAGACACTGAAACTTTCATGGCTATGTATGCAAGCTGAGAGGCACACCAGACATACCCTCCAGTTTAATGATATCTGGACAGTAGAAGTGGATCAGGGCTGCTAGAGCACAACCATCTGTGCCATCCTTCAGCAGGTTCTCCACCAACGGAATGCAGGGCAGCTGTTTAAGCAATGTTTGCTCCTTCCGATAGCGAGCCTACAATTTGAAATAGAGAAATTTAGAGAAACAAAGGCTCTGAAACACATGAAGAAACATATTCATACTGCAGGTTTTACACTGTTAGTGAAAAAGCAGTATTCGAGAAATAGCTGAATATTCTCAGTATTCTATTTCCTAAAACTATTCATGCTATGCTACATTTTGAACAAGGTAAATGATACCTAAGAGGAAAGGAACAATGCTAATATTTAGCTTAGCCTTCAAAATTACGAAGTTTTGATGGTCTCTCTATAGCACTCTAAACTAAATAACATTCTATACCTTAATTAAAATTTAACAGTCATTATTATTCAATCAAAAATGATCTGTGTGCAAACACAGTGAGACAAGTTCTGAGCTAGTGCAACTTCAGTTTATTGGCAAGCCACATGACTCTGAAGTTAACACACCTAAGTAGCTTGCCCAAAATCTCATTCATATAACTGACTGATTCATATAATTTGTCATATTCTGACAAATTCAGAAACAAGGAGATCTACATTTGATCAACTCTGTTTTTATTGCTAGCATGTATCACTATAAGCAGTCAAACATAGAGAAATATTAATGGCCTACTGTTATGACCATGCAGTGTCCCAGTAATAAATGGAAGTATTTCAAAAATCCAGTCAGCATATAAAGAGATCATTAAGATAGAATATCGACATAGCATCTGTCTGCAGTGAATATACTTTCTTTGGGTTTCTTTTTTTTTTTTTTTTTTTTTAATGATAAGAGAGAAGGGCTTACTGAAAAAATGGACTTAACATAATTCCTACTTTTTTTCCACTTCTTCCTGGGAAAATATACGGAGGTGGAAGAAAGTGGTATAGATTTTAATTTCTTAGTATGATTTACTAAGACATTTTTAAAGCGGTAGTGGAAGGTTACTGCTGTATTGGTACCACAGAACTACTTATGAGTAGCAGAGTGCTCCTGAGTTAATCTTATGCTATTTAAATGCATCTATACACACTGAACTGCAAGTCTCCCTGCAGGGACTCTCAGATGTCTTTGTGGAAATCACTCTTCCCAACAAGGCTAAAACTGACTGTTCCTACCTCCTACTCTCCACCTTTTGGCTGTGCTGGAGCAGTTGCTGATGGGCCTGTACCAAAACCATTGGTCCAGCTTCAGCAGCTCTCTCCTCCTTTGTTTTTGCAGTGAAGGAGTACGTGAGCAGGGATGGAGCTTTCATGGGTGGGGTAGGAATTGTTTCAGCCATCTGTGCATGCAAAAAGGTCTGTGGAACCACAGACTAACCCTGAGGGCTGTACTTACTGACACTGGATTTCTGTCAAGGATCACAGGGGATTATTTTAGTGAATGTCAGTGTCCCCTAACTGGCCTAAGAAGTAAAAGCCTAACTCAGCAGCAGCAGCCACATCAGTTCTAGAAACATAAAGGGCTTGTGCTTGGCCCAGAGAACTTATACCTCAACCAATTAATATTTTAAAAAACCCCTGAGACTAAGCTCTTACTTCATGCTTTTAGTGTAGTTGTGTTTGTGTGCCAAATACACTTTATAAAAATAAAAATACCATTTTTGCATGCTAGAGGAAACATTAACACTAAACAAAAATCATGTTCCTGTTATGCATTATTAATATTATTTTCTCCATGTTTTTAATACTCCCTAGTATCTCTAATGAAATCGGCCAATTATAATTGCAGTGAAAGTTTATTCTTTCTCTCTCTATGGCAATCCAGTGACCCACTATGATGAAAATGCCCTAAGTGCCAAACTCCATGTTATTATGTCCATGTATGTCCTCTTCAACATGACTGAAATTAAGTCTATGAAATACCACAATTTAATTAGGATCAAGCATCAATAATGGTAACATGATACACATGGACTGAACATCATGATCCAACAAGCTCTGTTTAATTTACATATTCTTTTGAATAGTATCTTTTAATGGAGTATTCAAAAATATTTGAAATTGACAATATAGTGGTGTTGCACAGTAAATCCTGTGAAAAAGTACACTGCACTTTGATGTTGCCTTCACTGGCCTCATGAACAGTGCCCACCCATGCTAGAAACTGTCATATCTTTGAAGTGGACATAGAGAATTTAATTCATTGTAGAGAATGTCAGGCACATTACTTCAGGAAAGATAAACTCATACAACCTGACCTGCTAGGTTCATTAGTGCATAGCAGGCACGTTTCAATTTAGTTGAAAAGATAAAATAAATTACAGTGAAAAAAATGAAAGACACTGGTAATTGCACTGCATTTTAAATAAACTTCCATTTGAAGAAACTCTTCTCATCAGTTGCAGTGTTTTCTACTAAATATATATGCGATAATGCAAAAGATGAACTTGCACATTATAAAGCTCTAGAGCTAATTGAAACAGAAATGTTAATACAGGCAGTTTGTTTCTGAGATCCTAAACTATCCTGATTTAGCATCTTTGAGTTTATTCCACTTAACCTAGTCTAGTCAAGACACTTGCCTTGAAACAAGGTCAGCTAAAGATGAACCAACAGCTCACCAGCTACTCTGTCATAAGTGCTTGTGTGCATTCAGAGCTAATCATTAACAATGAATGCTCTTACACATTTACCATACAGTAGATGACATGTTATAAATTACTTATCAGAGGTTTCAGCTGCCTCTATGCTCAGGAATATCTGTCACTGTGAAATGTGCTCTCTTCTAAAGGGAAGAGACAAAAGACTGGCTGAAGTGATAGAGCAAGCTGAGTATTATCAGCGGCACTTAGGGTTTAACTGCATCTCTACTGAACTAACACCACATAACATAAATACCACTAATTCAAGTTGCTTACAGATAACTGACAGGCAAACTGGAGTTAGCTTCTCAATAGATTGAATATTTTAGAGTTGAATATCATATTTATGCAAAGGAAGATACCCACTAGTAAACCAACACCTTAGACAAAAACGGAACACAGACATTCTGAAATGGTTTTCAAGTTGCCTTACTTTGACAAAATCAGACAAAAAAATTGTGATATCGTTGTCCATCTTTTTTTCTGCATTATTCCCTCCAATTAGTTACACTACCTTAATTCCAAAACAAAATTAAAGGTCTGTACTGTGAAGAGCAGAGTATCTGTGTGTCACAACTGTAATAGATACCTTTACAGAGCAACTGCCCACAGAGACTGTCAGGAGTCTGAACACTGCTCAGGCTGCTGGAGGCAGTACTTTTAAACTGCTTTTCTAGACACAGAGTAATTTTTCTTGTTGCCTACATGCAACTGCCTTGTTATTTTCAATTTCTTTTGCAATGTAAGAACAGTGTTTCATTAGTTATGGCAACAAATACCTGAGGGACTGCTAGATGAATTATTTGGTAATCTTTAGAGCAATGATAGATGGAATTAGTTCTTTGGCATTCAGATCAGAAGTATGCAATTCTGCATACACCTGAACAGATGTTCCCAGCAGAACCTTGCAAATAAACGATCTGAATGCATGTCGAGTGTGAATTCCTACATGATAGAGGAAAGTAATGACAACCCCAAGGTGACAGAGCACAGTGAAAACAAAGTTTATATTATTGCAGACATGAAAAGTTATTTTTTTGTTATTTTTAGTGAAAATATAGTCTCACTAAAAGTAGGCTGCTTTGGGTCATTTTGTGTGGGGAGAGATTAACAGCAGTCTTAAATCAGCTGAAAAAATGGGGAATTCTAGATGGGTGGTGTAATGATTGCATATGCTTAGAATAAGTAAGATTTCAGATTGCATGTAGCATCAACAACCAAAAACTACTTCTGCAAATCTCTTTTTAAAAGAGAATTGGCATTGAATAACATATGTTTACTGAAAGTTTATGAAAAAGTTGTTTATAAATGTTAATTTGATATGAGTTAATAACAGGGAGCACTGCCTTGTACAAACACACTGACTGCCTGAAAAGTAATTCCTTTTCCAGCATCTTATCTCAGATATCTTTTGCACAGATTACCTTGCAAACAGGCTTCTGCAAGTATGCACTCCTTTGCAGGGCAATCTCTTATAAAATTATCACATACAGATAAATGAAATGAATGATTAGACCAGCATGACATGGACAAAGCCATTCCCAAAATAAGCAATTTGATCAAAGTGAAGCAGTTGGGCAAACTTACAGGAACCAGTTTCCAAAACCATTTGGTAGGAGACTTCAGAGGAAGCAGTAGGAAAAAAGGATAAAAGCAAAAAGCAAAGGAAAAAAAAAAAAAAAAAGGAACATTTTATCAGATTTCATAAATTACTTTTATAAAGCAATTTTCTTTAACATTCTCAGTTTTGTACAAACAGTGAGTTTTAATTTAATGGCAAGCATAAGTGCACTGTAACCTCTGCGTATTGAGCTAATTAGCAGCAATAACACTGGAGAAGTATGTCTGCACTCTTTGTAGATCAACATTATAATTTTCCCACATGAACAGCTAAGATTGTCAGATCAATGCAGTTTTATGAAATGCTTTCACACATCTAATTGTACTCTACATATGCAATCCGACTGAAGAATTCATTTGAGACTTGAAGTCATGATATCACAAGTATCAAAATGAACTCCAGCAGCACACATGGGGAAGCAGGGAAGCTAAAGCAATGAAAAAAGGGATAAACACACTGTAGTACAGTACACTCAAATGCAGTGAAGCTTGTGTTAGTTACTTCAAGCCAAACAGTAACATTCAACAATATTTTTAAACACTCATATGACAGTTTTCAGGACAACAAGAGGTACAGGCAGTTATATTTTTACAATGACAAATCACATTAGCGTCAGCTGCATGATGTGCAATGACCTGAAATGTAGATGGAGTTTTGAGTACTGGCAGAGGAATTATCAGAACTAGTAGATAAACCTCTAAACTCATACACAATCAAAAAATACTAATCTGAAGCACACTGATTTTTTTTCTCCAATTCTGTGCACTAGTCTGGCATAATATTTCTAGTATTAAGAAAAAAGAATAATTATGTGCCAGTACTATAAATACACACAGAAAATGTCATGACTCTCGATTTCATTGTAGAAAAATAAAAATCAAACCCATTACCAAAGAGCATGAAAGAATTTATTTTGTTTTTAATGAAGACAAATATTTTCTGGAAATGGTAAAAATGTAGTTTAAAACTACCACAGAACAAACTGCTATGGAACCTTATTATTTTATGTAGTTGTTAAAATACTGTGCTTCTATAAAACCTTGAAAACAACTGTAGTAATGCTACAGAGCTTTTATGGGAAAAAAAACCGATTGTGCACTAATGGCTGTGAAGTACTAACACAGCTATTCTCAGCATCCTTCTCCTCCATTTCACTGGATTGTAGGAGGGAAGAATCCCAAAGGCACTCAGAAGAAATCAGCTACAAGATGCACATCAGTGTGTGGCTCCAGACATTTCTTTCACACCCAACTAAAGTTCTTTACACAGGATTCAGTTTCTTTTAATTTCACTGAAAAATAGTCAGTGCATGGAAAATACCCCAAATTTGAAAACAAATTATCTTAATTTTCAACTGCAATCAGGAATTCTAAACCAAATCATAAAGCAAGGTGATGGCTAAATTGGCTGAGATCAGACCTAGGCTGCCTATTATTCTATTTAACTCTGGCAGGAACATTGCTCTTGCATTTATCAAAGTGCAGTATATTCCAGACCTGTGAAATATATGTCTATTTAATGCTAGGCTGAAGAACTACTCTTGGGAAAAAAGCATACATTTGTTTTAACTCCAAAGACCAGCTCTCTATTACAGTAACAACTCAAAACTAGTAATCCCATATATATTTTTATTTATCCACTTGGTTGAAACTGTGATTGAGATGACTATGAATATGCTTCAAAGAGGTGAAAGACATTTGAAATTTAAATTCAAACATACTGTAAGATTTATAAGTGCACATTTTCTAAGGCCACATAAAGGAAAATAGATTAAAGAAAAGCAGAAGTCTCTTGGACAACCTGGGAATTCAGTGGCTGAAGTGTTGAACTGTCACTTCAGATCAGCAAGAATAAACTTTTTTGCCCTGGAACTTTACAAAAATTAGTCACTATGAAACAAACTAAGCAGAGAATCCTGGCTGACTTCTTCCCAATGTTTAAAACAACAACAACAAAACCAAAATACAAACCCACAAAACAAACAAACAAAAAAACTACCACCACCCCCCCGCAAAAAAAAAAAAAAAAGAAACCATCCCACAAAACGTCAAACTCCCTCCCAAAACAACAAAAAAAAGTGCAAAGAATGAAATAGTCCCTCAGGTTGAGAGCCCATGGTTTTACATGATGACCTTTTTATCCCCCCTGACAAAAAGTTTTAAACATGGGTAAGATAAATTATTTTCCATATAAACTCATTTTATGGGGCCAAAACACAATAGTCATGCCTTTCATTAACTGCTTGTTTCTGCTGTCTTCCTCACACCATCAGTTGTGTTCATGCAGCTGTGCACTGATTGGATCAAGCTGATTCTGCTGCAAACTTTTCTTCTTGACAGGTTAGCTTTTGGTAGCAGAGTGGATTCATGAAATATTAAATTCTAGTGGAAAGTGGAACTACAGTGTTAGTGTTTTACCTTCACACAATAGGTTGCACTGTTTAAACTGATCTTACAAAAAGTTTGAAGAATTCGGGTACTTAAATGAAGTTACATTTGTTTCTCTCGTAGGATTTGCATTTGACTTAAATCTATTAAGACTGATTCAGCCCAAACACAGAAGCAGACAGAAGAACAAATTTTTGGGAAAGCTCCAACTACACTGAAATTCATCAATTTAACCAGTGCAACTGTACATTCACTAAGTATTATTTAGTGGAAGCCTGAAAAACAAAGCTATTTGCTACAAAACTTGAAATCCTAATTCTGAAAAGAGATGCAGAGACTCTACCAGAAAGAGATGAGGTTACCACAAATCACCAGCTGATCAAGGTCCACAGAGAACTACCTGGAACTAAAAATCATACACACTCCTTCCTCTCTTATCTTCTACAGACAGCTAGTAGCACAAGACAGGGAAAGAAAACAAAAGCAACCTCATAATCTGTTAATACTGACTTTATCTATCCAGACATAGAAAACAGGTATATCTTATAATTTGTTGTATCTAATAATATGTATTTGATGTTTAAACCTTCTGTAAATGTAGAAATTTACTGTTTATTGCAAAAAAGATTCACCACACTTCTATAACAACTCAGTAATACAGTTTGGCAGGCTTGAGGGCTACACTAAAATTATTTTTCACAACTGATTAATTTACAAATGTGTAACTGTAGGAAATTATGAAATTATTTTAAAATTTACATGTTAACTTTGTTTCACCTTTTTTGACCTAATTTTCCTGATTCTTGGCCAGAAATTAAACCTAAAGAAAAGCTTTCCCTATTGACTAAAATTTTCTATTCTTCCCATGTTTGCTTCACCATCTCTAATCAGTAGAAGGGGCATTAGAATTTAAATTTAGTTCAGGTTCAAGACCTGACCATACCTTGGAAACTCTGAAACTTAAATAAACAGATGTTTTGTTTAGAAAAGGATATAGATTGCAAAACTTCTTAAATTTTCATATGGAATTAACCATTCGAACTGCTAAATGCCTTGGTAATATGGAGAACATAAATTAAAAAGTCCTAGGCTGAAAATGATAGTGGAAGGCAGAAAAGCTGAACGATGGATAATTCCAGTTTCCCACCATTCTAACTTTTAAAAAACAAATAGAAGCAGCAGTTAGGAATTAAAAAACATTAAAGAAAGAAAATACAACAATTCAGATACTGATAATTAAGCTACAACTGTAATATGAGCATAGAAAATGCTAAATAAATATATATATATATATATATATATATATATACACACAAGCATAATTGAATTTTTTTTAAAAAAAGGGAAATCATGTAGTAGGGCTTTAGTTAATACAAAGGCAGAATTTTATTTCCCCTGTTTGCCTTTTTTTAAAATCTAAGAATACTTATTGTTACTAATAACTAAAGCCAAGCACAACATGAAGTGATAATTATATACTTAGTTCAACAAGACCCAGACCTGGCACAGGACTTCAGCTACAGTTATTTCACAGCTCTGCTGAGTGCAGAGCTAAGGCCAATACCATCAGTGATTCTGTGCTTTTAAAGGAGGAATACATGGACTGATGCAATATGGACATAGATAATCAGTGGAAAACACCTGGGCTTCTGGGCATGAACACTAGAAGATGCTTGACAGGAGCCTCATGATAATAGAAACTCCTGTTAGAAATGCTGGCCAACTTGATTTGGTGCAATGGACTCAACCAATGCATCTGCATTACTTTGTAAAGTCAGTGTTCAGTATAATCCTCAGTTAAGAAATACAGGGTTTAGTTGGGATGTTTTGTGTTTCTAAACCTCAGATGTTTGCATGCATGCAATTACCATTACCTTTGGGAAGAGTAAGTGGAAACTTGGGAAACACTGTGAGACATATGACTAAAAGAAAAGCTGAGATATGAGAGCAGTAAATTGACCATCAGTTGAACAGTTTCTCAAAGAAAACCTGGAGTTAAATAATCCTCTAATAATGCTAATACAACCTCCAAGCATGGAATACCTTACTTGACAATGTAATTTATGCAGTGAATCCCTAGTGAGGCAAAAAAACATAACATGAACCTGGCATAATAGTATCAAAAATTCAGTGTACAGGAGAGATGGCCTTAAATATACATTTTTCCATGATAAGGCTAGTGTTGCACGATTTTGCTATTTTGCCAATGCGTTTGTACCTTGGCCGACAAAACTGGGCTCCTGTGTTCTGTTACAGCTTCACAATTCATCTAAAACACCACAATACTATTTTTAGGTAAATGTGTTATTCCCATGATTGCATTTATGGGATCAGTTACAGACTATATAAATCTTTCAAGAATTGATTTAAAAGATAAATTATAAACTAAAAATTTTATCCTTTTACACCTAATATAAATTGCAAACTATAAGTGAAAATAAATATGACTGAATTTTCACAAATACAGATAATTTTATGGAATTGCTCTGATAATAAAGTTATAAAGTTTTCACTTTGATATATATTTGTTCATGATACTAAGACTCTCATGCACTTTTAATTGTCAAAATTGTTCTCGTCTTTCCAAGTGACCTGAAAACCACGTAAAACTTCCTACTATTATTTTCAGGAAAAATTAAAACCACTAGAGGACAGAGGAACACAGGTTATTCTCCTGGCCTCTGTTTACTTTGGTTTATCTAAATTTGAGAAATGAACTTGCCAAGGACATCTTATTCTCCAGATTTCTATTCTATTACCACTATTGAACAGTTTAAATTTTTCATGGCAGGGTATATACAACAGGGTCACACTATTATTTTAAGAACCACCATTTTCTTTTGCTGACTTACATTAGCCTTCCTTGGCATCCCTTACCCCTTCATCTAAGGAAACCCTACAAATGCCAAGATATTCACTGCACTCCTGTTTTTTGAAGGTGAGCATGCAATCCAGGCTGGTAAGCTGCCACCTCCTCCGAGTGGCACTGGAGAGGAGGCAGCAGCTACGTGAGAACAGGCCAGGCTGGGAAGGAAATTACAGCCTTGCAGCAGCTGGCAAATCTGCTCTGCACTCCCATGCAGGGATGACACCAAAAGGTGTTCAGACTGATCACCAATTCTTCAATAACAGCTAGATCACAATAGGGTAAAGGATCCTTCTGCAGCAAGGAATTTTACATACTCTGCAACTGTCTGCTGTCCCTACATATTTTGATGGGCATATAATGCTACTTAAGTAAATGAGCTCTGCAAACAAAAGAAAAAAGATCCTGTTAGGAAAGGGAATCAAACAATCTGTTTTTATTGCATATAATAAAACCTGTAATCGGCAGTATTTTGGATCATAGCCAGAGCAACCCTTTCCATGATATCACGTGCAGATCTCTCTTTTGAGATTCATACAATAGATAAGGAAAAAATTATTAAAAATCATAAAAAAAGGTCTGATCTTTTTCATATCAGATCTGTCTGGGGTTTTAATTAAAATTAAATGAAAAGTATTTGTTATTCTTAAATTCCTTAGCACTAAGGTAGAAGATGTTTCCCTGCTATCAAAGATTTATTTGTTAGAAAGGACAACTGGCTATAAAAAGTGCAACTCTCTTAGTTTTATTTTTAAATGTGTATTTTCGTGAAAGTACTAAAAGTAATAATGAACTCTATAAGTTTGCTTTCTTCTACAAGCAGGTAAAAGGTCAATGTCTGCAATGTCTGTTCACAGATAAATGCCTATTCTTATTTAAAATATTTTAACTCCTCCACCTACCTTTTGACCTCCTGCAGATTCTGCACTGTGATGCTCTTTTAGTTTTTGCTCCTGTTCCATGATGTCTTTCAAATGTTCATTTACCTAGAGACAAAAGAGTTCATTCAGTTGTCTGTTCTAAGAATCAAGTCATAGAAATTAGAAGCTCTTCAAAAATATAAATCACGAACACAGAACTAAAGGGAGAAACGGAACATTTCAGACTCTAGCCCTGAAGCAAAACCAGCCAATGTCAGTCTCGAACACAGTCTAAGGTCACTGCTTGTTAGCTTTACATTTTACAAGCTAACCTGTCCCTTACTATGCTCAGTCACATTTGATTAACAGGGTATCCTTGTCACTTGATTTGATTATGCAGGGAAGGTGGATCACTTCAAGCAAGAGGTCTTCAAACAAAAGAATACCTTTGGGTTTAAATCATGACAAGGTACATAATGACACGACAGCTTATAAAGAGCCAAAAAGAGACCCTTGAGCAGGTGCTGTGGCATCTCAACATGACAGTGACACCTAAGATGTGATATGTAGTATATATTACAGTATTAATTTAGACTTCCCATTTATTTGGTTCACATATGTTTAACTTATTTCTGCAAACTTTTCTTTTTATATTCCATAAACAGCAGATGAAGGAACAGTTTGTATCAGAACAGTCCTGATATACCTACATACACGAATACCTATCCTAGCCTCTCATCTCTAATCAAATCACACAGACAACAAAGAAAAGCCCAGCTTGCTTTTCCAGTACTCCTACCTTGTTTATCCAGTACATGACAGCATCCTCAATGTCATAGGGTACCTCTGTAGCTTGGAAGAAGGTCGAATACTGCTGAGTGCATGCCATGACTTTCTCAACGCTGACCATCTCCACAGTGTAAGCCATCATGAGGGTGTCGATCATGGCCAGGTGAGCACTCTACAACGAGAGGCACCAACACCTGAGCAGTTTGCAAATCAACAGATCTTTCTTATGTATTGCTTCTGAACATAGCCACGTACATGGAAAGACCAGAACTGAAAATGCAACAAGTTTTCTGTCTGGTTGTCAGTTTTCAATGAAAAACAAATGAAAACAAACATAACAGACTTGACAACACAGATTAAATTGCAAATTAAAATATTTTCTGTTAAAAAATGCCACTGAACTTAAAGTGAACAGAATAAACCAGTTTAACGATTCAAATACCACATCACTTGTAAGAGAGCTAAGGAGATCTTTTAAATTTGTCGTCATAGCAAAACCAAACTGCCCCATCTGATCAATGTTATTTGTACTGGAAATAAAAGCTGAAACAGCCTTCATCATGATGAAAATGCTGTGAATATGTGAGAGTTCATCTAAGAAGATATGATTATAATAATCGTTAGTAAAAACCAAATGAAATTTTAGAAAAACACCTAGTTAAACTAGTTATGTTATGCAGATGTAATGTAGGTGCAATAGCTATAGGTACTCAACTACGTTTAAAATAATATACCTTCTGTATAAAAGAGGAGGAACATTTCTTCTGGTGTTATATTTTGAAAGACAATGGCTGTTTCACAGTTTGTAATAGTTGAAAATAAGCAAAGAATCCCCCCCCAGAAAACTCAACACAATAACAAAAAGAAGTAGGATGACAACCAGGATTTACATTATATTCTCATGATTGAATAACAAAATGATGGCAGCTTTTAGAGGCAGTGCCTACAGCTACACACATTTCCTTCTGTTTCATGATATGAAAAACAGAAACAGCTTTCTAAGTATTAAACAAGATTTCCCATAGATCAGAAAAATTTCCAAAGACAGTATTTTTAAAACATGGCATTTAAACACAGCTTGCAATGCAAACAAAGATCCCCAATCCTTGTTAACACAATCACTTCAATACTATTAAAAAAAATCATATAAACATCTCACAAGGCAGCTGTAACAGCCATGGTAACAGCAATGAACAAACAACATGAGTCACACAGCAATATGCTATATATTAATCATAGCTAAGGTAGTTCAAGGAGATCACTTAATCCAGAATTCCCAGCAGGAAAAAGAAGAACAGATCCAAACCGTGCACTGCTATTAATGTTTGTGTCATCAATGAAAGTGACCATGCTGACCTCAGAAGTAGGCAGCAGCATGTACTGCTCTTTTAAAGCAGTGCTTTGTTTCACAAAAAAGGCAAACTACACTTAACAGACAATGTCAAAAGTGAAGCTGACAGCCAACCTTCCTGGGACAAGCTTATTGTCCTTGGACCCTGGCTATGGCCTGAGAGCTCTGTCTGCCACAGTCTCTCTCTGCTGCCAGCAGCAGCAGCACAGCTGGGCAAGGAATCAGCACCTCCTCCCTGCTGCCACCACGGATGGATTCAGTCCGAATAAACACCTTCCAGCACTGTTACTATGCCTTAGGAGCTTATTTGCAGACCTTTATGCACAAATACTGATACAAGCTCCTAGGTGAATGAAGGCTCATGAAGAGCCTGCACTCCAGTGTTCAGTGCAGCCACACTCTACAGGGATGCACGAGCTGCTCCTCTGCTGGCCCAGCAGTGCAGGACAGAGGGAGCTTCAAATCAAGTATCATATGAACTGTGGGTACAGTCCCCCAAATCCTTGTGGGGGATTGCAGAGCCTGGGAAAGCCATACAAATCCATGCAGTTCTGGTTCCCAGTGCAGATAGCAGAAAGGGAGTTTAGCATGTCTAACAGACAGCAAAGAAGGGAAGATTTGGATCATCTCTGACATCTGGGGTCACTGCACTAATAATCTTCCCTTGCTACATCTTCCCCAGTCTAAATGGCACCTGGGTTAAAACCTTGTGTTATTTTCAGAACCTCCCCCCAAAAATAAAAAGGAGGCATTAAAACAGCAAGAAAATGCTGGATTTGCTTTTTAAGAGGAGGTAGTACACAAAAATGCGCTTTCCAGCCACACATAAGAGTGGCCTCATAGAGAATTCTACAGCTAGGAGTGTGCTAGGAGTCATCCAGGCTGATCCAGAACTGTTCACACTGCCTGCTGCACCAGGGGATTCTTTCTACCCTGCACTCCCTGCCTGCGGGAGGACAAACAAGGAAGCTCCCAGAGGTGTGAAAGCAGCATCTTGTTGTCCAGCTGTTGATCCATGAGTGGTGCCCTGGCTACTAGACCTGTGCTCTGAGACAAGCCTGCAAGAAAAACCACCACTGAACTCCCCAGAGGGAAAGTAGTAGGCTTCACCTCCCATGCTGGATCGTCAGCTTCTCTGGAAAACACCTATGAAACTGATTGGCAGGGAAGAGAGAAAGCCACTGAAGTGTTGCTAGAACTGCCAATACGCTCAATACATTATAAATACATTAGAAAAAGTAAATTATTTACAATCAGTTAACTGAACCTCATTTTCAATGCTTCTAGCAAATCATTAATGAAGTGCAAACTACTTAAACAAACAGAGGGAAGAACGACCTTAGATAATAATTTATACTATCAAAACTAAGTGTAATAAACTTTTATTGACACTGGTTAGATCCATGTCACAATCTTTGTTTTATACAAGCAATCAAATACAAGCATCTTCAGTCTCAAAAATGACTCCAAGTTATTTTCTTTATAATCCAGGCAGGCTACTCAGAAGATTTTTAAAAAACAGTAAATAATAAAAAGAAGAATGAGTATTATTCTGAGAAACAAACAATGAATTGCAACTTCTTTTAGCTGGCAAAAATCTAAATTTTGATTTTATAAATAGTTATTTACTAATGAAAATATTTAAAACTAGTAACATATATGGATTTATTCCCCTAGAAAATTTCAAGCAACCAAATTAACATGAGATAATTTTAATCTAAAATAGCTGTTTGTTTAGTTTGGTTTGTTTGCTGGTTTGGTTTTTTTTAAGGAGTTACAAAAAGAACAAGAAACTATGTAATTGCACATGCAGCCCTACTGGTTTTCTTCCACTTACTCTGGAAAGAGCAGACAAGATGCGATTTTATATCTCTTCACTCACTGTGCTCAGTAAGAAAGAGTAAAAACTGCACTATAAAAATAGTGTCCTACTCTTCCAACTACAGGCTTTGTCAGCATAACTGCTGAAGGTCTCTAAAAAATCCCAAGTTTTAAGAAATTCTGTTGATAGTAATAAAGTTCTGATTTTTTTTTTTTGTCTCTCTCACTGAACAGCGTATTTTAGGTACAGCTAAAAAAGTCAAAAGGGAGAGTTCCCTTTTACCAGTCAGATCCGTAATTACGAGTGAATTATGCAAGGAAGCAACATTTCCTATCTGAGGGAGAAACAGAAACCACTTTGGGCTGGGCAGAAACTGGGATCAGCCACTCAGCAACGTCTTCCTTCCCCGGATGAGCCTGGACACAATGCCTGAAGGAAGTGCCCAGGAGCTGCTGCTGACTGGGGTGAAGACAGTACATTAAATTTTGGCATTTTCTCTGAGGTGGCACCATTCAGATACACAGCCTAAAAGCCCAGGCAGGCTTTCATGCTCCCACATCCAGAATTGCAGCAAGGAAAGATGTACAATTCCAAAAAAGAAAAATAATTTTAGAGAAATAATTTAAACATTTCCCCCCCCCCCCCCCCCCAAATGGTAATGAAATTATACAAAACCATTAGGGAAATATCTTTTAAAACATCAAGATCAACACAGCAGCAGTGAACAACACAGGAAATAATACACTTGTCCCATAAGTGTTATGCAGAGATTTGGTTTAAGCCAATTCAAAGAAATGTTCTTTTCCTTTGATTGCTTCACTATAAAGCTGCAAAGCAATAAAGTCTTAAATAGAACAATATATCAAAAAATACAAAATGCTGGATTCTTAGGGGTATTTTATTTTCTAAGACACAAATGTGGTTTTGTCTTTCCCAGCTACAGCTTGCACAGAACACAAGAGTTTTAATTTACTAATCTTAACAATCTCATGTAATTACTGGTTAGGTTTTGCCCTCTAATGTAGGTTCCACAGCTTTTCATTCTACTGCTGTATAGTTCAATAAGAAGCTTACTGAACTGAAGAAGAAAAATTATTCTGAGCATGGCTGCTAATGCTTTCCTGTCTCCTAACATTTGATTACAGAGCTTCCTTCACCTCCATTGAAGAACTGAAAACAATTTCATTAAGAAGTGTACTAAGCAAAAGTACACACAGATACTTATGGATAAATACCACAACTTACAGACAAGCTCCTACATTGTTACCTGCTACTAAAGATATTTCTTATACTCCATTAAATGATACTCAGGTCAGGAGTTCTCTTTTGAACTCACTCTTTAGGAAAAACACAGACAAACCCATTTCCCACTACAGTACTTAAAGAAAGGGGAAAAAGAAAACAGAGGATATAATTGTTACCCATGAGCTACATAGAAATAAATAATTAATTCACTCTTTCCTGGAGATAATATAATTAAAGTCCCCTAAACTCACTATGCTTTGGGGAAGAGATTTGATCTTTGACAGACTAGCTTTTGTAAACAGAAATACATGTTGCACCACAAATACATATATTCCTAGCTAAATTCACTAAAGATTTTGCCTCAACTGGATCAGGCACTTGAGCAAAGAACACAAGAGTTCAGCTCTCTACATTTAGCTGGGAGAATTTTTATATCTCTCTTACATCAGTAGTTAGCACGTAACCAACAGCTTCTGCCTTCTGAAGACAGAGGTTTGGATCCAGGTACTTTTCACACTTCAGTAAAAAATAATCAGTAATTCCAAGGGCTTGATGAAAATTACTCTGATTATCAAAAATATAGATGGAATAACCACTGTAGGACACATACTTTAGGAAAAAAGGTAAAAGAGTCGCCCATATCCATGGTAAAAGAGAGTAATAGCAGGTGAGTGTGGGCATACACATACATGAAAGGTGTGCCAAGGGCACTGTAAGGATCTTCTTCCATACCACTCTAACCCACGTGTGTGCACTGCAGGTTCTGTGAACAATTGGAGTTGTTGTGAACAATTCTCCAGTTGGAGAAGGCTGGCTAGCTTAAGCCTCCAGGCCCCTCTCCCAGAGACCCTCTCCCAGATAGTCCAAGTCTCAAATGAATCTACGAGCATAAGGAGAGATCATCTAAAACCCTAGTCTCAATTAAAAATTGCACAATTCCAGTTCAGGGAAAGTATAAGGCAACGCCTGAGTACTGCAGGAGGTGAGGAAGGAATTAATGAGCAGAGCCAATAGGTGATAACACTACTACAAATTTCAAAACTATTTCTTCATTTGACCATTACAGCAAAATAAAGACAATTTTGATACTACAAAGGAAACAAGTTCTAAAATATTTCAGTCAGCAAAACAGATCAGTCTGAAGTAGTCAGTTCTGCTGTGTTTAATGATTTTTGGATGCAATTGTTCTCTAGCCTCACACAGTATTTATGCTTAGCACAATCCTAAAATAACCCCAGCTGTCTAGTTAGTCTTGTCCTGCAAGGGAATGATCATGTTGAATTACCTCCTTGCTGCATTGCCATGAAGAACAAGGGCTTGACTCTGATAGGATGCTTACTCAGCAAGAACAGGCATTACTGAGTCATGCTAAGCACCTTGAGACAGGTTCTGCAACACAGAGGGAATGGTTTTTCCTGTCAATATTTTTATAGCCTTCTCTATTTGGTTAACTTTTTAAATTTAGTAATCTATTACATGCATATATATATTAAGAAATCATTGTTGGGCTGACTATACGCATATGACACAGGAAATGTAATTCACTTCTATAAAAAGGATTTCTCAGGTATAGATATTGGCGGTGTTAAGCATTTTGAAGCAGCTTATAAGTTTGACCTAAGATTTCCTCATTATGCTGTTAGGGAACTTCATAATTTGATCTACTAACTCAATCCTAACCAAATACGTAACAGAGATTCCCAGATTTTCTGGATGACATAACCAAGTGAGACTTTGACCTACTCCAGGACATAGTGAAACAAAATACCTGCACAACACACACTGGAATCAAAAAACAGCAAATGGTGTTCATCATATTATTTTGACTTATTTTATAATTTCACATGACCTACTTTGAATTTTTAAAATATACTTACCAATTGCAAGTTGCCTGTTCTTATTTACTGGGATAATCAAGTGCCTAATGGTAAAAACCACAAAGGCACTTCGGTGTCTTTATGCAAAGTACTCCAAGTTTTAAAGATAAATACTGGTAGTTAGATAGTTTAACCTAAGTAACACAGGATATACACATTTCAACAAGTAAATAGCAAGAGTCTCAAATTTCTCAGAGGACTTTGTTTTTGCAGATAATTCAGGATTTTCCTAGAATATATTGTCAAATCCAATCCAGATAAAACAACTCAAAAATATCTTACAAAAATTACTTATGTGCATTGTCTCCTTGTTTTATGCTGGTTCAAACCAAGAACAAACAGTAATTGTAATAAATATAATCTGAATTTCTTATTTTCACAGCAAGCTCCACTAGTCTTTGAAGAACACAGGAGTGGGAAAAAGAAAAACAAGGCTTTAATCCATATATCAAAAAAAAACTAGTTCCCTCTTCCTGACTCACTCGTACCTGCATAGGAATTAAAGCCACCGGTTTAACTTCCCCAGCAGCTCAGCTAGCACCTGCAGAGGCAGTTATCACCAGGAAGAATCAAAGCACATTTGTCCCAGAACATCTGCTGAGGGAACCCAGCCTCAGGAGAGCTGGAGAACTGCCACTTCCTCATGCACCAGCAGGAGCAGTGGCAAGACAAGGTGAATTTCTACAGAATTTGGGGTGAAGAGTTCAGGGTTGGGTGATGTGATGGAAGTATGTAATAGGCAAAGAGAAAAAGAGGCAGAGATCCCAAAATAAAATATATGTGTAGGGCTGAGGTATTAATCCATGGAGATGAGATTGGCAAAGGGAACAGGGATACCTTCTGCAGTGCATGAAGCCTGGCACTGAGCCTCAGCACGCTGCAAGCCCCACTGACAAAGCCTGCCTGAGCCACGGCTCAGTGTGCGATCAGAGCACACTACTTCTGAACTTTTACAACACACACTTCGAGTTCACCTGTTTGACAGTTAAACATTGACAGCCAGTTTTCAATGGCAGCTTTTTTAGCCTAGGTAACTGATATCACATGCTTTTTTTCTTTATCAAACTAGTTAGTTACTTGCACCCTTTATCTCCCAATCCTTAGAAGGTTTAAAGACCTGAATGAATGTAAAATACCCACATTTGATAAAAGGCATGCAACCAACTTCATATTACAATAATAATTGTAATATTGTAATAACTAAAAAAAATCACCTGAAGTAATACAGAGCATGATATTTCACATAATTCTCAACATTTAACAAATCTACAGCCTTGATTTCTGATGAACTTGTAATAACAAGCTTTTCTGCATATAGTATTAATGATGCTTTAATTGAAGTGATGAATAGTACAATATACTGGTTTGTTCAATTAATCTGTTTCAAAAACTGAACTCTCAATATCATTATGTTTGTAAAAAAGGTAAACAAAACCCACTGCTTTTCTACAAGAGAGGAGATGAAGTTATCTGTGGTTCTTTCCTTCATTTCTCAAACCAAAAAGGATCAAAGTAGGGCCAAATTATCAATGGAAATCTCCAACTGAATTCCACACAGTTCTGGGACTGGCCTTCCAGGGTATGTTTTTAACTCCTACATTCTACTCAGTTTCCTCAGGAAATGTGCCTCCCAGCTGGAACTTTTGTGAGACACTTGTCACAATATAAAACTGGAAATACAGACTTAAATTCTCAGGAAGGCATTTTAAGAACAATTTTTAGTTATAATCAAACTAAAGATGATCAAAACAAAGATGGGTGTTTTGTTGCAAAACCCATCTTTGGTTTTGAGACCTACCATCCTTCTTGGTCCAAATTTGTATTTTTATAACATATGGAGGAAATGCTAATCATTCAGCACCTTAGATACCATAAAAAAAAAAAAGTAGTATTGAAGCTAATGTCTCTGACATGTAAGCATCCAAGACCTAGGGACAGCTTCATTCTGTCACACGTCAAATATCACCATATTTTTACAAAACTGCTGCTGAAGAACCCATGAAAAGTTTCTGTGTTTTTTGTTAAATTGCTGACGCACAAAAATCTATTTTTAGGAAAGAAACATGAGAATCTTCGTTAGGCTTAGCTTTCTTTGTTGATCTAGAAAACTACTGGCTTAAGAAATCAAAACATGCATGTTCATTTCTACATGCTATCTTCAAAAAGAGGAAAACTAGTTTCAGTTTTTACATGAGAACGTAATATGAAATCTTCCGTATGTATTTGCATAAGAACAGGCTCCTGATAATTTCCTTGCTGTTTCTTTATTAACCATACAAGGGCAGAGAAATAAGGTCATCACACTCATTACTGTAATGGCAATTACATTAAGAATAGGAGTTATCAGACCTTTTCTTCAAAGGTTTTTAGGAATACCACATTTATAGACCATCACACAGCACAGTAAGACATGAGAGGAAAATTGACCCAGACAAAAATTTTCTGCTAAAATAATAGCCAAGGTCAAAGGAAATTTCCTAGTCTCCTACTTTACATGAACTCTATCAGCAGTGTTAAATAATTAAAACAGACGCACAAAATTATACTGATCACAAGAAATCTGTTTCTCTATGGCTATCAATGTAGTAAAATCTTTCAAGTGACAAGCTGCTGACTAATAGCATTACTAAAACAGACAGCTGAACAACATTTTTTCATCTACTTATTAAAGGATTAGGACAGGCCAGTCACAACAGTGGCTGCTAAACAGGGATATGGCCCACAGTGATGTTATAGCAAAAGTGGGAAAGGTACCTTATGGTTGTTTCAATAAACATTCAAGAGTGTTTCCACTTTTTTGGTTAATCTAGACTAAAAACCAAACTTTAGGACAGATCTTGAACCTCTGAAGTACAGTATGGGTTCTTCAGAGAAAGACTTTTACATATGCACACTCAGGTGTAAAACAATTGCTTTACTGCAAACTTTAAGATCTGTTTTTTCATTGTTCAGAGAAACTGTACTAAGGAATACACTTTATTCTTAAGAAAGAGCAGTCTGCATGCCCTCATGGAGATCGTGCTGTACCAATAATCCTTTTTAATAGATTACTTGGAACCAATGTCCACTTCATCTACTGCAGCAGATTTTTGCAGGACATCTGGCAGTAGTCCCCAGCACCATAAGCTTCTGCTAAGCACAGGGTCATACCCAGGCTCTGTCTACATCAGGAACTGCTGCAGACCAACAGGAGCAGATTGGTACCCAGAAAAAAGGATTGTGCTGAGGACAGAATACCTACAAGGAAGACTGCAGATGCCAACAATTATTTCACTCAAAAAAAAATCTGGAATTCAAGCAGCATACTAACAAGGCAGTGGATTATTTTTCTAACAGTGTTTCACAAAAATGGGAAGGTCAAGGACATAGTAACTAAAGCTTTTCTTGAAAGTTACTTTGGCAAAGACATGAAAAGTAGTTATCGATATGATACCATCTTCAGGAAGTGCAATTTCTTCAAGAAAACTTTCTTTTGAAAAATGAAATGAGAAATTAGCTTGCAGCCTATATACAAAAATTATTAAAGTGTTTTACCCAAAGAATTAAGATAGAAAGGAGACCACTGTGAACTAGAGGCTACTTCTTAGTTAACTGGTGAGCAAGGTAAAACAGTGCCCAGTCTTATCCTCCACAAGTGTCTGTTTGTGAACCAGGAGTTTTCAGGACAGGAAATGAACTGGAAAGTCTCCTTCCTCCACCTCTCTTTAGTAATGATATAACTGCCAGATCGTAAGTATTTTAAAGATTAAAACAATAAACCACACAATCGTGTTCTCATTCCTCGTGCGTTTTTGGTTTACAATGTTATTATTCCAGGAGGTGTTGTGCAATTAGTAGCTCTTGAAACAGTGAAGTCAGCTGCAGCAGTAACCTATTTCACATTGTAGTAAACAATCATTTTCTTAGGCAAAATATCCCTCCCTTCTCCTATTCTCCCCAACTACGGCAAGCTGAGTAAAAGAGCATGGTGATAAATGAAACAAAACAGAGAAACCAGATGAAGAGAAAATCACAAGGCAGAAATGGGAAAACTGCTAACTCCAATTCTTTTATTTTCCAAATAATTACTTCAGATGGCAATAAAGATGGCAATAACTAGATTGTAAGTATTTTCTTTGCTTACAAGAATACCAATAAATACCAGCACTATTATTTGAAACCTTGTGCTACAAGCACAAGATATATCATTGCATGCTGTCCAGAAACCACACAACCCTTCACATGACGAATTCTTTCCTTTAGCAAAAGCAGTGACCCCCAGATGTGAACCTCACCTTCTTAATTGGGAAGAAGAGGGAAGATGATGGAGGGAAGGAGCTCTTAAGGGTCCTTAAAGAATGGATTCAGAGACCACCAGCTGTAAACGTGAAGTCACATCAGCAGTACCCTGGGTGCCATGCAAGGATCAGCGCAGGCCTGTGCAAGATTCAGGTAGTTCCATTGTTTCTCAGCATTGCTTCAGCAGCCAAAAGTGCAAAACCACAGAACAAAAATCTCTACTGGGCAGTCTGGCTGCCGAACATTTGGAGGAACTGAAAACAGGTTTGGGGTTTTTTTTGGTTTTGTTTGTTTGTTTTTTGTTTTTTGTTTTTTTTTGTTTGTTTGTTTGTTTGGTTTTTTTTTTTATGAGGTGGAAAAGAAGCTGGTATGAAGATTGAAGAATGACATCAAGCCAGGCAAATCCCTGGAGAGGTACTGCTGCAAGGACTTAATTGATAGTTTTTCTGATTGGACTGAGTAAATCAAAGAAAAGTAGAAATTGTTGTTTTCCATTTTTTCCTTAATTTCTGAATGCCTTATTTTCCTCTGTGTTTCGTGTCTGTGGTTTGGTTGGGTTTTTTCCAAACCTCCTTCTCATTAAAATTAGAAATTGCCTGACATCTGTTCTTTCTCTACAAGCATCCAAATTCTGAAATCCCATAATCAGTAAATGGGAAAGGACAATTACTGAGAAACTTGACTGAACTACGTGTGAGACACATTATGGGACATTTCAGCAATCAATTTAAAATCATTGGCTTCAAGTGTGTTATTTCAGATTTGCAGGCAGTATCTGTAACTTATGTTACCTAAAATACCCAAAGGAAAATTTAATCAAACATTAAAAGATGGCTGTCTGCATAGGCAAGTTAATCTGTAGTATTTGAAAAAGAAAAAAAAGTCAATACTGTGATAGACTAAGATGGAATGTGCACTATTAGAAAAGCTGGTATGCAGTTCTCACTGAAGAAAAAATATCACCAGACGTAATAATTTTTCAAATCTTTTACTTGGATACACTTTAAAATACTGCTATCCCTGATTAACATGACCTTGCGATGACTTTTGAATTAATCTAACTGACTGTACTGGGATTCCCTTTACATAAACTACAGATTCTTTTCCCAATACCAGCTTTGCCAATGACTGACTATAAAAGTTATTTTGAATGCTGTCTTCATCTTAACATTCTAAATGTCTTATTTCCCTTGTTGTAGATCTGGCTCAGTAACTCTCACGTTTACACATACACATTTACACAGAAATAGGAATGAGATGTCAGGGTGGCTTTGAATACACATAGCCAATGTTGCTATGTTTGCAGCAGGCCTTAATGAGAATTGATCTCATTCAAACAGCATTATTCCTTTGAAATATGAACAAGACAGGCTCTCACATTTAGAGACTAACGTCACGCTTTTGCCAGAGTTCCAAGACTGCAAATGAAAATGCCACTTAGGCTTTTCCTAGCTTTCCAGTATTTGGCACTGCCAGTAATTTTTAAACTTTTTTCATGTACAGTTAAATACATAAATAATATCCTCAATTTCATTTCTATGGATACTAATATTGGTATTAAAAAACTGGGGTTTTAAACAGATCAGTTTTATAGAAAAATCAACCATTACAAACACCAGCCATTTGCTTAACAAGTCCTGTTCAGCTCTTTATATTTTCTGTGTATATATTATGACCTTTTCGTTCCTCTGTTGCCCTGATCCAACATTGCTGTTACATCCTGGTATTTCAACAAGACACTGGATGAAACAATTTAAATTCTCTTCTAACTACTGATAAAGAATGTACTATCTAGTACCGAATGCATTCATATTTGCAAATATAATGCTATATACTTACAATAAAACATGCTACTTGGTTAAAGACAATTCTTTCACATGAATAAATAATTAAGAGATACATATATAGACCTGATTATATAGTCTTCTCACTCAGCCTCCACATTTTATCCTGCATTTGATAAATTTAATAAACATTTCACTGAACTAGTAAGCAGCCCTACCTTAAGCATTATGTACTGCATACTGACATTCACAACAGGGGAAAACAAGTGACCCACCAAGCTTTCCAATTTCACCTCAAAACCTCATTAAGCTTTCATACAATCATGTTCAAACTGCTTATGCAAATGCAATTAATTGCATCCTCTAAAAAGGTATCTGAAATACGTAAAAGAGTGCATGAACAGTTTCTGTAAATATAAGCCTACTGTAACATGCTTTTTCACAGCAGCAAGTACAGAGATTAAATAACATAAAAAGTTCAATTATTATTCCCATACTTTTCTTCATTATTTTCCTGCTCTAATATCAATCCATTATTTTTATCCCAGAAATTATGATTAAAATATAGGAGATAATGACATGTTTAGTTGCCAACAAATTAACAGTGTATTATTTTAATCTGTAAAGCACCATGTATACTGATGCTGTTGCAAAAAGCAGAGGAGGAGTGGTGGGAGTGTGGGAGAAAAAAAATAATTATTCCCATTCTAGAAAAGATATTCCCAGTAATAAGGCTTTATCTCATCATGCCTACACACATATCAGGAAGTCTCTGCTTTATTGGGATTGTCACAGATTGATGATGTCCTTTTGACAGAATAACAGAAGCACTCTAGGGAAACACCTCCAAGCACTTGGCTGTGATTATATTTAGGAGCAAGTAGGTGCAAAGTAGGAAGAAGTTAAGTTGCTCAGTATCAGCAACGATTGTCAATTGATGAACTGTGAGCTCCAGTCTCTGGAGAAACTTCATTTCCTCTCTCACCCAGCCATCACTCTAAGTCCCCTTGAAGGTCAGTTCCCCTCCTAAACCCTCTAATCTCTCACATTTTTTTCCTCAGACCGACATCCTGAAGGCCTCCTTGAACTATTCCCAGTATGTGCTGGCTCAGGAAGGAAGCTCATCAGAGTCCACAGCTATTTGGTCTGCACTTCAGCCTTCCCTTTGGCACAGGAGAGAATGTGGCTCACCCTCTTCCAGTCCAGCAGCTATCTCCAATATGCGTGTAAGAACTCGTACATGAAAGAATTTGTAAAATAAATAACCAGCAAAAGAGAGATATAGGCCATCCCTAAGCAGAACAAAAGACAAAATCAAAACGTCATTGGACTAGGATTAAACTTGCAAATTCAGATCATATTTTAAATTCTTTTCAAAGAAGACTTGGAAAAGGTACAGAAGCAATGCAAAAAATGAAAAATCAGCAGTGTATGCCATCAGAAAAACTAAAAGGAAAAATCAGTCAGTGGTTGTACTGAAAGAATGGTAGGTATTTTTCCAGATAAAATAATTGCCAGGAAAAAAGCACAACCTACCATTTAGAAGGCTACGATTTAGACAAGACAACAAAAATGAAAAAATGGTCAGAATATATTTTAGAACAATATGAAAGCAGTCTTGCATGATTTATCCTTAATTTAGTCATCAAGATGGCAACTTATATTAGCTAAAAGTAAATATGAACCAAGATCTTCTTCATACAGGGAAAAAGTGATGTAAGTGGCAGGAGAGACATGCAGTTATGCCATTGAACACAGTGCCTTTTTAAACCACTTAAGTGCTGATAGGCTTTTGTGCTGCTGTCCAAGGTTTCAACCTTAAAAAGCCAGCTTGTAGCTCCTTTCTTTGATGACTGAGGATATTCATTGTGTTTAAGGGTGAGAAATACTGGCCTACAGCTCAATATCTCTATTCTGCTAGGAGTTAACATACTGACCTGCAAGCGACACTAGTTGTATTTCCTTTTTTGAAAAGAGAGTTCTAATTCAGTCTTCTAGAAAATATATTAATTTTTGATAGTCTTTGGATTATTTGCAAGTCTGCCAATTTCATGCTTAACCTAAATCTTCATCTCAGTCTGAAGCAAACAGAAAAAGGAAAAATACCATGTTTTTAAAACTACAAAAGGATTAAAGAGGAGTAATCTGTACACATTGAGCTATTCTTCCAATAAGTCTAAGAACACTGGGGACATTCAAAAGATTAGAAGACATGAAACAGTGGATTTTTTTTGAGAGTCAACAGACAATACAAATAATTTTAATACCCCAAATCCTTCTTCTGATCTCATGTAAAATAATTTCAGAGTGAACAAACAGCTTGATTTATGTATGATAAACGAACACATGCCAATTGAAACATGAACTAACAAAACATAATCCACTTTCTAAATTCATGTACAAATATAAGTGAAAAGTGTAAAACTTATTATGAGTGTAAGGCATCTAACTTGATATTAATACATTCTGATTAAAGAGACTTCTTAATTCTGGCTACATTAAACTGATTTATAGTGCAGACCTGAGCATAGAAGGAGCAATGAATGAATTGGTGAATTTTTCAGGAAACACCTCATCAATGAGTTACCAGCTCACCATCTCTTACTATTTTTACCAGTGGCCTGAAAGGAAAAGTCATCACTGATCAGGTTTAAAGAGAAGGCAAAATCTGTGGGAAAATTATGAATTATAGGAGTAATCAGTTCCCTCTCTAAATTTGGTAGGGTAAAAAGAGAGATAAGTCCCACAGAAATGGAAGGTTCCACCTTAGCTGAAAAAATGCAAGCTACAATAATCAGAAAGGCACTGCCTTCTCTAATAAAGGAAAATTTAAAGTTGCTTAAGAAAAGGAACCTAAAATAATTGACACTACAGCCACAGATATGATAAGAGCCTAATTGTGTTAAGTCATTAGGACATTAGATCTTGTTAGAACAAGCAAGGCTGTATTATCCTTCTCCTTCCCCCATAAGCAGTACAAGCCAATAATACCAAGGTACATGTAGCTCATTACATAAGTTCTCAGTTTCCCTATGATCTGGGAAAACCAGGTAAATTATCCCTCAGTGCTTAGAGGCATATGAGTATTTTTGCTGCTGTTGTTGAAAGTACACAGTACTTTAGGAGGATTGGGTTTTTTTCCCCCAGAGCTTTGACCTGGAAAAATAAGAATTTTCATACATATGTATCATACTTTTAGAATCAGGATTTGCTTCTCTCCAGCAGTTCTTTGGTAGCACATATACATATTTCTCTATCAACTTCTGTATTACCATGAGTTTTTACTTCACAACTGCATAAATTGAGTGTACTTTGTATTCCTTCCTGTTGCTTAAGGAAAGCTAAAAGCAGGAGTTGGAATAAGTTCATCCTTTGCAGGTATCTACCTTATAAGATACATCTTACCATAAAGAGTTTCTCAACACAGAAGTTATGAGACTTCCCTGACAAAATGATAAACTGAACTGTATTAATTTACAATCTTTCTATAGGCAGTCACAATATTATTTTTAACCTCACATACACTCAGCTGTCTTTACAGTGCACTTTTAAGTGCAAAGCATTACATGGTTTGGTTTTGCTCTTGGGAGCAGGGGAGTTAACAGAGGTAAGGAAAAGAAACAATCAAAAAAGTAAAACGTTCATAATTGTGAAGTGAGTTTTCTTTCCATCAACCTCCTGTCCATTTCATTGCTTCCCTTTTATGTGTTAGGATGCAACCTGGCAGGATCCTGTAATCAATTCACTCTAACCTTTTTTTTTTTTCAGTCCATGCTTCAAAGTGAATTGGCCGTCTTGGCAAAACAATGCCCCAGAAAAATACCAGTGGGATTTACACAATTCTTTCTGTGTAATAGACCAGGAAGCTTTTACAAATGTTTATTACCTCACAGAGTGCCCTTAAGAAGGGAAATCAAGTGCAGGGTATTTTCCACCAAAGCCTATTTCGGCAACATATGGTATAATCAGTTCCAAATTAATCTTCATATGATGGAGAAGAGAGTCAGAAAAAAGTCTGTATTAACCTTTTGCACCGGAGTAGAGAACACCTAAGCAAATCAGCAGGCAGGGTCTGAGGTTCGGATTGTCACCACCTGAACAGGAGCATGCACTGAACGTCCCTGCAGGAGAGGCAGCTGGCACACAGGTGGGCCATCCACAGGCAGGAACACCCCACAAGCCCTGTGCCCTACAAGCCTGGACAAGGTCAGCTGGAACCCTGGGCCCAGTTTCCAGCACAACCTGTCAAGAAAGACAGTCACCAAATGGAGGGTGTTTGGAATGAAGAAAAAGTTTGGGAAACAAAAGGCATGAGAGACATTACCTGCCCACACATAAAAGAGCTGCTACAAAAAGGAAAGGAATAAACTGCTCAGGTTCACACAGGCATGGTAGAAATTAAAGAGTTGATACTACATAATTAGAAAGTCTATTTTTCCTTAAATTTCTTCCTGATGATGGCTGATATGACAAAATAAAGCCTACCCTTACACCAGAACCCCAGGAATTAATTTATAATTTGCAGGTCAGCAGGCCAGCATCAGTAAAAAGAGGGTGAGGTGGTACAACTTCTGCAACTACACCTTTGAATAAATGCTGTTGACAAACAGGGTGAAATGTCATCTATCTTTCAACAGCATTTAATTGGCATCTACTGCAATGGTTTGTTGCCTAAATACCACTTACTGCAATTTACTTCAATATATGAGTAGCCTTTAATAATGTAACAGATACATCAGTTTCATATTTAAGAAACATATTCCTATATAATGAGATTTCATATTACATACTATATATATTCAATAATTGCATCCTGTAAAATTAATCTGATGACCCATTACATGATTACCCAATACCTACCTATTCTCTCTGCTTTTCTTGTAATTTTCGTCTTTTAAAGGGCATAATATTTTTAACCTGCCACTTCTTTATGAACCCAAACAGTTAAAAGAATTTCAATACACACTTCACATTATATGTATTAAGTATACACAAGTGTATACTTATGTCATAAATACCGACTGCTGTGTCTTCTAAATTGTACTCCAAACAGCCAACTTAGATCTTATAAAAGCTCTTGCCATTTCAGCTTTAGAGGGATGTCATCAATCTTGACAGCTCACTGATTTGGATCTCTGGCTACTGGTAGATGATTATATAAATCAAAAGATAACTTTTCCCATTATTCTAAAATGATAAAGCTGCAGGATTTCTACTTAAAATAGACTTTACTAATATTTCCACTTAGATTCATGGTTTGGGAAGGCAAAGAAATATACTGGGAGATATCCTTCCTCATGACCTTCTGATACTTGAGGGAAAACTGAACATCATCTACATTTATACGAGAGAGTCAGTTTCCTACAAAGCACTATTATAGTCAATTTAAAACTTAAATTATTCAGATAATCTTTTAATGTAAATCTTGTTTTATTTACATAGGACAAATTCTACTGGATTTTGCTTTGGCTGATTTGGAGATGCATGTCTGCAAGGTAATACAATTTTTTACTAGTTCATATAAACCTACCAGTTCCTATAAACAATGGACATACACTGCTATTTATAGAATTTCCCTAACTGTCACACAAGAAGAATAGATATATTATGGAGACCTCAAGATATTTTGTTCATTCAACCTCAGGAAAAGAAAATCTCATAATGTTAAATTCCATAGAGTTTGTAAGAACAAAGATTTTGTTATGATACATCTACTGTAATGACAGAGTGTGTTCTCTGCTGATAAAGGCAGGCAGATTGCCAGGATTATGTGTGCAGATTAACAAATGCAGATTCAAAATGTTCTTTTGTACTAGACTGGAGCAGCTGCCACATTTTGGTGAGTACAAACTGTATTCCTTCAGCAGGCAGTGTGGTTTCGTCCCCTTGTTGCTGTGTGTATGTACTACACAGAGCTGGTAGTGAAGCTCTCCTTATGTTTACATGACAGACCCACACCTCCTGCTAAAAGCTGCTCACTATTTCCCATAATAGGAAGAAAGCTGTGCTCTTCAACTGCCTGCTACAACCATGTCTGATTTTTAGCTTTGTGCTAGCCAGTATTAAGGGTATTAAGAAAGATTTCCTTACCATGAGTCAAACAAACTGATGAAGACATTTCTCCTAGGTAGTCTGTAAAAGAATTCACAGATACATCTTTTCCTAATAGCTCAGTTAGTGTCCTCCAGAATACACTTAACCCAGTAGAACACATTTATTTAAATATACCTCTTCACATATTTAAGGATACAAAGTTCTTTGTATCTTTACCAACAAACAAAAGCTGAACCACACAACATAACAGTGCAATTGAAACAGGAAGAAAATGTTCTTAAACTGTTTAACAAAATAGACCTTCTTTCAAGGTTAATGAAAATACCTCCTGACCTTTTTAGAGAGCATTTTTTTGAAAACATGGTATCTGGCATTCTTTATGGGCTTAATTAAGGACATATTTATTTCAGAATTTATTCCTCCTTTTAACTAGTTTTCTTTTTGTGCTTCAGGAGTGGATTTTGGTCTGTTCTCAGGTAGTTGTTTTGCTTTTTTTTAATTAAATCACGACCATCACCCCCTTTTTCTTCACCTCTCCCTCCTTGCAGGTTAAAAGCAGAACAAGAACCCAATCAGAAACTCTTTGATTCAATACTTGACTTTGTTCAAGGCAGAAGAACACCAACTATTTTGCAAGGAAGTGAACAAGATAAACAACAGAATAATAACACATTGCATTATTTTCTCACGAGAGGCATGAGACAACTTTGGGAGGTACTACCTTCTCTTGAGGTTCATTTAATTTCCTGTCATTATTCCAAAAGCAGCAGTTTGATTTAGTAGATCATGTATCTCATTTGGAAGACATATTGCAATATTCTCTCCTCATTTTAGTAAAAGATTAAATGTAGTTACCACAATTTTACATTAGACTAAGCATGAGAAAATGTGCTGCTATTTCTAAATATTTCCTACTATGTTTAACTGGCAAAGGCCAGTGTAAGGGCAAGTCTGTAAACATCTGTATCCATCAGGGATATTATGGCAGTTCTGAGAAGGCACTTTCAAGGCAATGCAAGCAGCAGTTTATTCAATAGCTCTGCACAACTGAAATCAACTCTACAAGAATTGTTCAAAAGAGCAATCAGATTTAGTTACCTTCTAGACAAGAACTCTTAGTAATACAAGTTTGAAATGCCAGCTACGGTGCTGGAACCCTAAGACCAAAACACTACATAGATTTTTGTACTGAAATAAAGGATGCTGGGTTAAAAACAAACAAACAAACAAAAACAAAACAAACAAACAAAACAACAAACCCACAAAACACACAAAAAAAAAACAACCCCCCCAAAGAAAAACAAACAAAAAACCCCCCAAACAAACCCAAAAAGAAACCATGACAACTAAAATTAAAGCTAGAGAAATCATAGAAAGCCTTAGGGTTTTTAGCATTAAAGATGCTGGAAAGGACCAGGAAAGCATCCCTCTTTTGTATTCTTTATAGCCACAACTTTGGCATCCTTTTGCTACCTACCACATTAGTCATCACACTTGGTGCACAAGTTGAGCAGACAGCATTCCAAGAAAACCCAAAGGATACTGCAGAGGCCTTTGTGGTTATCTAAGTCTTCCACAAATTTCTGATACTGATATACAGAAGTACAACAAACCCTACTGTAACTCACACTGATAAGCTGCATGTTTTGCACTCACTAAATTCTAGACAAGCATACTGCAGAAAGCATCCCAAGACACTGCTTCTATTTACACAGAAAAAAAGCATTTTCTACATATGAGAAAAATATAATTAAATACAAGCAGCAAGCAAAACAAAATACCCAGGATATGAGTCAACAAAAATTGCTTGGAAAAAGCTAATAGGACATTAAGTTCTAAGTTAAAACAGTAAGTGCAGAATGAACTCTGGAGAGCTGCAGCAGTTCCCATGGCCTGAGTGTGAACTGGCACCTTGTGAGTGAGGGAGCCTGGTACAACCTAACTGTGGCAAACAGGTGTTAGTGCAGTGCTGACCAAAGTGAGATGGTATATTTGACATGGTAAATCCAGCAAAAATACAGGATCCCTATTTCCAAGCAAATGAGAACCTTATGAGGAATACATGTGAAGAGATGAGACTAGAAGTGGAACAAAAAAACATGGAACATCTAAAGACTGTTTTCCCAGCCCAAACCTACAGCAGACTGGTTCTACACAGCACATCAGACTCACTGAAATCAGGTTCTATTTCACCTCTACATTTGCTTATTAATGAAACATGCTACTGTCAAAGATGATTATATATCACAAGGCAGTTAGAATCTGGTGCTTTAACTAACAAATTACGGTATCTATGGGCTCAAGTCAAGTAACTGCAAATTCTTTTTATGTGTCTTCATCTAATAACTAATTCACAACAGCATGGAATGGAAACTTGTTGCATCATGCCTAAAACCAGAAAAAAAAAAAATTCTTCAGGGCAAAAACCACATCTTACTCCTTTGTTCTGTGAAGTGCTTAGTACACGTTGTGCTGCTTTCCAGAGCAGAGTGAAAGGAGCTGTAGAGCCTGGAAATGCAGGGAGTGCAGCATGTAGCTGCAAGTAACCAGGGGAGCTGCTGCAGCCCTTCCTCAAGGAGAAACACTGCTGATGAAAGGCACTGTCATTTCCAATGAATGCAGTCTGACAGGGAGACCACAAGTCTGGATTGCAGGATGAGTTAACCACTCACTGTCTGTTATCTCATCCACAGGTTCTGGCTGTGGGTACATACACACCTGGCACTATCAATCCCCAGTCCTCCTGCCTTCCACAGGAGTTTCGCTGGCAGTGATTAACTCTGCACAACAGAAAAGCAGAACTGGTGCAAAGGTCCCTGGACTCACCTCAGCTCCCTCCTCAGGGGATTCACTTCAGCCAGTTCTGCTCCAGTCCTGGGAAATGAGTATCCCTTGGCAAGTGGGCTACCAGAGGTGTGATCCTAGAGTCCAACTTCCAGGTTACATGCTCAAAAAAACTGCATTTATCTCCCTGAGATGCCCCCACACTGCAAACCACGAGAGCAACTGAAGAAAAAGAGGTGTTTGCCTCAAGCATGCACTCCTGATGACTACTAACTAGCTAATACAGGCACACCTAATTATACCTCAGTTATAGTCCAGATTCACAAAGTGTTATAGAGAAATTACTGCCAGAATTCCTCACAATAGACATCTTCAAGGAAGAAGGCAATTTGCAGCTAAATGGATATACAATTTGCATTGTAGTACATTACTTTTTATATTTAAACCCCATACACAGAAATAACGTCTCAGAATTAGGAAAGTAGCAATTTTTATTCCTACCTATTCCACCACAATTGTGGACTTATTGATGGGGTTTTGTAGGAGCTTCTTATTCCCTTTCCATCTTGGCTGAAAATGGTAGAATTTTATGAAGGATTTAGGTGTTTACCTGATTAACGATAGTAATTATACGTGGGTGTAAGTTTAAAGTAGCTGCTCAGCTGGTTGACTTTCTTGCAACACTGTTTTTCTTAATCGAGAGTTTAACTTTTAACAAAAGTTATACTTTTTGATTATATTAGGCTTAGCATGGCTTTTATATTTTCCCACACTGAAAACAAAAAATATTTGTATGGCATATTTTCTTGGATATAGTATTTATACACAGGGTATTCACTAATCTTTTTCTAGTCACTAAATTTTATTCAGGAATTAAATATCTTCAAATGCTTTGCAAGTTAATAACTATTTTTCATAGTCAGCTGAGAATGTTTTATCAATATACAATAATAAGCTTAGACAAAGAGATTTTTCTGGTGCAAATTTGGTAAAAGTCTGTAACATTACTGTATCTCTACACCACTAACAACACTAGTTTTAAACAAGTATTCAAGATTTGACATTATTACTCCTCAAGCTAGAAATTCAGACAGTTTTGGCCCGTTACATTAGGGAGAGATGTCCACTGCTGGGTAGTTATTCAACTTCAGTTTCCCTGCAAAGTGAACTGAGATTTTTTTATTCCTTTCCCCACACGGCAGAAGTGCATTGCAGGGACTTGAGGGAAGGAAAGCATTTCTTAATTCCTCTATGAATCTGTTTATTCTTCCCTGCACTTGAAGGAAATTGAAAGAGACCATATGAATACCAAGTGACCACCCTGATTAAATGTCAAAATTCTTGTAAAATGATTTGGCATGGAAAATAAATTATTCCCTTAATATAGAATTCTTGTCATAATAGAGAAATCTGTATAAAACTCTCCTCTGACTTATCCTGTAAGAACAGATATATATGTTTTTAAAATAGAGATCCAATGCTTATATGAGAAAAAATAATAAAAAAATCCAAATTGGCTTCCTCTTGTGTATCTGACATTTGAAGGTTTAAGTCAATTTGGGTTATGAAGGGAATACAAAGTTTAAAAAAATAAATCAGCATAGAAAAATCAAGTTAAGCTTGACTTGAACAGTTATCTATGCATATTATAGCTGAAAGCATTAGAAAACTATTGCATCATTATCAGAACCATGCAAAATGGTTAAGCTACTTCTGATTTCCATAGCAGGTCAAAATCTCACATTTTCATATGGGGGTGCCTGCTGAAGACAGATTTTTTTTTTTTAAATGCAATTGGAATTTGCCAAATGACATAAATATCTTTGCAAATTTTTTACAACTTAACTTCCGTAAACTTTTGAAATATCAGATGATTCCTTTTGTACAGAAGTATATTTTCCAGGAGAAAAATACTCTGGTTCTTGGTTCAACACTTCCAATTCCAAGCTCTGCACTATTTCTGCACTGTTTGAAGTCTAGCAGAACAGAGCCAAGACCATATAAATTTCAACCAGAAGAGAAATAACATGCTGTTTGGTTCTTCTGCTTCCCTACCAAAATTAAAACCAGAATGATCCTATCAAACACAGAGTTAACAAAAATAAACATAGAATTAGGTTTTAATATCTTGCAATACATGGAGAACAGAAATTGAGATGCCACTGAATAACCCAGCTTTTTGTTTCACTAGAAATGGGAGATATGAACAAACAAAACACGAGAAAGAGTAAAAGAATTAAACAGGCCACATGGGGAGTCTTTAACAGAAGCCTTTGCTGCCATGGGTTAATTTCACGAGTGCCTCTTTCCTACCCCATTCCACCAGGGCAAACTGATTTGTATACGTACATACACCTATGTATGTACACCCAGTGAAACACACCAACATAGCATTTGCAGCCTCTCAAATTAGATACTAATGCAGCCAGGTCAGTCATGACTGACAAGCACAGTGCCATCTATCCTGACCCCAGCACAAAGCAGCACATCCCTTTGCTACACTTCTCAAAATTAAACATGTAAGGTGCACCCCAGGAAAGTTCCACCTAAGAGAGAGAGAAGCCCAAAATGCCTGCTCCACTAAATAGTCACATGTGAACTAAGTCAACAATTAATCCCCACAGACGTCACTGTGCAAACATCCAGTCCAAGGAATTTCAAGTCTGTTGGCCACAGCTACACACGTTTTAATACATGAGTAAAATTAAGACATTCCATACTCAAATCTCTTTCCATAGTTCCATTTTATATTATAGCTTGCCCCTTTTCAGCTAATGAAAATACAGTACATCTGAGAAGGTAACAAGATATATACACTAACAAACACCAACATCTTTCCCCTATTCCTGGTGAAGACAAGCTACCAAAGGGAATGACAATCATATTATATTATGCTCAATTAAATTACTCAAAATTACATTTTACATGGGTTTAACACAATCTGGTCTCCTAGAGGAACATATGTGTTAATTACACATGAAAACTTTCTGTTCTACATAACTGAAAAAAAAATTTAATTATTCCATGCTCTAAAACAGGATATACACTTAAATTTGTAAGACTTGCAGAAACTGACATATGGAATAATAGGAAAGGGTACTGGAAGGCATCAAGGGAAAAGACTGTCAATACTGCAACAGCCAGATTTGAAGTTCTCTGCCAACTTTACTAAGAGTATAATAAGGAAAAGGTTGAGGCTTTCCAATTAAAATATAATGCTGCTGCTAAGAGCTTGCATAGGAATGAGAGCATGGTTTGACAAAGTAAAACTCAGGGTGCTCAGGATGCTCGTATGGAGACTACAGCTTCACAGCCATTTCTTTGGTAGCAGTGCTTTTGGACAAGGCTGTGTTTCTGCCCAAGCCAGTTGTGCTCCCTGTCCTTGTCACAGCCTGTGAACTGACAACAGCAACAGTGCACCCATCTGTTACTGGGACTGGAGTAGGGACCAGTGCCCTGGGCACAGCAGGAACCTGGGGACATCAGCTCTTAGGATTTTCATGTGTCAGTAACTTCCTGCTGACTATGCCTAAACAACACTGGGAAAACACACAAACAGCCTCATGAGCATGGGGAAATAGAAAATGACTATTGAAATGCATTTTAAGCCACATGAATTATTAAATCAAACCAAATTAGGTAATACTGACACCTTTCTTTCAACTGAGAACTCTGGGAAGACATGACTCTTATAACTGCTCTAGACAGGGATCAAATTAAAAGAATCAAATGGGAAAACCAGAGGCTCATAAATGCAAGTCAGTAACCCTATTTTCCTTCAGAAGCAAGGACAGAATAAAGTTCTGCAAAAACATAAACAATAAGAAAGCTTGCCTCTTAAATGCTTTGAATGCTGTAAACATTAGGAACACTCCTAACCACCCACAAGTATTGCAGGTATCCTGCAAATTTTGCATCCCTTAGAAATGTAGAATTATTTAGACTGGAAAACACCTCTAAGATCACCATAGCTATATTCATTTCCACACACCTTCATTCTAGAGGCAGCTACAGGTCACTGACCACAAATACTTTGTTTACTTAATTTATTCTCTATATTAAATACAAATATAAAAAGGTGAACATTATAAATATTTCACTTCAAATATATTAGCATCTTTTCTATCATACTGCCATTTGCTAAACAAACATATGTAGACACTGTTTACAGTTAATTTCTTTATAACTCAGCTCCAAACAAAGAAGAAAACCCATGACTTAGGAGCATACTAATAGAATCATTCATCAGCTGAACTAATGTTTTAATTAGCAGTTGTATAAAGCAAAGACATATTATTAAAAATACCATTGTTGTGTGTTTTACATTGACTTAGTGTGCAACAGGTGACTATTCAATGTTATTTGGTTGAATTGCCTGCCATCAAAACTTTTTTTTCAAGCTTTTAACAAAGATTTCTGCCCAAGAATAATGTTTTCAAACTTTTCCAACACAGAAATATTCACTTACAGTCAGTGCTATAAAACTGAAATCAAAGTGATCATACTGTCACTGCTATATTTAAAACTGTAACATTTTAACTAAGTAGGAAGATAGGTGTATTCTGGAATTAATACAGAAGAAATACACCTGCACTGACAGCTGATGACATGAAAAAAGACCCCAAACTAAAACAATTATAAACTTCCCAGTAATGAATCCCATTGAACTCCTGAGAAAAATACTTCAACATAATGATTCATTTTAAAAGACAGATCTATAGGTACTGGGAGTACACCGATGGAGAGATGTAACACACAAGCTTTAATGCTCACCATCTGAATCGGTTTTTTGTGAAGATCTCGTTCAGTCACCAACTTTTCTTGGTCAGTGACATAAAGGCCTTTTTGTGCCAGGGCTTGTATAACAGCATCATGACCTAGAAGTGGTTTTGCAGCATCACTCTTGAGAATAAGGCTCCCAGCACGACAGTAGAGCTCAGCAGACAGCAGCAAGTTAACAACAGGCGGTTTAATGTGCTCCTGGTCATACTGGTCTGTGTAAAATGGTTCTCGGAGTTCTTCTGGAACATTTTCTAGAAAACACAAAGGAAGCACAAGTCAGTATCAGAAGGTACAATTAGAGTATTAGGGGATTTTTTAAAACTATATGTGAACTCAAAATTACATTAAAGAAAGCTTAACCAATGGGAGGCCAAAGTCTATACCAGCAACTATGTTATAAAATACTGGGAAAAAGTTCCTACAAAGGTAATATTTGAACTACAAATAGAAACTTGAGAAAAATTCTAAGTGTCTCACACCGCAAAGGCCACAACAGAAGACCAACCTGTGGTTTAAAGCATCATAACATTAAAATTTCTTGGCTTCTCCAAATACATGCCTGAACATTCTCATTTCCTTTGGCATAACATTATATAGGTCAGACATATAAAGGCAGAACAACACCCATTTAAACACAAACCCTGGACTCTACTACAATAACAAAATGGAACTGAAACATTATGTTTCAGAAAAATTCAAGACCAAAAGCAGCCTTCTAATTTCCATATATGCAGGAGAATTTTGATTACTATACTGTTTATTTCAAAGGTCATGCATCACAGAATGAAGACAATCCAGCAGTTAAGTATAAATTTATGAGCTTTTAACTGAAATGGAGAAAGACGAAAAAATATTATTGTTTTCTTTCTGACAAAATACTGGGTTCTCATTGGCCTTGTTATGTTACTGACTTGCCTTAAAATTGTGGGTTTACTGCTTTTTCAGTGAGCTGGCTTAGCACCCACAGAATGCTACACAAGATTTTGTCACACCTATACTGAGATTTTAACTCCAAATTAGCATTCCAAGACAATCCAACAATTTTTTCAAATACTGTACATAACACAGGCAGACTATATTTATAATTGTCTACCACAAAAGGAATAATTATAAATTAATTAAATATGGTACTAGATCAAATTAAATTAAATCTTGAGTCAAGCGGAAAATAACTTTCAGATTTTCAGGCATACACACTGCAAGATGCTTCATTTTTCCCCTGGAAGAATTTTGTTTCCTATTGTTGTAAAATTAGTTAAGCCAACAACATTTATGGGATAAAGAGCATGTGATTCTTTCCCTGAGTCCAAAGGCAAAAAGCATATTTAATTGCTAGAAGAAAAAATCAGTGCGTAGGAAAGCAGTGATGCAATTCTAAGTTGCTATTCCCTTTGCCTTCAGCTGGATAAATGGCTAAACAGGCAAGGTTTGAATCAATCTGGAGTAAACAGCCCAGCAAGGGTGGAGCAGGAGAAGAGAGAGAAAAAACAGAACACGCCATCACAAGATAATGACAGATTATCTTCTTCCTCATACATATTCTATTGCAGTTCATGTGCTTCCATTATGGGCTTTGCAAGGTGCCAGCTGCCTTCTAGTTGTGAGGGAAGATACACTTTACAGAGTGCAAAAAGTGAAAGAAATATTAACACATGCTTTAAACGCCAGAAGGATGGTAGGAAAGGCTAAGATATTGCTGCTTCTTTTGCCAATTCAGAGTATCAAGGGAAAGAGAGGTATAGTTTGTAATTTGTTAAAACCATGAGCCTAAATTTGGCAAGAAAACTGACAGCTCTGCTTTAGAATGCAGATCAAAATATACTATCAGCACAACTACTCTGCCCTTTGAAACACAAATCTAATGCCTAACAGCCCTACTTTTTTACAAGATGACAATAAAACTGCTAACAAAAATATGCACCAGTGTCAGGAGATATTTCCATCTTCTCTTCCACTTCCCATCTTCACCTGCTGACTGTAGGATCCAGAGTCAGCCAGTCCAACAAAAAGCATTTCTAATTGAGGATCTCAGAGCTGCTAGATACCTGCTTCCCAGGTATTGTTTTCATCTATCTCAATTCAACCCGACCTTCTTTCTTTTCCCTGTTTGTCCACACATTGTCTATTTAAATATTAAGCTTGTTATTTCTGAAGTCCCTAATGATCCATCTCCAGTATCAGGAGCTCAATTTTCACCAGGACTTCATCCTCTACTATTCCAAATGCCAACTCTTAAAGCATCTGTATGCTATTTCTTCAAGCTAGAGAGGATTAGTAAACATTTTTTGTAAATATCTCTCAATGCACATGCAGCAGATTTTGCTTTTGAAAAAACAGAAAAAAACCTACAACAAAACTCAAACCCAACCAAGCAACCAAATAAAAACCCAAACCAAAATCCACACACCCCTGTTTTGAAGCAGATGAGAATTTCAATGGGGATGGGGGAAGCAGTGAGGAACAGATAAAGCCATTTGTAATTTCTTAGAAGACTTAAAAAAGCCTCATTCCTATATGAAAGAAAACCAAAACCCTCTTGAGGCAGGAGTACTTAGCTACACTCGAAGAGAAGGCACATAATCTGTCGTTCAGATTCACTGAAGACAATGACAGATTTCACGTCTGAAAATGTGAGCCAGAAGAGAAATCTCAAGACAGTAAATAACAAACCCAATGCCTGTTAATTCTCATCTTCTGTATCACTGAAGCACATCCTAAAGTGACAAGATGCAATAAATGCATTTATCATGAAAGGATGACGTCCGCTGCTGGGATTTAGTAATTAAAACTCAATACGGTTAAAAAAAAAAGTCCACATGATGACAAGCAAAGGCAAATAGAATTATTTATAAAGCTTAGTTCCGCTTCTGAAAATAAAGAAAAAGACAAAATTACATATATGTAATTTCTTTTACTTCAGTGGTGTACACAAAAGTAAATCTGGAAAAGAAACTTATTGGTCTTCACAAAAATAAAACCAGAAAAATAAATTTATTAGAAAAATAGAATATGGAAATGAAGGGCTAGAAAGAGAAGCTGGGGCTACAGACATAGTCTGAATGCATAAAAAATGTAAAGGCACACAAACAAGGAATCTCTGGTGCAAAAAGATCAGAATTCTTAAAAAAATTCCTGTCAGAGTTCCCTCTGCATAGGCAGAAACACAGCACTTTCACCCACTTCGTAACATATTTTAAAGTGTTTGATATCAGAATAGCTCTTGATAAAAGATTCAAGCTGTGTTCTCACGTTAGATTTTAAAAAGAAAACAAAAACCCCACAGCAGATAGGTAACAGACAGAGAATACTCTGTCTCAGAGTAGAAGTCCTTCCAGAATTGGCATTTGATGCCTCTGGAGTCCTGTGGGAAGGAATTCCAAGGCTCCATCCAGTCCTCAGCAGATGACCAGAACAATCAGCAGGGTCGAAAGCCTTTATTAACAATTCTGTCAGGACTAGAGATTGTTAAAGGGGCTCTGCTAGGCAGAGAAGAATCTCAACACTAATCCCCGATGATATATGCATTTTATCAGTCCTTCCTTTGCCCAGCTGACAAAGAGGAACCTTTCCAGAATAAACTCTGTGGTAAATGACCCGTTTTAAAAGCAATACCTTGTCGCACATATTGCCATGAAGTGCCATCTGACCTTGCAATCCGTGTAACTCCGTCAGGGAGGTGCCCTGGGGACAGCGAGCTGGAGGCAGGAGAGGCAGGCGAGAGCGGCACGCTGGGTGCAGTGCGGCAGGGAAGGAGCACGAGCCGCCGGCGCTCCCCCAGCACCAGCAGCCTTGGAAACAGGCACTGGGATAAAAGGCAGCGGGCACGGGCTGATGCAAGGAAAAGGCTTGTCAAGAGAGACCACCAGAGCATAGGCACAGGTTGCCTGGGGACCCAGCTGTGAAACTGCCATCCACAGGGACTTTCAAAACTATTGACAAAGCACTGAGAAACCTCTTCTAACTTTGAGGCTGGCCCTTCCTGGAGAAGGAAGCTGAACTAGAGGAACACCCTATTTTTTTCTTAGATTGGTGAGCAGGACCACAGTTTTGGAAATCATCTGGACATTTTGAAATTTGTAAATACTGCACTATGTAGAGAATAAATGAAGCTAATGGGCAAGTTCAAGACACAGAGAAAAGAATAAAAACGAAATAATACCACGTTAGCCCAAAATTGTAACTCAAATTTAACCATCAGGCTAACTTCAAAAGAATAATCAACACATCTTCAGGTAATTTTTCATAAATGATCAAGGAATCAAAAGTCCTGCAGATGCTCTTTTTAGAGAAGAAAACAAATTTTAAAAATTTAAGAGCTTATTCAAAGCATTAAAGCAAACACAGGATTATTATTGCTCCCTGTTGTGGTTTAACCCCAGTCCCAACTAAGTTGCCCAGCTGCTTGCTCCTTACCCCACTCTCCCTGCTGGGATGGAGGAGGCTGAGATAAAAACAGTTTAATAATTGAAATAAAGTAAAATATTTTAACAATAATAGCAATGAAAGGGAAAAAGGGAGAGAGCCCATTCCCAAGCAGCGATTGGCCCCTCCCAGCCAACTCCCCCAGGTGCCCTGAGCACAGCACCGTGGTTTGCAGTGTCCCTGTGGCCAGCTCAGCTCAGCTGTCCTGGCCAGGGCCCTCACAGCCCCTCCTGCACCTCCTCGCTGGCACGAGGCACGGAGAAGCCTTGACTTAGAGAAAGCATCCCTGAGCAAGAATGAAAGAGCAGAGCGTTATCAACAGCGCGCTCACTCGGAATCCAAACACAGCCGCCAGCCACAGGGAGAAAATGCACTCTATTCCAGACAAAAGCAGAACACTCCCCACTCTGAGATAGAAATGCAACTTAATTTCTCATTTAAATGGACCATTTTAAAGGAAAGGAATGGTCTGACATTAATTCACGCATAACACTACTGAATTTACCTTTAAAAGCTGCTTTATAAAAACACCTCTCTGCTCAGATAGGTATGAATTACTCCTTGGAAGACAGTATGAATTCCTCCTTTGGAAAAAAACTGCTTGTGTTAGTGTGAAAAGTCTACATTTTCTTTAAAAACAAATTGCTTTTTTTGTAAAGTTTTCATGCTTCCACACAGATGAATACAATCCTTTACACAACTACTGAATTTTTCAAGTTTATATCAGTGAACAATTTCAGATTTATGAATGTTTGCCTTAAGAACGTCCAAAAGCTTAGAAGTCTTTGTCAACCAGGTCTCCATGTTGTTTGTTTTGGCTTTTTAATTCCTGAGGATGATAGAAACAAGTTGAAATATATTGCCATGGGCTTTCTAATTAAATGATGCCATCACTTTTGGGAGCCACAAGGCCACATCAAGCCTCGGTCTAGAAAACTTCCTCTCTACAGGTTACTGATGTCAATGCACAAAGACATTAAAAAGTTAAAAAATTATTTGTAGAAGACTTCAGATATAATATAGAATTATTCAATGAAAATTCTAATAACTTTAACTGCTTGCTAGTGCAAACCAGCAGATGACTGTATGCCAAATCTTATTGGACTTGACAGTTTTCTGCAGGTCAGCAAAGGTATGCCTTTGCCATGAAGTAACCGTGTCAAGTTACCTCATTCAGACTCCCACTTGCCAACAAGATTCTGGCATCACATTTACAATCTGGGCACAAGACAGCAGAGCTTGCACAGAAGTCAAGAATCCAAGAATTGAAAATGGGTCAGAGAGGACAGAATTATATTATTTAAGTTACAGTGAATTTTTTTTAGTGGACTCAACAGAAGACGGAGACATTTCGATTTACTATTTTATTTTGGAGACATCATCAAGAAACAAGACTTTTAATCAGGAAGTGGGAAACAACATGAGAGTAGAGATTACAAAAAAATTTCTACTTTTTGCTTTGCTGAATCAGTCTGCCACTTGCATTGTTCTTGACTAGCAGGCTGTAGGTGTACTTCTGCCTAGAGACAAGGATCTGAAAGGCCAACACTCAGTTCATGGCACACTCGAATCTGGAAGGCCAACACTCAGATCATGGCACACTCGAATCTGGAAGGCCAACACTCAGTTCATGGCACACTCGAATCTGGAAGGCCAACACTCAGTTCATGGCACACTCGAATCTGGAAGGCCAACACTCAGTTCATGGCACACTCGAATCTGGAAGGCCAACACTCAGTTCATGGCACACTCGAATCTGGAAGGCCAACACTCAGTTCATGGCACACTCGAATCTGGAAGGCCAACACTCAGTTCATGGCACACTCGAATCTGGAAGGCCAACACTCAGTTCACGGCACACTCGAATCTGGAAGGCCAACACTCAGTTCATGGCACACTCGAATTCAGTACAACCATCTTAACTTTGTCCACACTTGCTAAGACGAACTTGAATTTACCATCACAGAAGTACTACAAGTAAACAGATTCTACCCTCTGCCTCTAGATGCCACAAAAAATAGACCATTAACCACTGCCTCACAGCTATTCTGCACTTAAAAGGATACCTCATTCAAAAAAAGGAACCAAAAAAACAACAACCCCCCAACCCAAAACAAACAAACAAACCAACCCCACTAAACCCCCCCCCCCCAAAACTCAAAACCAAACAAACCAATCAACCAAACCTCAAAACATTTAAGGAAAAAACATGGACAGGCTCTATTTTCATAGCCTAACCAGACTTCAGTTCTTTGAACACTGAAAATCACAAAAGAAATGCTCTATTAATTGTCACACTAAGTGTCTATCCCATCCAATATTTTGCCTTCAGTAGCACAACAGGAAGTGTTCCTCACAAAACCTACAGAAAGTGTCTAGTACTGGTATTTCTTATTAAAATGGGAAGATTAGCATCTAATTTACTAAAACCTGTGTATTGAGTCAGGTTTTAAGAAACAAAAGAATGACTTAGAATTAACCCTGCCAATAAGGGGATCAATTTTCATTAACATAAATGCCTTCAGAACTTATTTTTGGGAGAGGCAAGTTCTGAGAAATGTCAAGATCATAGTATAATTATAATCCTATCTCACCTTGATGACTATTATAGATAAGTTATGATTTAAATATCCTATGGAGGATGGAAAAGGCTGTTTCAGAAAATTAGAGAGAAACATTTCTTGAACTTATGACTAGATTTTATTAAGCCAAAGAAAACTTTTTTGCCAGCCATAACAAGATAGATGTGAATGGACACATATTCTTTGGTGTCTGGCTTACAGGTTCTCTTACCATAAGACTGCTTTTAACTGAATAAAAGAAAACATGTAGGAAACAGCTAGAACTATACAAATCTTACATTTGGCAAATTGATTTCAAACATTACATTTCACCTCTGTAGCAGAAATGTTTATTATTACCTCCTGATGCAGTAATAAATGTATTGTCCAATTGCACCAAATAAAAAAGAAAGGGGGGAAGAACTCACTCTATTTTTCTTATGAAATCTTGAGAGTTGTTCACTTCTATCCTCATTTTCAGAATGACCAGCAGAAATGATCATTCAGAGGTCTCAGTTTAGCAGAGCAAGTATTAAGTTACTGATTTCAGGAGTGGAATTGTATCCAGTTGTGCTAGCTGTAGAATGGAAATTACATAACATCTTATTGAAAAAGTGACACATTCCTGATCAACAGCATACAAATGGTCTTCAAGTTTGAATGAGAGCCACCTTTAAACGTGAAGTCACTGAAGTAACCCAACGAATTACCCTAAATCATAGGATGAAGGGAAAAATTTTAAACTATATCTGCAGTAGTAACTGCAGTTGTGGTCAAAAAATATAAATAGAAACGAGGTATAGGGTGAACAAATACATTTCATCTCATCACCTGAAATCAGTGAATGTTTGGCTACAGTCTCTTTGTCATATCTGTTACATTCTGCAGACAAGCACTTAAGAGTTCTAAAGGCAAACAAGCTCAAAGGCATGGAGTCATTGAAAGAACAGATTCCATACAAAAGAGGTCCACTGTCTACCACCAATCTGCAACTGTCCCCTTACTGATCACCTTCCTTTACATCTCTATACACACAGTCTACAACTTCAGAGGACTCTGCCAAACCTCAAATCCAGAAGCTCATATAGTTTTATGTATTTACTTCAGAAAAGTGATCTGCAGTCAAACTACATTACAAATGTGTTCTACAGAAAGGAGTGATACAACCACCTTCCAAGTAAAACATCTCAGTAGATGATTTGTCTAATCCACTGATTTCACTAGGACTGACTGAAGTATCACTTTGTCAGCAACTATTTTACGAGAGGCGATGGAATCTATAAAAAAATTCTCATTAGAATCTCAAACATTTGTTTTTGTACTCCAATCCCTTTACAAGGTTTTGTTACTGCCAGACTGAATACAAGTGAAGAAATTAGGTCTGCAAGAAAAAAGATTAAAATACATTCTGGCCTGCAACACCCAACACAATAGATGAAAGCATTTAGCTAAAACTTGTTTCTGTCAGATACACAGTGTTCATTTCCTCCCTTCATGGTTCTACTGTCAACACGGGCAAAGAGCAGTAAGTAGCCACATGAAAACTCTGAAAACATTAATCATCAGGAGAAAGCTATTTTTAAGTTTCTTGGGTAATATTTAGTTGTAGATGATGCAATTTGTAATCTATTGCTTCAAACACCTATAAAGGACATATTTAATGTTAAAAGGTATATGGATTTTTAAATTTTGACTTCAGAAAAGACAAAAATGTTCAGGACAATTGCTCAGACTTATGCAGCTTTTATTTAGCTTTTAGTTTATTCCTGTCAACAATGAAAATCTCACGCTAACCAGTTAAATGTATTACTGTAGCAGAATAATATCTTGTATGGACAGTAAAGTAGCAAGAGATTTAACCTGACTTAAACTGTTCCCATAATTTTCTGAAAATCATACACAGAGATACTCTTAACTTTGTAACTAAAAACTGGATGAAAAGCTGATTGAAAAACCATTTTCCAAGAGTACTCAGATGTCCCCTACTAAATGGGAAGAGTATGTACTTCCAGGTTAAAGAACTCACATCTTTCTTCACACTAGACAAGGTTGTAGAGAAGTAATTCCAAGATACAAAAGGATTGAAAGCACTTTGGAGGACAAAATTATAATTCGAGATAACTTTGATAAGTGGAAGGAGTGGTTTGAAAATAGGATGCAGTTATGTAAGCATAGCTGCAAAGCAGGATCCTACAACAGTACAATTACAAGATGGGAACAACTGAGTAGGCAGCAGTTCTGCAGAGAAAGATACGGAGCTACAGTGAATCACAGACTGCATGAGTCAACAATTCTAGGCTGATGCAGGAATGGCAAACATCATATTTTAGTGAATAAATCAGAGTATTATAGGTTGGAAATAGGAAGTAATTTTTCAAATTTACCTTGTACTGGTAATGGTTTGGCTGGACCAATAGATCTAGTTTTAAGTACAGAGGCTCATATAAACCAACCACAGGAAAAAATTTACACAAAAAAAACCCAACCAAACAAAAAGAACCCCATACCAACCTCTAATATACACAGAGAGCAAAAAAGTTTGACTTACAAAAAAGAAAAATGTCTGTTTTGTCTAAACAATATAACAGACACTGCTTTTATTATTTCAAAGGTGTTACAAAAACATAAGGTGGTCCCCATTCTCAAAAGCACCAGGAAGAAGGTAAGTAATGTAGCAAAAGACATCAAGACTCTGTTCAAACATATAAAAATAAATAAGGTCCAAACTGACTAGAAGACATACTGCGGAAAGTCTATAATTAGAGATTTTTGAAAAACAGGCTAAACAAACATCTGTCAGGAATGATGTATATTTAGCTCAGCCTGTCTTTAGGAGCATGGATGGATAATAAATTTTTCAGGCACATTTTCTATTACTATAGCAGACTGAGAAAGCAAAAACTTCCCATTCCAGAATAGTAAAAAACACTTCTGTTGCTTTAGAAATAAAAACAGCACAGACTACCAAAACATCAAGCCATTTTTCAACTTTTTCCTATGAAGGAAGTCCCATTATACTTTTAAGTTGAAGGCTATCATGTCCATACTGTTCATCCAGTTCTTTGGGAAGAAATTTTTCTAAACTGAAATGGTTAACTGCCAGCATTGGAAGCAAGGCCTATATTAACTATTTGCGGATTTAATTTCTAAGGTCAAACATTCCCCCTTTCATACTTCACACTTGCTATTTTTCCCCCTTTCAGTTATTGCAAGTTGTGTCACTTCAACAATTTGGTTATTACAAAACATTTAATCTGACATGTCCTAACACTGATATATTGTCTTGCAGCAAAACAACAAGGCACAAAATCCTACGCACGCTCGACACTTAAACATTAATTCCTTCTTCAATTAGAATTTCTTAAACAATTCTTCATGTGAGATGCCTTCAAAATGACTGTTAATGCATTCTTACTCTCCTATGACACCTCAGTCATAGGACAACTTCTTTTGACCTGTCTGTGTTGTGAGCCAAACTCTATACTTGCAGTTTTACCAAGGACAATACCAATAGACAATTTGTCTCCCAGTTTTTGGACACAGGTATCAATGAAACACCAAAAGTCATTACTAATGTTAATGAACAGTACCTATTTCAAAGTCTTTTTGCAAGACCAAATTCATAACACATAGGCTGTATGCACAACTCTGATTGTATACAAACAGGATTATAAGATAGTGAAAGCCTTTGATACATAAAGATTTTGATTTCCTTAATGGATACATGATTGTAACAACCTATACTTTTCATTACTGAAAATGAACTGCATTACTTTGTTTCATAGATGGTAGGGAGAAACCCTTCACCTTCCCCTGCAGAGTTAAGGAACTTCAATACTTCAAGTATAAGAAACAAAAATGTGGCACCCATAAACACACTAATCGTCCTTTGCATTTTCTCTGTACGAATGCATATAGCAATAATTAGAAGACATGACTGAGGCAGTGATCTATTCCCAAGAACTAAAATAATTTAACAAACCCAAACTTCCTTCTTTCTTGGAAAAGGTGAAGGTCAGTTCTTCAGTTTCACTCCAAGTATAAAGGAAGCATTTGTACTGCAGACATGCAAGCCCTGTATGCTGCCTTTCCGTACTTCAGCCAAACTCTTCTTAGGTTCTTCCACTAACTGGGATCAGAAACACTACCAATGTGTGTGCTTACCTCTTTTCCTACTGCTAATTACTGCAGTGTTCAGAAAGCAGATGGAGCAATTATTCCCCCTAATCGTGTTTCATTTGAGCATCTCAGAACAACCCCAGCCACGATAAGAAAAAGTAAAGAAATTTGGTTTGGATCACACTTCCTATAAAAAGTAGCAGAAAAGTACTCTGCAAGTGGTTTAACACATCCAATGCAAACTCAACCAGTATAAACCAAGACATTTTAACCATAGGCTGAGAATCTGTCAAACTCCAGCAGAAAAAAGTTTTCAGGTTAGAAGGCTGGATTATATAACTCCACAAGCATTGTACACTCAGAATCCCATGAGCAGACCCTACTGAACCAAGTTACTTAAAAATATAATGAACCCTGAAAATGTTGCATTAAGTACTTCGAAGAATTTTCTCTACTATTTTACCTCTCATACCTGCATAGCTTGTAAAGCCATATATCTAAATATTACTTGTCCAGATTTCACAAAGAAAAGCAAGTTCATTGGCAAATCTTTATATGGAAACAATATTTTGATCTTTTCCTTCTTTTTAAAGTGATGCATTCACTTAAATTTCACTAGATCCAAGCACTTTAAAAGTGGCTTTTTGGAAGCATTACTTCAAATATTAGGAGTTCCCGGAAGCATGTCCCATAAAGACATGCTAAATACATGCTAAGCCTGGCTAAATACATAACAGAACCCTGGCCCTAAATGTAAAAGGTGCAAAATTCCATAAGGAGAAACCTTTTCCTGTTATTTTACAAAAAAACAGGAGCAAAAGTAACGATTGTTGATATCTATCTCACCTTTAAAAAAACCCCATTATTTTTAATCCATGGAAAATAAAATTATTACAATCCTACAGCTACACTAAATCAAAAAAAACCCCACAAACAACAAGCAAACAACCCCACGTCCCCCAAAAAAGTGAAAAAAAACCCCAAAAAACAAACAGACAAAAATCCAAACCAAACAAAACCCAAACAAAAAAACCCCAGCTTGGTAAATTTTCAAAATGCTTCCCTCAGAAGACCTCTGCAAGTCTGGTATTCCTCAAGGCCTAATAATATCTCAGGCACAGAATAATAGGTCTGGTATTCCTCAAGGTCCAAGGTTTTCAACGACAGAGCACTGATGCCTTTTGGAGGCATTACAAATCGATTCCATTTACACTTACAGACAAGGCGAGCCTTCTGTATTGTGCAGGCCAAAACCTGGCATTAAAGGTTCTTTTTCCTGAAACCTTTCTTATTGCTTAACCACTCTAATGGCTACAGGCTACTGTCACACATGTCAAAACTACGAGCACACACCCATTTCCATCGCGAGCCCCCAATCCTGCTTCTAAGCAACATCATGAAAAATTTCAAGATGACAGACAAACGTGGATTGCTGGGTTTTTTTCACATTGTAGAAGTGTGACCCGAGTAATAAATAAAACACTATTTACAGAGATCGATTCACTCAAAAGAAATAATATGAGCGCCAATACACAAAATTTACTTGCTGATGGAAACAGCGGCACTACTTCATAAAGACTAAGTGTAATTAAGGAAAAACAAAAGAAAAACAAAACAAACAAACAAAAAAAACCAAAAAGAAAAACATAAGGGGCAAGAGATCTTAAGGATAAGGGAACAGACCAAAAGCATTTCCCACACATCTCCCCCCCTTCTCAGCTCCTCAGGGAATGGTTCGCACGTCCTCAGTAGCGAAGCAACCAAGCAGGAATCAGCATCAAAGAAAGGGAAGAAGGAGACGCCACCTACCTGTCCCAAAGGCTTTGGCCACCAGCCAGGCCAGATTACAGGCGATTTTCGCTCGGGAAAAATCATAATGGTCAAAGGGCTTGATGGCAGGAACAATGAAAGTCTTCCTCATCTCCTTGGCGTCTGCAGCATCCCCCATCTTCTCACAGGACCCCCGGCAATTGGGAACTTACATGGTTGTTTCTCCCTCCTCCTCCTCCTCCCACGGCCGGGAGAGCCGGCTGTAAATACGCCGACAGCAGCTGAGAGCAGCGCCGGACCCAGCTGTCCGTAAAGGGCTAACACCGCCTCCCGCCTTCCTCTGCACAGGAATGTAGCCGAGTCCGAGTGCCCTCTTCTTCCTCCTCCTCGCTCTTTGTCTCAATTCACTCGCGCCGCCGTCCCTCCGCCTCCGAAAAAATGCCCCCGGCGGCCCCGGCCCCGCGTTCCCTGGGGAGACCCTGCGGCCAGGGCTGGGCGCCCCAGACGGCCGCCAGTGCCCCGGCCCGGGGCGGGAGCCGCCGGCAGGGCCCCCGCAGCCGCCGCAGGCCGGGACGCGGCCCTTCCCAGCGCCGAGATGTCAAAACGCCGGGCTCCGGCCCCGAAACGCCGCACGGCCCCGCACCGCCCCAGCGGCGGCCTTTGCGGGCCGGGAGCAGAGCCGGCTCCCCGCCGCTGCCCGGCGGCCCCGGCGCCCCCCGGCCGGCGCCCCGCTGCCCGCGCCGCTCGGCGATGCCGCTGCGGTTCTCCACCCGCGGCTGCCGCACTGGACGGGCGAGGGCGGCTGCGCATGTGCGGCCAGCGCCTCCCCGCCCGGGCGGGGCGGGAGCCCGAGGGGCAGCGCCGGGGCGGGCCCGGCCCGGGCCGCCCCCTCCCCACGGGGGCTGCGGGCGCCGCGTCAGGCGGGGTCGCTCGAGGTGGGTCCGGCCTCGGGTGGGGCGGCCTCGGGAGCGCGGACGGGACAGGTCCGGCCCGGCCCAGCCCAACCCAGCCCAGCCTTACCCCGGCGGCGGCGGTAGCGGGAGGGGGGAGTGTTTCCCGCGGTCAGGGGGCGCCGGCGGAGCTGGGAAAGGCTGGGAAAGGGCGGTGGCCCGAGGCCGCCGGTCCACCCGCCCCGGCGTCGTCGCTCTCCGCAGCGTGGCCGGACGGGCCGGCTGCGGTGTCGTCGGGGAAGGTCGGGATCAGCCCTGCCTGTCTTGGCTGTAAGGGGGCTGAGGAGCCGCCCGGATGCAGGGGAGCCCGGCGGGCCGGGTCGCGGTGGCTGGAGCACTGCGAGCTGCCGAGGAGGCGGGCTGAGCATCCCCCCCGGGCATTTGTCCCTACTGTTTAAAATCGGGTCCATATAACTTTGAGAGTACTCGGGTAGAAAAATGACAAAGCCTTAAAATGGTTCAGGGCCTGGTCACGCAATCACTGTAATAGCAACAGGAGTAACGATTTGCCCTTGGGACTTGCTCACAAGTACCTGGGCTGTTTTTGGGAGCTTACAGAATCACTGTAACAGTGGGCTGCGTGGAGGGGAGCCTTAGTCACGGCTGGAAGCAGTAACTGCGTGATTAATGACTCAAACAGAACTGGATGGGTTGGCTTCCGAGCGCGGGTCTGAGGGCGCGGCCGCGTTGGTGAGGGGAGGCCGGCGGGAGCTGTGCCTCCCTCGGCACGGGCACTGTGTCAGCGGGCGGCCCGCGGCGCCGGCGGGCGGGCGGGCATCTCCGCGGTTTGACAGCAAGTAGTTATCGTAGGTTATTGTGGATATATTGTTATTGTATGTGTATTTGTGTATATATGTACACACACAATATACATATGTTATACATATGTACATCTCGTAGATAGTTATACACGTCTGTCTGTCTATCTATCTATCTATCTATCTATCTATCTATCTATCTATCTATCTATCTATCTATCTATCATCTACTACCTACCTACCTATTGTTTGAGGTAATGTCTGAGTCTACTCTTCTTCCCCTAAAGAATAATTAGACAAAATCTAAGCGTGAGATTGTAAGATTTCAAATAATATTCCGGCCAGACTCTTGTGTCTTTGTGTTTCAAGTGGACTGTGAATTGATCTGCACGGAGATTTTTCCATTGCTGTGTGGCTATGTGTGCTTGTAGCACATCAGGTGCACGGTGAGACAGACATCATGATTATGAGGCAAGAGTTCTTTACAGTTTTACTGACATGTGTCTATATTTGTTAGTAACGAATAAATGAAAAGGTTGTGGAGGTCAACATTTGAAGAAATTGTTGCTGAGTATTCCCCATACACTCTCTGGGATGGGATTCCCAAGCTACCATGTGTACCACTCATAAGTGGTGCATACCTACCTACAAAACTAGGAGCTGCTGTGGGCAGTACTCTGCAGAATGGAGGGAAGGAGGAAAGTTGAGAAATCCTTGCTTTAGCAGGCTAAGAACTGAAATTCCCAGATCCTCTGCAGCAGAAATAGTAATAAAAATACCAAATTAACATACAGGTGCACTTGGAAAATGCTCTCTGTTAACAAAGACTATATGCTTAGTTTTCAACAATTGTTTGCTCATTTTCCTGAATTGATTTTTATGCATACTTTGGAAGTAAGTTACATTAGACAATTCACATTATTTTAACTATTTTTTACACTCACAGTAGAAAAGGATTTTCATTCTTCCTGCATATTTAATAACACCTGAAATTCATAAGCTTGAAAACCTCAAATGATTAGGGCTAAGAAGAATATAATGTTCCAGATTCCAATTAATTTGTTTCTTTTATCACTGAGAAAATGCCTCAAAATTATATCAGCCTATAGGAAAATATGTTTAGAAAAACCGTAGGGCCATTATTTTGCTATAATGGTCTTTTCTTGTAGTGTAGCATTTGTGCTGATGAAACCTGTTCAGAGTAACTAAACAAAATCTAAAAAAGCTGTCTTGTGGTAACTGCAAAGTGGGGTTTCACTTGCTTAGTGCTCTTAAAAGTGAATGCATGAACATAAAATCTAGTATAAATAAGTGCAAAAGAAGACATCACCACCAGTTGCTGGAGTTCCTGTGCCAATTCTTCTATTTTTGCAAACATGCCAAAATGTCATCTTGCTTATTGCGTTGTGAAAGATATCAACAGCCAGCATGGAAAATGATTAAAATCTGCTCTAATTGATCAAAGTGAATAAACAGGAAAACTGAATGAGGAGTCATCCCTTTCTGCTCTGATCCTGTTTATACATCTTGAAATATTTTAAATAGTGATGATCTTTTCTGTACTCAGTCCTTCTGATGCACAGTGTTTTATACTTAGCGTTAATTCCAAGCAGAAAGTCAAAGTATTAAAACAAGCATCTCGAAGATTCTTATTTTTTTACCTTCTTTCTCCCTTCCTTTCCCCTCCCTCTACCCCAGATTGGAATCCCATTTGACTAGTTTTATTCTGTGATTACATCATAAGCCTGATTGTTCACTGTCATGTCACTGTCATTTTCACAGTGGGTGTACCAAGCCTGTAGTGAGTGTTAGGCAACAGGAACCAGTACGACCATGAAGCTGTGAATAATGGTGTGGATGGCAGTTGTTGCTAATAGTTCTAACCTTGGGAGATAGTAGAACGAGACCTGACTAACAATTTCATACATTTTTTTCCACTTGTTTTAAGATACACGTTAGCTTTTGAAGAGGCTATGTTAGGGTAGGAGCCTGTAGACTAATTTCAGGCTAGCACTAGATTACAGTGTTCAATCTGGAATAATATTTCATGCATATTTCTTTTTTCACAACTCTTGATGATAAAAGCAAAATAAAACGTTTTAAATTAGGAGTACCATGACTGTTTTTTGCAGTGGCACTGTCTGTAGCCAGACTGGATGCTAGCAAACAGCCAGCTTATCAGGCTACCTATGGAGGGTAGTAAAACCATTCCCACTTCAGATTAGCTGGTTGTATTAGGGCAAATCCACAAACACAGCAGTTCACAGCAACTAGTCTGCTGAGTAATGCTTCAGTTTTGAGGTTGGAAATGGAATAACACCTTGGGCATATTATCTTTAATGGCTGTTATCAAATTTGCCTAATTAAGATGATCCCGTCTGTTTTCCGGTGCTTAGAGGAATATCAGTCACGATAGAAGTGGTTTGACTGAGGGGAGGGCTGCAGCCTGTGGCCTGTAACCTCTGCAGTGAGGCTGCACACACAGCTTGATGTGGTGCTGTCAGACTAGCAATGTACAAACCCAGAACCAGTCATGTCCCAGTGGGATCCCTGAGGAATGTGCTTGTTGACTTCAGCAGGTTTTTGTTACATATGTGAGGTTGAACAGGTAATCTATAAATCATTGTGTGAGGTTATTACAGCCTAAGGATGACTTATGAAATGGAATTATTGATATTCCAGACTCTTAAACCATAATATTTTATTAAATATATTTCTTTATAGGCAGTGGTAAAACTGAAAGAGTTAAGAAAGTATATTTTTAAACAGCAATCCAGCTGGCTATAAGCAATCTAGAAGCCTCCTAGAGTGTGTAGGGACATTTTTCTGCTCCAGATATTACATGAACCAACCAGAAGAGAAGGGAGCTGATGCTTACCAATGCAGATGAGCTCATTAGAGAGGTTAAGATTGTGTTTGTGAGGATTGTGAACCTGGCAAGGAGCTAAGTCAGGACCCTGAACTTTGAAAGAACAAACTTCCAGTTGTTTAGCAGTTGGTGAATGAGATTCCCTGGGAAGCTGTCCTTAGGAACAAAGAAGCTGACCAGAGCTGGCAGCTCTTAAAAACACTTTTCTTAAAACTAGGTGATCTTTAAGGTCCCATCCAACCAGGCTATTCTATGATAATCAAGTGAATGATTGAATGACTGAAGTTCTTTGCCATTATTGTTAACATGCATATATGTAATTTCTGCAAGCTAGGAGTTTTCTCAGAACATGATTTTGGAAGGGAATGTGTTCTTCCTGTTTCAGGATGATACAAAAGTACAAGAACAGTTACATAATTACTGTCTCTCAAATTCTTCAATTAATTTGTAATCAGAAAGTGCTGAGGGAAGAAAACAGTTTACCAACTTTACACATTCTAGTAGTCATGAGCTAAAGAGAAAGCGAAGGTTTTAATGACATTTAACTTGAATCATCTATGATTTTTGATACAATTAAAACTAAAAAAAGAAAAATTTGAGTAACAGCTACTTTAGCTCATTATTGCTACTGAAATCTGCACAACCAAAAAGCTGCTTAATGAGAATCAAGTGTGGTACCTAACAGTCACTTCTCTTAATATTTGGATGCTACTGGTTTCATCTCCTCAACCTGAGTTTGTCCTAATGTAACTCTGCAAAGGGGAAAAAAATTCTAAATCTTCCCCCTCCCAGTTCCACTGGGTCATCAACCAAGCAATCAGATCTGTGGCAAAACCTCTAATCTCCCTCAGCACTCAGGACTGGTTGGTTTGTTTTGTCTTTTTCTCTGTTTACTTTGGTGTCTTCTTTTCTGAGATTTTAAAATTTGCTTCTAATTTTTAAAATCTGGTTTCCACACTGGCTTCTTATGTGTTCTTCCCATCTGGTGGAATTGCTCTTGTTCTGGGGGGTTTTAGATGAGCTGTCTTCCCACATATGCTGTGCAAGTATTCCCTAATTCCAGGGCATTCTTCTTGACGTTTCACCATTGCCAGGTTGTCTGTGAAGAAAAAAATACCCTGCTGTAACTTGTAATTTTTACTATAAACTTTAAAACCTATGGAAAAGATCCTACCCTCTTTCATTAAGTGAAAGATTGGCACTGTGTCTTTATGACCACCTAGTGCCTGATGTGTTTTTCTAAGGAAAATTCTGAGGGTGATTTTTAATGAATATAATCTTTAAATGGCTTAGCTGCACTGTAAAATAGATGTATGGTGGGAAACTTGCATTCAGAAAAGTACTTTGTACAAAAATAAAGCACCATGTTATTGTTGTTAGGTAATGCTTTATTTGCATCCCAGTTTAGAGGAAAATGGATATGACTCTAGTTTTCAAACTGTTCACTCAGGTAAAAGAAGGTTAAACCAGTTAGTAAGACTTTTTCACTGTCTGAATGAGAGTGAATACAAAACTGTGCCCTTCTTCATGCTGTGACTGGCTTTTTTTTGCGCTTCTTCCACATTTGAAGAAAGATCTGAACATTCATAAAAGCTCATTTGTTTTGAACATATACATCATTTATTAGAAGAGCATGAATAGACTTCAGTTTCCCATGTTTTGGCCCTGCTTCCAGTTTTCACTGAAGCTCATGTGTGTCTGAATGAGAGCAGCAGTAAAGAGCAGAGAATGCTGTTTAAACAGTAAATATCTGGTATCATTTCACTGCAGTGAAATTATTTTCTTTTTCAAAGGGGTAGTAATGAAGATGAATGAGGAAGGGAAAGCAAGGGAATAGCATAGAAGGCTATCCAATGAAGATTTTGGGGTTTTTTTTAATGTCTTTGAAACACCATAGTCCAAATTTTCACTTATACTTTTAGGAAGTTTCCATTTCCCTTAAATTACTGAGAAATTGCATGTTATTGAGGATTTTTTTTTTAGGGTACAGGTATGTAGCTGGTGACTGTTTAAAAATCAGCTATGGAAAGTGTATATCAAAGATTTTTACTGTAACTATTTTATGCACGCATAGTAAGGTCATCACAACCTGAGTGTATAAAACTCTGTCATATTTAATTCTCTTTTGGCATAACTTAATTTGTTTATAATACTTTCTGAGTAGCTTTACAGGGTATTTGCCTTATGATTCATTTGAAAACATGTTCATGATAGAAAAATGTATGGGATGTTTAAGCCATGTACAGAACAATTTGATTTAAATTCTCCCCCAATTTTAATATATATTAGAAACATGGAAAGAACAACAATTATTTTAATACTAACCTTAAAAAAATGCATGTATATATATTTAGCAATAAAATATTGGCTCTGAAAGGATTTTTTTAAAGTTTAGGTTAATCCTATGTATTGCTCCCATTTCAAATCACTGATGCTACAGACATGATTAAATATAAGTTATATATATAATTGGTTTTCTGGATTAAAGGTGTCACACAGTTTATTTGTACTTGAAGAAGAAAACCTGGGTGGTTTCTTTCTTGTAGAAGCTTTCAAAAGAGAAATTAAGTACAAAAGTTTACAGATCTCTCTGGTTATGATGTCCTCCTGTGGTATTCTTGCTCTGTAATATGCACGGCTCCGTCGAAGCCTGGAGTGCTACTTTTGCTATCTCACCTGGGCAGGGAGCAGTCACGGTTCCACCTGTTGGCACAAAGGAGAGAAATGTCCACCATCTTCCTGGGTGTTGGAAACAGAGCTCTCTCTTTGCTCACCAGTGTAGTTGAATATGGATAAAGGAAGGAGGCCCTGACCTTGCTGTTCAGGGCATTTGTGAGCCCCAGATGTGATGGCCACTGCCCTGGAAGCAGCCTGACACAGACAAAGTACCCCTGGGACTCCCACTTCAAAACAGAAAGTCCCCCACAGTCCAGGGTTTGTTTTGACAGCCACAGTTCAGTTCTTATGGATGATAAAGGAATGGCGAGTCAGCCTGGGGGAGAGGATGCCAGCAGACACTGTGTTGAATCAAGGGGATCATTCTATGAAACAACAAAAGTAACACATGGAGATTTTATACAGGGTGGGAATCTTGTTGGGGTTTATACCTATTCCCTTTGATCTGGCAAGTCTCTGTGTTTGTGTCAGACTCTTTCCTCCTTTTTTATTTGTTCTTAACAGAAATAAAGCAGTTGCCAGATTGGAGAATGTAGGGCAACAGAATGCAATGTGCCAGTGTGTGATACAGATCCCGCTTGTTCAGATGAGTGAGTATTTTGCTATGCATTGGGTAATTGTTGAAATGGGGTACTTGAAAGTCTGTGTTGCAGCTGGTAGTCTGCACTTTCAGAAGAGGGAAAAGCAGTAAGTCATGGTCACCAAAAATGTTGGGGAAACAAAAGCTGTCTCAGTAAGAAAGTGTGGTCAAGGTAGAGGGCATGCAACCATGCTTTATTCTCTTTTACCACCAAGGTCTTTAGTGGTATTTTATTGGTATAATTAGGAATACTACTTGACTTTTTTTGGGAAAAGAAATGAACTGGAGATGGAATAGTTCAGTAGAAACAGAAAAAAGACCCAAACCACATGCTATTTATGTTAGAGCACATCATAGGACTTCTAGTCAAAGACAGGGATACCATGGTGTAAATGCTGAACAAACTGATGAACCATTTTAGTTCAGAGTGAGAATAATACAAGTTTTAGATATTGTAGGACTAGGCAGAGGGTAACAAAAAAAGCATTTGATTACTACATTGCTCTGATTTTGTAATTTAAGAGAGCCCAGTTCCACAGAAATATCCTCAATGCTGCTAGAGAACAGGTTCCTCATCTATCAACAGAAGGGTAGGAGCCGTCTGAATGGAGATGGTGTGTCTGTGCTTCTGCTGGCTCTTTAATCACTAAAGGATGACATGTCATGCTTCCCAGGGCCAACACCCTCTTGTAAGCACTGACTCCCTTTGTGGCTCCTTGCAGAGCAGACAGTGTCAGTAAGACAGAAGCCTTTTGGCAACCTTGCCTTTTTGCTCCAAGTTCCACTTCATGCAAACTCTTCAAGAATGGTAATGTCTTTATACACCCAGCATGTTAGCTGAATTGCAAATAATCTCAGAGGAACTGTGGTTTCATAGACTTGCATAATTTTGATTTGTCTTTAACTGTAAGGTAGGTAGAGATATTTTGGGGGATAATGTCATCTAGGGAGGAAAGCCCAAGTTAGTCAGGAAAATCAGCAGAAGCTTTTTTAAGATACTCTATATCTTGTTTTTTTCTGGCCCTGTTCTTTCTAACGTTTCCTTTGAAATGACCTCACCATATATATTAAGATAAGTTCATAATTTATTGATATTGATGATATTTATATATTTTTATTGTCTCCTCTAGTTTTGAATTGCTGTGAGATTTATTCCTCGTAGGTGTAAGCCTAAGCCACCGCTTTCTTTCCACTACTCAGGCAACTACTGTAGCCTTCTTGTTTCTTGATACCTGCCTATTACCTGATAGAAAGCTTCCTTAGCTTGGGCTGAAATCTGTTTCATGCCTGAAATCTAATTTCTCTATATGCCACAGGAAAGAATATTGTCTTTGCCAGGAACTCTACAAAATGACCTGTTTGTAATGGGTCAAGAGGCAAAAAAGAAATGGGTATACTGAAATTGGACTTTTGTGTGGCTAAAAGCTTTGAATCATTAGTTCAAAACCAAAACTAACCTGACATAATTTCACATTGAAATTCTGGGCTAAATGTTAAATAGCCATTTTTTTTTTTCACAGCCTGGCATTATACCCAGGTCAGCTGAGTTGTATTAAGAATTAGCACATATTTATTCCACTGAATTGTTTGGCAGATAGAATAAGGAGTGTTTCATATGTATTTCATACAGTCTTAAAAAGAAAATAAATATCAGTGAAATCTTGACACAAAGTCTCCTTTCATACTGTAGTACTTCAGACTTATTTAATACCCAAGAATTAGGAATTGTAAAATAATCGGGGTTTCAAACTTGATAACCACAAATTTTCTTTCCATAAAACAACTAAAAAATACATGAAGTGCTAAAGTGTTTACCTTATTTAGTGTAAATTTAATTTATTCCGAAACTCAAAAATGTATTTTAAAACTTGTAATCTGAATTCTTTTGAATTGGGTATCATCCTGGAATTTTCTGCCACCAAGTTTCAGATCCCAGAAAAATAAGATTTGCATGAAAAGTTCTTGGCAGATCTCTCTTGGAACAGCACAAACAACACTGCTTAACAAGGAGGCATTCATTATTTCTGTCTTGTTACCCTCTGCTATTACAGTCACCAGCTGTAAGTTTACTGGCATCTTTGAATCTTCCTAATAAAAAGCATGGGGAGCAGTCATTCAAGGATGATAGTCAGAAATATGTTGCATTTTTCATATTTCCTTTTGTTTTTTAATAGCACTTGTCCTTTATTGAACTGAGCTAATGCATTGTCTGCATGTTCTCACAACAAACAAAGTTTAGGGAAGTTACAGTTTCAGAAGGATAAACCTGTTGGTCTCACTTTAGGGGTCTGTGATCCTTGAGTGTGCAATTAAAAAAAGTGTTTTGCCTTTCAAAACTAAAGCCATCTGGCATTTAACTTTTTTGGTATAAAACATCATGGATAAATGGCCTTCTTGGTGACCATACATTTCTATTGCATTAAAATCCTTTTCAAAAAACTTTTAATCACAGTTGTAAACTAAGCCACAGGTCTCGTATCCTCTATTTTGCTTAGCAGTCATGTACAATGTCTTTTTTAGCACATGACAAAGTCCTGTGCTAGTGATATTAGTGCGAGGTATGCCACAGGTCTGTAAAATTAATATCTGAGCCCTGCAGTATGAGTTGTTAGAAAAAAAAATATCCACAAGGTGTAGTTTTAAATTACACTATTAAGACTGTATTTAATATTCTTTACACAAAGAGTCATGTTTGAGAACTTCAAAACTGTAGGCTAGAGGTCAGCAGAAACAGTCACTTGGAGCAGTGGCAAAGGCTGACATCAAGGAAACTTTGGGGACCTGGGTCCTGGAGCTGTGCAGCCAAGCCCAGTGCTGGTAAAAAGTCTGGAGCTGGAGGGATCCCGTGCTGGGGAGGGGCTGCCTGTGCCTTCCAAAGGCAATGGTCACAGCTGGCAGTCACTCTGTAGCAAGGACACCCTTGTTGTCCCTGAAAATAAGCCTTCTGATTTGTTTTAGTACAGTGGAGTCAGTTCTCATGAATTATAACAAGGATCATGTTTACATTCCTTTGTAAAAGATATCACCTGATGGACTTCTCAAGTGACCAGTGGACATGGAGAGGTGGTAACCTCTCTGTCCAATCTCTGATCACTGTCCAGAAACTTATAGATACGAGGTCAACAATAAACGAGAGACTTCCTTTCTTCTTCTCTGACAGAACACCTATTGTGTGTGTTACTGTGTGTTCCCTCTGTGCGTCACAGTGACACACCCCGAGTCTGGCTTCTGCTCTTGGTTTTTGGAAAGTGTAGTTATAGCCTTTCCATGCTCTTTAGTGATTTTTTGGTGAGGGATTCAACTAGGGCAATTTAATCCTTCATGCAGAGACAGAAGGAGCACCAAATGTAATGTAGGGAAGCATGAAGGCTAAATCCAATGGTTAATGCTGGCATTGATTTTAACAAGAGAACTGATAGAAAGCCTGGTTTTTAGCAGTTCTCTTGCATTTATTCCAGGCCTTTCTTGCAGTGGTTTCTGCTGCCAAACTAGCAGTGCTGGTAGGAGCCTTAGTAGCGAAAAGAAAAAATTATTAGGCATATACTGAAAAGGTTTATGCCATAAATATTTTCTTCAGTTTGTCACAGTATCGGATTTTAACTCTGTATCCTTCACTCACTACAAGACAATGTATCTTCTGAATTTGTCATACTTGCTCATTAATTAGAAAGGTCTCCATCTCTTTAAGTTACATGATTGGAAAGAGAGTTTATTAATGGCAGGTGGCAATACACATTGGACACAGGTCATCTGACAAGCTGGAACTCGATGATTCCTGTTGTGTCTTGTGGAATTTCCCTTTTTCTCTCCCATCCTTTTGTGTGAGACCCCAAAGGAGGGGTGGAAAAGGGTTTACTTTCAGTAAGTGCATGTTGTGTAAATTAATTCGGTGATAATTCAGTTATCTTACTGTTGGAATAGATGCCAATCTCTTTTGCCTCCAAACAGACTTATTAGCTGGAACACAGATATATCCTCTCAGAAAAAGAGATTAACACAAAAGGAGAGGATTTTTAATTCTTAATTCTAATAACATTATATTTCAAGATTTATTTAATCCCGTTAATTTCCACCTGAATTCTCTAACAATCTGGGTTATAGTTTTCTGCCTACTGAAGTCCTAGAATGTGGCAATTGTGTTTGCAATCTTTTGATCAAATCCTTGTTCTCTAAGTCTCAAAGACCTAACAGAGGTTTGTGAGTTTAAATTAGTTTACATGATTCTCATACCCTAAAATCATTCCTTTTAATTGTAAGAAGCTAGACAACAATTGTGTACAAAGGTTGGTAATTGTAGTTACTGTAGTTTTTGTATCTGTGCTAACAGTATGGTGATACTGAATTTGGGAGTCCATCCATTTTCAAAGTAAATATTATATGCAGTATTTGAGCATATAATCACATACATTAATTATGTTCATAATTTTTTAATGAATTGCCATATAGAGTTATTTCCCTATGGACTAGTGGCATTTAGTGCTGAAGCTTCAGGGCAGGATTGCTGTTTTTGTGTGTGTGTTTTTTTTTGTTTGTTTTTTGTTTGTTTTTTTTTTTTTTTTTAATGTATACCTCCTCAGTAATATGCTTTAAGAATTCAGATTTAATTAGCTTATTTTTAAAATGCAAATTTTACCATGGATTTCTGCAGAGAGATAATATTGGCCAATGTTTCCTTAGAATGAGGCTCTTCAAACAGAGAGAGTGCTTAGGAAGCCTGAAAATATTAGTTCAAGTCTTTTTTTACTGATTATTTTCTTTCAAAAACTGTGTAATTTGACTGTTTAGATTAAACAAAATTAGAAAAACCAGGTCTCAGAATAAGTGTACTGCATACAATACCTGTACAAAATCAGGACGTTTTATATGAATATGAATGGTCTAGTTAATGGTTAGCCACCATTATTTGTTTTTAGATTATCTGGATTTTTCCTGTGTGGTTCCTTTAAAACTGTAATTCAGAAACCAGTGGAGTGATTGACTCACTGGTTCCTTCAATCAAAGAACTATTCATTACATACACCTTGGGTTAGAGCTGCAGTTGATTACCTACCTAAAAGTCTGCTGAGCGTCTTCAAAATCCCCAAGCATTAAAGAAACAGAACAATATTTAGTTTTGTGGCATCAGGTGGAGCAGACACAGGCACCAATCCCCAAATAAACGTATTGTGGCTTCCATGCCTCCTGAATGGAAAGACATTATCCCTCCTTTCCACCCAAGCAGTGGATATTTTGTTAACTCAAATTATATGCATTCAAGTGTGGGTCACTTGAAAAAAAAAAAATAAACCCAGAGAATAATTTTTTAATTCTTTAATTGACATCTTCATAAACTTAATGTTCTTCATTCATTATAATGTTTATGAACAACTACAGCAAGGCTCTGGAATTCCCTAGTTGAGAATAATGTAACGTGGGATACATATTGAGAAATTTAAAAGAATTAATAGCTTAAAGAAAACCCGAAGTTGTTCCTCTTGATGTGATTTTAGACACATTTGAATTGTCAGATCTGTCAGTCCTGGCACTTGCCACTTGAGGGAGTGATGCACGAGGTGCTGGTTGGACTCAGGTTTGAGCCCATTCTCAGCAGATTTGCATACGCTGGGAGCTCACTCAAGGCGGAAAATTCAGACATTGTGTGAAGATATATTGGCTACGAAGGAAACCTAAAATTGTCATATTAAAATGTTTTGGACAGTTACCTTTTGGGATGGTTTTACCTGTTCCTCAGGTCCCTGTGTGGACCTTGAGAAGAGCTCGCCTGCCAGGGGTGTGGCGCGGCTGCAGAGGTTTGGTTCAGGTCGGAGTTAAGCGGGCACTGCGCGCTGTCGCCGCGGGAGCTGGGCTGGGTGGTACAGTCAGCAACCTCTTTGCAATGCTTGTGACGCTGTCCCTGAATTAGTACACGGAATGCCTGGTTCTTACGGATTTACTGTGCCTGAGAAAAGAGGAATTTCAGTCTCCTGCTTTAATCCAGTCTTGTTTGACTGAATTATTTATTATTTGCAAGTGATGGGAAATGTTGATCCATGCTTCAAAAGAAAGGCTGTGAGACATTATGGGGCAAATGCCTGTTTTTAAATGGGCAGGAATCCTTTCTGTATATTTGATATATAAACTTTCAGTGAGTATGAAAAAATCTTGATATAATTTAAAATAGACCAAAAAGAGGGATACTTACTATTAATATACTTATTAGTAGTACTTATTAATTAATAATAATAATCTGCTTGTTATGGTTTTCATTATTTCTTTTGATTTTTAATCCATAGTTATTGTCTTTGTTATTCTAATAGAAATTTGCAAAGTTGAAATAATCTGTTGCTGTATATTTATATAGTAAATCCGTCAGCGTGTATTGGTCCTTTTGTACATGTGGGGTTGTGTATGTCGGGTTGTTCCATTTCTGTAGCTCCTCATATTTACTTTAGAAGTTATTCTGCAGAGATACTTTAATTATATAAGGACATATATTATATGTATTTGTGCAGGGGTTTCTAATAACAGTACACAATTCCTTCCTGAGCAGGTATTGTATGTGTGAGTGTAGGCAAGATGGGAATATTGTACAGTCTTGTTGTTTTACCAACTCAATTAAATAACAATGTAATCACACAAAATACAAATGCTACCCCACTGCCCTGGAAATCTTAACACTTTTTTTTATGACACCCCAGATAAATTGTCCAAAATGAGCAAAAATTACTGTCATTATTGCTCACGGTTTTCCAGCAGGACTAGTTTCAGCCAGTTTTTAAGACTAGTTTTTAGGAAGAAAAATACAAAGATAAAACCCTTTGTAGCATATCTGAGAGCATCTTGTCTGGGACATTTAATGTACTCTAAAGGTACAAAAATTTGAATTCAAAAATCTTATTAAAATGCCATTCACCTCTGATCTGATTAGCAGCATCAAAAGCTGAGAGGATGGGAATTAAATTAACCAAGGAACCTCTTACTCTTACATATTTCATCATTCTGAAAGAAAATTTAGGCAAGTGAGTGAACTAGAATGTTTATGCTTTATTCCAGGGTAAAATATATTCATGCAGTGAGCTCACCAAGTACAATATCTGTTTCAGAAGAGATGTTGTTACATCTATACTGATTTCCTTCTCCATGTAAATAAAGAATAACCTACTACATTCTGTGGGAGCTTGCACTACTTTTCAGTGGTGAGCACTTTTTATAACCATGTTATGATTTTTGCTGGAAGAAATAATGAACTATCAATAGCTGTCCTGCCTTTATGAGCCACTCAAGGTACAGTAGCTCTATTGTTACCTGTTAATCTCTTTTTCAGACTGTTGAGTCTACATAGTTGTTTCTTGCATGGAAACCCTTTCATGCCTCTGAATACCCATAGAGTCCTTTTCTAAAACTTTTTTCAATCTCTACTGTAGTCTTTCTCACTCAAGAGGAGAATTTCCTACCAGGTAACTTTGTTTTTTCTTACTGCTGTTACACACTGAAAAAAAAATAGAAAAAGTTGATACGTATAGGATGTTTGCATTTTGGTGCATGGACTGTATAGGATATGAAACATCTCATATGATATTAAATATTGTTGAAATGCTGATCTTTGTTTAGCAAATGATGTTTTGAATTCCAGGAAATGACCTTGTAAAAATGGAAGTAAGGAAAGGAAATATGCTTCTGTTAGGGAGGGAAAATGAAGAAAGTGCCAACAAAGGGGAACGACAGAGGCTGAATCAGAGAAAGGTGGGGATTTTCACAGGAATGTATGGATTGTGGGTGGAAGGTGCCTGACAGTTTTTCGGTCTAGTGATGCCCACTTTTCAAATGTTTAATAATCTTTTCAGTTCTACCAGTAAATTAAAAATCCCAGAGAGACCAACCCCCACTATTTGCACTTCATATTGCTACTGTCGTAGCAAACTACTACAGAGAAATCCAGGGTACATTAAGATAGACCATGTTTCATGTGTGACTGGATTTGAAGGTTATAGAATGCTGTATGCAGCTGCTTGAAAGCCCCCAGCTTTGTGCCTGTGTTTTTACCCTCCTCTCACTGGCTCCTCCGACTGGTCCTCTGGACTGCCATTAAATTCCAAAGGGGCTTCCAAAGGGGCTTTAGAATCTATGATTTTCTCTTCAGCAAGAAATGGTAATGGTGGTAGTCACCAACAAAAGTGATGAGGCAGAAATGAAATTCCCCATCAATGAGGTTGCTTTCAGGTAAATGGAATTAATGTTGGAGTAGAGGAAGGAGGTAAGGTTTAGGGCATCTGGAGTGCCTTGGAGTTCATAGTACAGAGAGCTCCCTGCTGGATATCTCTGCCGTGCACCAGATCATTTATGGTCATAGGGTATACTTTTACTCTGGTCCTCCTGCATATGCTCCAACCCGGGATCTGTACAGACACAGTGACAGCACCTATGACAGGTCTCGATGTTATAAGGAAGTACCCCAGACAGGTTGACTGAACTTTTTCTGGTGACAGGAGTCCTTGGAAAGTGAGGGAGTGGCAGCAATCACCCTGTTCACAACAGCCAAACAGCTAAACCCATCAGCCTTCTCAGCAGACACATCCAGACCCAGTACTCTTCCATGAATTTGTGTTTTCCTGGGGCAGCAGTTGTATCTGGGCTGTCTTGCAAAGCACAGATTGTCCAAAATTCTGAAAGCGTTTTCTGCCTTGTGGTGAAATGCAATAAATTCTGTGTTCTCATGACTTCTCGTGTAGTGTAAATGTGCTTATTTATTGTTGAAAGTAACAACTTAGTCAGTTTGAAACACATGGACAGCTGTGTCACTGTGCCCATCATAGCAGGCTGGGGCAGGCTGGACTTTTTTCTTGTGTATCTTTTGTCTCCATTGTGTGCTGCAGGACCGTTTTCCTCCTGTTTAAATGTGTGTGTCTGTAGCACCTGTGTCTGTAGGATCAACTTGGGCTGTAACTGCGGGAGTGTTGGACATGCCCCTCTGCAGAGCCAGTGTTGCAAAGTGTGGAATATGTACAATTTTCATAAGAAAGGTTGTTCTTTCTTAGATATTTGTGTACTTTCAAGTCTAATCAACAAAAAGGGAAATTTAATCTATAAAAAAAAGAACAGCTAACAAACAAGCTCTAAGTGATGTCTAGGTGTTAGAAAAACAAATTACTTGTTGGTAGAATTACCTGGTCACAGTTTAGGGCTTGACATGTTCCAGTGACATCAGACCTGTGGGGATGTTGGCAAAGCCTGGGAAGAAGGATGTCCACTGATACTGGACACTTAGAATGCAGGATTTACAGGAATGCAGGATTCACCAGAATTCCCAAGATAAGGAAGAAACTAATAAAGACAACTCAGCTACTATGCTGAGTCAGCTCCAGCTGGGTAAAAGGTAATTCTGGCAGGGGGAGAGCATGACCACCGCCTCATGGGCCACCGACCCGAAAAAGAAAGATTGAGCATGCAGACTAATTAGCACGAGAAGTGAGGGAATCCTTAACAACAGAAGATAGAACCTGATAAATAAGAGAACCATGTAACTTGTAGCCAAGGAACACTATTTTTTTTTGTCGGCTAGAACGTATAAATAGTAAAAAGTTTAGATAATAGGCGTGCTCGATTTGTGGAATCCACCGCGCACCCAGGCTTGCGCAACTCTGAGAGAAACAACCAATGACTGTCTCGAGTGTGTGCTGATTGCCTTGCTGCACACTGGCCGACGAACGCGATGGTAGTGTGTAAGGAGGCGCAGAGCGCGCAGGCCCGCCCGCGCCGCGCGCGCCGCTGCCCTGCCCGCCGGGGCCTGGGGGCGGGGCCGGCCCCGCGCGCACGCCGCCATTTTGTGCGGGCGGCGGCGCGGGCGCGGCGGCAGCGGTTCGTGAGGGGGGCCGGGGCCGGACTCGGCCTGCGGCGGCGGGCGCGCCTGTCGGGCAGGAAGGGCCCCGCGCCGCCTCGTTCTCCCGTGTGGAGGGTGCTCTTGTCGGAGAGCGGGGCCGGGAGAGGCTGTCGTGCTGCCCGGGGTCCCCGCCGGCCCCTCCCGAGCAGCGCGTCCGTCAGCCCTGCGCTCTGCGTGAGCGCCGCCCTCGCCTGAGAGGCTGCTGAGCTTGCAGAGAGGTTCGTTGTGGGAGATTCTCTTTAGGCGCGGAAACTGAAATGGTGACATTTGGCTTCTGGTCCGGTCCCCGCGGTGCGCCCGCGGAGCTCTGCGGGCCGGCGCTGCTGCCGCGCCCCCGGGGCTGCTCCCACTTACACAACACGGCTGTCTGTGCACACAGACCGCGCTCGGTGTATTTAAAAAACTCGTGTAAGAAGTTCGTAGAAACCGGTAGGCACAGTACAATTTATTCAGAATAAAATTATCGTATTTTGTGTACTTTTTAACTGGTTATACGATAGCAAACAATTGGTGAGCATATCTGATGCTTTTGGAGACAAATACTGAAAGTTTTAGAACATAAAAGATGGTTATTTTTGAACACTTAATTTGCCTTGTATTACGGTGTATGTTTGTCAGATTGATCCTGTAAGTCTTTGCTTGTTTCTGGACACTGAACAGGCAGAGTTGGACTCTAAACAAATCTCAAAAGTTTGCACACTTAAAATTTTAAGTGTACTTAAAAAGAACAACTAAAGGAGTGACCGTGGATGGATCCTTTATTGAATTTGACATCCTTTCCAAAACAGATTGTTTTATTTGGTTTAGGTTGGTTGGGCTTTTTCCCATAGCTTAGAAGAATGCTTGCATCTGTGGTTTCATCTTAGAAATAGGTGAACTCTACAAGGATTTAAATATGACTGACTTGCAAAGTGGATAAATTTCCACACAGTGAAAAGCAAAATTTTTTACTCAGCTGCAAAGGCCTAATACTGGCAATTAACTGTAGATAGGTCTCTATATTGTTCCATGCTTCCACTGTTACTTTAAAATACTTCTTGACATTTTCATTAACATTGTTGCAATCAAGATAATTTTAAAGCAAGACAGATTCTAGATATTTTCAAGGATTGAAAGCTGGTTTCTGTTTGCCAATATTTGCTAGAATTTTGGGGTTTTTGTGGTAACAATAAAATGTACCTTTTTCAATAGTAGTAGTTTCTAACAACTGTAACCCTTTTCTTTCTAGTGTAGTGAAGCATGTTTTTACCACGATCTGTTAAAGTCAAGAGGACTGCTGATGAGGACAAAAGTTGTACAGCTAAGAAAAATAAACTGTCTTCTGGAGGATCTTTGCTAGAGGAGACCACAGAGTTCCTGGACTGTAAGTCAGTTGGAACAGAAACTTCTGCTTCAACAGACCATTCAAGTGAAATTGTACAAGAACACGCAGAGCCTGCAGCTGCAGACCTTGCTGTTGCTAATATACCCGTGGGAAAGGACAGCCAGAACACCGAGGAGGATGGCTCTTTGGAAGAACCCATCAAATCCTTCAGCAAATCCCAGCGTTGGGCAGAGCCTGGAGAACCTGTGTGTGTTGTGTGTGGCCGCTATGGGGAGTATATCTGCGATAAAACAGATGAAGATGTTTGTAGTTTGGAGTGTAAAGCCAAACACCTTCTGCAAACTCAAGCGAAGGAAAAGCAGCTAACGTCTGATCAACCCACAGATTCTCAAGCAGAAGCTCACCTGCTTGATACACCTTACTTCTACAAAGATCATTCTTTTATTTTAGGTTTGCAAGAGGAGCAGGTTGAGAACCTTAGACTCCAACTGGGTATTGCTGTGCAGGGCCAGCAAGTTCCAAGACCTATTGTAGAGTTCGAACACTGTGGTTTTCCTGAGACTTTAAACAATAATTTAAAGAATTCTGGCTATGAAGTTCCAACTCCCATCCAAATGCAAATGATCCCTGTTGGACTATTAGGGAGGGATATTCTGGCTAGTGCTGACACAGGCTCTGGAAAAACAGCAGCTTTCCTGCTTCCTGTTATTATGAAGGTTTTGAAAGAGGTAATGAAACTTCAGATAGTTAGAGAAAGAAGTTTGCAGCTTTGTTGGATTCCCAGTCTAATGGAGAATGTGATTGCAGTGTTTTTCAGTAACATTCAGTTTTTTTCATTAACATTTTGATTGATCAAACATTTGGTTCTTGGAGGGGGGAGGTTATTTTTATCGAAATTGAATGTCTTTTCACTTTGCTCAGGAGATGAAGCAAGCCTATCAGTATTACCTATTACACAGTTCCTGCTTGTTGAGCAAGTTAATTAAATTCTGTGGTAAAATTCCTAAATGACTTAAAATAGAAAGTGAAAATAATTCCAGGCCCTCTGGAATTAATAAGTTCTTCTTGTATCTTCATATATGAAATGGATCAAAGAGATTTGTTGGAATTTGCATAACTTCATCAAGTAATTTATCTTGGAATGTATTTGGTTCACTGTCAAATAATTGCAGGAATTTGGGGTAAAAAATTTCTGAAATCCTCTAGTTACACAGTCTCCACTTTTATAATGTGTAAAAAAGAATTAAGAAAAATTCTGCTTTGTAAAGACAAGAACGTACGATTAGAAGCAATAGCAAATAGTATTCTGTACCTTGTGTGTAGTTCAGAACTTTTTTTTTGTTTATGGGTTTTATTCAAAAAGAGATGCATAAAAATATATTAGAGAATTCTTGACATGATTCTAGTGATGCTTTGCACTGTTTAGATACCTTTATAAAATTCCTTTATATTAGATATCTTTATAGAATTTATACACAAATGTGTGTCATTTTTTTTGAATGAATAATTGAGATATTTTTTAAGTATCTCTTTTATTCTTCGAAGTGCTCTAGCAACTCCTAAACTCTAGTTTAGAAGTGAAAGCATTATGTAACTGTAGATAAGAAAAGAGGTATACACTCCAGTCGTTCTCTCTGACTATCATTAAAGTCTGATTTGTCTATCAGTAAAGACAGATACATGTTTATAGTAACATGTGCAAAATTGGGTTCTCAATGAAAAATGCATCTGTACACAATCTTTCCCATTCTTCATCTTCAGGGTACTGTGCAAGTTAATGTATATATCAAGAAGTAATTTTATTCTACTGCTTGAAATAATTCTCATTTTTAAAGTAAAAGATTACTTTGGGAAATTTGAAAGCTTTTTGTCTAAATAATAAAGCAACTGCACATTAATCAGATTTTTCCTCTCCTTTGTAGACAGAAACTCCATCTGCCGTTATTTTGGCACCGACGAGGGAGCTGGCCATTCAGCTAGAGAGGCAAGCGAAGGAGCTGATGGCGGGCTTGCCCAACATGAGGACGGTCCTGCTGGTGGGAGGTTTGCCCCTGCCCCCGCAGCTGCACCGCCTCAGGCAGAGCGTGAAGGTGAGCCCAGCTGAGCGCGGAGAGCCCCAGGGCATCACAGGAACAGAGAAATGTTACTGCTGACAGGGCTGTACGCACAACATCTCCAGCTTTCTCACAAGGCTAAACTGCTGAAACATTTGTTACCTCCTGGAAATGTTACAGTTACAAGATATTTAAGAAACTTTTTCACTTCTGGTTACACAGCTAATAGCTCTTTTGTTTGTTTGTTTAAGTTTCATGTGTGCTATTGCTGCTTTCAAAGACTGAAATATGCCAGTATTTTACACAAGGAGTTGTAATTTCTTTTTCATGCAGATTTTATTGCTTGTAACTTAGGTACCTCCATTAGAGTTTTAAAAGGTCCATTTCCTCTTAGGGCTTCATCATTTATAAGTTTTCTGGGAGTTTTCTGACTTACTTGAATGCAAATAATTTCACTTATTGCTGCCCTTGTTATGTATGTCTTGCAATTTTATGGTTTTTTTAGGATGGTCCTCTGTCCTTTCATGGAATTTCTTACTCCTGTGGATTTTTTTCCTCCTTTTTTTTTTTTTTTTCAGGTGATAATAGCAACACCTGGAAGACTTCTTGAGATTTTAAAGCAAAGTTCTGTTCAGCTGCATGGCATAAAAGTTGTAGTGGTGGATGAAGTAAGTTTTTATTTATCAGAGTTCTATTATCTGTGCTCAGGTCCTGGAAGAGTAGTGTGAGTGGCTAGTCTCAGGTACTAAGTGTTTGTTATAAAGATACAATGTATTTCTTAGGAGACAGTTTTATTTTTTGACACAATTTGAAATGTGTTTAAGCAACATGTATTCTATTGCTGTAAATATTTATGTACCTGATAGGATAATACTTTTAGACTAGTATGAACCATTTGTTTTTAATTTTCTCACTTAGCTTTTCTTCTGACTGTAAATACTCCTGCATTTGGATTGTTACAGGTTACATTATGGATCTTCTGTTAATTTAAGTTCAAGATCCTGCTATTCATTGAAAAAATGTGATACAAATCTAGTATTTTTCATTTAGGTAGATACCATGCTCAAAATGGGTTTCCAGCAGCAAGTGTTGGATATCTTGGAAGACATCTCTCATGATCATCAAACCATACTGGTGTCAGCCACGATTCCAGTGGGCATTGAGCATTTGGCAAATCAACTTCTGCACAATTTTGTCAGAATAACAATTGGAGAGAAGAATCTGCCATGTTCCAGTGTTCGGCAAATTATCTTGTGGGTAGAAGAACCATCTAAAAAGAAAAAACTGTTTGAAATACTAAATGTAAGTTTAATATTTATCTCATAAAAGCAATTTATAAAATGACTCATGTCTTTTCACATCTCTATCAGGCTGTCATCTCGTGATCAGGAGAAATTGAATCCATACAGCCAATGATCATAATCCCTTTTTAAATAAACTGTTTAATTTTACAGGATAAGAAGCTCTTCAAGCCTCCAGTGTTGGTGTTTGTGGACTGTAAACTAGGAGCAGATCTGTTGAGTGATGCTGTTCATAAGATTACAGGATTGCAGTGCACAGCTATGCATTCTGAAAAGTCTCAGGTGGAAAGAACAGACATACTACAGGTTTGTGCCTGCTCAAGTTAAGGGTATCTTGGTAGATTTCAAATGACCTTTTTCTAAACTGTGGCTTTGTTTGAATGACTGAAGTCATAACTGACTGCTTTTCTGCAGTATTTTTCTTTTCTGAGGTATTGCTTGGGGGGGATGAGAGACAGACCCAACTAAGCAAAACTGTAGATAATAATCCTATTTTACTTGTAGATAAATACAGACTGTTTCCCAGATTATTTGAAATTGGAATTTAAATAAGCATTTAACTGTAACTGATAATTTTTGGAATTAAAATTGTGGGTTTGAGCTCTCTTTGGTTATCTCTCTGAATTATATTCCCATTTAAATCAAGAATACAGGAAGTCATTCTCTCGTCTACAGTAGAATAATCCCACTGGGTGTGTTTCTACATCAAATAACTAACTGCTAATATATGCTTGGAGAGGTTCAAGATACAAATAAGGAAAAAAGAATTAATTTTGGTTGGTTCCTTTCTTGCCAGGGATTGCTTCAAGAGAAGTATGAAGTTATAGTAAGTACTGGAGTCCTTGGACGAGGGCTTGACCTTGTCAATGTCAAACTGGTGGTGAATTTTGATATGCCTTCAAGTATGGATGAATACGTACACCAGGTGAATAAATAGCTTGCTAATGCTTTATTTGAAAAGTATATTGAAATATGACATCCACCTGTGGAAATTTAATTGTAAACAGAAAGATAATTTTCCTCTTCAGAATATTTTTTATAGGAAAGGAAAAAATGGTTCTGCATATCTCTTCTGTAAGTCTCTTATGTAAATTACTCAAATTTAGAAGAATACTCTACCTTTTATTTCCTATATAAGTTACTAAAACCTAGAAGAGTGTCTTTAAATCCCTTACTTTTGTAGTGTTCTTTTTCCTGTTTTGTACTCTCTTGTATAATTTTGTATCTATAGAAAACAAAGTTTTCCATTTTTTTATTGTGTGAAGAAAGGCCTAATGCCTCTCTTGCAGGTGCAGCTCATCTGCAGTGTGGGATATGCATTAATAGCCTGGAAAGTCATGAACTTGATTTATTCCCTATTTCTAGTCAAGCTTCTCCTCTGATATTTTTTTCCTGTGGATTTCCTGTTTTAGAAAAGATGATCTGTGAGTTGCACGTGTGTGTGTGTGTGTGTCCATGTGCACAGTCCCCAGCCCTAGTTTAGCTGGCACATCAAGAGCACTCATTCTTGCCCTCTTTGTGGCATGAGGAAGACACAATGCTACTGTGTGCAGCTCTGAGAACATCAGCTATGGGAAAAGGCAGCAAACTGGAGGGAGTCCAGTGAAGTCAGGGGGCTGGCACACGTGACACTTCAAGACAGGCTGAGGCAACTGGGCTTGCTTGGGCTGCACTAGAGACTTAATTGCTCTCTTCCATTCGGGTGATTACAGAGGAGGCAGAGCCAGGCTCTCCTTGAAGATGCCCAGGGAAAGGACAGGAGCCAGCAGTTGTAACTTTCTGCAAGGGAAATTGTGGCCTCATAGCAGGGAGAAAGGATTTTCACAACAAGGGGAGTCAGGCAGTGGTGGGACCTTTGTGCTTCAGAGACTTCAAACAAGGCCTTGAGGAAACTGATCTGACTTTGAAGTAAACCTTGTTCCGAAGAGATGAGGAGGACCTCTGAAAGTTATCCACTGTCATGAACTCCTCAAGTAGCTTGTGTTATTAATTGCAGTATTCCCCTCTTGTTTTAAATTCTCTTTCTGCTAAAGTTTCAAGGATTTATTAAGTAAATAAAAATGGTCCTTCCTAGCGTCAAAACTATACCAATATTAACATATTAGCTGTTCCGAAATAGAGAGTCTTTGTTGATCCTTTTCTAATTTGTACAAGCATTTTAGATAATATTGGTCAATAATTTAAAGTTACTAGGACAGTGAAAGTAAAGGGCATTTTTGTGGCCATGCTGGAACATATTGTGCTTGATATGAGGTATGTGTATATGGCATCTCTATAGCATTTTTAAAAACCTTTTGTTTGGATCAGATTTACTGTAAGCCTTTGCCTGTCTTCTGTACCTCTTATCTCAGTGTCAATATTGGACTTCTGGTATGTCCCATAAATGTCATAATTTTAAATGCATTTCAGCTACAGCTTCACATCTGCATATCCTGAATTCAGGAAGTTTATTTTAAATACCTTTGTGCTTAGAAGATGAGAGAGGTTTGGCCCTGTTGCTTAGGTTTACTTGCTGTTTTGTAACAAAAAATTAACTTCTAAGACTATTTGAAGGACTTCCATTTAATACTGCTAACTTAAAATGATTTTGTGTTTTTTTAGGTTGGAAGAGCAGGGAGATTGGGTCACAGTGGAACTGCAATTACTTTTATCAATAACAACAGCAAGAAGCTCTTTTGGGATGTTGTGAAGAGAGTGAAGCCTACAGGCACCATTCTTCCCCCACAGCTGCTTAATTCCCCATATCTGCATGATCAGAAGAGAAGAGAACAACAGAAACTTAAACAGTTACAGAATAGCCTTGTAACAGGAGATAATATTATGGACATTATTAAAAAACACAACAAAAATAATTCTCAGAGGTAATAAAAGCATATTTATAGTTAATAATAATTACAATAAACCTATGATTAAAATAAATATGAAATGTTGCCTTGTATATTGCATTTTTAAAAGAAATTTGTACAGTTTTTAAAGAAGTTTCCTTTTTATCTCATCTTTATTTTGAAATATATGCTATTGTGTGCTCGGATTACTGTAGTACCTAGTAAAAGTACTCTGGAACCCTTTTTCAAGTCCTTGGTCTTGCTGGCAAGGGAAAGAAAATAGTGGCAGTTTAGCCTCTGACAATCTCTTCCTGTTAGCTTAAATAAAATCTTCCACTGGGAATGTTTCTCCAAGTCCTCAGTGTGTTCATTTGGGGTTTCTTAAGAACATGTATGCAAGGTTTTTTTATAAACAGTACTGAAAATTTAGTTTCTCTATTAGTGCCTGTGGACTAGCTGGAGGTTCTGCTGAAGGACTTTGCAATACCATAAATAATTTGGTATTAATGTAACTTCATGGAAGAGAAATAGGTTAAAATCTATAATTTTGATTTTATTTGGTCACAGTGATGTCTTCTTTAGAGATGGAATCTGTTGATTTTTCTGTCTCATTTGAAATAATTCACTCCTGTCTATAAAATGTTTTTGTGTAACTCTCCTGCAGACCAGTTTATGCATTGGTATGTTCAGAAGCACAGGCACCCCTGCTGTACCAAAGTTCAACAAATTGTGTTCAACAGACATGAGATCAAACAACAGTAATACACCACATTTGCATGAAATCAAACAACAGTTCTGCACCACATTTGCCCCAGGAACTAAATGCAGCTACAGGTTCACTAAAGGTAAAATTGTATCAGCCATCTGGTTCAGTTATCTTGTAGCAAGCTTTCTCATTGTCCCTGGGTTTTTCGGATGTATATTATCTGTGGGTCTTTCATGGACATATATATCCATTGATTCTAGCACCCTGTTTTTATTTTTATTTCTTCCTTTGGTGCTGCTTGGAGTGCCAATATTGTCTAAGTGTCACAGGCATCGTGTGGGTTTTTTTAATTCCTTTCCCACGCATTTTTCCTTCCCCTTTTCACTCGTGCTTTGGCTACAGCGGGCAGTGCGGTGTGACTGCAGTGCCCGGGCAGGGGCTGCCGGCTCGGAACGGGCGGCACCAGGGGTGTCCGGGTGGGGCCCGGTGGGTGTCCGGGTGGGGCTCGGGCGGGGCCCGGTGGGTGTCCGGGTGGGGCCCTGTGGGGCCCGGTGGGCCCGCGGCCCAGCCCAGCGCCTCAGCCGTGCGCGCTTCCCCGCGCGGCGCCTCAGCCCGGGCGCCCCCTGGCGGCGCGGCCCAGCGCGGAGCAGGGCCTGGGCGGGGCCTGGCGCAGCCAATGGGGCGCGCCCGGCGCGTTCAAACGGGGCGGGGGCGGCGGCGCGGCCCGCGCGGGCGGCCGGCGGTTGCGGAGGGGCGCTCAGGTGAGGGCCGGCCCGGGTGGGCCCTGCCCCTCCGCGGGCAGTGCTCGGGGCGGCTGCGGGGCTGCCGCGGTGCGCTGGCCGCTGCTGGCTGCCTGGCCCCCTTCTTGTCCTCTCGAGAGGATCCATGGCCGTGCCGGCTCGGCCGGGGAGGGAGGGGAGCTTTGCTGAGAGGTAACAGAGCTGCCTTTGTTGAGGTATAACAGAGCTCCAGCTTTGAGCGCTTGCGTTTCGTGTTTAGTTAGTGGTTGTAATTTTTTAGAATCGAGGAATGAGCCTATTTCTCGTTCTGAGTTCAGTTCTCTCGAACTAGACCTCATTCCTTATTTTAGAACGAATTAGATTGTTTTGCTTTTCTCCAGAAAGACTGTGATTATTGATAAGGCACAGCTGTGGCAAGAGGAGGGAAGAACGTAAAAGAGTTATGTAGAAGCTTGGAAAGGATAGATTTTCAGAAGACAAACTATCTTAGCTTACATCCGTATTTCTCTATTTACTGATTGTTAGAGGGAACCACAAAGTTTGTATTTTATTAGTCATGTAACAGTTTCCTGTCTCAAACTGGATTGAGCAATAAATACACTGCTGTGAAATTTTGATACTTTCCTCACAAGTTGTGAGCTATGAAAACTGTGCAGTCATGATGTGTAAGTGGATATAATTGCATGGAGTCTGAGAGTACTCTGAAAGCTATTATTTAAAAGTGTAGTATTAATGGAGACTTCTGTTGGAGCAGAGGCTAAATGATTTCTTCTACATCCCTTGCTCTCATCTTGCGTTCCTTTTTTCCCCTGACCATGTACTGCTCTTGTTAAAGATACTGCAGCTTTTGAAGGATTAAAGGCAGATGACTTCATGCTTTCATATATAGATTACATATATAGAGCTTTCGAAATATTTACCTATATTTTACACTTTTCTTTTGTCCCCTAGGCTAGGTGTCTTTTATTTTGCTGTGTATCTATGCACCAGAGTGAACTAAAATAACATCCAAAAGTACTATTGATAGTCGCCTTTATTAACTGTCCTGTTCTCATACTGGTTTATATAGTGCATATCAAAATTCTGAAAAAATCTTACTTCCATGTTCACAGACTTCCTATTCAAGGTTAACTTTGTTGTTCTGTTGGGGTCTGTTAGCTGTGAAACAAAAAGAACATAAATACATGTGACTGAATGGAGACATGATCTGGAATTTCCTTAATTTGGAAGTCTTGGTAGATCATTTGGAAGAAATATCCATGGTCATCTTTGCTGCTAAATAGTTAGATTGTTCTTTTTACTAACTGGTGCTTCTTTGTGATGGTTGGTTTACTTTCTGAAACAAATCACAGAACTCAGTAAATCAAGTTAAATAGCCTGTTGTTAGAAGCAGTCATTCAGATATAAAAGAATTATTTTTTTCAAATATTGGAGGTAGAATAGAATACTGATTGTTCTTAATATTTGGGAACATGTACTTCAGTATATATAAGGAGCTCCCCATGCTGCAGAACTTAACTCACACTGTACATAAGCATCATACTTCTTTTTTTGCTTTGTCTCCCCAGATTCCTTATGAAGCAACAATTAGAAATAATCCTTTAGGAAAGGTGCTGTACTTGTCAACATTTGGATTTTAATTAGCTGGAAGACAAGATGCCTATTTACCGAGTTCCTGCCCGGAGCCCTGCTGGGACACCACGCACGGCCACTTTCCAGAAGGCTTCCTCACACAATACCCTGGGCAGCAGTAAAGCATCTGGGCAGCAGCTGAGGTCACAGGTTTTGGGAGAAAAGGATAGTCTGCCTTCATGTCCTCAGAATAAGACTGAGGAAGTAAATAGGACCTATGTGATTTCAGCTTGTGGAAAAGTGAGTGATGTGTCAACTACTTTTAAACTAGAAGGCAGATTAACGCTCCAGAGGAGAACTGGAGCAAGCAAAAAATCAGGGTCTGGTAGTGACACAACACAAAGTAAAGAAGAGCTACAAACAGAGAAAAGACTTACTCTGCAGAGGCGTGTGAGGGCTGTCTCCACAGAGAGAAGTAAAATTAATCAGAACGTTGTGCCTAGAAAAATAAATGATGACTTTGATGCAGGAGGAAATGACAATATTACACTTGCGCAGAATATTAGGGGTACAGATGGTGTTAAACCAAACTTGAAGTTAACTGAGAGTCAGTCAAGTACCAAGTTGCAGCATAACCTGAACAGCAAGGATTCCTTTGGTTTAGTTGGTGATGTCTGTGAAAATGCTATTAACACATGTTTAAAAGATAAGACAAGCACTGCTGACACAAAGTTTAAAAATGAAGTTCCTACATCGGAACAGTTCATTACCTCAAAATGTACTAATAGGCTGTCAGGAGAACAACTGAAAGAAAAAAGCAATATAAATAAGCTAGCTGGAAAAGAAAAGGTAGAGCACTTGATGATGCGCAGCAGCTTGGAAAGACCAAGGACACCAGTAAAAGTTTTAACAGAAAGATTTACACTTACACCAAAGAACAGCACTTCTCAAGATCAACCATCTCTCAAGCTGGCCTCAAATGAGCAAACACCTCATCTGCAAGTTTTAGCCAAGAAACTACCTAGTGTCTCCAGCTGTCATCCTGTGAGTACAAGTTCAGAAACCAAAGTGAACACAGAAACTTTAGCCGTGAGCAGCAGCACTGAGGAAGATGCTTTCAAAGTGAAAAACAGCAAAGTGATTGTAGCTGTTCGGGTGCGGCCGTTCAGTAACAGGTTTGTATCGTGGACTCGTTTCTGGTGCTAACAGTGTGTGTTGTACTTTGTACTTGTTATTTCATCATTGATCCTCTAAGGATATTATACATACTTGGAAATTAGCTGATACTTCATGCAACACCAAGATAGATTTTATTAAGAAACGGAATCGACTTTATTGGTGTTTGGGCCTGGTTTTTTATTTATTCATTAACGCAAGTGTTTTGAACCTTAATACTTCGTATGTTCCTCAAATAGGTATTTTTAGCAATGACCAATGACTTTTTCATTTTCCATTAGGCAGTGAAATTACTAACTTAAAGCATGTCACTTATATTTCTTTTTTATTTTCCCACATTTTCCATTCAGAGAGAAAACTGAAAACTCGTTCCCTGTGATCTCCATGAGTGGTTCAGAGACAATTGTACGGAATCCATCCACAAACCAAGTTTACAGCTTCAGTTATGACTTCTCCTTCTGGTCTTTTGACGAGGGTTATCCTAATTTTGCAAGCCAAGCAACGATTTATAGAACTTTGGCGCTGCCACTCCTTGAAAGAGCTTTTGAGGGATATAATGCTTGTCTTTTCGCTTATGGGCAGACTGGCTCTGGAAAGTCCTACACGTAAGTTTCTAATAATAATTGTTAAAATTCTGCTAGTTGTTATGCAGTGTTAAGTCATGAAAGAGATTGAGTGAAATAGATTTCAAAGTGATTGAATTGTGTCAAAAGGTTGTGTATTTTAAAAATTATTAACCCAGTATTTATAGCAATTAAGCAAAAGCTAACTTTGGAGTATTTTTATGTCTGTGACCCTGACTTCTTCCTACTTTTAATGGAGAAAATAAAATCTTTTCAGAGATTTTAGTGGAGGAAAACCTTTGTTAATGCAGAGAGCTTCTCTGATTCTCCCAATACTGTTTTCCTTTACTGTTTGTTATTTTGTGCTTGAAGTGGCATAGTAAACTATAGCATGTTTTTTAAAGAAGACATTTAAGAGATCGTTATAATTATGGTCCTTATGCTTCAGAAATTAAAATAAATCCAGTTGTTTGTGGCACTGCTTATTTGAAGTCAAATCTTTGCACAAAATAATCCCAGATAAGTAACATATTTAGGGTTTATAGCCAGTTGTGTGTACCTTACTTATATTTTGAAATAGACTGCCTAGTGAGCTGTTTGGTTTCCAAACATGCATCTATTAAAATTAGTTTATGTGTTTTATAATTCTTATCAGGTGCTTTTAGACTTTTAATAAAGGTAGTTGTGGGCCAGAAATGTTTCCGTTCAATTTTCAGTAAATATAGAACTTTCACAGAAGTAAGCTCCCTTTTAAGTGGGTGAACCTGCATTTTAAGTGGATGAACTTAGTTTTTACTTACACTGTTGTTTTTACTTACACTTGGCCTAAAAGAAAGATGAACTCAGGGTTGCAACTGTTATCCTGTTTGTAGGTTTGCTGGGTTTTTGTTTGGATATTTTTCTCTCCCTTACACAGTAACTTACCTTCACCCCTTTGTGTTTTGAACAAGGCTGAAATTAGTATCAGGGTCCTCTGGTCAAGTTTACACAACAGTTTTCTACTGTGCAGCCCTGTGTGTCTCTAGACTGCAGGTGGATTAGTCCAGTGCACTGGTGTGCTGCTGTGACAGAGCTCAACAGGAAGAAACTGTGCCAGAGCAGGAGGTGGGCTTAGATTGCTCTGGAAGTGTGCAGACCATAAAATGCAGGCATGTGAAGATACTAAACATCTATAGGTTTAGACTCCTCAGCTGCTGTAGAGTCGTTGTTTTACTTGGATTTTCAACCTGTTTCTCAGTGGATGAAATAGAAAATACTTCTGAATATCACCTTGTCCAACTCTACACTTAGACAAGGCCCATTTAAATCAGGTTAATTTCTGTTGCTTGTTGTTGTATAACTTAGAAGTGTGTGGCATGTCAACTATAGAGCTGTACAGTTAGCACTGAACTGTCTATGGAGAGCTGCAAAACTAAACCAGCAGGATTTTTGTGACTGCAGGATGATGGGATTTGATGAAAACAGAGGAATAATTCCGAGACTTTGTGAAGATCTTTTCAATCAAATAGCACAAATGGACAAGGAACAGGTGATATGCTTATGCCATTGACCTTATATTGGAACATGAAGAAAGTGATACTTTAGTGGTGATCCCTTTGGTAGTGTTCATGTTCTTTTGCTGATTCAAATCTTATTTGTATTATCTCTGATTCATAGGGTTCCCTAAACAGTCAAAATCAACTTTGTTTTGCTTCCTTAATGGCAGTAATATAGCAAAGAAATATGGGCATATTTTTGTTGCATCACTAGACTGGGATTCTTTCCTCTGTATTGCATGTCTTACATTTTAAGATTTATGTAAGGAAGGGTAAAACAAAATCCCAGTGGCCTCCATACTTTCAGTGGAGGCAGTAAAATAGAGCTCAAATATATTAATTTTTTGTTAAACATCATGTATCAAAGCAAAATACACTGTAATAGTATTCCAATTTTAGTACTCCAGCTCAGTATTCTAGTTGAAACAAAAAATAACTACCCTTGCTTTCTTTGTATTTTTTTCTCTGTTGTGGTTGTGCCTGTAATGACTGACTTGTGGTTCAGTAGACCTTAACATTCAGTTAATCTTATTCAAGCAAACTTGTCAATTTTTAGCTATTTCAAGTTTCTTTACTGCTTTGTATTGGAATTCTAGACTGAATATGAATGCCTGTGAACAGCTGATATTCTAATCCTTCAGCATACTTGATGGACACTGAAGAATTTAATAAAGTTATTTATTGCTGAGTTTGGCTATAGAGTATAATTTCTGAAAAATACAGAGCTTTTTTTTAAATTCATTTTCTTTATGCATTGTAAGTGATTCTGTTGCAGTGAGTTGTCTTGAGTCTTGTCTTTTGGTTTCCAGCAAAGCTTTAGGAGCTTTGCTGCAATCTTCCTTGTCTCTTAAAGAAAATTCCATTCTTCTTGAAAATACAAAGACCCACACGCCTTCAGAAGAAAAAGATGTGTTTTCATGCAAGTGCTGTGGTGTTTTTGGTTTTTTTTAATTACTGTAGGTAGAATCAAGGTTTACCTTTCCATTAGGTCGTTCAGCTCCATGTCAGGATGTTGACAACATGCTTTCAATCCATGCCTTCCCTGTGACAAATACAGTACTGTGGAAGCACCATCCCTAAGGGAAACAGATGAGTGCAGGTGCAAACAAAATGAAGTTTTCATGTACTAAAAACCCAATGCTGAAACTTTTGAAGTGGCTATATGGCTTTATTTTTTTTTTTTTTTTTTTTTTTTTTTTTTTTTTTTTTTTTTTTTTAGTGCTTTATATCTTCCATCTGGGAATGTCTAAAGATGGAATTCCAATTAATTGTATTTTTGGTCTTAGCAGAGGTGTTACAGCAGATAACCTTTAAGGGTCCCTTTCAACCCAAAACTACTTCATGATATCATTTTTCTTGGAAAATTCCTTCAGCACGAATGTTTATAACACTGAAAATCAGGATCTGGTAGTCTAAGTTAATTTTTGAAACAAAGGATGATGAATATATTTTGTGGAGTATATTAATAACTATTACTAATTTTATTAGGTTTTGTATCATCTTGAAATGAGCTTCTTTGAAGTATACAATGAGAAAATTCATGATTTGCTTGTCTTTAAAGCTGAAAATGGACAGAAGAAACAACAAGTAAGTTGCTCACAGAATCAAGTATCTGCATAACCTCTAAATAGTGGCGTTTATTCTGAAACAAAAATGCACAAATGACAAGTGATCATTATTTTTTATCTAAGTACCTTAGTTGTGAACAATGGATTCAATTAAAAAACAAGTAAAAACATCAACTTAAAGCAAAATACTTGTCACTGGAGAAATGCTAAGCCATGCTGAAATAGAAACAAAATGATTCAGTAGAATTTATCAAAATAGTTAAAATCTCCCCTTATCTGCAGAAGGAAGATGATCTTATTAGCCCTTTTTAAAAGTCTCCTAGGTTATATCTAAATCTCCAGCTTATAATAAGAATCTTCTGTACAATATAGCTTGAGTTATGGTCTTGTAATTTGGAGGGAGTTTTCTTTTTTTGTTGCCTCGTTGTCTCTTAAGGAGCTGGAGGAGGGGGGAAAGAAACTAGATTGGCCTGATTAACTAGTTAAGGATCACTAGTTAAACCAGTGTAGGTAGTGTTTAGTGCTTGTGTTTTAGACTATGTAAAACCGTAAATTAATTTATCTTAAGTAGTGTATGTAAGGAAGGACTTTATTATGTCTGATTTATCAGAAAAAGCACTTCCTGTGCTTTGACATTGAACACTATCCTGGCCACTTGTGTGTAAATTGCATATTGGTTTATGATACATGCAACAGATGGTATGCAAAAGATGATATGCAACGTCCAACTTGCAGTTGAAATAAGTCCTCCAACCTAAGCTTGGGACTTAGGTGGACTTCTTATAAAGAAATTAAGACTCTACTGTCTTGTCTAAAGCAGGAGTGCTTTCACTCTGAGTTTTACCAGTGATTTTGGGGCAAGCTACTTAGAAACATAATAGATTTATGTTGTAGAATCTTTTTTCAAGATATTCCTGGGTACTAGATCTAACTAATGCACTCCTAATAATTTTTATTTTGAAATTATTTTTATCAGCTTCGTGTAAGAGAGCATCCAGTGTTAGGACCATATGTGGAAGGCTTGACAGTGTAAGTATTAACTGTATTTATTTTAACTGATGTGTGGTATAATCCTGAAAGAGGATATCTTGAGTCTCTATGATAACTTGTGTTATTTAATTAAATTAAGCAAGATCCCAGTGTTACGTAGTTTTAGAAAACTGCATACCCATGATTAGCTTGATGTATTTTCCTCATTGCCTTACTGAAATCTAAAAGTGTGGAAGTCTCAAGACAACTGCAGCTTTTATTGTGTATTTATATTCTGTCTGTAACTGGAAAATGTTTCAGAACTCAGGCAACAGGGAAATCTATAGAAAGAAAACTGTCTGAACCCAAACTTTTCTTTTTTCCTCCCATTCTAGGAATGTTGTCCGTTCTTACTCTGATATTCAGGTAAGAGTTTTTTGGTTACTAAAAGAGAATACAAATATTTCTGCCTGCTCTTTTTCTGCTTACTGCTGAAGATAAATTGCATGAGTGGGAATAAATGCTTAACAGACTGTCCAGTAGTCTATGCTATTTCAGCTGATTTTGTAAAAGAGTGATGGAGACTAATCCTGTATAATGAGTAGATTTGTACAGTCAAGCATCACTGTTCATGTTGTTATTTTGAAAGTTTAACTTTTAATTCCACTTTTATAGTCATAATTTGTGTTAATAACTGTATTTGCAAACATTTAAAACTTCAGTTAACCATCCAAAGCAGGGTTTGGTTTCATGTCCTGACTTTTGTCTTTTACAGAGTTGGCTTGAACTAGGAAATAAGCAGAGAGCAACAGCTGCTACAGTAATGAATGACAAGAGCTCTAGATCTCATTCTGTTTTCACCCTTGTCATGACACAAACCAAGGTATTGCTGGGGTTTTTTTGTATCTGTTCAAATCTGGTTGTAAAAGGTTCTTTTGTGTGCTGCCTAGAAAGTTGTGAGAATATACTTGAAGATCTTTGAGTGAAGCACAGGGCATTTTAACATGGCTTTCTACACCACAAAACTTGTTTTATTTTGCATGCTTTGAGTAGATTCTGATGTCTTTGTGCTAAGTATATTTATAGCAGCAGTATAAATATGTCTAGGCTGACAGATCTAGGAATAGTTCCAAGCTTCTCAGTGTGAGTTTTGAGATGTAACAGGAATCCTAATTGAGGCCAGATTGAATTTCACACTGCTGCCAACACATCTTAGTTTCTAAGAAGGTTAGACTGTGCAAGGAGTGTGGCTGTGCTGTGTTCCGGCAGGCAACAAACTGGGGCAGTGGTAGGAGATGCAATTTCTGCTCAGTTTCAACACACTTCACTGAATAAAAGTTTTCTTGCTTCAGGATGCCTCTTCCCCAAGTGTCTTCAGGATATAGGGACTACAACTCCTCATCTGATTTACAGATGCTTAAAAGACAAAACCTGACTTAGTGATGTGAACCTGAAGGCAGAAATGGAATAGGTAGAGCTCCTCAGGAGTCTACAGACTGTCAGTTTTCTCCATTGACAAATGACTTACTGGTTTGGGGGTTTTGGTTCCTGATCGGTTTAATTTTTTGTACTAGTTTCCTGGGTTTTCTCCTTTCTTCTTCCCTTGCCATTCTCGCCACTAAGTTATTGATTTTTCTCTATTATAGCTGGTGTTGAGCTTTTCCACTGACTCCTTAACTGATCTTCATTGGTCTAAGTCAGTAACAGCTTACTGATTTGCATGTTTATTGAATAACTGCAATTGGATTGACTGCAGTCATCAAACTTCACACCCAAAGCCCTAGTTTGGTCATCTGTCGGGTTTGCAGTTTATGCTTGTGCAGTTACTCAGTCACAACCAACTGATACTATGGTTATAAGTCTGAACTTAGTCTCCTTCAAGGGATGTACACAAGAATATCCTGTCAAAAATTAAATGTCAGCATGAAATTTTTATGTATTTAAGTGAACAGCTTGTCCCGCTTCTGCTTATCCTCAGGCTTTTAATTTTGTTTGAATGCCAGCATCTGTCCTTTCTTTCCAGGTAGAATTTGTGAATGAAGAACAATGTGATCGTAGGCTCACCAGTCACATAAATCTAATTGATCTAGCTGGCAGTGAGTGCTGTACAAAGGCTCAGACCACTGGAGAAAGGCTGAAGGTAAATCAAGAGTGGACATCTGTGGAAAGGGCTTGACTTCTAAGAACGCCCTTAAGCTTCAAAGCATGTTCACCTAACAGGACATTTGGGCAGGAACTGTAGCTATAAAAGGATTATGTTTATCAGCACTACATCACATTTTGCCAGTAAGGCTGGGTGGCCTGAAGAAGCCGTTTGGACTGTGCAATGTGGCAGATCTTGCTTAGAACAACTCCCCCCATGTTATGTGGGTCTAATGATTCTGCAGGAGGAATGAGGCTAAACTCTTTGTGTGACTTCGGAAATCATGAATCAAATATCACATGGAGTTGAGCCTTTCCCCTTTTTGGGGTATCTAATTAAATAGATTTTTCTAATAAGAGACTTTATTTCAAGCTGCCTTATTAACTCTGATGGTTCTTAACACTACTTATTTTAAAGGCAGGGTCTTTGTTCTTTCCAAATGAATATGTTCTTACATCTTATGGTTTTTTTTTTTTTAGTAACTGGTGATATTTAATGTGGTACAGCTGTAGCGTACATTGAACAAATGTAATTAATCAACAGTGCAGTTGATAACATCGCAAAAGAAACTGCAACTGTATTATAAATATTTTTATTTTTGCTTTGTGTAGGAAGGTGTGAGTATCAATAAATCACTGTTGACCCTTGGAAGGGTTATTTCTGCATTGTCTAAACAAGCTCAAAATGGAAAGAAAACTTTCATTCCTTACCGGGAATCTGTCCTTACTTGGTACGTACATTATATAGAGATGGAGGCTTTCTGAGACTGTGGTTTTCTCATCTATTCATGAGGCACCTTTTCCCATCCTTTCTCCCCATCTCTCTCAAATGACCTGTGGAGGGAAAAAATTAGCCTGTTGCATCAGATGAAGACCAAGAGGGGGCTTGGTTTGTGTTTTAAGTAGCTAACAGTCCCTCTCAAATAAGTAGCAAGAGCCTGGGTATTTTGTATTTTACCTGTTCCAGTTGGGAAGTTGAATTTTTCTGTCATTGTGAGGGCAGGGATTGACTGTTATTCTCCTGTCCAATGAAGGCTTTTAAAGGAAAGTCTTGGTGGCAATTCCCAAACGACCATGATCGCCACAGTGAGCCCGGCTGCCAGCAGCACGGAGGAGACGCTCAGCACCCTTCGCTATGCCAAACAGGCTTGTTCAATTATCAACATTGCTAAAGTAAATGAAGATGTAAATGTCAAACTCATCAGAGGTGAGATTGACATCTGCAGTCTTTCAGGCTTGTCATTGCATGTGTGTTTAGCTTATAAGAGTTTCTTATAAGAGAGTTGTTACTACTAATATTCTGTTGTGTTGACTGGTCTCTTATCAGCTCAACTAATACAGCTTGGGACATCTTCCTTTTAATATTATTGTTCTTTGTGAGCTTTTTTATTTTCCGAAATGCAGGTGATATCTTAGGCTACCCTTGAGAACTGGAAATAGAGAAAAGTGTTTTGTTTTTAAATAAATAACAGGATTTATTTTGTACTACTGTACTGAAGTGTATTTTGCCTTCATTTTTTTATGTCTGGTTTGTCTAATGTAGAATTAAAAGCTGAAATTGAAAAACTGAAGGCAGCTCAGAAAAATGCTTTGAACACTGATCGTGAAAAATACAGGCGTTATTTGCAGGAAATTACATCTCTGAGAGTAGAACTGCACCAGCAGGAGAGGAACATGGCAGAAATGCAAAGGTCAGGCACTCATTAACGCCTTAATTTAAAATGGAAATGGTACAATTTATATGCTGTCATTTTTCTCATAATATTTTATGTTATTTTCTCCCTCTATTAAGGGCCTGGAAAGAAAAACTTGAACAAGCAGAAAAAAGAAAATTGGAAGATATAAAAGAATTGCAGGTACATTTTTTTTCTACAGGACATAGTACAGAAAACATAACCTCAGCAAACATTGCAGAAGAATGAGAGTAGCTGTAAGATTTGGTTTTCTTAGTACTCATCTTTTAAGAGATTGTTGTGACTTCCTAGAAAAATTTAATGTAGGTATTTGAATGTACGAAGTAAATTGTTTTTAATGCAGAGCTCTTTTTTTATCTAGAAAGCTGGAATTGCATTCAAAATGGACAATCATTTACCAAACCTTGTCAATCTCAATGAAGATCCTCAGCTTTCTGAGGTGCTGTTGTATATGATCAAAGAAGGAGAAACTACAGTTGGAAGGTGTACACCAAATTCAAAACATGATATCCAGCTTTCTGGAGTGCTGATTGCTGATGACCATTGGTTTGTAGTGTTCTTTTTATATTTTAAGTTTCTTCTCTCTTCCCTTTCTTTTGGAGTCACTCTTCCTTCTGACAGTAACAAAATATAGTTTTCTAGCCAAGAAAATGGATATTTATGTAGGGATATTTATTGTACTGCTCAATGATTAAGGTAACTACCTTCTGTTCCCTCTAGAAATCTGTTAAATGAGGAAGTTTAGTTTCTTTGTTCATTTCATTCAGGTAGCAAAGTTTTATTCTACAGTATTTCTATATGAATAAGCCCTGATCAAATGATGCTGTGTGATAGATAAATGTTACTTGAAGTTCAGTGGAAAGGTGAAATACCTAGAGTTCTTAATTTAATAAAAATAGACAACAGCTTGGCTGTACTGCAGAAATATTGCTTGAAGTGCATTCCATTCAACCGATCTCAAAAAAAATGATGCATGACATATCACAAATCAGTTACTAAAAACATGAAGTCATATTATCAAAGAAATTCTCAGATGGCAGGGTACTGCAGTGAATTCCAAGATATAAATATAGGTTTTCTAACAAAATATAGGTTGTCATTCATTAATTGTGTTGTACTTAAATAGTATGAAGACAATACACATCTAGGAAAACAGTAACATCTAAAGCCTGCATTTTAGTCTATTAAGACTTGCAATTATCATGAGCTACTAATACTGAATACTGCAAATGTTTCTTGTTTTCAGTGTTATTAAAAATACTGTTGGCAAAGTGAGTATTATTCCACTTAGAGAAGCCAAGACATACGTAAATGGGAAATGCATTTTGGACCCAACAATTCTGCATCATGTAAGTAATTGACCTGGTAATAGCAATTTGTGCATATGTGGTTTTCTTTTCTTTGTTGATATCTCAGCTTCAGATCGCATGTTTTATGAGAATGCTGTGTAACCATAAATATTTGTCTCTTCCACTTTTCTTTCTAGATTCACCTGCATGTTTAAGCACTGAAAATTTGCTTATAAATCTGAAAGTTTCAGCAGAATGTTTTTTTCCCCCAATAGGGTGATCGAGTGATTCTTGGGGGAGACCATTATTTCAGGTTTAATCATCCAGCAGAGGTGCAGAAAGTTAAAACACCTTCTTCCGGGACTTCGTGTTTGCATGATGGTCCAAAAGATTTTGAATTTGCAAAGAATGAGCTGCTTATTGCACAGCGAACACAGTAAGTATTGATTCTTCTTGTTCTGAAAAAAAGCTCAGTTGTTAATTCAACCATGCAATTAGTTTTAGAAATAACTGAAGATTATTAATTATTTCACAATGGGGAAAGTTAGAAAACAGCAACTCTGTTTATATTGGAAATCACAGACTTGGCTGAGATGATGTGCACCTCTAAGGTTCAATCACCACAAGCTAGTCCAGGTACCAACAATGTAGACCACTATTTAAGAAACACTGAGCTCCAGGGGTCTTCAGAGTAGTGTATCTCTAATTATGTTTCTCTCCAAGCTTGTGATGAGTCTGAAAATAACTTTTGATATTTTAAAGAGATTTAAAGTCTGAAAAGTAAATGCCTTAGGAAAATGAGAAGAACCCAAAATAATAACCTTCGTCTTCTGTGATGGTGGAGAATTTGAAATGTAAAATATTATTTGTACTTACTTCATTATGTGGTGTTATTAAACCACAAGATTCACTGTTTTAAAATTTAATTTTGCATCTTAATGTGATTTAATGAGTTTCCATTGCAGTCTTCAAAGTGTCTACATTTTGTCCATGAAGTCAAAACCATGTAAAGTATGTAAGTTTTTTTGTTAAAAAAAAAAACCACCTTAAACCATCAGACAGGAAAAAAAAGATTATTTATTATGTGTATGCATCTTATAAGAGACGAACAGCAGCAATCTAAATGTACAATGCTCGTAGGCTTGAATCAGAAATTGAAGAGGCAAGACTCAAAGCTAAGGAAGAAATGATGCAAAGTGTTCAAATTGCAAAAGAGATGGTTCAACAAGAACTGACTGCACAAAAGGAGGCCTATGAGAGCAAAATAAAGTCCCTGGAAGCAGAGGTGGTAAGTTGCCATTGTATCATTACGTGAAATAAGTCAATAAAGTAAACCAGAAACTGTAGTAGCTGATATTTGTTCAATGCTTGTTTGTGTGATTTTGGTTTTCTTTTTCTCTTGCATGTTATAGCAGCATGTTAGAGAATGTAAAACGTCATTCTTAAAAAAAAAAAAAAAAAAGTCAGCCTTAGAACAGAAGTTGTAAAGTAGTTATCCTCTTCCAAGTTGCTCCAGGAATTGTAACTTGTAAGCAAAGAAAAATACCTACAGATTCTACCTACCTGCATGAGGCTTTTAAATCACTCTACTGGATTGCTTTATACAATTTTTTTTTCTTTCCTAGCTTGCATGCTGTTTTGTAGTTGTTTTTTTTCAGTACAGTTGCGACACATATGTAAGTTGTTGTAAAATAGTACATCATGGTAAACAGCAATGATGTATCTTGTATCTTACATATTCTATAGAAGACCTAAAGTGATGCTTGTGAACTGGAATATAACCATTGCTGACATTGGGCTATGTAGGTCACAGAGGCTGCAAGTTCTATGTGTTTAATATCTGCCTGAGGGATGGGTCAGAAATGTTGTAGAAGGAGTATTCTTCCTCTCACTTTTCCTTTTTGATGTTAGAGAGAAGAATCTCGTAAGAAGCAAATCCAAGAACTGAGTAACCAAAAAGCCACGACTAAAATACAGGAGCTGGAGAAGGCAAAGAAAAGCCTAGAGCTAGAACTCCACTTCAATAAGAAGCGTTTAGAAATGGAGACCTTAGCTACCAAGAAGGTAATTGAAAAAAAAAAATCCTTTTAAGGCAATAAACTCTGGTTTGGTTTGAGGGGGGCTTTTTTAGTTTTTTTTTTTTAAATCAATATTTGTGAAGGAAATTATTTAAAGTACTTCTATGTGATTTTATGCAGAAGAACTGATGTTTTGTTTGCAACCTGAGTATGGTAATGTATTAATGTTGGGGTTTAACTAATGCTGACCTTATTTCTCAAATAATGTAGATGGTTTTGTTCCTGCACCAAAATTTAGCAACCATTGCCTTTGGCAAAAGTTATTACTCCAGACGTTAATGACTGAGTCTTGGCTGGTGTTCATATATCTGACTGCTGCAACAAATACAAGCTTTTTAAAAAGCTGTTCCTTTTTAATTCCAGTATTTTTTTGAACATTGCAATATGTAAGCAAACCCAGAAAACTGTCAGTTTGAAAATTAATTATTTTCTATTAGTATAGCAGATGTCCAGTATAAAATGAATTCTGTGACTCTTTAAAATGTCAGGAACAAAAAATTTAACTTCAACAAACAGCATTAAGAGTTTTTGGGTTCTTTTTTTTTTACCTCTGCCCATTTTCCCCCAGGCTCTAGAAGACCATACTATTCATCATGCAAAGATAGTGGAAGCTCTGGAAGCTGAGAAGCAGAAGATTGCTGAGGAAATACACAGCCTTCAGAGGATTCATGGAAGTGGGAATAAACCAGTGATGAGTATGTATATGCATAATGTTGCAAAGACAATTCTGGCTTCTCTTTCTCATTGGGCATGGGTCATGGGTATTGATACAGGAACTTTTTCTGTTACACTAATACTTCTCTAGTGATCCTGAACCAGAAGAGCCTTCTGGTTGTTACAGTCCTTTCTGTTCATCAGCTGTATGTATTGACTGTGTTAAAATCACTGTTTACTCACTCTCAGGGTGGTTAGATGCACATGCCTGCAGTCTCTTTATTCCAGTTACTTACAAGTCCTTCCCTGTCTGTCTCCACTGATCAGGCATTAACTCATTGGGGAAACTGGAGTAATAGAATTAATTTTCTTCTGTTTCCTATCTTGGATTAATAATAATAATAATATAGTGTCTGCTCTTATGTCTCTGTTTCTGAAATACCCTTTACCCAACCATTTAAAAGGGTTGTATTGCCTGGAAGGGTAATGTTTTCCCAATGTGTTTGGAATTCCTCAAATTTAGCCTTGTTGGCTAAATTACTTTTTTGCTTTTGGGTTGTGATTTCTTTTCTGGCATTGATTTTTTTAACCCTAAAATTGTTGCATTACATCATTTGGTTCTCTAAATCAGTATGTTCTATATCCTTTGTTAGCTCCACTGAACTGGAAGTCTCTTAAGCTCTCTGTGATGATTAAAGAGGCTAATGCCATTAGCAATGCATTAGGGAAAAACACTGTTTTCTGCAGGTCAGTATCTGAGTTAATTATAATGTGTAATCTGTAATGGATATATAATATTAATGTATGTATTCGGGGATGTATTCTGGATGTACAGCGAGCTGTTGGTGTTTCTTTTAACAGTATTGTGCAATTGAACATGATTAAATTTATTTTCCAAGCTATTGTTAGTTAAGTGCATAGCTGAGCCTTGTTATTTTGTAATGTGAATTTCTAATTTGAATTTTAGATCAAAGCTTTAAAGGTATGCTATAGACAATTAATTTTGAATTCAGTCTGCTTTAGAGGTGAATCTTCTGATGCCCATGTCTGTCTTACTTTGGTTCACGTATTAAAGTGGTCCTACACCATGGTAACTGTGATATGCATGTCTGAAGAAATTTTTGTGTTTGTGTAACATTTTTAGTCTCTGTATATTCCTAACTACAAGTATCTTGTTTATTTTTGCAATATTAATGTCTTTTTTTGTCTGGATTTTTGTTTCTTTTTTAAAACTTTCTCTGCTTCTTAGGCATGACAAAATTGATAAACCAGGAACAGTGTCTCCTACTGAGGTGCAGGTTCGTAACATCAAACTGGGAATAACAACTTTTTGGAGCCTAGAGAAATTCGAATGTAAACTAGCAGCAATGAAAGAACTTTATGAGGTCAGTAACAATTGAAGAAGAACCACTAGTAATGAGTAATATTTTGTCAAAGATAAAGTTTTGATAATACAGGAGAAAAGTCTTGGTGGCTTTTTGGGTTGTATATGTTAAAGAGCAAGACACATGACTACTTTTCACTAAAAACATGAAGATTCATTTGTCCATCAAACAAAACAAATATAATAGCAACTAATTACTTTATTTGGATCATTTTGTGTAGAGAGTGAGAAGCAGCAGACTGTTTTGTGATTCTTTTGGTTGTTCAATTATTTTATGTTGTAAAAGAACTTGAATTTCTAAAGGTATCACTTGAGTTTTCATTATTATGTTCTATTTATCCATATGTTGACTACTTTATCGCTTTTTTTCTGTTTAACTCTCCTCCTCCCCTGTGTTTCCTTTATTTTTTCAGAGTAATGATAGGAATAAAGCTGTTGTCGATGTGTTTTATGATCCTGCTGATGAGTGGGAACCTGACCTTTCAGACAGCTCCATTTCCTTGCTTTCCAGAAGAAGGTAAAAGTAATTTTTAGCTACTCTTCTACACTTAAAACAAAGCAAAAAATTGTGTAGTTACCTGAAAATGCTTTTGTTCCACTCGCATACACTGTGTCATCTGGCAAGTCTTCTCTTGTATTCACTCATTCTCTTGGATTTTCTCCATGGACAAAAAAAAGGAACAAAAGTTATGTGTAGAGCTTCCCAAAGTATCAGTGCAGACTGAAATGTGTAGTTTTTAATGTTTCCTCCCACTTCTATACTATCAAAGCATTGTTTTTAAGGAGTAAATTGCCTATAGTCTGGGATCTTGTATTTGGAGTTTTAGCCTTATAACAGTATTTACAACTGACTTACATGTATTTGCAAGCTGTAGCTCATCATGGAAATGCTTGATGAGGAGAAATACTTTTGTTTTCAAGGGTTTTCATGTTCTTTTATCATCCTTTCTTAGAAGTAGAAGCTTCATGAAGAACAAGAGAATTTCTGGATGTTTGTCTGAGATAAAATTGCAATCTATTCAGAATAAACAGACTGCCTATATATCAGGTACTTGCTAAATGGCAGAACACCTTTCATTTCCTACTGAGAATTTGAACCTACTACATGCATAAAACATAGGTGACAGTTGTTTAAAAACTGTAGGTTATAAAGCAAAATTAAAAATGTCCTGTTTACGATACCTTCACATTTATAATGTCAAGCTGTTAACAGTAGGGGTTCTGTATTTTTGATTATCCTTTCTTAGGGCAAAAACTTCCTCACCAACACTTTATGAGCCTAATTTAAGAAATTTATCTGAAACATTACTCTGCTTAACTGTGTGGGTTAACTGGAGAAAGAGGTTGAATCCTGATGCAGTAATATGGACACTTTATTTGCTTGAGTTGTTGCTATTCACTCAGTTACTGAGGTTTCTCCAAGCATTTGGCCAGGTTTTACAACCTTTTTTTCCCTGAAATATAGGATGCCTTAGTCTTCCAAATATTTGAATGCTTTTAGTTATTTTAGACTGGTTGGATTTTATTTTTTATTTCTCTGTAGGTTTGATTGTTGAAACAAATTTTATTCATGTTAAAGAATTTCACTATGGAATTTGTCTTTGTACTAACAGAATTTGCAAACTATTTAGAACATTTCACACATTTTCTCCTGAATGACTGTCTTGAGTAGGTGAATGTCTATATAAAAGTCATACTTAAAAAGACATACTGACTGCTCACTCTGTTGAAGAGTTTAATGCAGGTATGTTTTGCTTTTACCTTGTACAGGTTCACTGAACAAGTCCAGCATATGCTCAAGCATTTCTGAATTGTTTCTTCCTGGAATTTGCAAGGAATCTATAAGTTCAGCTTTAGATTTGCTTGAACTGAATCACGAAGGAGGAAAAAGCCTAGCAGATATTCTCCTAACTAATTTGTTTATAATTTTTTCTGGAGTTTCTGCCATTTCAAAAGCCTATGAACAGCAAGATGAAGAATGTCAGGAAAACTGTAAGTCTCATTTTCATTGTGGTTTAAACATTTCTAATGACTTGTCTTTCAGACAGACAAGCATTCATGTGTTTGTCAGTTGCAAGAATTAATGTCCCTGTGTTCATTTGCAAAGGAGATGGATCTGATAGATCTCTTTCTCTTGTAGTTTTCTCTCTTGATCGTGCTGCTCAGTCCTACAGCATCAGAATTGCCTCTGCTTTTGACCAGATTGTGGTTATAAGTAAACTCTGGTTTAATAATGTCCAAAAGTGTTCTGGATCTGGAAAAGTTGATGAAGAAATGAAACAGGAAATAAAGAACTTGGGAGGTTATTTACAGTTGCTGTTGCAGGTAAATCATAGAATTAAAGAATTCATCTGAGTATTGAAAACTTCACTGCATTAATGTAGTATTTACTACAGAATGGCTAAAAGCACTTAAATGTCCCATGTGTGTAATGACAAACCAACACACCTAAGGAAGATGAATAGCCAGGGTTGCATTTTTTCTGGCTAAGCTGGTAGTTCCATGTGCTAGTGGAGACTAATGCAGACCTTCCTGTGCCCAGGCCCTGACAGAAGCATTGGTTCTTACTCGTAAAATGGTAGAATTAAACACACAATAAGAACAAAAGATAGTTTAGACCGTCACCCCTATGAAGTGCTGCTGTTTATAAACTCATAAACCAGAGGCCAGTGAATATTATTTTTGTGCACTCTACAGTCTTGTGAATTTGTTTTTTCTTTTAAATCTATGTAGTATAATGTTTTTGTTGCTCCATGGTTGCAAGGCATGATTTTTTAGCTGTGATAGATAAGGCATTGGAAGTAGGAAGATAAAAAGCTGAAAATTCCTGAGTATTATGTGTTAGGAACTCTTGCTATATAGAAAGTGTGCATTCTTTGACCAGAGGTGCTTTCTGGCATCAGTGAAAGATATGTGCCTTTGTTTCCCAGGGGTGTTCTTCAGATATATCCTCGATGGTAACAGAAGCTTGGAGCAAAGTAAACCAAACAGTAAAACAAACAATGAAATACATAGGACACTTGGCAGTAGTCACAACAGCTGATATTTCATTTCCTGAAGAGAACAACATTCCTGCCTCTAGTCTACAGGTGAAGAAATGTTTCTTAGAAATACTGATTATGAATAGTAATTCTAGTGTTGAGGTCACACTATCGTTAACTGTGCTGAGAAGTAAATTGTTCTGCATATCAACTGAATTAAGTATATTTAGGGTTTATCTAATACTTTGAATGCAGGGTGTAAATGGATGTATTAATACTCTTGACTTTTTTTTTTCCTTAAAAGCTACATCCTCTAAATCTGTGTAAGTTAAACCTATGAAGAGAAAGAAGTGTACAGTGCTTTTAGGATTATACCTGCACTGAGACTATACAAATCTGTTTCACTGATATTCACTACTTATATTTTAGTAATCTGTGTCCAAGTACCTCATCGAATTTGCAAAAATCTGAACTGAGCTCCTGTGGTCCAAGGAAGATGTGTCTGAATAGACCTGCACTGAATAATAAAATTATTTCTAGTCTATTGTAGAAAATCTGTTTTAATTCAAGACCACATCAGTTTCTTTAACCACTGCATTTTGAACCTTTGTTTTAAAAGGAATTCGTGCTTGCCATTTATGGTGGAGTAGGCTCAGGACTGGAGTGTCTCATTGATGCTGTACAGGAGAAAGCGAGAATAGTCCAGAAAGAACTTGTGAAACAATGTCCACAAAATGAGGTGAGATGAAAAGAAGATTAAAAACTGCTACTATATCTTGGAGACACTCCATCATGTTTTGTTTTTTGTGCTTATATTTTAAATCATGAAAGTCATACTTCTATAGAGAATAAAGTATAAGGAATAAATACCATAGTTAAAAATATTTCTTCAACTATTTGAAAATTCCAGTAGGGAAATTAGGGTACCCCTTGGAAACACATAATTTTCTAAGTGTGTAAGTCCTTTTGACAGATAACCTGGCTGAATTCCCAGAAAATACTTGGGGAAGACTGAAATCTTCTGAGTGATAAATTGTTCCTCTCAAGGAAAGCAAAAATTTCTTCCTACTCTGGTTTTTGCTGTTGTCATTCTTAGTCTGTAGTGAAACCATCCAAAGTATTTTATTTCCATGTCTTTTGCTTAACTCACAAATGCCTTGTGTTTCCAGCAAATGGAACTGAGCACTTTGCTTTCCAAATAATGCTGTTTACTTAGAGCAAATTCTTAAGTATCTGCAGGATTTCTGTACATGCTTGTCTCTGGTGCAACTACTGTGAAGATGGACAGAAAACACCAGAGCTACTACCCCTGCCACTTAGAATGACAGTAATACAGAGTTACAGGACAACCTTTCTTTAGTGAATATTTAAATATGTTCATTTGATCCTTCCATAGTAAGGGGTTTAAAACCTTGCAGATGTAATTAATGTTTTCTACCAGTTAATGTTTTCTTTGGAAAAATTGCATATTTGGTTGCAGAAAATGTTTTTTTATTTTGAGTATTTCTCTCTAGTATGTCAATGTTTGTTCTGTTTCTTTTGATGTACTTTGACTTGAATGAAGTGTACAATATAATTAAAAATTTCTTTGTAGATTCAAAATCGAATAAAGGATAATGTGGTGGCATTAGCCAGATTCCTTGAAAATAACATGTCTTACTGCAGAAAGGTAAGAGAAATGTTTCACAAAATGTGTGCTTTGAGTCTGGTATTTAAATTTTAAGGCTGCATTTATCTAAGAGGAATGTGTACATAAAATATATATATACACATGCATACTGTATATTTGTGATTGCATAATAACACTTTGTCACAGCAGGAAGTATTCCTGTGACTAGAATGCTAACTTTCCTTGCTACTGCATTTCCACTCAAAGCTCTTTTATTTTAATTTTACTTAAGATAAATAATTTCTGGAGGTGCTTGTATCTTCTTTTTTGTGCTCGTCTTGAACAGCCTAACTACCTGTTGTGGGTTTTTTTAAGTTGAAAGATCAACTTTGCTAGTGTAATTGTTTTATAACTGCTGCAATAATTTATGACCATAGTTTCTCGTATTTTGAATTAAAAGCCAGGATAGGTCATTTACCTTCCAAGAGCCACTCATTTCCTGGATTTTCGTGTCATTTGCTTGGTTTTTTTTTCCTTTCCTAACCCTGTCAACCACATGCACTTCTTTTCAGTGCTGTCTTAGACGACATGACATTGATTTGGTTTTGTGTTTCAGCATTTGCTTGGTCTATGTGACTGAAACCATAACAGGCACATTTCGTAGTTAATATACTGTGATGTATTTGAATCTCTATAAATTGCTCTTTATTAATACAGAAAGAAACAGAATCTCATTTGCCAGAAGACTGTCTATATCGAGAAATAAAGAAGGGCACTAAGATTGCTGTGAAGTATTTGGAATTGGAGCAGTGCCTGACTGAAGTCTGCCAAATTGTCACTTCCATGTTACAAGGTATTTAGCTGCGTTACCACGTGTAGCCTATGGGCTACAGAAGAAGTGTAAAGCAAGGGAGAGGGCTCTTTGATATCTGCAAAATGCTGCATTTGATTCGTCTTGTTTCTGTTTCTTGTAGGGTTGTACAGAAACACCAGCCCTCTCAGGAGCTTTGCAGAAAATATTTCTGTTATTGCTGGATATTTTAACAACTATTTCAGTTTATTTGCCTTGTCTTCTGCGAACAACCCTACCCAGAAAATGCTTGTGCCTTTTATGAACCTGGACGAATTGGACTCTCTGGTTGATTCCCTTATTATGAATTTTGAACTTGAACAAGGACAGCTATCACTGCAATCTCAAATTATTTGTAATGAAACTACTGAGACTCGAGGAGGACAGGTTGAAACAGGTCAGGTTGAATTTCCTTGGCAAGGGAATGGGATTCCAGAATGCACACAGACTCCAGAGGTTGGTAGGATAGAATGGGTATAAAAGGTTATTATCAAGAAATTAAAGAGAACTCTTTCCTATTGAAAGATATCACAAAAAGCTAAAATTTATTGCTAATATTATTAGTGAGTGGTGGGAAAGTAAAAAGCCATGTTTATGTAACTACTCTGTATTTCACCAAAGACAAAAGTACGTTCCTTAAGAGGCTGTCAAACTTCAAAATGTAGTTCCTTTTGTTTTAATAGTCTATAACTACCTAAGTTTATAAGAAATAATTTTAATTTTTTGAATTTTTGCTTCACCTGAACTACATTATGATCTAGTAATCCTACTGCAACTTGAAAGTGTTTTTTATGCCTTTTTTTAAACAGAGCAAAAACTTTGTATTTATTTATGCAGAGGAAACCAATGAGAGCTAGTAAAAGTACTTTACAACCTTATTTGATGAATGCTTTTTAAAGTGGTTTTAGTTCACTGAAGAATCTGGACTTAAAGTATCGATGATGCTGTTCAAAGTGATCTGAAGTAAGTTAATGTTAGGTTTGTTTTGATTGCTGAAATCATTTTCTCTACTATTCATATTGGAATAGCAGCATATCTGCTCCTAAATAACAAAAATTATCCCAGGTTGTAGACAGGTTTCCAGTCCACTACTTCCTTGTGCTTGTTATCATTGTTTAACATCTTACTTTTGGTCTGCTGGCTGAAGTTAACAGGAGGGATGGAAATGAATTTGCATGGGTTTTTGGAGGCCTGGACTGAGCACAATTTACTCAAAATAGTGCAGAGAAATTCATAAGGTAAAATCTAAGCTTTTTTCCTATGCATCAATGCCATCTTGTGTTTAAGCCCAGCTGGAAACTAAGCACCACACAGCAACTCCCTTGCTCCCCACCAGTGTGGGATAATCAGAAGGGTAAAAGTGAGAAAATTCCTGGCTTGAAATATATGCAGTTTGATAGGGAAAACAAAAGCTGCACACACAAGCAAAGCAAAACAAGGAACTAATTCACTGCTTCCCATGGTCTTGCCCATGGGCTGCAGGAGATTCTCTGGTCCTGTGGCTGGAGCTCCCCTGCTCCAGCATGGGGTTGTGGGTCCTTCCCACACACTGCAGTTTCTCATGAACCCCCAGTGTGGGTCCCTTCCACAGGGTGCAGTCCTTCAGGAGCAGCCTGCTATAGTTTGGGTCCCTCATGGAGTTACAAATCCTGCCAATAAACCTGTCCCAGTATGGTCTCCTTTCTCCATGTGTCCACAGGTTCCTACCAGGAGCTTCCTCCATCATTGGCTTGCCCTGGCTTTCCCTCCATCAGGCCTACCTGTGCCAGTGTGGGCTTCTCTGTGGGCTGCACATGGACCTCTGCTTCCACATGGACCCACCCACAGGTCCCAGTCCCTTTGACTCCAGCTCACACTGGAGTTCCAGTGTGTCCAGTACAGAGCACAGAAACAGCAGTAATGCCCTGGCCATCTGCCAGTCCCTGTGCATCCCCATTGGTGTCCTCAAAATGTCCCCAGGCCCAGCAGAGTGAGGGGCTCAGCAGCAGGGAAAGCAAAAAGCAGCCACAGATGAGCACTACACGAATGTACTGTAAGGCATCAAGCCCAGGGCAAGCACAGGAGTCTGCCCAAAGCAGCCAAACAGCACAAAAGGTTATAAATTCCATCTAACACATTCCAATCAAAGCTGTTGTTATCTCAACCCCTTTGAGCCCTACATTGGGCACCCAAGAGGGCTGTTGTGGTTTAACCCCAGCTGGTAACTCAGCCCCACACAGCTGCGTGTTCACTGCCTCCCAGTGGGACTGGGGAGAGAAGTGGAAGGGTAAAAGTGGGAAAAATCAGGAGCTGAGATAAAAACAGTTTAATAGGGAAAATAAAAAATTATGCAAGCAAGCTGAACAAAACAAGGAATCAATCGACTATGTCCTGTGGCCATGTAGGTGTTCAGCTGTCCCCAGGAAAGCAGGGCACCATCACATGTAATAGTTACATGGGGAGGCAAAAGACCATCACTCCAAATGTTCCCCCATTCCTTCTTCCCCTCTGTATACTGAACATGATGTCACATGGTCTGGAATGTCCTAGCTGTGTACTCCCCACTTCCAAGCACCTCGCTTCTTCATCAGCCTGGCAGCACAAGAAGCGGAAAAGGCCTTGGCTATTGTAACTTCTGCTCGGCAATTAAAAAATAATAAAATCTTTATTTTGCCATCGTTGTGTTCAGCACAAATCCAAACCATTGTCCTATACAAGCTACCTTGAAAAAAATTAACCCCACCTAAGCCAAAACCAGCTCAGCTTCCAAGGTGGGTATTCATGTCTATAATCTTTCCTTCTGAGGGAAGATGTGTGCTATATTGAGAATTTCAGTCTTTGAGGGCATATCAGGCTCTTCGAACTCTTTTATGTGAAAAGACTGCAGTAAAATCAATCATTTTCTTTTGAAAAATTTAGTTATAATTGATGCTGTTATTCAGTGATTTTGTGGTTTTCTGATGCAGAGGAAATGGGGGAGGTGATTATGCTGATCCAGTAACCCACATATGTATTTCCTAAAGACTAGTACACTGAAGTACTTTCCAAAAAAATGTCTAGCAGTGCAGTCGTGCCACCAAAAATACTCAGCACTTTATCTTGCAGCTAATAATTTCCTTCTTACATGAGGTGTGATGCTTATTTGCTTTTTTATTGTAAAGGCCTTTGCTAGTTTGCTCGAGGGTCAAGAAATTATGTTCAGTCATTCAGGTTTTTATGCTTTAAAAACGAAGAGAAGCCTGATATATTTCTATCTTGTGTAAATGTATTATTTTGTATTTGGCTGAAGTTTTAAAAATGTAACTGGTTCTTCTGTGTTGTGTATCTAAGCATGGAAAATGTAAAGAGTAAAACTACATCATGTACCTATTTATTGATTTTTACACTTCAAGTGCAAATTCCTTGTTGATTTTCTTCAGTAGATTGCGACCTTCCTTTGTCACTGAGAGTATTGCTTTCTTGCTCAAAATATTGCAGTGTCAAAATATGAGATATTAGTAAGAGGTGTTTTTCTGTAGCTCACAAGAGAAACAAACCAAAAAATTCCTTTACCTATCTAAAATTTCTTTGCTCTACCGAGACTCATTAACTTCTCTCAACGAATAGCACACATCTGTAGATGGAGTGCTCATTAGTTAATCTGTACCTGTTAATGTCAGAACAGTCAATTCCTTTCAGTGTCTGCTAGTCAAGATTATGATGTTATGGCAAGTGTTCATTGCAAAATTGCATTCAGGTATTAGTGATGTTCCACCTGCTCACATGTTTAATCCTGTTAGCTTTGGTTCTTGTATTTAATGAGAAGCATTGCTCCGATAACATATTGAGATTTGTAGCTCTGTGTATTGTTATGAGATTTTTTTTTTCTTTTTCTATAACAGAAAACCAAGTTTTTCACAAACTTAAAGCCCAAAATGACTTTGAGTTTTTAGCATTTTGGAAACTCAGGAAGTGATGATGCAAACTAATGGGTATTTGATAGACTTTTAACTGAGGAAGTTAAATTTCATCTTAATCATGAAATTTAGCTTTTGCCAGGTAAGAGAAAATGTGCCAGTAACTTCCTTCTGCTCAGTTGGGGTTTGTTGTTTGGGATTTTTTTTGCTCGTTTTTTGTTTGCTTTTTCTTCTCTGTGTTGACCAACCATGTCTCATCCATCCTTCTCTTATTCCCATTTTTAATGCTATATACTATTTTATAGTAAGATGTTGACAAAACCTACTTCTGCTAGTGTTTTCTTCAGCTTGGTGCCCCTGTTGCAGTTAGACATTTTAAAGTGCTTCATTCTCATGATCCATACAGTGCCCATACATCAGCAGCGAGCCACAGCTCTCACACCATGCTGTATTAGCACATCCACATGCCTAGCTGAGGCACCAGCCATCTATGGATGTAATAAACCATAAGGTAAAGTGTATTTATAGCTATTAGCTAGTATATCTAGAAATTGCCAAGGAACTGGCATCATAACCAATATTTATTAAAACACCTTTCATTAACTGTTATTAATGCAATTAAGAGGTTTACTTCCAGCAGGTAACTGTTCACACAGTACTTACACTTGCTTCTTCACACTTCACTTGCCCCCTCACATAAAATTCATGGCTACGAGGCTGGAGCAACAACTGTGAGCTTCTGACTCTGAATTGGAGGCTCAGATTTGATGAGACTTTGATGTGCCAGGCACCTCAGCATATATGCTGCTTCTTTTTGGCTACTGTGTTCTAGCTACTGTTTCTTCATCCACAGCCACAGGTACCCGTAGAACCATTCACTCACACTTTTTCAGAATTTTTATGGTTTGGGCTGAAATTTCCTCAGTAGCTGAAGTCATGCTTCTGCTAAAAGCTCTAAATTTGATCTCAAAAGGCTTTTGGGGTTCTCAAATCTACAGCCTTCAGCTCTATGACAGCGAGAGAAACTGTGAGTGAACAGTCAGGAACATGTGCGAGGGGTGGGAAGTGCTATGAAGAAATGTTTAGACTCCTGACTGAGATGTTTTGTTTTCTGCAGTCGTGATGGATTTACTTTCTTATATGTATTGATGTAATCTGTGTTTTGTGGGTTGTGTTGGTCAGATTGCTTTCTTGGTACTTTTTTCTTTTGCTTTGGTTGATTTTCTTCTCTTTTTCCTTCAGGAAATTATTCTTCAGTCAGCTTTCAACTAAAAATTGGAACTATAGGTACTTGACCTGTGGGTCTTAATGACTGACATAAAAGGAGGGGGGGTTGTTTTTATTTAAATGTAAAGTGGGGAGAGAGGGAACTCAGACTGCTGTACCCTAGTTTAATTTGAAAACTTAAAGCTAAGAAAAATCTAACCAATGAATACATTCTCTATGCAATAGAAGTCACTTTAAGAAAGGAATAACAAGTAGTTATTTCTTCAGTTCCATACTTTATTTCAACACTAGTATTAATTAATAAAAAGACGTAATGATTCTGAGTGTTCAGTGTTAGCCTATCTTTGTTGAGGCATATTGTGTGTAAATGAGCTTTTAGAACAAAGTGCAGTCTAGCTATGCCTTTTAAAGACTGTGAATTAGTCTTAGAAATTAAGGATAAATAAACTCTTCTAGTACTTCCTTGAAAATTCTAGATGAAGGAAAACAGCAAGCTGCAGTTTAGATTTAATTTGGTCCAGTAATGGCATCTGCAGGCAGAAGAGGAGACTACATCTGATTTGCCTCTGCAAATACAACCTGTTATTTTTTACAGGATTTTTTTTTTCTCATTCTTCATTCATGTGAAAATATTGTGATTTGGCGAGTCCTGTCACTTTTTTTTTTTTTTTTTTTTTTTTTTTTATTTTTTTTTTTTTATTACTGTTTTAGGACAGTACTTTAATTCCCATCCCTAACTTTTGGTAGGATCTGAGAGGGTTTATGCCTTTTCCCCAAGAAATAATTGTGCTTTTTTGAAGTCTTGATTTTTATATTTTTCTGTATTAAAAACCCCCAAACAATTGCCAACTTTACTTAGTTTTATGCTCCTTTTATGACCTGGAATTGGTACATGTTGGTCACTCTTTAATTTTTTTCCTGCCCCATTTTTGTTTGTTGTTGTTGTCTTAGTATGTTTATGTTCATGCATAGCATTAGATTCTAGGACAGGAGGCAGTTTACATAATCTAATTAATATTCATATGATTTGATTATTGCAGTGAAAACAGGCCAAAACAGAGATCACCTGAGCTAATGCTTCATCAACATCAAGCACCACAAACAACATAAAAAATATTCCTCCAGGTATTGTTCAATGTGAGCTAGAGTAGCTCACCTCTGACCTCGTGGGAGTGAGTTCTAGGGCACCCAGCCAGCATGATGATGCCAATGAAATACTCCTGTAGCAACTGGTCAAAGTCACTGCTAGGGCTGATTGTCTAATTCTCTATCCACAACCATTTCCCATTTATTCACACTTTTATATTCTCTTGGCAGTTTTCATTCTGCTACTTGCTAGCACTGTCCCTGAGCAGCATCCTCAGAAAAACATGGGCAGTAGCGAAAATGTGTACACTTCCATATCTGTGGATTTTTTTCCCTCTTAGTTTAGAAAAGTTCTGCTGGCTATGCCATGTGTGTTTCCCGAAGAGTGTGATATTTGCTGCGGTGTTTTTTCCTTTGCTGGGGCCGGGGCGTGGGCGGAGCGGTGCGGGCCGGAGCCGCCGGGCCGCGGTGCGGGATGGAGCCGCCGGGGCGCGGTGCGGGATGGAGCCGCCGGGCCGCGGTGCGGGATGGAGCCGCCGGGGCGCGGTGCGGGCCGGAGCCGCCGGGCGCGGTGCGGAATGGAGCCGCCGGGGCGCGGTGCGGGCCGGAGCCGCCGGGCCGCGGTGCGGGCCGGAGCCGCCGGGCCGCGGTGCGGGATGGAGCCGCCGGGCCGCGGTGCGGGATGGAGCCGCCGGGCCGCGGTGCGGGGGTTGCGGCGCTGCCGCCGCGCCGCTGGATGGCGGTGCTGCCCAAGGCTCCTGCCGCCTCCGGAGGGAACCTGCGCTTCTGAGCGGGCCTGTGCGCCAGAGAACCACCTGCCTGCTGTAAAGCCCCTTAATTAACTATATGGCAGCTCAAAGCATAGCTGTAATGTATGGACAAAAATATCTACTATCTCACACTTTTCGTGTTGTTAGCTTAGAATTTTCATTTCTTTTCTACAAGTTGCTGTTAAGGAAAAAAAAGCACCCAATTTTGCTTCTGCATAATACAGTACAATAATAATTTTTATCAAAATCTTGACTAAATTTCGAAAATAGCATGCCTGTCTCTATAAGAAGTCTCAAGGAATAGCTTTTCCTGTCATGTTCACATCAATAGCACAGGGAAAAAAGGCTCAGGTTTAATGCTGGGATGTGCAAAGCTAGGAAAGATGATGGCTAGTAAAGCAAACTTTATGCCAGTTTAGCTTCATTCTGAAGCAACTTCTAATTATCAAATGCTGTAAATAAACTAATGTTTTGCTGCACAGGGGTTTGGGTGATTTCTTTATTTCCCCTTGTGTCTTCCACAAGTCACATAATGGTCAGGAATGAAATTCAAAAGGGAACTCGGAAATTCCTGTTGTAACTGGAAGGTAAGAAATATCTTAAGATCTCTTGCATTTTAACAAGTTAACTCGGTAAGTAGAACTGTTGTGAATGTGTTCAAATTGTGAAACCAAGGTTCCTTAGGGTTTATGTTTGCATTGAGTATGTGACATATTATTGGGAAAACGTCTTAATGTCTGCAGAGAAACTCAATACTAAAGAATTATTTGTGTTGTAACTCTTGTGTCCCCTGTTTAAAATAATCCCCAGTGCTTGTTAGCATGTCTTACATCATAATTTCAAACTGTATCCAAAGGTCTAAGAAGATCTGAGATAAACTATACTTGTCTTTCCCCCAGCCTTGACTGTGGTTTTTGTGAGAGTGAGATTGTAAATCAGATGTAGAGGAAGAAATTTTTTAAGTTTTATTATTTGGGGAGAGAGGGTCTTTGTTTAATGAGCAATCCACATTTATGTGCAATCTCACCTTTTCAATAGAAACATAAATATTGTTACGGGGCAATCCAACCTGGCATTTATTGTGCTTACAAAACTTAGACCACAGGCTTAGTAACTATTTTGTTAACCATGCCTTGATAGTGTGGGATTCTTCCAGAATTGTTTTGTCTGCATTTTAGTGGCTTTGCAATGGAATGAAGGAGATAGCCCGTTCTACAAGTACATGTGAAATTAAAGCAATAGTTTTAAAGCTGTTCTCATCTCTAAAAAGAGAACCAAACCTACCACCCTAAAACTCAATTTGATTTTTAAATAATGAGCATTATTAAATACTATGTGTTTTGTAGGCAGATCAGTAAGACCGACATTGGATCCATTTCCTGATGTATATATCAAATCCTGCACTAAAGTTGTGTGTGGGATTTTTTGTTTCTATTTTTTGTGGGTTTTTTTCGTTTAGTTTTGTTCTTCAGAAAGCTAAAAGTAGGTAGTTTTCCTAATAGATATATTTAAAGAGAGGATTTCTCTTAGCAGAGTGTTAATGTATTTGGACCATAATAGCTACAGCTTGACCTCTCCACTTCTGATGCTATTGAGTCATGCTAAAGCTATCTCCTGTTCTGCAGCTGGAACTACATGAAAACCTACAGTATTCCTCATCTAGTAGATCTCAAGTGCTTTGAAAAGGTGAGAAACTCTGCCATTCAACAGATGGAGGAGAAAGTATTCAAATAGGTTAGGTGGTTCCTATTGCTCAGTTGCCAAGCAAATGTGTGATCTGCTTATGAACAGTTCTTATTGAAGAAATAAATTCTTAACTTTGGGGGGATATGCTTAGCTGAGGTGGTATTTTTTTAAAACTATAGGAATAGATTATGTATAAGTAGTTTTAAGAATTCAGCTATTAATATAGTGCATCCTTGGTGTATGCCAAGATAGATACAGTTCCAGCTCTGTAAAGGAACTTTGTGAACTGCAGCCTGGGTAGAGACAGACATTCTGGTCTAAAGTGACAGGAAAAGTATGCTTTATCCCTTGAATTTAGGAGCAGTGCCTTAGGTCAGCCCTGCACTTTTGCCTGCCCATGGTTTTTAATATTGATGTTAGATGAACACATGCGACTGTTCTTCCAGTACCTAGAACTCTTGTGGGATCTGCTTTTTAATCTGTCATTTAATGGCCCCTTTTCTCTGTGCTTGAGCCTAGACTTCCATGCTATTAGTTTACAGCTGTGGTCCAGGAAAGATGAGGCTTCACTAAGATATACAATACATAAAACACATTTCTGACACATTGCCCTGGCAGCCCTGTATTGGTAGGCTCTGCTGTCCAGGGAATAAAGATCGTTCTCTGCTCTGTGCTTTAAGGCAGCACTGCTGTCCTGAGAGGGCATTTACAGCATTCTCTGCTGAGAGAAGTGAAGACATCAGTGACATGTTCCTCACAAACATTGTGTGGTAGCCAACAACATAGCAGCTTTTCTCCTCAACTCTCAGACAATTGGGGTATCAGAGGAAAATGGGATTCTAAATATGGAAGAAGAAATCCTTGAGAGAATTTGTTGTTCACAGGATCGAGAAAACTGTTTTGTAAACAATATTGAAATTCATCAAGTATTTTGGCACAATCAAACATTGAATGCAACCAGATAAACCTAGAAATAGGTTCTTGTGGCTTAAATTGCAGTTTTTCTGAGGCTAAGGTGTAATGTGACTGAGATATTTCTCTGCCTTGTCTAGATGTTAGAATGTGGGACCCATGTATTTTAGCAGGATGCTGATATCTTTTAGATTTGCTCAGTGTTAGGGTGATTACTGCTTAGCAGAAATTCCCCTGTTATGAAATGTCTTAATTTCCTATGTCTTTTGTAAGGAAGGAGTCATCTGCCAGGGATTTTCAACAGGAAATTAATAATTCATAGGCAGTGGAGTGCACCAGGTCCATTTCCTTCTGGGCTGTATAGTCACAAGAAGATCTACTTTTGTCACTATGGAATTGAAAATATAACTCTGAATGTACAACATTGGCTTTTGTGAATAAGGTAATTTTATTTTGGCGGTCACTTTTACTGATTGTAACATTTGGGTATTTGTTTGCATAAATGGGGAGGGGGCATGTACATTTCTTTCAACAGTTTCAGTGCTCTTTTTATGATCAAAAGAAGTCAATAAAAGTCATATTCATTTAGAGTAGTGGTTTTAGGACCAAGTTGTTAGCTTCCTGTTTGGTTTATCTAAGCAAGGCCCATGATGGATTTCTGTGCTAGTATATTTTTATGAATAAAGAGTAATCACACTTTTATGGGTGTGTACGTATTTGTTTTCTATTATTTCTGTACTCTTAAATGTCACTATATCCGGAGCACACCAATATATTCCATCTTCATGGGATGCTTAGTTATGAGTTGGTGGTGCCTGTACTTCCTTAACCTGTACTTTGCCCACTGTAAGCTGATTTTTACCCCTTGACTTTCTTGTTAATTTTTACATGAGAAATGAATTGACTTTTCTATTATAATGTAAAAGGAAAATCAGATTTTAAGAGTAGTTTGAAAAGGGTGAAGCTTTTGTAGTTCACTAATACAGAGGCTGCATCAGGAATTTGCTTAAGTAAAGATGTTTATTATTATTTAGTTTTATAAATGCTCACTATTTGGTAGGCGTTTTCCCATTTTAGAGGAAATTTATGTCCCAAGGACTTTAGAGCTGAAAAAAAAAAAAAAAAAGGGGGGGGGGGAGAAGAGGAGGGATTGAATTTGAAATTATTTCAGGGCCTGAGAATTAAAATTCTTTTATTTTATAGAGACACTATTTTTAAATGATACTATTGTTCCTAGAAATGCCATCTAGAAGAAGAATGAGTTGTATCTGTTTTGAAGGGAGGGGAAAAATGTCCTTAAATCTTCAATATGAAGAATATGACAAAAGGTAGGAAAGTAATGCATATTAAAATAAATAGTAATTTTATTGTACTTACCATGTGTTTTGTAGGGTTAGAGAAACAGTTAAAAGTATCATGACTTACATGATTTGATTCTAAATTCAAAATTTCCACAGCATGTTTACTGTGTCCATTCTGTAATTCAAACACAGCACAGTCATCTTTTTGCTGAAAAAACCCCAAAAGCATAAAATAGCTCTTATGATATTACACGATAACATGCATCACATGAACAGCATACAGGGACTCTCAGCATCGTGGTAACAAAAGAGATTTAAAATGAGCATGAAAGACTTTCCTTGACATTTAGAGAGTTGATGCTGTCCTATTAAATAAAGGGTAGAATTCAAAAGTTAAGCAAGTTCCATGCCAGTGGTAATTGTGGACTACTGCTCCCTTAAATGAGTTGTATAAATTGTGCTGTTGGATATTGTTTTGTAGTACAGTAATTATGCTAAGCTCTTTCTTTTGCTTGTGGATCAACTTGAAAACTGTTGATGGTGTGTAATTAATAGCAACTCAGGGCTAAATACACCTTTTGAAGCCCTATATATCACATGCATTTGTAATGTAATCTTAGAAACAGCAGTGCCATTCTATGTAAATTAGAAAATTCTACAAATGCCACAATAGGCATCTAGTTCTTGTAAACACATACCACTATTGAAATACACAGCTCTTTATAAAAGGGCTGAATACAGTTCTTCAATAGTGTGACAGCTGCATAAATATGAAAGTTGATGAAATGGTGTATCATAATGGGAGGGTTTGCAAAACCTGCCGTGTTCTGTGGGTGCACAAATACCATTAGATCGTAAAGGGACGCTGACTTCTAAATCTATTTGGTTATTCTAAAAACATTGCAAGGTTGAAACTGGCGCTGCAAAGAGATATACAAAGTGCACTTAATCCTTCCAAGTGGTAGCTTGAAGTAGGCAGGCTCGTGCTGAAGTGCTGTCTTTGACGCGAAGTTGAGCTGAAGCTGGTGTGCTGTCAGCGCCGGCTGAGTGACACAGGCACTGCCGCTCCTCCTCGGCAGCTTCAAAGGAGCATTTCCAAAAGCCGTGGAAACGTGTCCCTTTGTTATCCTTTAACGTGGTGGGCAACTTGCAATTTTCCTTGCTCTGCTTTTAATTCACTGATGTTAGGACATCTGAAGCTGCAGCTTTTTTTGGTGTGAACAGGCCTGAGGCTGACAAAAGCATGAACGAAATGAAGCAAGATCTAGAAAATGAGCGAACAAACAAGCAAATTGTAAAACTGCCTGCTCACTTGTCATAGTGAACAAATATTACTGCAACTTAGGTACTGAACGAATTAGACTGCTCCCTCCCTTCAAAACTTGCAGAATTTGCCCGTTGGGTGAGCTGGAGATAAATACAAACAGTGGTCAGTGGGGTCCCCTTGGCTTAGAATAAAACTCAAATTCATGGTAGCAATAATGTCAATGGGAAGTTAACTTATTAAAGCAAATAATAAAAAAAAATTAGGAAATCCTCTATGAATCAAAACATAGATGCTTATATTTCAGTTAGTGAAATTTGGTCCATTTTATGCATGTATTCTGCTTTTTTAATGTAATTCTATTATTTTTTTTCATGAAGAACTATATCTACAGAGAGATTCTTTTTAAAAGATAGAGTAAAAACTATTTGTATTCTAGGTTGTTTTAAGGATACAGTACCATAGGTCTACTGTTCATCTCAACTTTCCTAAAATTCATGTCTATAGTATAACTTAGAGAAAGCAGAAGGGAAATTATTTTAATTTAAAATTGCACACAAAAAAAAATCAAAGTTAAATTTTGAGCAGTTTTGATAAGCGAGGCCTGTGGATATTTTGACTGTTGCTTGATTAAAAAAAAAAAAAAAAAAGTAAATATAATAGGGTTTTTAAAATAAAATAAATAGTGCTCCTCTGACATTTTTTCAGATGAACAATTTTTCAGGAAGATTACAAGGCTGAGTAGTCAGTTTTTGAGAGGTGGAGTATAGTTTAGTTGGTGGGCCTGCTGTGATTGGAATTGATTAATGGGTGTTGTGATAAGCATAGAAACAGATCAGTGGCAGCTTATCCTGCTTTCAGCTGTCACAGCTGTGCCTCTTCACTCTTCTTCTGGCCCTATCACACTCCCGGGCAGCCTTTAAAGTACCTCCTTCCCAGTGGAATTTCTGCAAATCATCTACTCAAATGCCAAGATACCCTAGAAGCAGCTGTGTCTGAGAAAATTTGTTCAGCCTCACATATTTGTTGTGATGAAGACTATTACGTTAGAGAATCCTTTCCTCCTGCAGGAGGAAGCACGCTGTGCCACAGCCTGAAGAGAGAGTTAAATGCTGATTCTGAGGGGCAGGTGGGCTCCTTAGTCGAGAACTTGCAATGCTGGCTGGAACAGGAAGAGTTTGCAAACCTGCTGGCTAAGATATAGCACTCCTGCTGCCTGACAGTTGCAATAAATAGCCCCTGAATGTTAATTTTATTGCTAATGGCTTGAGAAAAGCAATGCTGGTACATGATTAAAATCCTGGTAGCTGCCTCTTTTGTTGTAATGTTCAAAAGATTTTCAAATGCAGGTTTCAGAAGTTCTGAATATGTTTTGAAAGTCTTTCCCTGGTTTCCTTAATGGGAACTGTGATCTCCAGTGTGATTACTGATGCAGGTAGTTTGATAGGAATCATGCAGCTTTAACAGAAACTTACAGGTATGTGGATTTTATACAAAATAAAGGTGGGAGGGACCCTGAAGTCCCTACTAAGCTGGCATTCAATGAGCCAAACTCTTTATGTAGCTTTGTGGATTTGAGGAGGATAGCCTAAGAATTATGTGCTTTTCAGGATATGAGACTTAATGCTCTGTAGGATTTCTCTGATTAGTTACAAAAATATTTTGTTCATTTTATTGGAAAGTGAGCAAGCCTAGAGCATGGAAACAACTGTACTACTCTTTCAGGACATTTTGTAGATTATAAGACTTAGGTGGTTAATAGTCTTTTTATTAAATCTCTGTGTGCTGTAAATAATTTTTGGCTTCTCTGTATGCTTTAAAAATGCCTGAGGCATCTATCCCAGCATTATCAATAAATATTAAAGAATGTTTTTACCAAACTCAGGCAAATTAAATCTGAATTTAAGAGCAAATGATGCACACAGAAGGTCCCATCTCTGGCTAAATCTGCAGGATATGTAACTGATCCACCAAGATAGTGTACGGTTTATCCTCTGTGGCAGTCTGTGAACAAGAATAAGTTTAGACTCTTTGGGAGAATAAATCCAACTAAAAGTGATGAATTGTTAAGTTTCTGTTATAAGTGCATGTGCAGTTCCTGTATTGTTTATAGAGTCAACTAAGTCACATTATTGGGAAACTACTTTTCAATGAGACAAAAAAAATCTTATTTCGATTTTTCATTATATTTTACTGAGGAATATCTCTAAGACTGTTTTTAAAAATCATGCTATTTATTTATTCTACGATTATATCGTATGTCAGCTGTATCTTGTAATGTCTTTTGGCATAGGAAAGCAAACAAAGTCGTGTTACTTTAATGACTTCTCTGAGACTGTTTGCCTATAATTCCATGCTCCTTTGCTATAGAAAAAACATGACCCTGAATCTTAAACAGCTTTTGGATAAAAGCATCTTCAATTATGACATGAAAAAATAGGTTTATGACTTAGTGCTTTTGGTTTTCTTCATTTAGTGGGTTTTGCTTCAATTTAGATTTGCATGTTCTGCAATCAAAATTTTTTAAAAAAAGATATTTTAATTCAGTACAACTTAAAAATTCACTGTTTCTATACTATCTAGTGCTGCCAAAATTGAATATTTTAAATGAGAACTGATTAAAAGGAAAGAAAAAAATGTGATTATATGTTGCTCACATGTAGAGTAATTGTTAAGTTTTCCACATCTTGATCTGTTACAGGGGGACTTGTTCTTTGGGAATTCAGCCTGCACTTTTGTCCTTCCTGTGATTTCTTATTTCAAGCTTGATAGAGAAAGCATCCACTGTTGTATCATTTCCTTAGTGCTAACAGCTTTTATTCTCTTCAACAAGTGTTTACAGAAAAGTGTTGATGCTTATTAATCTGTTTCTTGTCTTACAAATGTGCTTATGCATGATTTGTGGTAAAATTGGCATTTCTGACAGCTCTCAGTGTAATCTGCATAGCACAACAAGATTGTTACATTGAACAGATGTGGCTTGGAGTTGTTATTCTTCGTAATTACCATCATTAAGTGAAAGCATGTGTCAATCAACTTTGTACTTTAAACACACCACTCATTTGTGAGACACATGCATCTGCATTTCAGATACAGATCTTGGGTTTGAAATTTATTTCTGTTGTTTCTATTTCATACAATACTCTATGAAACCCGTAATGCCCAAAGATGTCAAAGCAACAGATTGTCGAGTTAAGAAAGGCTTTACTGGGGTTTCGCGTAGATTTAATTTTCTTTTTGGAGGGGGAAGAGAGGAGGGTGATAACAGTAGATTCATCCTCCTTTTCTGGTGTAAAGGAAAGGCATTTAAGTTTAATTTTATGGATTTCCAAATTCACTCTCCTATTTTGATTGACTTTCTTATTTGAGGGAAGCAGGTTCTGTTTAGTTTGATTATTTGGGGCAAAAAATGAATCCGCAGCAGTAAACTGATGTAATGCCTTTTAAGAATTAATGTTTGGGTCCTTAATGTTGCCAGGATACCTTTTAGGGTCACAAATGTACATAGTGGTAATAAACAGGGTTAGATCAGGAAATTATATTTTGAGTAGAGTTGAAAACAAAGGGGTCTTAGCCTGATTGCCCAACCAATAACAATAGAATCTGACCGAAGCACACAAAAGCAAGGACATTTGGAGATGACATTCACTTTCTCCTTGTTTCCTTCTATGTGGACTTCAGTTCTTTGTGTCAGGGACAGTAGAGATGATGGCACCTATGTACTGGGGTTTCGTGGGTTTTTCAGCCTGTCCTGTGACACTTCTTCAGTGACAAATAAGATGAACTTGTATAAAAGCCACAAAGTGACACTCAGCATGTTGAGGTGGAATTGCCTTCAGTTTTTGAGGGTATTTTAGCCTCTACCTTTACAATGAAAGCAGTTATCCTGTGATTTTTTTTTTTTAATCCTCCCAAATTAACGAAAGAGAAAAAAAAACAATGACATTTTATCCTTCAATGGTCTTTTAGGTCTTCGATTGCTGCATTAAAGCTCATTCTGGTATCCTGGATGTGGTGTGTGACTCGTATTTACTTTCTGACAAAAACCCCATTGTATAACTATTCTTTGGAATATTTAATGAAAATATATTGTTTAGATCCTGCCAGAGGCACATAAGGTTTTATATGAATGCTGATTATTTTTTAGACTCTAATTGTCTAATTCTTACTGAATCTTCTAGAAGTACTGAAATAGAAATTTAAAAGGATCTATTTGAAAATTAGAAGCCAGATGAGCTATAGTCAAGGAATAAATAATAAAGAACTAGGAAATAACTCTTCACTGAATTGTGAATAAAAAATTTTATTTGCAGTCCAAGTCTAGTGCCCAATATATAGAACCAGAAAAAATATGGAAATTACATGGGGAACACAGCAGTACAGTCTGACAGATAGTGAAATCAAGTGTCTATTCTAATCTCAGCCCTTTCAGTTAAAGATGAAACTTTCTGACAATCACGTGCACATTATCTGGTAGCTGTGTAAAACCAGTCACTGGGAGGCAAGAAAACCAGGGCCATGCATTGATTAATACTTAAATGGTCCCAGCCAGTTTGGCATGTTTGGTAATTTTCTTTGCCATTAATTTCTCCACCTGTTGATGGGGATGATGTGTGGCTTGGAGTTTATATAACCATGCTGGTAAAGTGGTTTAACAGTGTTGGAAGTCCCCCAGCATTGCAATCTGGGGCAGAGGAAACCCTCACTGCCTCTGTGACTTCAAATAATTGTCCATTACACTTGCAGTTCCAGCTGCCCTATGTGGGAGTGACTGGACTTCTATTGGAGCAAAGTGCTGGGAACAAGATTCCCTCATGCACTTTAAATTTAATATAATTTTGTTCAAAACAGGGAATTGAACTGCTGAATGGGCTGGAATTGAATGTGCCAAAAAGTGCCTTAGGTATACCCAAAAATAAGCAAGACACATGCGATGCCAAGGCAGCTTGCAGTGGTGGTGTGCTAACTAATCCTATCACCCCTTGCTCATAAGGAAGGTTGTAGAAGCTAGAATGTCTTGATTTTATTTACCCCTGCCCTGATCTCCTGGGCTAGTGAAATTCAGGGTGGGCATTCTGATATTTCTTGCATGACTGCATTGTCTTTCAGGTTTTTCAAGTATAAGATATGAATAATGAAAACTTCCCATTTTCCTCAGTGCAGAGAACTGTATATGAAATACCAAATAAATGCTAGTTAACTATTACATTTTCATGTGTCCTGATAAAAGAAAATTTGATTTCCAAGAGTAGGGGTTCATTTTTGGTGCTTTTTCCTAATCAGTGGTTTTCCTGCTCTTAGAAGTCCTCTTAGCCCATTGTTGAAGACAGTGTTACATCTGCTTTTATGTTTTGTTGTATACTTTATTTTAAATGTTTTAAAACATCTGTATAGTATTCAGTAAAGAAATGTAGGACTAGACAGTGCAACACACAGTATATAACAGACATAGTTTGCTTCTGTGGTGAAACCACAGCATCTCTAGATTTCCTGCAGGCTCACCTATTCTTTCTTGTATATTGTTATTTTAATGGTTGAGCTTCCGGGAAACTTGGCATTTTGCTGTCAGATACCAGCTTTATTTCAATTATTCTACCATGTTATGCTTTCAGTTACTTAAAATGTAAGGATATATTACATGGAGGTAATGGAAATAATTAACTTTAAAAAGAGAAACAAACTTTTTTACATATTTGATTTTATTTTGGCAGTTTACTTGGCCTTCAAAGGTTAGTGTATTTTTTACATTAATTACTCTGTTTTAGAACATGTTTTATTTGTTGTTGTTAGGGTCCTTCTATTTATTTACATGTATAATGTAATCAATTGTTTAAACACAATATTTGCTCACTAAGATAACATTTTCATGGCATGATGGCAGAAATAAGAGAATAATATGAATTGCACACTACATGAGAGTGGAGCAGATGTTTTATTCAGTTCTGGCTTTAACTCTAATATTTTTTAAAAATCTGTTGTATTTTAGGCAACTTGTACTGTTGTTCTGCTGGGAGAAGCTTGTAGCTTCTTCGAGTGAAATAAAATATTTAAGAATATATGTAAAGAGAGGTAGATTCCTGGCCTTCTGACCACTAAGTTCCTCTGAAGTAGAAGCTATATTATGAAGAAACTTCTTGAGAATTTCTTAGGATTATTTTTACTTAAAATAAGCTGAAGGCATATTTTTAAAAAGATTTGCTTTGTGTTCACAAGAAACAATGTGCTATTAGGCTATATTTAACAAAAATGTCTATATCCTTATGTCAAACCTTAGTGCTTCTAATTTGGAAACAACAGCAATCATTAAAATCCATTTTTTGAGAATTTAGAACTCAGAAGAAGTTTTAAGTTTTATGTACTAACCCTTCCTTTCCCCCTTTCCCCCATGATATTATTTAAATGGAGAAAGGCAGCTGAAAACCTCTTTGGTTTTGTTTTCAGTTAAATATCAGAATAATTTATTATTCTCTGATTAGAAACAATGAATAGACTCCATCTTAAAGGTCTTTCCAAGAGTAAAGGATTCTATGGTTCCATGAAAAAAATCCAACTTTCGTCAGGGACTTCTTATTTTATTACTGTCTTGGAAATGACGAGGTTATTTTCTTTACAAATGGTGGCAAAAGAGAACATAAATTCATATCACTTTAACTTATTTTCAATACATAAAATTAAGAGGTTGAAAGAATAGCTTAAGTTACTCTTATCCCTGAAGCTATATAAGCTTGGAAATTAAGAAAGGCATAGAAAAAATGTTGTTTGTAAAGATATTTCACTGTTCCATGTGTGCTCAGAGACAGGCTTTTGTAGGCATTCAGTGGTATTCATTTCTGGTATGCATGTTTTATTTATTTTACTTTTTAACGTAGAACCATAAACAAATTTAGCAGTAACTATTTAGGGATGTTTTATGTCCCTAAAATGGAATGTGTTTGAAATCGGGAACAGGCATATGTTGTGTTGAGAATAGTAAATTTCTTGTAAAAATCCACCTATTAGGGCATTTTCTCCTTTGAGGTGCATATATATTTTTCATTAATGTTAATGAGCTTTATAGAACTGCAAAGGAAAATGTGCACCAGAGTATATGTTGTATATATGATATTAACATCCCACAGAGCTTTTGTATTCTCCTTCGTGTGCTATGGAACCCAGAGATGCACAGAAGACCAGCTGAAGTTTGACATTTTGTTTGTTGTATTTGGCAAAATTGCCTTTGAGTGTAATGAGCTCCTGACAAACCTGTTCCTGTCCATTTTGGCAGCAGTCTGGATATTTATTGATAGATGTACATGTGATCATATTTAGTTGCCTAAATATGAATTGACAGCTGAAAGAAAGCTTTGGCTTTCCCAATGGTTTATGCTGGGTTAATTGGGGATTAGTAATTGTTTTAACTGTTGAAATTTCACTTTTTTGTATTCCCATGACTTTAGCCTGGTTTTACTTGAATACTAAAATTATCTTCAGAATATTAATCCAGTGCCTTTAGTCCTTCATTCAGTAGCCACAACTCAAACAGTTCTGCTCGAATTTAAGATCGATTCCAAAATGTGAAGGAAGCATTTTACCTGTGGATAATGAGATCTGACAGTACCTGAGCTGCAGGAGGAGATGAAATCACTATCTATAGAAAATAATATTTTTTCTACATATTCAGGTTAAATGTGTGCACATTCTGGTAGCTGAAACATCTGTTTCTAGCTTGTTGTTCCTCATGGCTGCTTCTCAATTGGATTTTCTCAAGCAGGTCCAAAGCTTGTCACCTTAGCCAGGGTCTGTTAACTATCACCACTGGCCCCACATTAAGTAGGAGGTTCAGGGCTAAGCTAATAACTCTCCTGCCTTTCTGACTGATCACAGTGATTCTCGCTGTGGCTGCTTATCATGCTGTGCTCCTATGGGAGGGTTATCTTCTTTGTCTCTTCTTCAGCTGGGAATTATTTTTGTTTTCTTCATTCCTAAGTTTTCAGGTGCTGGTTCTGAAAGCCTCGTCACTTTCTGAAGCAGCTGTCTGATTTCCATCTGTTATTTCTCCCTTATCAGTGTCATGCTCTCACATATCTAAATTTGCTGCTTTCCTTTTCTCTGCTGTAAATGTAGCTGCTAATTTTCAAAGCAGAAGTTGTAACTAAACACGAGGCAGAATGGATGCAATAGAAACACAAACCTAATGCTGCTTTGTGTGAACCTTGAATCAATTTCCCTGTTGTCACAGGTGAAGTGTTTTTTATGATTTTTGTTTTAGTGTTCAATGCTGCTTAACATTTTAACATGTCCTATGTAGCTTATTAGGCTGTACCTACTATGAACTTTCTAAGAGAGCTCAGGAGAGTTGAGTGAGAGAGAAGAATCTGTGAAACTGCTGATTTATGGTCATTGGCTGCCTCGGTGCCTCATGTGAAGCGTTACCAAAGTCTATGAAATTGTTTTGGTTGGCTTCAATGGGCTTTGAGTAAGGCCCAGAATGAATATTAGCTTATTCAGTGGAGGCTCTTTGCTTGTTGAGAATTTTAGAAAAGATGGTGGTAGTGCAGGCAAATCCATGTGTCTTCCCTGGAAATACTTCCGTGGAATTATAGAGCTGTCCTACAATTGGAGGGAAAAAAAAAAAGCCAAAAAGAAAGAACTTTAATCAGATTTGAAAAGTGTATCTGGCTTGATATAATGTGCCAACACTTTTGGAACGTACACAGCTAAAACTAAGTGTATTTAATTCTCATATTGCAGTCTGACGTGCTGTTTTGGCTTTTAATTTCTCCCTGTCTTGGGTATGATGCTTTATGTCACCTGTATTAACTGTTCACTTGATAAAGGGAAAAGACTGGTGTAAAGTGTTTGACAGTTTGTGTTTCAGGGAAAACTCAAATTGTGTGGAGAAAAAACGTGGCAAAGAGAAATGCTGTTGTTACCTCTCCTGTATTTAGGTCTGGAAAAAAGCTTCCTGTGTAATGAATGATACTGTGGAGAAGTGAAATGCTGTTTTACTGAGTGAAACTAGTCTGTCATCCAGTTCAGCTTTGGGTTTTGTCTGCATGCGAAGAGATCAACACAAGGACAACCCTGTCTTGTGAATGGTAGCTTTTCAATTTGAAAACAAGGGTAAACATTGCATAACTCTCACACACTTGTGTTTCTCACCTTTTATTTTACTATACTATGGTTAGCTTGGGATTAGTCAGATCAGTCACAAAACTTGGTATAAGTAGGGACATGAAGATAGAGCCCCTCAGGGAACAGCTACTTTTTCATCCTAGCAGGATCTACTTGCTTTTACTTTATCATGCAAATAATTGTGAAGGTTGAACTCAGTTATTAGGAACTCTTGAAAAATTCTAATGATTTAAAATAAGATTTCTCCAAATCTATTAGGCAGCAACTGTATTTTCAGTCCATGATGTAGTACTGCAAACTCTTAGATCTCTATTAAAGGTCGTGAAATGAAGGAAAATTGGTGATGACCATAGATGAGAAATGGAATCTGAATTGAGATTCAGCCTAAGTAGGAGTGATGTCCAAATTTTTCATGAGGTAAGTCGTACAATGTTGCACAGCATATGTCAGAAATAGTTGTAAGTGAATACAGGAGAACAGCAATGACAATGAATGTTGGAGACTGAAATGTGAAGAAAATAATGGAAAAATTAATCAGGAGAGATGACTGGGAGATTACAGGAAGAGGTAGGGATAGCTAGGAAACATGACAAAATAGGTAAAAAGTCAGAAATCAAATTAAGCACCCAAACCTCTGTGTGATTGTGCATTCCAGATAGACATGGCAGACTGCAGGACAAGAGAATGAGGATTGCCATCATAGAGGTTCTCTTCCCAATTAATAAACTCTTTTTTAATTTCTTCCTTTAATTTTTTTCTCACCTATGAGTAGTAATTTCATTGTTTCCTACTGTCATTAGTCATTGTTACTGTGACGCACAGAGGGAACACACAGTAACACACACAACAGGGGTTCAGGCAGAGAAGAAGAAAGGAAGAGGATTCTAGTTTATTGTTGACGTCGTATCTATAAGTTTCTGGACAGTGATCAGAGATTGGACAGAGAAGTTACCACCTCTCCATGTCCACTGGTCACTTGAGAAGTCCATCAGGTGATATCTTTTTACAAAGGAATGCAAACATGATTCTTGTTTATCTTACAATTCATGAGAACTGACTCCACTGTACTAAAACAAATTAGAAGGCTTATTTTTGGGACAACAAGTCATAGTGTCCTTCTGAACCTCATCTTTTCTGACCCAGCCTCCTCTTTTCTCTTTTAAAATTTTTTAATGTATTGTTCTATTTTTCCTAAAATATCTGAAGCTTTCTTCTTTAAACACTGTATTTGGGTCACAAGGGGTGTAGACATGCTGCATTGAAAGGGCTACTAGAAAAAAATTCTTGTCATTATTTTCTTCAATTTTTGTTCATTAATGTTTAAATATTTAGAATGTTATGCAAGTATAAAACATTACTAGCCAAGCTTTGACTATAACTTACTCTAAGTCTCATTCCTAGCTGATTAAATTAGGAGAGCAATCTACGTGGTCAGCTCAGGTGAGCAGTGCCAGACAGGAGACTTATTATTTCAATCACTAAATCTTGCTGGGGAGTTTAGTGAAACTCCCACCCAACGTAATGGCCATGTTTTGGTTTAAGTTGTTTGTGGTTTATTCCCTACAGAAAGTCTGAACTAGGCCACTTGAACAAAATTATGAAACTGAGAAACCTGTATTTCTTGCATTTTTTTATCTGCAACATCAAAATAAATTTAATAGGAATAGACAGGGCATTACGAAAACTAATGAAAAGTAAACAAAAATAATTGTCTTTCTGTGATAGTAGTTTGTATAGTCACTTAAGCACACAGAATACTAAAAAATATTGCTCAGGATAAAATAAAATACTGCTATCGAAAATGTAATTAATTCTGCAAATATAAAAAAAAATGACTCTGAGCATGTAGAGGAAAGCAAAGAAGGGAATAAAGAGAGGGAAAAGGTGACAGAAAAGTTATGAATAGATCTGTAATGATTGGAAATTTATTCTGGGGTTGAGGTAAAACTAAATGGTTCATAAATATCAAATTCATTATGTTTTTAGTACTCAGGTTGTATTAACTCTATATAACATCTTTATGGTATCATTAGTACCACTTAATCCTAAACTAAGTTTGGAAATAAACATTTCCAAGTCTTTTCTTTTCATGGAACAGTATAAATTATTTTAACAATAAATATTACCTGATAAGTGCATATAAGTCCTAAACAGACTTATAAATGTTTTATGCCAAGTCTTGCACAGAGTTCTTAAATGTTAACAAATTAATTTATTTCAAAGGCCGTATCAAGGTGAAAACACCAGGGCCTTAGGTAGCAGGACAATACATCACAGAGCCATTTCTCATTCAGTTACAATAATGGCAAAGGATATGTTAAGACATAAAATGTGATATGGTTTGTTAAATATTCATTTATAATTTGCATTCATTATTAAATCATGTGTTAGAACTAATCTTTAATCTCAAAAACACATAATGTGTCATGAAGTCTATTTGAAAGCATAACAATAAATATTTTATGTTTTTTATGTTGCTTTTTAAAGGCTGACAAGAATACACCAAAATGCTTGTCATTAATGTAATTTAATTATTCTAAGGAGATTTGGTCTACACTGATGTTGATTTCAATAATTTATTTCAACCTTCAGGTCAATATAAAATAAATACCTGTTTGGGAGATGGGCTGTTCTATGATTAATGACAGTTGAGCTCCCCAGCTACAACACTGTAGTTCATTGTCTGAAACCTTGCGGTGCAGTGCGGTAGCTGCAAGAGGTTGATTTTCCCGAGGTCCCAAGAACTTTGCTTGGTGACTGCAGTGCAGCTGCTTCACTGCTGGTGACTGCTGGAGATCTCCTTTATATGACACAGTAGCTTAAACATTTGTACTGCTGGGAGCTGCACTGCCTGCAGTGTCATATTTGCTGAATATCCGTGGAATCCTATTCCATTTCCAGTCTACACCCTGAGAAAAGCCTGCATGAGAGGGGCGAGGGTGACGGAGAAGTGATTTGTATTATAGGAGACTAGGAGCTACTCAACGAACCATGTAAAAACAGTTCATTAAAATGTTGATGTGCTTGGCTGGTTAATGCAAAGAGAGCTTTATTGCTGTCTTATAAGACCTCAGTAACTTCAGGTTGGAGTCAGATCAATGCCTCTGTATTAATTCAGACAAATACCCGGTTTAGGTTAATAACCACCAAAAATACTGGAAAGAATCAATAATCTTGCTTCCAAACTAAAACCCTCTTGAGTATTTATCTTATACAACTACAGAACATCCCTACTTAGTAAAAGATTTTTGGACAGAGCTACCATGTGTTGAGATTTCCCTGGATCTTTTCAACCCTTACATGTCTGTTAGGTGGGATCTGAGGTGTTTGGGCATTTGCTAATTCTGCAGTACTGGTGCCAAGGCTCTGGGAATACCTGGGATGCTCTTAAGGTATGTACTGGGTCCTATGTGTGCCCTTTACACCTCACCTTATATATGGCTCTGGAAGAATTCTGATTATCCTATTTTTGGAGACTACTGCAAAGAAAAAAGAAGCTAAGCCTCTAAATTATACTTACCTTTTAACTGTTGACTTGACAGATGAGTAAGCACTTGAAAATAACTACATCAATGAAGTGGCCTTGTTAGTTAGTTTGTCCTGAACAAAGAGTGTGATTGCCTTAGTTAGATGCTATAGGATTAATATCAGCAAAAGTAAATCCACAGTAAAATGAAGTTTCCTGGTTCCTGTCAGAGGCAGTGGCAGAGAAAACTACAGTTGTTCACCCTAGCTTAGCAGGCAACTAGCAGACACTCTGCAAGGACAGTGTGATATCCTGGAGATGGTCCAAAAGCAAAGAAGTTGGTTTGCATAGGGACCCGCAGGAGAGCAGGTGGAGCTGTCTCAGAAGCCCTGCTGGGCTGCCTAAGGACTTACAGTGAGTTGGGTGGTGATTATAAAGTAATGAAGCAAACTTCCCTCCCTGAAAAGCCAATGCCCTCATATGGAATCTTCTCTTATTACTCACATTCTTCTGGAAACTACTGAGAGAGGAAAGGAATCTCTTTAAAAGATGCATAGTCAGAGCAAACCCCTGACTCCTAATCAGCCACATGCTCTCCCTATCCTTCCAGAGAATATGGACCATCAATTTCCCCATAAGATGAAGGGGAGGCAAAGCAATAGTTTAGCATCCTATGCATTATCTCTCTTTTTATGATTACAAATAGAGCACTTATGTTCACTGACCCATATCTCATACCAGACATCAGTAGCCAGGTCCAGATTTAGGTTATTGTTCCAGCATGGGATTAGGCCATGTGATCAGAATCAAATTTATCTAATATGATCACTTGATTGTGACGTTTCTTACTGGGGCTGTATGTATGCACAGCTGAAACTCGAAGACATAAAGCAAATGCTCTTAAAGCCCAAAAGAACTGTTGTCAGTGCTTTCACAAAGAGCTTCAGAAAGGTTGAGGAGACATGCTCTATTGGGTTAATTAAGCTGTCCTTTTGCTTGCAAGTTGAAAAGGGAAAAGTGGGTTTGCTCCCCATGTGGCTTTCCCAAACTCTTTCAGCTGTAGCTCTAAGCTTAAATGACCCTCAGTCCTGCAGCATATCAACTTGATGTATATAATTGATTGCTAAACGGTTTTTTTTCAGCTTGTTAAATGGTAAGTCTAAAAAAAGGCAATACGTGAATGTTGATTAAAGTGCTTTTGTAGAGAGGGGTCAGAGATATTAACAAGTTAAAAAGAAAGTGTGAGCTCTGCTGTGGTATGGTACTTCTAACCTGTACGCTTTACTTCACATAATTGATCCCACATGTTTACTCTAAGGACATTTTTGTCCAGTTTCAAACTGCAAATTTTAGAATGCATTTAGAGTAGGGTGTGCTTCAGTAAAGACACTATGCAGAATGCTCAGCAATGTAGATTGCTGGTATTATAATGGCAATGATTATAAAAGGAATAATTACAGTAGCTTGTAATTGTGTGGTGAGGTAAGAGGAAAAGTATCAAGGTGTAAAACCTCAGAGTAACAGTAAATCTGAAATGGATGGAGACAGACATTCAAATTATGATTCTCAGCAATTTTGTTTTCATCATAATTTGTGGTTTTTTTTTTTTAATAACTGACATAAAACACATTATGTTTTTCAGGGATTTGTGATAGCTAGGCAAAAAATAGAGTGTCACAAAATCTTTGTAGTTTCTTTTAATGAGAAAGGAATGATGCTGTTACATGAACAGACTGAAAAACATTCTGACTGTATATAGGAGGTTTTTACAATGACTGGGTATCTGCAACAGAACCAATGGTTTATAAATTTATTAAAAGACAAAGAATAAATATGCAGTCCTTGTCTGGGAAACAATGCCTCAAAATACATTAGGATTTTCTATATTTATTTCTTTAAATTATTAGCAGTGTTAAAGAAGAGGTGAAACTTGCTAGAATTGCCCAGCCAAGTTAGCTATCAAGAAATTTACAGGATTAGAAGAAAAGTTTGGTCACTGCTATTGCTCTCTAGCTATGCCGGTTAATGCTAGTCACAAAAACTCAATCCCTATGAGTTGTACACAGACACACCTGACAGTGAATATAAACTCAGAGCTTTGTGTATGTATTGTTGAGTAACTAATGCATAAAAGCATGTTTTAGTTTGCACCAGTCCAAGCGGGATTTGAAACAGTCATTTGGGGTGCAAAGTTCAGTGTTGTACAGAGCTTCTGAACTGTCCCTCTCCTTTCCATAGCTTGGTTTGTCTGTTTTTCCTAAAAAGTCTAAATGTAGAAGCTTTATTGTATTGAATACTTGTGGAAATAGATTGAAACATAATTTATTCTCTGGAATGTGGCAGTTCAACAGTTATTTTTCAAAAGAATGTTCCATATTGGTATCTATGCTATTGGAAATTTGGCATAATATTTATCTGGATGGTAATGCATAGCAGGCATTTGATATTATTAAGTCATAACATTATTTTAATGGGTAATAGCATGTGCAAATTATATGTACCACTTATAAGACTGAGACTCAACTGAAGTGATTTATTTTAAAAATTGCTCAAGAAGATATATTTTGCTTTTGAGATTTTAATTTATTTTTCATGCAATCTAAAACTATAAATGTCAGTATGATAACCCTAGTGTTATTTCAGTTCCATTTACCCATAAATAGGAACAATGTTGTAAGTTTTATTTTGATATGTTTAAAGATGAGTCAAAATTGGTTTAATAAAATAAAACCCCTAGTCGTTATTAGGGTACTACTTCTAACAGGTTTTGAGTCTGTCACAACCTTTTAGGTGCATAGGACAGTATGAGTTAGCTAAAAGGAACTTAGAATCAAAACCAGACGAAAGCTACACACAATAAATCCTATTGCAGAGGTAAAATGATTGGGAAAGTGACAAGAGGAAATGAGAAAGGAATATTTCTCTTAACATGGTCTTTTTTTTTTTTTAATATAATTTTGCAGAAGATTATCTGTAAGACTCTTTTTTTTAACTTCACAGTATCTTGTTTATACATAATTATCTATGTGCCTGACATTAACTTGAAAGCTTTGTAACTCAGACAAAATATTTCTGGAATAAGTTTCATTTAAGACAGCGGAACAACAGTGAAGTTAGAAACATGTTTGTGTCTTTTTTTTTTTTTTTTTTCATGACTAGCCCATGTCTATTCTCTATGAAATTGATGTCAAAAAAGTATTATATATTTTCAGTGGGAAATAGAAGGCTGCCCTCTACTATCCTTGTCAGGACGTCGTATCCCTTTAATCATACTTTTCATTTCAGTACATTGAAATTTCCGTTACCAAGGACAACATCATAAATAAAAGTGTTTGTGAAATTTTTACCTGCAGCTTCCTAACTTTGTGCATTAAGCATGAGACTAGTAGAGAGGTGGTCAAATGTGAAAATTTATAATCATTTATTACGTACGGCTGAAGCGAGAAGGGAATAAAAGCGTGAAGGCATACATCTATAAACTGGAGCAGAAAAGCTTAAATGAAAAGTAAAGTGAATTTCTGTGTCTTGTCATAAAGTAATGAGAAGCTAGAGCTTTATTCATAGCAACCCAAGATGCATTTACTCTCAATCTAGCTTTAGCAGTAAATGCTTCCCTGATGTATTGCTTCGGACTTGCAAAGAAATATTTGTGCTCTACATAATAGTATAGTTAGGAGAATTACTGCATGGCTGAGGAGATTCTATAAAGGTTTATAGCTGGTGCTGTTACTGTAATTTAATCACAATGTAGCTAATGTAGTACTTTAATATCACACGTTACTTTTTTATTTACCATTTATTAGTAGCTGACAGTCAATCATCACCACATCATAAACAAATCACGCAGGATTCTGTAGGAACCCTGAGGTTCCAGAACAGATGCACTATAGCTCTTACATATGCTCCATAATGAACTAGACACCAAATTATTTTTAATGGAGTAATCATGTAAGTCAGGGTTCTGGTTTTCATTCAGTTCATCAGCCAAAGAAAATGTTTTAAGCCGTGAATACAAATAGCATTGCCCATTGTGCACACATGTTTGAGTTAGCACACCAACCCTCTACAAGGGATACAGGAGAATGTCTTCAATAACATGAGGGTGTACGTACTGTTGAAAGCATTTGTACAGACTAAGAATTGCGCTCTCTCACTTTCAGCCACCGTTTTGTTAGGTTTGCTCTGATTTGTAAATGGAGAAAGTAAATGTAGTAGAGTCCACCAAGTGCTCTTGAGGTACTGAAATCACAAAAAATATGTTAGGATAAGAAAGATTTTTTTATCTTAAGAATGATAATTTTATTGCCCTCTTTAGATGCACTGTAGGATCAGTTTATCTCAGATTTGATTTCCTTATCAGGCTTTAGTACAGAATCACAGTATTTCTCTGAAGTTGCTTGTGTTAGCAAAATTAAATGCTGATTAACTCTGAAAGTACTGCCTCTTTGGAGGACTGAAACCTGTGCTTCTCTCAAGACCCTAAAGATCTTTTAATTGCAAACAAAATCTTTGTTTTCCAGTCCTCTCCAGCTGTGGAGGAATGACTAGTAACCAACATCAGCCTGCCACACTGATTAATATGTAGCAGTAATAAGCCCCTCAGAGATGTGTGTTTGTGGGCTATTGGTGCATGTCATGGGTACACTGCAAAGGAACAGTCTGGGGCCTTCAATCACTTGAAAGGCTTGCCAAAAAGTCTAGTAATGCACTCCCTGGCATGGCTTATTGCTATTAGACTATGTCTCTCTAATTCAAATTTCATGGAATTTACCCTTTGATGGTGAAAAATTATTCCTAGAAGAAAAATGTAAAATATTTGTTGGAGGTATATGGGAAATCTCCCTGCTTTGCCATTTAATAAATTAGAATATTAAAGCTCCTCTTTCATTCAGCATTGCATTGCTTATGTCCACAGGTTCTCTAGACCAACTGGACATTTCCAAGTATTAAATGTGATTTAAAGAGGTTGCTGTTGATTTGACTTTTCTTAAGTGACTTTAAAAAAAACCCCAAAACCACTCTCCCCACTTTGCTATTAGGAAAAGCCTGTGAGCACTCTTTTCCCTAAAACTACTGGACAAATACTTTAGGTCCTAGTAAACCCTTGAGTTTGTTTATGTATTTATTGACCCTTTGATATATTTTTAAAAGGAACCTGAATCTGTACCCCTTTGTAGTTAGCTCAGGTAAAAGGATAGTTGTGCCAAGTACAGCCAAATGAAAATGGCTACACAATGTTTAAACATAGAATTGGTAATATGTAAAAAGCTATCGTGAAAGTAAGACACTGGTAAAAAGCCATGCTCATTTCTGTCTCTAGCTTCCTTTTTCTTTTGAATGGCTCTCTGTGTACAGCGGTCACCAGAGATCCAATTTAAATCCCACTGCACAGAGAACCATTAATTTTTACACATTATGTGCTATTCTGACTTGTAACTTCTAAGGGCACTTTCTGGTTAAATTGACAATATATTGAATTTCAGACACTAACCTCTATTTTTGAAAGGCAGATTTAATACCAGATGTATTCAATTAATGCCATTGTATCCATATCTATTCACAACCTATATCAGTCCTTGAAAGCTGTACAATTGTTTCTTTACAGAGTTATTTTTAAACAATTATTCTGCTGCCTACATTTGGGATAAAATTTCTGGCATTTAGTTCTTCTGTTCTAATCTAATTTTATTGTACCTGCCTGAGCAGCCTGATGCAGTCTCCTAAGTGATACTTTTGTTGTTTGACTCTTTCCTTGCCGTGTGTTGTCCTCACCTTTCCACACAGACCTGCTGCTCATGTTGCCCCCGTGTTGCTCTGTGTCTTATCTGGAGTGGCTGCTTTCCTTCCCTTGCTAATCACATGTGTTACGAAGGATGCCACCATGTGAGGAGTGGAGAGGCTGGCAGGAAATTCTTCCTTGATAGTTTTGGAAAGTCACTGGGACCTAAAAGAGGTGCTGCAAAGCAAAGTTAGATGATTCTTTGAATATAAAAACTTAAATGTCTGCTTTCCATAAAATATATTGTTAGAGCACTCTGTCTCATTTACAAGCTAATGTGGAAATAAACCCTATTTTCTTTCCTTACCACCTTAAATTTGCTTAACTGAATGATGAATTATTTAATTCTGAGCAGAAATTAAAACTTGGTTCAACAGAAATGTTGCATGAGCTTGCATCGAATTCTCAGACTGTTTTTCTCAGAATGAACCTTAGAAGTGTGGGGTTTTTTTAGGTGGAAATAATTTGGTTTAATTTGGATTGATCCACCTTTTAAAAATAGACTTCTGTGAGGTCTTTAAAAACTCCCAAATGAAGCCGAATGAAACTTAAAAGTTTTTGGGATGCTTTTTATTGGTTTGTGGTGGTGGTGATTTTTTTGTTTTTGTTTTTGTTCCCTTAAAACCCTCCCCTCCTAAGTTAAAATGTTTTTATTTACTTTGACATGAGAACAAAGAACATACACATTTTGGGTCAATCCTGAAATATCAATTAATTTCAGCACCTATATTGAGACAGGGATTTAAAAATGGATTACTTATACAACCATACAAGTTTTTTTTTTTGGTTTTTTATTTTTTTTGGTAAGGTAAAATGCTGCAAATTTTTTTTATTATTTTTGAGATACTGCTTTGTATTTAGTGTTTTTCAATCTTCTTTTCTAAAGGTTAACTATCATCTTCAAATGAGCACTTTAAGGATTCATTGCATGCTGTATGAAAATTATGAAAAGTCCTTCAAAGCATGTGGCACAGTGGGTTTTACTGCCACAGTACACAATCGAAAGCAGAATTTCAAAGGCATGTTTGGAACCCAACACACAATAGAAATGTAAATGGCTGGAATGGCTTTATAGTGCATAAGGAACCAGAACCCATCATGGCATTGACAATCATGGTGCAGGGCTGGCTCGTGAAAGAACTCAAATTGTAAACTGCACATGTTTGCTATGCAACAAAGTGAAATGTAAGTATGACCCTTGGAAACTATTTTCACATGAACATTTTTAGACTTAGAATAAATTTCTAAGCTTCTCCCTCAAAACAATCTACTGTGCATTTGACATGTGGATCTTTGGAAGCATCTGACTTTTTCCTTTTTCATCAGAATTATCATCCCTCTGGAAATATAAGAAACCTAATATTTGTAACTTTTTTCATTTTATCATGAAAACCATGGCCCATCTTACAAGCAAGGATTAAAAGACAGAAAAGCAGGCAGCGATAAAAAAACCCCAAACTTGCAAGTCTTTTTCTGGGTAGTTGCTCATTTGGGTAAGCTTCAGATCCACACCAAGACGTCAATAATTTAATACATAATTTTGAAAATACCAGTGTATTATTATTATGGGACCAACACTATTTCCCAGATCTGCAACAGAAGTTAGATTCCAACTCATTGAGAAATTAATTTTGAAATCAGTACAACTGGGATGTCTGAAGACCTTTGCAAATCTGGACCTAAGTGACTGTTCTCTTTCCCAGAAATTCAGAAATGGAAATGTGTTGTATCTGTTAAGAAATGACATTCAAATTACATCTAAGGACAGCATTTTTTATGAACAAGTTTTCAGGTTTCAAGGTAGTTATTGCATCAACAACAGAACAAGAGTAATGTCTGAAAATCACCAGATACAGCGATCTGCCTCTACAATCAAAGGTGAGGATTATTCAAGAGAAGGATTCACTGTCCTTGCACTGGAGAAGCTGCAGGCAGCACATAGGGTTGTCTTTATGCTTTTTCAAATAATTCAAGAAGGAGTTTGTCCTGTTGTGTGCTAAGAGCCTTCCTGTACTCGGGCACAACTCCTGTTTGAAAGCCCAAAGGGGCTTCTGCTTATAGGAGATGGCAGCACCAGGAACCTAAACTAGTAGGAAAAGATGTATTTGGAATGAGGCTTCAAATACTGTTTCTTTTACAGTGCATCTCCACATCTAATCCACACAGAACTGATCTGCTGTGAAAAATGGGGGAGGGGATGTGCCAAAACTCTTCAGTCACATAATAAGAAGATTAGGTCTACAAGAAATAGTGTCCATCATGAATTCATCTCCGGAAGAAAATTTAGACAGAACGGTTTTATGAGGGTTTTTTTAGGCTTATAATGAAGTCTAGGATGAACAACATTCCATCTAGAATGCGTGAAAGTGTATGTGTTTTTTTTAATCATAAAGGAATATTTTAAGTTATACAAATTCTGTCTAGAATTATAGTTTATAAAAATTCCCACACATTCAATCATTAGTATCAAACCATTATTATTGTACAGTTTTTGTTACAGTAAAATAAGAATGTTTAGGATAGAGTCTGAGTAACTGATGTAAATGCTTTACATGTGTGGAAAAGATTCTGTTCATTTGAATGGGCAACACTGGAGTGTTTTTTAGCTATTCTCTATAGGTTTATAGGGCTCTGCCTCTTTTTTCTAAGGAACTCAAGAAAATTAGAAAAGCAGATATGGCATTCGATATAGTTCACTTAAGTTTTTCTGATGTCTACAGCTTCAGAAAAGCTGTAACCTTAGGCTTTAAATTACTATAAAACAAAAAAGAGCAATACACAGTAGCTTGCAATATGTGCAACAGCCTTGGGATCTTTTGCAACACACTTCCCTGTTTGTGTATATAAGCTGGAGAAATTCTTGCAAATACAAACCTGTAAATTGCAATAATACTGGGTTTACACTTTGTGTCCTAGCTTTCCTATAGAGATTTTACAGTGATTCTTACAGTATAATCCACACCACTGTAATTCTAAATATATCCTTCCTCAGAGGTATTTTTTTCACACCTCTAACAATATTGTAATGCTCTGAGTGATCTAGCCTAAACCCATTAACTGCCTTGTGAAATGTTATTAAATATAAGAAATACAGAATTTAGCTCAATGTGGTATGAATCAACATTTGCACCACACACACGGCACGTTGTAAATAGGTTTTGTGCTTATTCGTGTGTGTGTACCTACTTTGGGTGGAGCAGACCCAAAGAGCAGGGATTAATTTTTTGGATGAAATATAATCCACCTCTTTGTTTGTCCCCTAGTTCAGTAAAGTACTTGGAGAAAGTTTTATAAAATGAGAAACTGGGGGTTAGTGACAAGAGAAAGTAATCCCTGAGTTGATGACAAGTACAAGGAACAGATGCAATTGGAAGAAATTATAAGCTTGTAAAAGTAGGTAGAATGAAACTTGCAGTTCTTTCCCTGCAGCCAGTATTCTAAGTACAAAAATGTATAGAAAGACACTACTGTTTGGTACAGCAGTGGAATCGTTCAAAGGCATAGCAAGACCAAGGTCTGGGTACACTGGTTGTTCTCAGACCACTTTGTGTGTCTGTGTGTGAATAACAAACTACAGAAAAAAAAAGAACAGAAGCGCGAATCTCCTCTCTCTGTGACTGGTGCTGTTTAGGTATTTGATGTATATGGTGATGGTGTGATTATGGTAATTAATTTTCCCATCGAAATCCCCCACTGGCTTCATGGGTTTGCTTTTTTATGCTCTGAAAGTATATCTTGATTTGTAAAGTATAACTGGGAAAAAAAGAAACAGAAGCAGGAAACCTTTTCACAGTATGATAAATTTCCTTTAAAACCCCTGAATCCTGTAGCCCTGACTGTAATGCTTATAGACTTATTGCAAAGATCAAGAGCTCTTCTTTAAGGACAGGCAGAAAATGGATCCTGGTCTCCTCAAAAAGTAGATTGACACAGGCTTGTCTAGGTGCTCCCACAGGATCTTGGTAAGGGTAAAATGTAAAAAATCTGTTACATGACAAATTTATGGCAAAAATTTGTTATTCCTGGCATATGAAAGCTTATCCTGATACTTAAATATCCTGTCTTTGCTTATGCAGAGAGGGGGACAGCTGACATCTCTAAGTCCTTTCCAACTTTTTTTTTTTTTAAACATGGATATTTTCTATCATCCTAAACATACCTTTGTGTAGAGAGGTTATTGCTGGCTTTATCTAAAATAAACTTTAGAGCAGGCTTACGTTTAGCAACATGGAATGCTAATTTACTAAGGCTGTAGAAAATAAGCTGGTCTTTTAACATCCCAGATCCTGGTTATTCTACTGGTGCTTATATATAATTTCATTAACGTATTCTGCGGCTCTTTAAAAACTGTAAAAATTCTTTTTGTACTTCAGTCCTTACAGAGATTCTCTGTGTGGAATCCAGAGTTACACTCACCCTGTCCATTTCCCCTTCACCTGACACTAATAGAAATACCTATTTAATATGGCTCAGAATTAAGGATGAACCATCTGGTTGTCGATGCAACCGAGGCAAAGCACAATTTATCTGCAAGGCCAAAGCAAAGGCTCTGTTCCAGGGTAAGTTACTGATTTGCTCCAGGACCTTTGCTATGACAGTTCACTGCTAACAAATTTCTGTGGATTTGTTAATTAGCATTACAAAATTTTTTTGGTGTGGTATTTTGGGGTGTTTTTGTTTAGGTGGGATTTTTTTTTTTTTTTTGTTCTAGTTTTTATCGGCAGAAAACCCAAGTCAGTCACATTGTTTGCTCCTGCCTGTAAAGCCTGCAAGTACCAATTGAGTGATAACAACGAGACTTGAAATAGTTGCCTGTGGGACAGTAACTGAAATTTCACAACAGTGCTGTTTCAAATGTCTGACTTCTTAAATGTTGAAGTAAAGATTTCAAACTTCAACTATGGTAGAAAAATCCCATAATTTTGGAATTTGATAATCTTTGCATTAAAACTGATGTTGTGTGACAAAAATTTCCTGAGGCTTACAGTTTTTAGCACTGGTCTAGATTTAAAACAAACAGTAAATTCCTAATCTCTCCTTGCTAAGATAATTTTTATTTTTTCAGGATTACAGAAAGACTGATTGTGTGAGTAACATGAATTCTATTTGCAGGCTGCAGTTTCCTTTGCTATAATAGTGTTATTTATTAATTCATGAAAAAAAAAAAGCAATATAGCTGCATATGATCTATCTTTATTGCTTCCATAAATCAGAAAATTTCTTGGAATCCAAACATTTTCAGTGCTGGAAATTCATAATGCTTTAACATATTGAAATATTTTTATTAGATATTGATTTATTTAGAATATATTTCATTGATTTTTATTCTTCTGCAGTTCTTCTATCTAGTGTTTACATATATATTTTGCTAATGTGGTTTTATTGAATTGATCTTTTGAGGTATTACAATAAGGATTTTAATAGCTGTGAATTCTTAAAAATCCTTTTCAGTTGTCAAACAAATCAGACACCAAATGCTTAAATGGGAGAAGGATGAAGTAATGCCACCTTCTTGAGAATGTGTATATTGAAAAAATGCTGAAATTGAAAATATTGAAAGTATCAGTGTAACAGCCTCAACACACCAAAGAATTATTGCAATTTATTTTCTAATCTTGAATGAAATACAATGTCCATAAAAAGGAAATGTCAAATAGTAACAGAAGGAGAGACAAATGTTAAAATCATGGAAAAAACTGATAAAAACTACTGCCATGCAAATTTCTGTTGCCCTAAAGCAGAATGAACTTGTGATAAGAGTGTCAGCTTTCAGTGGTACCACCCAAACTGGAAAAGATCCTGACAAACTTGCTAGAGATTAGAACTGCCCGTAGACTGATTTATTCAAGATAGCAAGGACAATTCGGGCAAGACCTGCCAAATTTCAAAGCTGAGCAGTGCGTTCCCGCCCTGCCCAGAGTGACAATCAGAGCTGCAATTAAGCAGTGCTTTCCTCGGATTCCAAAAGGTGGGATTCAAGCTCAGATGAAGGTTTTTGACTTCTCCTTAGTCTAGCAAGAACACATCCTACTTTGGCACGAGACCTGAAAAATGACAGGTGTGCTTGTACTTTCTCTTTTCTCCAATATGGCCAAATCTCCTGTCTAGAACCCTTTCCCTTTTCAGGGCGTAGGTGGCTTATTCTGGCTGTACATGGATTTGTTACTGAGCACAATGGGCTACAATTCCTCTGGGCGTTCGCATGTGCTAAAGGAACACAAAAAATAAAACTGTGCTTTCTATGCTTCTTCCTGAAGGAATTTTATTTTATTTTATTGATCCCAACAGGTATAATAAATAGTTCTGGATCAAAATACTGGCTTGATCACAACACTGTTTAACTCCCAGAAGTCAAAGAACATCTGACCAGCCTGAGCAACTGAGGCAGCTGCTCACAGAACCACACTGCTGATGACACCAGGGCCCACGCAAAAAATAGAGAAGCTTTTTTTTGCTATTAATGAGCTAAAGAAACTGAACTATCAATTATGTAAGACCACATTATAAACATTTCAAACCACCTGAGGCTCTGCACCTCTTTATTTTCACCACAGATGGACCACAGGCTATCCTGTCCAGGTAATTGTTGACGACAGTGTTGTGTGGGAAAATGACCCCTCATTACCAGTTGTGGGTGCCAAGACCTCACAACTCATTGCAGGCAATAAGTAAAATCCTTGTTGGGCTGATTCTATTAGAATGATTTGATGTTAGATGACACCCCCACTCCAAGATAAAAGAAGACAAAAAGCTCCCAGAAGTCTACAAGAATTAAGAATTAAGATAAGAAAGTCCACAGCACTTCATAATTTTAACAGTTAAATATTCAAAGGAGCTGTTATCAAGCTCAAGAAAAACAAAAACTTGGCATGACAATTTAAGATCTGGAATCTTTAATAATTTGTTTCAAATTTTATGTAAGATTAGTGAATATCCAAACTTAAGTAGTTAACTAGTTTGTTTTTCTGGGATGATATGAGATTCGCAGATTTCAGAAGGGATTCAGAAGCAATTAAAAACATTATTTTTGCATACCTAGGTTAAAAAAAAGAATTCTAGTCTTGAAAATCTTGAATGTATATTTTTTAAAATTTTTTTACTCTTGTATCAGAGCAAACAGTACTGTTTGGAACTGAGTTTTCCAAGAATTTTAACTCATGAAAGTATCTGAATAACAAGCAGCATATGGTTTTACTCTCTCTTCTGGGATCAGCCTGAGAAAGAATTTGTTTTTTTTCTTTCTTTCATCTTAACAGATGATTATTCATTGTTTCCTTATGGCAGTGACCCATAGTAGCATCTTGCCTGGGATGGAGATCCTAAAATTCTGGGAACTTGAAATGAAGGTAGGAGGAAATGAAGGCATAGACTTCGTACCCCTCCTTTTTTAATGTAGATTTCAGATGAGACTCTGTCCACTAGCTCTATATTTAGAGAGGTAACTGGGATTTTACTCCACAAATAGTTTACCTGTGAGTAAGTCACTCATGTGAGTTGCCAACCTTCAGGACTGTGGTAGTTCTGTTTCCCAAAGAGCATTATTTTTGAATCTATTCTTATTTCTTGTTCATTGATGTAACCCGAACATAACTGAAAGGAAGTGTTGGATTTCAGCTTCTTTGAAAAACCAAACTAAAGAAATTAAGCAGAAGTTCTCTCTGCCAAGGGTTTTATGCTGGCATTGGGTAATCCATGAAACTATTACATATCAATGGTACCTCTTATTCCTCCCTGCTTCATAAGATAGTCATGCTGCTGATGAGCAAATCCAGAATTAATCCAAATGTCTTCAAGTAATTTGCATGTTGGATTAAAAAGTTGTAATTTGTTTGCTATTCAAATGCAGTTTCTTATCAGAAAATATTTTTTGTTCGAAAATCAAGAGTTTTTTCCCTGACAATATTCAAGTGGCCAGTTTTAAGTATTAATACAAGGTAGGGTAATTTTACAAATAAGTTTAAAAATAGGTTATAAACCCACAGTGAATCTGAGTTACAGAAGCATTTTCATAGCAAAATATAGATATTTTGCATTTATTTAATTTGTTATTCTATTCTTCCAGTAATTTGACTGTGTTTTTCAGGATTCTGCCTGCAGATTGCAAGAATCAGTACCAAGTTGCACTATTAACTCAGATCCTGGACACATACCCTTCAATAAGGCGAATATGTTCAGAGAAACTCATTGAAGTGAGTATTTTCTTTGGTTTTAGCTTGTTTAGTCTAGTAAGAGTCCAATGTGAAGCAAAGCCTTAAAAGAATTTTGGTGATTCATGTATGCTATCTGCTTGGGTTATTTTTTTCTGTCCTCATACATTTCTTATTTTCTTCCTATTTAAATTTCTAAAATAATCAAGTGTATGCATTTGTCAATCCATATGTGGGAGTATATTTTTAGTGCAGAATTTGGTAGTATGTGTTTTCTAACTTCTAGCTTTATGAAAAGAAATATCAGAAGTAGAGATTGTTCACTGTTCAATTTGCCTTAGCATCTTTGTATTTTCACTTTTTGAAATAAATTTATTTTGCTGGTCAAAAGACCATTCAAATATAAAATTAAATTTTCTAATTAACATTATAGATCCTTTGATGCTAAGTTTTTCATTTTCAAACAGCTGAATATCACAATATAGTTGATGCACTCCCATGTTATCAAATAAATGCTCAAGGTACAGCTTATAATGTTGAAAAATAGAAAAATAAATTGACCTTGATGAAGTGTGTCTTCTTTTGTCTGTTCCCAGGAAAGTTTATTTCAGGTATTTCTACTGCTGAAATGATTAGAGTTAACAGCTTTTTCCCTCCATTTTATTTTACAGGGTCTCTTCATCTTCCTGATATATGGGGTGTACAACACAGAGGTAAGTCTGCTTGGAGTATCTCAAGGCTGACAGAGTGAATGAGAGAAATGACAGGTTTCTTATCTTGATAACTGAGGGACAAAGTTGGCTTTCCATACGAGTGTCCTACTGCCCTTCATGCTTGGACTGCCTTATATGCATCCCAGCTTACCATTAAACACAGACACCCTGAATAAAGGGACAGACTCATTTCTCATAGGCATTGACTAATATTTTACTGCTGCTTTAAGTTTTTTGAATTCCTGGTCTGTCTTTCAACACTTAGCTAAATCTAAACTGTTGTAATCTAACATACATTTTGAAATTAGATGTTAGTTCACATGCTATAAAATATTTAAATTACAAAAGGAACTAGTTTTACTTACTCAACAAAATTTTGAAGTACAGAAATGGCATAAAATCCCACTTTTTTGCATCGATCAGATTTGTTTAAGATTTTAAGATCTGACCCGAGCCTTTGTACTAGTTAGGGTTATGAAAAGTACTTGCTATTTATAGACTCATCTCTCATAAAGGAAAATATCTTTGACAGATAAAGCCTAAAAATCATAAGGAATCTATCCATCTTGTTCCGTTAGTGTTAATACGTGTAATTCCAGGCTTTTAAGCAAAGGTAGCTCTGATACCAGAATTTTAAAACCTTACAGAAATACAAAAAGCTTTCGAAGTAAATACTCAGAAATTAAGCAGAATTCTATTTATATTTTATTATCCTCCAAGGAGGGCATGAACTATTAGAAAAACCAGTGGAAAAGGTCTCCTGATTAACCGAAATAAGGTACGATTTCAAAACAACAATTTTATCTCCGTTCTAGTATGAGTATTGCCGTAGATGCGGCTCAACCGATGAGCATCATTAGCATGGGCTCTGCGGTTCCGGCGGGCCAAAGCACCCCGGCCGTGCCCCGGCGTGCGGAGCTGCCGCCGGCGTGTCCCGGGGGCCGGGGCTGCACTCGGCGCTCCCAGCGCTCCCAGGTGGCGGCCGGGCAGGGCTGGGAGCGGCGGCAGCGCGCGTCAGCCGGGCCCGCTCGGGACATCCCGCTCAACACCGCTGGGGCTCGGGCAGCGCAGCGGCCCCGCTGTGCCCGGGGCGTTACGAGCATCTCATGTCATTGCTCTGGGGTCAAACAGCAACACCCTCGAGCCTTTGTTAAAATCTTCAATTTCAGCCTTTCTGCATCTGCCGCTTCTTCACGCGGGCCACGAGCGCTGCCGAGCCCGCAGCCGCTGCCCGCCTTCGGAGCTCTGCACAGCCCGGGACCGGCCCTGCCGCGCGTTCCGGAGCAGCACCTGCGCCCTGTCCCGGGCTAAGCCCGTCCCGCCGCGGGAGAGCGGCGGTGCCCGGTCCCGTTACCCGGGCTGTGCCGGCGGCGGAGGCCGTGCCCGGCTCGGCCCGCGGGGAATCCCACGGCTCCCGCGGCGCGTCCCGGCGCCGCCGCCGGGCCCGGCCCGGCCCCGCGGCGGGCAGCGCCCACCCCGCGCCCCCCGCGCCGCGCCTGCGCGCCCGCGGCCCGAGCGCCGAGGCTCCCCGCGTGCCGCGCGGCGCGCATGTGCGGCGGGGCGGGCGCTGCTAATTCCATTGTGGAGCGGACGCGGCGATATTTGTAACTGGCGGCGGCGGCGGGAGCCGTAAGTGCAGCCGGGCCGGGGCCGCCGCGGGCGCGGGGCGGGAGGCGGCGATGCGCCCGGGCGGCGGCTGCCGGGCCGCCGCGGGAGCCGCCCGCTGAGCCGGCGCGGTCCGGCGGGCGGGCGGCGGGTCCCGCAGCCCCTCTGGGCCGCGCCTCCTCTCCGGCCCGCCTTCCCGGGGGATGAAACTCGGCAGCGGCTTCCTCGGCGGCGGCAAGAGGGCGGCGGCCATGGAGCCGACGTTCCCCCCCGGCATGGTGATGTTCAACCACCGCCTGCCCCCGGTCACCAGCTTCGCCCGGGCGGCCGCGCCCCCCGCGGCGGCCCAGCACCCCCCGCAGTGCGTGTTACCTCCGGCCGCCGCCGCCGCTTCCTCCACGGCGGCGGGCGAGTCCCCGGCGCCTCCGCCCCCGCAGGACGTGACTTTCAAGAAGGAGCCCGCGGGGGCTTTCCCGTCCGGGCCCTCCTCGCAGAGGAGCCCCTGGGGCTTTCTGCAGTCCCTGGTGAGCATCAAGCAAGAGAAGCCCAGCGAGCAGGAGGAGGAGCAGCAGCCGCAGCACCATCACCACTACGGGGGGCTTTTCGGGGGAGCGGCGGAGGAGAGACCTCCCGGCCTGGGCAGCGGCGAAGGAACCGGCCAGAGTGTGATCCAGGACCTCAGCCTTCTTCACCACCTGCACCAGCATCCCCACCGAGACTTGCTGCTGACTGGCAGAGGCGAGGGCGCCCCAGGGAGCGCGGGTGAGCCAAAGCACGACGCCCAGGTCAAGAAGGCAAAGAGGCCAAAGCCAGAAACTCAGGGAATCAAAGCCAAGCGGAAGCCAAGCGCTTCATCCAAACCCCCCTGGTGGGAGATGGGGAAGGTGCCGTCGCGTCCCCCAGCCAGAAACCTCACGTCTGCGAACACTGCAGTGCTGCCTTCAGGAGCTCCTACCACTTGCGCAGGCACGTGCTCATCCACACCGGGGAGAGGCCTTTCCAGTGCAGTCAGTGCAGCATGGGCTTCATCCAGAAGTACTTGCTGCAGAGACATGAGAAGATCCACAGTAGGGAGAAACCTTTTGGGTGTGACCAGTGTAGTATGAAGTTCATTCAGAAGTACCACATGGAAAGACACAAGAGGACACATAGTGGAGAAAAGCCATACAAATGTGACACTTGTCAGCAGTATTTTTCAAGGACTGATAGACTGTTAAAGCACAGAAGAACATGTGGTGAAGCCATAGGTAAAGCAGGGGCTGGAATGGAGCCCGGATCATCAAATAGCATGGGTAGCTTGGCTGCGTTGTCTCAGGGAAATACAAGTTCCTCAAGGAGAAAAAGTAAAACAAAAAATACATCCACTGAAAACAAAGGAAACAAGTGTAGCAGCAAAATAGCTGAATCGCAAGTTACAAGTAATGTGGCCATGCCAAGTTATGCAGTTGATATTCCTATTGTGTCTTCCAGTGGTGGTCTAGTTGGCACGGGTGTAGAAGAACTTCAGAAAAAGGTGCCAAAATTGATCTTGAAAAAAGCGAGCAGAAAACAAGCCGACAAAAATTACCTTAATTTTGTATCACCACTGCCAGATATTTTGGGGCAAAAACCACTGTCTGGGAAACAGAGTGGCTCTCTAGGCCTAGTAGCCAATACCAGTGTAGAAACTATTGGCCTTCTCCAAAGTACAGGTGGTAAACCAGGTCAAATAAGTAGCAATTATGATGATGCCATGCAGTTTTCAAAGAAAAGAAGATACTTACAAACTGCAAGCAGTAACAGTGCCTTTTCACTTAATGTCGGACACATGACTTCCCAGCAGTCCGTCATCCAGTCTCCAGGTGTTAGTGTTATGGACAACGAAGCTCCTTTATCTCTTATTGATTCAGCATCTTTAAACAGTGAAATAAAGTCTTGCCACGACAAGTCTGGTATTCCCGATGAAGTCTTACAGAGCCTTTTGGACCAGTACTCTCACAAGTCGGAAGGCCAGAAAGAAGATCCTTTCAGTATAACTGAACAGCGTGTGGACTTGCACACCTCGGGAGAACATTCAGATATGGTTCAGGAAGAAAACTTGAGCCCTAACTCCCAAACAGTTTCAAACGATAAGGCAAGCATGTTGCAAGAATACTCAAAATACCTCCAACAGGCCTTTGAAAGAACAACCAACAGCACTGGTTTTGCTTTTGGACCCAGTTTCCAGTTTGTTAGCTTGTCTTCAACTCTCCATAACCACACTCTGTTTCCAGACAAACAGATATACACTACATCCCCACTTGAGTGTGGCTTCAGCCAATCCGTTACCTCAGTATTGCCAACTGCGTTGCCAAAACCTCCATTTGGGATGTTGCTTGGCTCTCAGCCAGGCTTTTATTTGTCTGCTTTGGAGGCTTCGCATCAACAGTTGACTCCTTCTCAAGAGCTGGATGATCTCATCGATCCGCAGAAAAACATAGAGACTTCATCGAACTACCAGTCAACATCTCAGAAACTGACTGGCCAGAAGGAACAGAAAAACTTAGAATCCTCAACGAGCTTTCAGATCCCATCTCAGGAGTTAACCAGCCAGATAGATCCTCAGAAGGACATAGAGCCTAGAGCAACCTACCAGATCGAGAACTTTGCACAAGCGTTTGGTTCTCAGTTCAAGTCGGGCAGCAGGGTGCCAATGACTTTTATCACTAATTCTAATGGAGAAGTGGACCATAGAGTAAGGACTTCAGTGTCAGATTTCTCAGGGTATACAAATATGATGTCTGATGTAAGTGAGCCATGTAGTACACGAGTAAAAACCCCAACCAGCCAGAGTTTCAGGTAAGGTCCTGACTGTGACCAGGCTGTGGGGTCTTAATGTAATTTGTTTTAGTTTGACAACACTGCCATGGGAATGTTTCTACACGGTCGTATTAAGAATAATGTAACATGCCCTTTCAATGCAACTTTTCATATTTAGTTTATTTTGTTAGTGTGATTTTTTTAGCTCTGTTTATTATGGATTTTAATCAAAAATCAATAGTTTTAAAATAGTGTTTTTGTTCAAGTGACAATGTTTAGCAATCAAATTTACATTATGTAGATTGTCAGGGAATAGCCCAAGAGTTTAAAATGCAAAAAAATTAACTTTGTTCCTAGGACTAAAGTTTATTCTAATTGCTTTACTCTCAGGAAAGTGTAATGAAGCATGGGAATTCTATGCACCGCTAGTGTATTGGAACTTCCAATTTACAGACGATGACAAATATATCTCAGCTTTTTGAGGAAGGGATCTTTGACATTTCAAATTGCTCTCTTATGTCAGCTGATCTGAAAGAATTTTGCTACTAAATTTTGTTGTTTTTCAAGTACTCCTGTTCTTCCAGGTGACGCTCATTCCAGGCAGGTGGAGCAAATATTCTCGGGTCTGCACGATGAGCCCAGCACGGTAGCTTTAATCTGAACAGTAATGTCCCCTGAACTTCTGTGTAAGACTGTAATTCCGTAAAGAGATTCTGTTGACACAAACTGTGAGAACAAAATGTGTGCAGCTGGTTCATGTCATTAGAACCCCAACTTGAAACGACAGTCCTAATCCAGATAGGGTTTTGGGATACGTTGTTTGTTACACACGGTTCAAAAAAGTCCATCTCCTGCTCTTCCCCTTTTCACATTCTTTTAGTGTAAAGGGTTCCCTCCTATTTTATTGTGTTCCGGGTTGCTCTGGACTTGATCATGGTTGTCTGCCTGCCCCCCCCTCCCCTTCCCCATCCCCTTTTTTTTCCTTTTTCCCCTACTCACTCTCTCACCCCGACGTAATAGCTAGATTTACATTCCAGAAAGTGCATATCTCACGATGTGCTTTCTGATGTCTTGTGACATCAGATGATGAGCAATGAACACCCACCTGTTTTAGAACTATGTCGAGGTTTCCATGTACGATAAGAAATAATCTACTCCCAATTGTACATAGAAAGGCCCCTATCCTGCATCAGGATCAGCTACCACAGACCCCTGTGCCCAGCAGTGTCCCAGTGGTGTCACTGGAGCTCTTTACGGAGAGAGGGGCTTGCAGCAGTTCATCATGGCAGGCTTTTAGGGCCGAAGGCTGCAATTCCATCAAAGGATTCTGGTGATGGCATCAACTACAAAAGTAGAACTTGAGTGGCTTGTTAATATCAACAGAACTTTTCTTTGGAATTATTGCCTTACTTTATGTATATTTTGAGGTACATTATTTATTATATGTGAATCCTGATTAATGCCTGTGGAGCCATGGAAACCTGCTAGAAATACTGGTGGCCATTCAAAGCTGCTGAAACGCAGTGGCACTGCTCTAAACCACTTTTTGCAAATGTATTTTTTAATTAGTTTTTTAATGTAATTTTGGTGATGTTTAAGATGATGGTTTTTTATGTACTCTTGGTGATGTTTCAGTCTTATGTACTTTTCTGTTGTCAGGAAGGTACCAGTGGTTGTTTGCAGTCTTATTGTGTAATCAGCCTATTACAGGCTTCCATGTATAATAAAGTTATTAACATTGTGCAAGTGTAAAACACTTCTGTTATGAAAGTGGTGTATTATTAAAGGAATTGTTACAAAAATCCTGGGTAATTTCTCCTGTTGTCCCTCACCACTATGAATAGAAACCTGAGCCCATTTGTGATCTCTTTTGCTAGTAAACTTTTTTTTTTTTTGCCCTCACTAATCTAGAGTTTATTCCCATAGAATCTGTGTAACTCCATTAACTTTTTATTTATACTTGATACTGTATTTCACGCTATTTCAGTTCAAATAATCAAACAACAACTGTTCTCTAGACAGAGAGCCCAGCCTGTTATCAGGGGATGGAATAGTCCGTAACCACTGTGTTGGCTTTTTTAGTACCTTTTCTTTTGTTTTACAGAGGTTATAATTTACATTCTTTATATTGTGTGTAGTAGAAGTTGCATATGTATTGTTCTGGCTGTTTGCTTTAACTTAATAAAACCCATTATTCACAAAATCATAAAGGCATCACTTCTATATTATCCAGTCATGCTTTTGAGAGCTTATTAAGGAAACATTAGGAGATTACGTTTTGAGAAGGAATAATATAACTTACTGGAAGGTTTTCAGTTTTTCTTCAGTTTCCTTTTGAGTCAAATAATCAAAATGTGCTATTTTAGAAACCAGGGTCTAATTCATAAGTTTAGCTTAGCAAAACTTGACAAATTTCTTCAAGTTAAAATGTTTATAGAGCATCATTTCAAATCTGTGATTTTAGTTAAAAATATCTAAATTGCACATTGTCAACTGCAAAGACTTTTCACAATTGCTGAAAATTCAGAATGACAGATAATATAGTAATTTAATTATTGGTAAAGATTGTAGGAAAATCCTCTGCTTTTTAGGGGTCTAATTTGGTTGTAATTTTCCCCTCACCCTCCTGTTAATTCCTGCATTACAATGAAAGTAAAAGTAGTACTATAGCAAAATACTTTCAAAGCATTTTAGGTAATCTGAAGATAGGTTGTGGATTTACTTAGTCTGTATTTTTCTTCAACTTTTCATGTGAATTTGAATCAAGGCAATGACATGGATGAGAAAAATTCTTGGCATGTTGAAAAAATAAACACAAAAACCTTGCATAAAGTAAATACATAATATGTTCAATGTCAAATATTCAGAAAATTGCTAGGAATCATTTTAAAGTATGGTGGGAAAACGTGGGATTTTATAAGTTCTTTGCACAGCTTAGTCATTCAAACGTGTTTCTAAATAGAGCAGAACTAAACCTTTTTCTATAATATGGAGTTCAAATTGTATTTTAATGAAGGTAGGGGTAATCAGGCTATGCCTTTACCTCGTACATATTTGGAAACTACATAATAAGTAGCAGTTAATCCATATGAACTATTTAGGGGGGTGTCAGTGAGAGAAGGAAAAGGGAAAGCAAAATGGCTCTTGAATTCTTTTCCACTTTTATCAAGGTTTAGTTTTTAAAGGAATTATAGGAGGGGAATGATAACCTGGTTCCTCCCACTAACAGTAAAGAACAATTCATTGATGTAATGATAGAAAATATTGCATAAACTGTTACACTTCCTCTTAGAGTAGTTCACATAAACATTACTGCCTTGGAACCTAGTGCATTACGACACCTTGAACTGTGATTGCACCTCTGTGTCCCAGGCCACTGAAAGTGCATGTCTGAATTGCCTGCATATGATGTAGAAGAGCCAGCTAAAATTTGTTGTAGTTCCTGAATTACTTCAAATGGACACAGACTTGTGGGAGAAATATTAAAGAAACTGAAATGAAAGGAGAATTAAAAAAAAAAAAAAAAAAAAAGTGAAAAGAGAATGGTGCGAAGGATGTGCAGTTTCAGGTTGATGGACTACTGATGAAGAAAAGCAGCTCGATGCCTTATGGAGACCTTGAGAAGCTACTGGAATCATTCAGTGTATTCTATTAGTGGTTTTTTTGTTGTTTCAATTGTTTGGTCTTCCTCTCACCCCCATCATTATATGCTTGATAACAGTGTATTTGTAGGAATGATGCTTCTGCTGTTTTTTTTCCCACCAACTAGAAATCAGTCTTGATCATGTGAGGCTCCTTTTGTGGCTGTGGAATTGTTTGTAACACCCGGGAAGATACATGCGAGAATGTGTAAGTTAGCAGCTCGATGCTCTAGTGATTGAACAGAATCAGGTCACTTTAAAATCAAGGATCCTGTTTACAGCCCCTGCTGACTACCAGCTTTAAACATTTGAGCTGTAATTTTCCAGTCTCATGCTCTATGCATTATCTTTCTCTGTGAAACTTCTGCAAAAATTGCCCACGTATGTCCTAAAATTAGATTAAGGAAGAAAACTTTCTTGTTCCACTGGTGTTTTCATCCCATGCTTCTTCAAAACCAAATCGGAATCATCTTCCCCCAGCTAGGATTTTAGACTGTGTTGATGGATGTTCCTTGTTGAGTCACTGTTTTTTGAAACCTGATAAGTTTTTGAAAAATGCTTTTATGTTCAGAAATGTGAAAGTTTGGTTTGTGGAAGCTGTTTCTCCAAAGATGATCCCTCCAGGACAATGCATCAGGCTGTTTCAATCATTGGTATGTTAGCCCATGTGGCAATCTTTTTTGTGATGTGTTGTATTTTGTCACACTGGAATCTTTTCTTGCTGCTTATATAAACTTCGGAGTCTTCACTTTTAATGTTCTTCTCAAGTGATTTTTGTGCAATTTTTTGGTTTATACAAACACCTAGGAAAATATGGTTTACTATTGTGCACGTCATTTGGGACACAGGATGTACACCCTGCTTAGCAAATGAACAGCTCTCATAAACATTATAATCTATGTTGTTTGAAACACATTTCTTGTTCAGTCTCATCCTGCAGAGTCCTGCTTCATGCTCTCAGTGTCATCCTGCTCAGTGTGGATACAAACAGCAAGACAATGCTGCCTAGAAGAAATTCTGTCATCCTGTCATCAGTCTGTTGTTCATTCGAGATGGGGTGAATTAAGGAATCAACAGAAGATTTAGTTCTGGCTTTTTTTTTTTTTTTTAACTTATAAAGCTTCATAGTATTTATGGTAATGTAGATTTTTGTATATAATGTACTGCTTTATTTTCACATTGATCCTTTTCAATATTTTGATTTTATTAATTGGATAATGGATCTGGTAGTCTTAAACCCAAGGTTTTCCTAAGTAATGGGAGGATGCCACACAAGAAAGCTCTCTGTGTACTTGGTGACCTGGCCTGAAATTGGCTAAAGTATTGTATAGCCAGACTCAGAATGAAGAAGGAACTAATTTAAGAATATATTTTTTATTATTTTAATATACTCTCTCTTACCTGAAATGTATCTTAAATAGTCTCTTATTTAGTGCTACAGTTAGCAAAACATTCTGTGAGTTAATGAGGCATGTAGTGGTCATTATGCAGGATCTGCAACAAGGAGATATCTGCAACATAGATATTCTGTAGTAGCGCATGCCACCTTTGATGCTAAAAACTACTTGATCTAAAACTAGGTTATTACCCTTCAGAATATGCCTGTGTCTTGTTCAGAAGGAACCTTTACTTTGTGCTTTTAGTAAAAGATTTCATTTTGATTTTTATCTCAAAGGTCAAAAGGCTGATTGTTTTTTCATCCCAGACTTCTCCTTACATGTGTACTTCTCTGTGTGCACAGACTCTGTTGACTGGGATATGATGTGTGTGGGTGCTGTCATATGGCCAGAAATTATATTGAGGATGGATCAGGCTGCTCAAAGATTCTGAATACTTTCTTTTTCTGGAGGGGGGGAACAGTACCTCACAAGTGGGAATGTTTCCAGATGGTATTATATTCTGAGATGAGCGGGAATAAAACTGGGCTGAGACCTGTGTGGAGTAGAATTTACAAAGAAATACATGTGCAATTTGATGAGTGACAAGGTTTAGAATCACTTTAATTTGCTTTCCAGTAATGAGGAAATATATAGACGTGTAATAAAACATCTTGCATGTTTTGCCAAGGTGCTTTAAATTCTAGTGGGTAAAATATGTCTATGGATCTTCTTACCTCTTAAAGAAAATGATCTCTAAAATGAAAAATAGATTCTCTTGTAAGCTGCTTGGTAATACTGGAAAATGAGACTAATAAGGATTAGCTCCTTCAGCTGCAGAGGGCATTCACATTGTGTTAGCTATCGGCTTGGAATTCGGTCAGGGTGGTGGTAACACATTTGCTTGTGAAGCTGCTGGCCCCACGCTGTCTCCAGGGGCATAAGGCACTCCCAGGGTCTCCCCTGGGGCAGCTGGGCTCAGCCAGGGCTGGCAAGGGGGAGACACAGCACAGGCAGCCCCGCTTCTGCCAGCACAGGGGGCTTTCAGAAGGGCTGCTCTTTCCAAGGAGTGATTCACTTGGTGAAACTGAAATGCAGGGATCTGTGCCAACAGTCTCCTAGCTCAGGTTTGGCCAGAAGGTTGAATAACCAGTGATTATCGTGATATGATAACCCAGTGATATGAATAACCCATAAAGCAAGTGATCAATGGAGATGTGACACTAAAACTATTTAACCTGTTTAGCTTAAGAAATCTGTGTAAGGTACGTCCAGTTATATCATGTTCAGGTACTTGGTCCATCAAGCCTTATAACCAAACATTTGCACTTCGTAATCTTAGTGCAGATTTTAGTCTCTATGAAATGTGTAGGTGATGTAAAAATTTACTTCATGAGTATTCTTAATTAAAACTTCTTTCCAGTCATTTACTATTAGTCCGGGGACATGAGAGTTAAACCAATTACTCTTTTTGTGTTCTTGGAACTTGGATTTTTGGAGACATGGCTATTTTTGTTCAGAGACACTAAATTTGATTATTTATTTTGGAGTTGAGAGACACTTTAGAGTAAAAGTATTTTCATATGTTGTTTTATGTGGTTGTAGAAATAATACTTCACACGTTATCGTAAGAGCGGATGCCAAAGGGAGTAAGACTGCTGAAATCATTAGTTTTTACAATTTTTAACACCATATTCTGATGCTTGCACGTTTTGTTCTTCTCACAATGAAGTTAAATTAAATCTCTGAGAAAGAGGTCCCTCTAATATAGCATAATGAAGTCTTTAAATGGGTACAGTTGTAGGTCATCATGAATAGGAATGCAGTGACCTTTGTCTTGACAATGAAGCTGACACAAGCTTCTCAGAGCTGTTCTGTTTTTTATTATTTCTCCGCCAGAAAGGACACAAATAAAACAGGGGATCTCCCTTCTCCCATCAGTGAACAAAATCAAAAGACTAGAAAATGTGTTGTAACTTGTCAGTTTGCAAAATCTAGAAATTACATGGACTTCTTTCTCAGTATAGACACTGCTGCAGAAACAATTTGTGTCAGGGAGTTGGGAAAGGAAGGAAAGCTTACTTGACTGGCCATATGAGTGGTAAAAGGCCTTCTGGTTTCTTAAGGTTCTTTCTAAAAGCCCGTTTTGATTTTGGGATACACAGCAGCAAGGCATTCAAAATTATTACTTGTACCTACTTTACAGTTTTGTATCTAGAAATATCACACATCTTGCTGTCATTCATTTTACACTCACTTTTGCAGTTCATTGCAGGCTTGCAGTGCACTGTGCTGGAATCTAGCAAGGCTTGAATTTCTTGGTGGCCTGTGTGAAAAAGCAAAGCATTTTGCAGAAAGCACATAAATGTGGCTGTTTCCTATGGGGAGACACCGTTGCTCTATCCAACTTCAGCAGAGGCTTGGGAATTGCAGTGCTCAGCAATTTTCTTTAACCACAGAGAATCATCTGTCATTCTTAAATAATGGCCCTACCTGCTGCTTTAGGACTTTCTCAAGGCTTTAGCAATGTTGATCTGAATTGTGCTGCCTCTTGTAGAGGAGAGGCCAGTGTGGCAGAGCAAAATCTAAGGAGTGCAGTCAAGGTAATGAATGGAGATGTGTTCCTTTTCTAAGAAGTCATATCTATAGGACTGGTTCTCTATGATCAGATAACGATTTTTTTTTTTATTTTTAGCCAAGGACTAAAACTACATGTTTTTTTTTAAGAGAAGCTTGTTTACTCAATGATGATGAATGATATTTCCATAAGGCCACAGCCTGGGTGAGTACCTGGAACAGGTATTTTTATTGGGAATATCCCTTTCTGGGAATATGCTTCATCAAAAAGAAAAAAAGAAAAGAAAAGTTTAGAGTATGCACATGTTATTTTAGAGCTGTGTTAACTAAAAGAATGAAACAGCAGTTAACATACAATATTATAAATTTTTAAAACCTATTTCAGGAAACAATACACTGATACCCTGTAAGTGGATCTAGTGGACAATGAGAAGTGCCTTCAATAGATGAAAATAAAAAGGTATGTGGGACAGTATGTTAATAATTGGCTAGAAAGATTTAACTTGTTGCATTCTATAAATGAGAAGACTTATAAACCTTACTTAATAAGCGGGAGCGTGGCCAATTTGATACCAGAACAGCAGTGTGCCCTTGTGGCAAAAGAGTCCAGCAGTGCCACAGGGATGAATAAACACCTGGATTCTCTTTAATACCGGGAGGGGCTGAGAGAGCTGTGAGTGTTCAGCCTGGAGAACACCAGGCTCAGCAGGATCTCATCAATGCCTACAAATACCTAAGGAGAAAGAATGAAGATGAGGGAGCCAGACTCTTTGCAGTTCTACCCCTGACAGGACAAGAGGTAATGGACACAAATTAAAACACATGAAATTCCACAAGGAAATTACTGGGAGGGTTGTCAAACAGAAGTAAGTTGCCAGAAAATCATGGAATGTCTGCCTGTGGAGATATATTTGAAGCCCAACCGCACATGATTCAGGACAGACTGCTTTACCTGACCTGGCTTGAGTGGGGGATTTGGGTAAAATGAACTCAAGAAGTCCTTTCCAACACCAATAATTACATGATTCTGTATAGTTTTGTTCAATTGGTGGTCTGTGCCAAATAGCCACGGCAGGTTGCCTGCTGAAGGGACAGTGTGTGTCTCTAGGTAGTAATACAATGGTGTGTCTGAAAGTGCATTGTTTGATGGAACTGATGGCTCGGGAATTCAGGATGTTGCTGGGACTCCTGGTAAGTCTTTCTGGTGTCTAGCTTGGACACTTGAGTCTGCACTAACTTGCAGGCCTGCCTTTGCCATGGCCAGTCTTCCTTAGACTGTTAAAGATTTAGAAGAAAAGATGATGAAAGCATTGTGAAATAAAATGTTTGCTGTTTCTATTAAATACAATACAAAATATATAATATAAAATATACAATACATAATATTTTTTATTAATTTGTTATTTTGCTTTACTAACTTTCCTTTCACTTCTTGTTAACTGTAGAAGGTTACAAAAAGGAAACATCTAACTGACACTAATTTACCTGATTTGGGAGATGGTAATTGCTTCTTCCCTCCTCTCCCCAAAGTCAGCTGAAATGGCCTGGCTCGGAGTTGCTCTTGTTCAGACCTCATGCAGAGCAAAGCAAGGAGAATGCAGCTTCTGGTTTTGGTTCAGACTTTTGACTTGAAATCTTCCTTCTGGAGAAAGGCCGGCACAGAGCATTATCTTATCAGTCTGTTGATAAGTCCTAACAGCATTAGGCTCTTTCAGGCATTGCTGTCAGCTGTTGTTCTGGTCACGGGCTCGGCTGTTGCAAAAGACTGTCTTGACAGGGTGAGACAGCTTTTTTTTTTTTTTCTTCTTTTTAAACAGAAAGCAAAAAATTATTGAAAAGGATGGGGATTAAAATGTGTACAGTGAATAGATGACAGCAGGATCCTAAGTTTTGTGTTGCAGATGTTTTTCAAAGCTTAATCAAAGCTGGATATTATGGCAGTGTAATTTGGGTCGTCCTTGGGGGGGTCCAGTCTGGCTGTTCCTTGGCATCAGGGCAGCAATGCTAAATGCTAAATCTTGAGCTTCCATGTGGTGATAGCAGTCAGTTATAATGAGAAGTTTCATAATTTTCACACATCTATTGTAGATCTACTTTTAAGTGATGGCTTTTTGTTGTAGCTTTTAACTGAGGTCAGCATTTTTCTGACATACTTGCAATAGGCCTTTCTTTTCTCTGCTCTACGCTTCTTTTGTTTGTTAGACTTGATTTCATCACAGACCTTGGGTTTTATCAGAGGGTGTTGTTTGGACTAACTCAATATTTCCATCTTCAACTATTCTGGCTTCTATAAATGGTAAGCCTTTGTTGGTTTATGCTTACAGATACATGTTTTCATGCTTTTAAACCCCTCTTTTGCACACTCTGTATTCTTGTGTATATTTGTCAAATATGCATAATGTAAATGCAGTAAAAACTTCTGTGAAAATCCCTGGTTCTCTGAGATGTTGCATTAGAAAGATGTTAGGGTTTTTAAATGGTAGGTACTGGACTAGTGTTCATCTAAAGTGTTAGAGGATATTATTCTTTTTGACATGCAAAGCCATATTATTGCTGAATGCTGTGATTGATTTCTATGAAATTTCTTGCTCTAATAATATGGAAGGCAGCCCTTTATTCATGTATGTCAGTCTGTAATTACTGAACTTAGAGGGATTTTCAGAAAATATGAAACAACTAGCCTCAGGACAGATTTATGGCTTCAAGTAATCTTGATATTCTTCTACAGTTTTTCTGTATTTATTTTTTCTTTTTGTGTTTTCTTTTGGGTTTGTTTTTTTAAGATAGCAATCTGAGAAAGCAGTCAAAATGCCCCAAGGTGGACTTTATGTTGGGGATCATCCTCTGGTTCAGTAAGTGGGTCTGAAGCCCTTGGATGAGAAGGACCATTGACATTTGAGGTAGAGAGTGACTGATGGCAGTAGCTGGTTTCACCCTCCATGGAACATGTCCAGGGGAGATCACCCCTTTGGAGTTGTTTTCATGGCAGATACTGATATCTCAGTAATGGTGTACTTGGTGATGTTGCTCTTTTGCATGGGCTAGGAAGCAGTAACTCAAGGATGGACTCTTGTCATCTTAGCTTTGACCCTTGTTCCAGTCCTGCTTTCCTTCGTGCACTTCACTCAGCAGGCAAATACCAGTGGTCTCATTCAGAGCTCCCTGTTCTATGAGTGTCTGCCCGTCTCTTAGCTCCTGCTTCGCTATTTCCATCATCCTATGTGTACCTTCTTTCAGTCCTAATCTTGTTATTTCTGCTCCTACATTCCTTGCCTGATCAGTTTCTGCATCCTGCCACGTGTTCTGTTCTTCCCTCCTGTTCCAGATTCCTTGTCTCTGTGTTATTTCCCTTTGTGCAAAGATTTTATTTCTTCACACAAGATGCAGAGGATTTACTTATCATGCAGATGTCTTGCTGCTGTTGGGATAAAGAGCTGTTGTAACTGGCCTTTACATTAATAATTCTGTTTTACCCCTCTTGGCAGGGCAGGAGGCACATATCCCAGCCCACTGGAAGAACAGGGCCAACTACAGTTTTTCAGAAATTTGTATCACGTGGATGAATTTAGGTTAGATTTTCTTGACAATGCACAGTAGTGTATGCCTGTGACACTATTGAAACTCAGTCATCTGTGGGAGCACCAGAGATTGCCCTTTTTGGTTTTTTTGGTGAGTGTTAAGACAATGTATTTTTCATTATCATTCTTCTTGGAAATAAGCAGGGATTTCTGAATAACTAATGCATATATTTATTTTTATGCACACGTGTGCACAAGAAAGCATCTGACAGTGTCAAATGTGGTGGATGAAAATGTGATCAGCTTTGCAATCACAAGCTTGACAACAAGATCGTGAAAGGTTTTGGGATAACATTTTAAAAGCAAACTGTATGCTGTTAATTAGAGTAGGTCAGTTGAAATAATATTAAAGGTAATGGAGATGGACAGAACTTTTCACAACCGAAGCATCAGGAATTGCATTGCCTTGGGCAAGTAACATTACCAGATACAATAGGTAGTTTATCTGTTGCTGCAGGTTCCATATTCCTATAGAGGAGCTAGTGCTGCAAATTATCCAGTTGTAATGCAATAATCCATCAAACATCTACTCCTTTTGAAGGCTATGTAATCGAATGAACTGCAGTATAAACAAGTTGTATGGTTACATATATGAAAGTCCCAGAAAGATGTGACTTACTCATTCTGTTGCCCTTCTGAACCAATTTTTTAAAAAAATTTTCAGTGGCAAATTTTAGAAGGCTATTTAATTGTAGTAAACATTTAACTGTTCTAAATATACCTATGCAAATTAATACCAAATCTTCCATCCTTTAAAAAAAATAATTGGGATTTTATGGAGGATATTTAGGAGAGGCACCTTCTTCTTCCAGTAGTACCTGCAGCCAGAAATTAGTTTTGGTTTACATGTTAAATTAGTAGTATTGCTTAAATGAACCACTCTCAACCTGCAGGGAATACTGAGCAATAGTTTTGGGAAGTGTAATTGGAACTGCCCAGATAATGAATTAAATGCTTGTACTGTCTTTTCTCACTGAATAAAGAAGATGACATCAATTGACTTAAAAAGTACTTTTAAAACCATTTAAATAAAGCTTTCACAGTTGTTTTGAGTTGAACCAAGTTAACGTAGCTTAAGTTGAGAAGTTATCTATTTTGAGCTAAATGGGAATCACCTTCACATATTTCAGATTGACCGCAGGAAAGATGTTATGGTTTATTTTCAAAGTTTGTCATAAGCTAAAGCAGTGCATCACATACAATTGAATATATACCTTCCAGTCTGTCATAAGCACTGTCTTGTTGACTAGTGCAGAGTGTAAGAGTATTGTAAGTAAACTTGGTAGCAAATGGTATTTTTATTCCACCTTTCTTTTGTGATGAAAGGAGTAACAAGTGTGAGGGATTTAGGCTTTTGCACAGGCAGTGGTCTTGTGTTCTGGGGCTGCATTTTGAATGCATGAAGGTGGAACAATTACTGAAAGAAGCTAGCCTGCCTCCTCCAGTCCTTGGCTACTGGCTCTCTCCAGCAAAGAAAACCAACAAAACCCAGGCAGCTTATTTTTCATGTAGATGATACATTTCATCCCATTCTTTGCAGCTCACAAAAATATTTACCCCTGGACAGGTGTGCATGGGGGTACTGTATAGGACAGAGCTAGTGGTTTTCTGTGAAAAATGTGATTTAAATTGATCATCAACATGTTTTTCCATTGGTTTAATTGCTGATTGTCCCTGTTCTTTTGTTGTACTCTTATCTAGAACTTCAGGTCAGGAGGTCAAGTCTGCTGGCATATTTTCCTGTGCCTACAGAACAGTGTTACCTCTGGCCCCTGCATTCATCTCCCTGTGTGTCATGCTGTTAGTGCTTTCTCTGCTGTACTCACTTTAAAGCACTATTTATAGGTTGAGATACTCCCTCCAAAACATAAACATGAATAATTTAATTTATATATGACATCACTGTAAGTGATATAAACATGCAATTGTGTACAGTATGCTAGGAAAATATTCTTTCAGTTATAATGCCTGTAATTTCTAACTGATTACACTGCATCTTTGCTAAATTCATCTAAAAGGGAAGAAATGGCAGAGAGCTTCTTTTGCAGTTGACCTTTTGAAAGTTGAGTATTGCTGCTTGATGCATGCACAGATTTTTCACTTCTGACAAGAAAAAATCCTGTGTCGTCCTCATTTATAATGTATAGACCTCTCTTTCCATATTTATACTATTTAAATAAAGAATACTATGAGTTCTTATAAATACTGCTATTTAAGTGCAGAATGATGGTACACAGCCTTCTGACAGTTTGGAATATGGTGAGGATCCTGGTGGCTTAATTACTGTGCTGCTGCTTTCCTGATGAATGTCTGAAACTGTGACTTTTTGGACAAAGACCATCTGAATTTCATAGTTTCTGAGGACATGTACAGGTCAAGGGAAGGAAAAAAATTAACTGACTTTTGGCTAAAATTCATTAATTCCTCAATTGCTCCTTTGAATTAATCAGGTCTTCTTTCTCAGAGAATATCTGTAAGTGTGAGAAATTCTTCAATCATTGAGTTTTATTTAGACAATACATTGGTAGAAGTTATAGAGTCAAAATATATTGTAGAGCTGGATTCTCCACAAATTGACACTTTTCTGAATTCCAGGAGAAGCACTTGGGTCCATATTTAGGACAACTGCTTAGCAGTTTAATTGATTTCTTAAGAAGGGGGATTTCTGAAGGTAAATAGGGTCTCTGAAAAATGCATTGATTAAAAAGAAATCAATCTCACAGCTGCATAATTTTATAATCTGTTTGGATTTGTATCTCTAGAAGACCATTTGGTTGTTCTGTGGGCTCTGATGCTGGGAGTTGTGAGTTGAATGCATAAGCATTATTGGTACTGGCTGTGCATAGCTGGAAAGCCTTCTGTAGTTTTCTACTTTTAAAATTGCCTGTAGGTTTTTAGGCTCTTAAAGTACAGCAAATGCATAAACAGTATCACAGCATCTCAAATCAAACTTACCTGGCAGTATTCTAGCCTCAAAATCAGATTTTGTTTACAGAACTATATCAATAAACTTTTTTGAAGTTTTTTGTTTAATTTTTTTTATCATACACTAATGTAGCACTGCAATATTTAGGATTACAAATACAGCTTTATTTAAAACAAACAGCTTTCAGTGAAATTGCATTACTTTTCTACTACTAAACACAGATTTATATGTGAGGACTAGAACACTGAAGGTCTCCGAGTCCAGCGTTATAAATGTGAATGCTTCCAGTAGCTAATATTTATGCTTTTTCTTATTTTCTGAAAGGTAATATTACTTGTTAGATACTCATAGTGAAGAGTTGAATATCCTTTTCTTTGTATGAAAGTGTAACAGTCTTCTCTGACTGATTGTGCAGTCATGACATAGCTGAGGTGAAGATCCAACTTCAAACATTGCAAGATAAATCATTTCCACATTCTTGCTTAAGTGGCTATTTTAGTGTAGAGAAGCACATTTTCTGTTGAGTGCTAATGCCACTGTCTCCTTGACCCAAGGTCTTAACTATTCTGAACAAAGTAGATTTGGTACTTAGCGTAAGAAAGAGTTTGCAAGTAAAACAGTTGTGCCACGTAGAAATTTTGAAATTTCTGTATCTTGTGGGATTGTCCACTGATAAAAGCATTGATTGAATGAAGTATGCTTCATACAACATATTAATAGACATATTCTCCTTTCTTATTTATAGAAACTGGAGTGGGTGGCTGGGATTGCAGCTACATATAGGACTGTGTAAGGGACCTCCGAGAAGGAAGTTATTCTCAAGTTATTGTTTTGACCAGCTGCTCTGCCCTTGTTTTCAGCAAAGAGATCTATTAGCAAGAGGCATTTTGCTAACAGGGGAGGAAGTAGAGTGCTTAATGGAAACAAGACTGTAGTTTTATCTTAATTTTGCTGTTTGAGGGCAGTCTGGCAATTAACTCATGAGAAACAAAGCCATGGAATTATTTTTGTAGTCTTAGCAGATAAGTCTCTGAAATTCTGTTAACTAACAATGCTGGTTAAGCTTCAGTAGCTTTATTGTCACTAGGAATATAATGGCATTAACTTCAGTCACGTACATTTAACATGAGCTCAGGCTCTGGCCATTTCAGCTTTCAATGTGCTACCTTTGAGATGTATTGCTGCTTTCAGTCTGAGTTGTCAGTACTGTGTCATGATGTTCCCAAACCCATTGGGCAGTGGCAGTCCCATTGCAGAAGAGCCTCTTCTGCCCCTGGATTCTCCCAGGTTGTGGTATCAAATCTTTCCATAAATACAGACAGGCCTTGAATATCTGAATGATTTTTTTAAGTTTCAAAGAGGAAGAACACTTGCATGTTCTTCTGTGTACAAAGGGAGAATGTATATGCAATTATTCTGCTATTCTTTTGGCTGCTTATTTTTAGTGGCTGCATAAGACAATTCTAAATTTACATGGGAGCAAAAACAAGGATGCCTTGCCCTGCTGCTGCATGGTGATTCTCCAATTATTTTTCTAACACAGAACTGTCCAGCTTTATCTGCCAGCATAGAAGGAGCATGGGGCAAGGTCTCTGTCTGCTTCATGCTCTTCCTGCCTTTTGCAAGAGTAGTCTTGTGTCTCTCAAAGAGATGAGCTATTGTTTGGACAATCCTTTTCCTACTTCTGTTGTTTCCTCATCTCAAAAAATAGGCCATAAAAATAGATGGCATTTACCTTTAAATGAATTTTGCTGGGTTTAATTCAAGCAGCAACTTCAGTGACTGTTTATCAAATACCATCACACTGCTTACTTTTTAAAGGAAATGGAAAAAATGTCTGACACAAAGGCATCTGAAATGAAACACTCAATAATCACAGTATACCAAGATCTTACCTACTGGAAATACTGTGTATTATTATACTATGTATTATTATACTATGTGTCAGTGTTAAAAATAAAACATAGACTCATTTAGTCCTGAGCATTTACAAGTAAATTGTTTGAAACAGAAGAGAATGGATGAAAGATGAGTTTTCCTGGGAAATAAACTTGGGTACTTCAATTTATGCTTCTTACAGTAGGTATTTTAGTAATGTGCACAATAAATGTAAAGTTGTTATTTAGTGATGTGAATAATAACGTAAGCAATAATAAGGATGGGTAATGACAGTCCAGCAGCATTTTCTGGCTGAGGATACCAAGGGAAAACTGTTATTACTCTGCAGTTGGTAAAGTATTGTATATATATTTTCTCATTCTCACTTCCTCCAAGCTGCCTTCCAATCAACTGTTACTATGTTCTTTTATGTCTGTGCATTATGGGGTGGACTAGAAAAGCTACTCATGAAAGATTCAGCTACATTAAAAGAATTTGTTTAGAAAATAAATTCCTTCACTGGGTTTACAAGACTGCTCAAAGAAGTCAAATGGCAAGTAGCTATGTGGTGGAGCATAAGGAACCATAAAGTGTTAAATATGGAATAATGAATCCTGAAAAGTAAAATGAAGTGTGGTGTAAGTGTGTAATAAACATCTTTAAGGATGTAAAGCAGCTATAGAAAAGTCACTCATGACCTTGCTTCCTTTTCTAGTCCTCTTCAGTTCACAAGTGCGCACACACAAAAAATTTTACAGAGTGAAAAAGCTCGAGGTTTTTTTTTTTCCCCTTTGTAAACATATTTAATGACACTTGCCTAGCTGCTTCAGATTTCTAGTCTTTCTCTTCCCTCCTTGAAATGGAAAGATTTATACAGCATCTGCAGTTGTATGAAACATAACAAAACGATTAGGTAATTGTTGGGCACAGTATGCTGAACATATAAAGCTTCATGTGACAGCGTAAGGTATTAGCTGCAATTGAAGATAAATGTATATTCACATACTCTGCATACTAATTGGTGAAGTTCTGGCTAGTGTCTCCCATTTCCTTCCAACCTGAAAAATGTTTTCTTTAAAGTGGGATTGCAGTGGTGGTTTCCACTTAAATTTAAGATAGTTTTATATTTTAAATTTTATATTCCTTCATTCTAATAAGAATAGTTGTAGATAAGACACAGGACAGATTCCCATGTTTTTAGCTGGAGGTGCTTTTAGAAGTATCAGATCTTTTTATTGTTCTTTCAATTAAACAGTGAAATATGAGTTAGAATGCGTTGCACTGCAGGATGAGTTTACAGTTCTCAGGTAGCTGCAGGTCAGTTGCATGAAAACTATTTTGATAATTCCTTCAGTGGGCAGAAAATGTAATAAAGGAATAGCTGATATTTCACAAAGTGTTTCTGAATATACAAAGTATATTTAGTGTTAATTTACATATCTAACTTTACTGGCCTTTCATCATAAAGATTTTTCTTGTTGAATTGATATTTCCTTTCACCATTGTTCTGAAAAGGAAGGGGAAAAAGAAGTCTTTGAAGTAAGTACCTATAGTTGAAATTAGCGTGGACTCAGTTCAATGTAACACAGAAACAACATCATCTCAAACTGGGACACAGAGGAGGAGACTTAGCTCATAAAGCACTTGGTGCAGTCAAAATATTTAGTTTGACATTTTTCTTGCTATGCTTTCAAGGCTTTGATCTCCTTGCAGAGAAGATGGAGATTTGCAAGGGGCAAATTAGAGCCTAAATATTTAGTAAACCATATGGTACTTAGAACAATTTTAAAAATGGAGCATTTATTAACTGGACATTAGCATTAATTATTAGTGTGAATAAAGCATGATTAGTTAGGTTATTATTTGCCAGCTTTAGTGTCTAGAAGAACCCCTTAACATTGTCTTCATGTTTGAAACCCCTTTTTTTTCCCTTCAGATTTATTACAGCAGTAGTAAATTTGTAGGTTTTCAGATGTAGAATCTGAATTTCCTTAGCCCTTTTCTGCATAGCTTCTTGCCTTTTTGCTTTCTGCTTCCCTCCAGTTACCTTTTTCTTACCCTGAATAATTTTCTGCTAATTGTTCTTTGTTTCTCTTCTGGCCCAACTATGACAGTGACCTTTAACACACAAAGAAGGACAATTTCTTCTTTTCTGGAGTTTTAGGTTTATGTACAGGACTGTGATTGTCTTTGCAGAGAAACTACCTCTTTTGTTGGCTTCAACCAACTAAAAGCTCTGTATTTAAATTCTTAATGAAGACTTCTGTGCATGTAACTTTTTTTCTCAAAATCCTACACCTCCCATGTGAAGACAATGCTCGTTTGCAGGGTGCTGCTACTGCTATCTCCCTTTGACTGCGTTGTATGGATTTTACTCCCTTTAATTTTCTCACTGTGGGAGATGACTTTGCAGTGCATGGTGGAAGGAAGCACTGGGGAGCAGAGTAGCTCTGGCTTTAAAGCCAAGTCAGCCTACGTGTTGTAGAAGCTAAAAGCAAAAATCAGCAATGTGGTGAAAATAAATTGTTGTCTAGGAGAAATATTTTATCTGTGGTGGTTTTGTGACATCACTGAACAACTGAAATAAATGTTTGATAGAGGCATCATGAAAGCAGCCCAACATCCTCATTAGAGGAAGTTCAGATTTTTTTTTTAATAGACAAAAAACAGATTAGATGACTTCAGCATGGCTCTAAGCTCAGATGGACAAAAGTTTCTCATCTTTAAGGGATTCTTTAAAGAAATGTATTCTGGTTAACTTCTTGCCCTTAACTGTGTCAGTATTTGAAATTTTCTTTTGCATTGCTGCTTGTAGTTTTTACACGTTAATTTAAATAACCTAGTATTTTTAGGATCTGTCTCCTTGGAATGGCTAACCTCTACTGTGTTGTAGCGGAACATACTCCATGCAGATGCTCAGTGGAAGCATCTACTTTTCTTTTGGTTGCCTCAAAATTAATTTTTTATGTGTGTTCGTCTCCTTTTGTAAAGTTCAAGGTCAGTTTTATTAAAAATAATTGGGTTGATTCATACCTGTGAGTTACTTTTTGGCCAGCCCCTCAAAACAGAAATGGTAAGGCTTCCACGGGAGTCTGCCCCGGGTTAACATCATCAACGTGTTAAACAGGGAAAGCTTCAGTATGCAAACATAAACAAGGGTCTTGGAGAATCCTCAGTAGAGGAAAACGGGCTGTTAGTCAGTTTGGTGGTGTTTGCACGCCTTTCCTATTGTGAGACAACAGATTCAATTTCCTAATGCCTGTTTAAGCCTCAGTGTCACCGTGTCTAACCCGCAGCGCTCCGGGGCTGAGGTGGGAATGGCCGGGCTGAGGCGGGAATGGCCGGGCTGAGGCGGGAATGGCCGGGCTGAGGATGGGCTGAGGCTGAGGATGGGCTGAGGCTGAGGCTGAGGATGGGCTGAGGCTGAGGATGGGCTGAGGCTGAGGATGGGCTGAGGCTGAGGCTGAGGATGGGCTGAGGCTGAGGATGGGCTGAGGCTGAGGATGGGCTGATGGCTGAGGATGGGCTGAGGATGGGCTGAGGCTGAGGATGGGCTGAGGCTGAGGATGGGCTGAGGATGGGCTGAGGCTGGAGGATGGGCTGAGGCTGAGGATGGGCTGAGGCTGAGGATGGGCTGAGTGAGCTGAGGATGGCTGAGGCTGAGGATTGGGCTGAGGCGAGGATGGGCTGAGGCTGAGGATGGGCTGAGGCTGAGGATGGGCTGAGGCTGAGGATGGGCTGAGGCTGAGGCTGAGGATGGGCTGAGGCTGAGGATGGGCTGAGGCTTGAGGCTGAGGATGGGCTGAGGCTGAGGATGGGCTGAGGCTGGGCTGAGGCTGAGGATGGGCTGAGGCTGTGAGGATGGGCCGAGGATGGGCTGAGGCTGAGGCTGGGCTGAGGATGGGCCGAGGATGGGCTGAGGCTGAGGCCGGGCCGAGGCTGAGGCGGGACCGGCCGGGCGGGCGCCCCTCACTCACCGCGGGCTGCAGAGCCGTGCGCGGGCCCGCATGTCTCCAGGGCCCCCGCGTGTCCCCAGGGCCCCCGCGTGTCCCCAGGGCCCCCGGCGGCAGGGCCGGCTGCAGGCCGGAGGGGCTCGGCCCGGGCGCTGCCCCCGCGGCCCTCGGAGCCCCCGGAGCCGAGGCCAGGCCGCGGCCGGGCGGGCCCTGCGGAGCAGCTGCGTTTGTAGCGGGGCCTTTCTGCTGGCAGCGAAGTGCGGACGGACGAAGGCAAGCCCGAGAGTTCAGCATTCCTATCTCTCTTCCTCTGCTCCGAATAGCGTATTTCCATTGCATCTTCTTTCCAAGGATTTTTTGAGCGAGAATAAAGCCTGGCTCATTCCTTGAAAGTAATCAGATTCAGCCTTCTGTAGTTTGAATGAGCATCTTAAGGCAGATTTACAAAATAGTCAACAGATGTGTGTTCCCGGCCATCAAATGGGAAAGCAGTTATGGTTGTTTTTTTTTTTTTTTTTTTGTGTTTTTTTTTTGTGTTTTTTTTTTTTTTTTTTTTTTGTTTTTGTTTTTGTTTTGTTTTAGTTTGTTTTTTTCAGTATGTATAATAGAATATTTTCCAAAATGCCCTGGAGGGAACTGGGAGTGTCCATGAAGTTGTCTTTCAGTATTCTTTTAAAGGAATACCTTTTATTCCTAAAATCCAAGTTAGGCAAAGTCCTCATATTGCACTTTTCTGCCAAGAAACATGATTTCTTAATCAAGCTTGTACTGTCTGTTTTTGATTCAAATATTCATTGTAATTGAATCCCGTGTTATCAGAGTGACTGTACTTGTTCCCAGTCACTAACAAGGTACATAGTTTGCTGACATCTGCATATGGATAGATTTGAAACTTGTTGTGTCCTGTAATCATTCCTCCTCAAAGAAAAGGCTTGGTGAGGAATGAGCCCTCAGGAGCTGCAGACTCGATGGCATTCATGGAGGGCTCGTCAAAATTCCTTTAACAGTCTGTTATTCAGTGGAGTCAAAACCTATGGTACTGTCTTAAACGCTGAGTTTTGCAAGTTTTGTTCGATTTTAGAGCATACTGTTATCAAGGCAAAGATTCTTAGTGGTTTTTTGTTTGTTTGATTTTTCTTCCATTTTGATCTGATCATTTCAATCATTTCCACCAGCTAGACAGTGCTGTGAGGTATTTATAGGTTAAGCTGATCATTGTATCCCAATGATAACAGAGTTTATTTTCCATATCATGGTGATTCTAGATGCTCTTTCACTCCAGGGCTTACAGTTGAAGGGAAGAATTTTATTGTGGAAATGATAACTTTCAGGTATTGCTTTAGAATTGAGTTTGTGGTGACTCAGATGTTTTGGTGTTTTAGTATTTAAATAATTCCATATATTTATGTGTTTTGTAGAAATGATTACTTAGTTGTGATTTCAAGTCTGTTTTTCTCATTCCTTAACTGAAAATAATTTTGCAGATAATGTTTGATTTTTTAAAAAATTAATAATTATAGAATAGTTAGGGTTGGAAGTGATCTTAAACATCATCTACTTCCAACCCTGAATTACTTGTTGAGAATATGCAAAATTTCTGCTCAGGTGATTGGGGAGAAGTTGAACAACTCTAGGTGTTACTGTTTTCTGCCTAGGTAAGGGAGAAGGAAATGTGCTCAGTATGGTGAAGCAGTTACAGAATGACCTGCAATGTTTGAAGAAGAGCAATGAACTTGGTAAGTTATTGTCTTGATACCACTGTATGTAAAGGTGAAGGGGAATTAAGAGGAAGGGGAAGCTCAGTTAGCAGGGTGCATCGAAGTGTGATTTCCAGCCTGCTGAGTGAAGAACCCCGATAAGCGCAGGCTGTCCTTAGCCTCCCTCTGCTACTGAGGTTTGACAACGGCAGTGAGGGAGATGTGATCATGCTGCTCATTAATTTTCCAACAAATGAGCTGTTGCAGATAGGTAGGAAGTAACCCAGGATTTGATTTTGTGTTTGTGTGTGGGTTTTTAACCTTTAATAATGACAATTGAGCTTGTTTCAAGTAGTCATAGATGTAACTCACAAATGGTTCATAAACTACTTTTCTTTCTCTGAGAAGTACAATCTTCAAGCAAGGAACTTTTTCTTTCATTTTTGGGTTTTCTTCCTTTGCTCTTTTTGACGTGAAGACTTGGGCCAGCTCTCTATTATTTTGGTCTTCTAAACAATTTAGAGTGGTGGTGTAGCTGTGCAGTATATGTAAACTGTGTGCCACAGGTTGAGAACAATTTTACTCCTGTATTAGTTGGTTTATAATTCCTACTATCTTCTGTAGAATTTAATTTAATTTAAAATAAATGTATTATCATTAAAAAAAAAATACATCCTGCAGAGGTGTGTAATATTGAATATATATTCCCATGCACAAAACTCCTGGAATCCTTTGAGTCAAAACTGCCATTGGTTACAAGATGAAGGTTGTGTTTGTTTTTTTTTTTTTCTTTTGTGCAATTTGCAAGTTTCACTCAGCTTTAGAGACTGTTGTAGTGTTAATTTAAAAGGTGTAAGTAATAGCACTGAAAGGATTAATTTGAAAAGACCATAAGTTAAATCATATATTTACTGTGAAGTTTTATTACTAGATGTTTAATCTTGGACAGATGGAAAAAATGGTGATTGAATAACCTGTTTGTCTGGTTTGTTTGATTACTGAGTTAGGGAGCTGTCTTCCTTTTGCTAATTGTGGTACTTAACACACATTGCATTTTCTACTACTGTTGTGGAAAGCAAAAGTGGAAATTGAGGGTAGTGGATCTTTTGCAGCTTCTGAGCAGATGATTCTCTAAATAAACCAGTGGTTAAAATAATTTGAAGCAAGCACTGTTTTACTGTTTTACAACCAAAAGAATGGTGGCTGTTATCATGAGCATCACTGAAGAAGTATAATATGTGCATGTTTGGGAGATTTTGCAAAGATTCTAGAGCAGAAAATAGAAGTGGCCTAGAAACATTTTGTGTGAAGCCAATTTGGAGTCCTGAAACAAATTCTTTATGCCTAATGAATGTTGACATAATTTTCTTTTTTAATATTAAATATTGTTTAGAGTAGTATTCAAGAATCACCCTTAACAGTGATTTCTCTCCCTTTAGGATTATCAGATGTGAGGTAGACACAAAATAGCTTCAAACATGTTATGTGTTCTGCCTTTGCTGTGGATATTTGCCATTCACACACACGCAGATCAGTGTCTCAAGGCATTTTTTCCTCATCCTTTCTTTTTTCTGTAATAGATTTATAATCAGTTAAGAGTAAAAGAAGAGATGATCTGTAGTGCCAACAGTCTGACAGCCAGTCACAGAGCCATTGCGCCTCACCTTTCCTCCTGGAAAGCTGGCTTCCAAAAGTCACTGTCATGTTGTGTGCCTCAGGAAGTGATGCTCCATTCTGAACAAGTTGTATTGGCACTTTCTTTTTCAAAACCGTATGTGCGCCTGCATTAAGTTATGCTGGCTCTGAAGTTTGGTATTTTGTTAGATTAAGGTTTACTTCTTTTCTTCCTAGTGCCCCTGGCAGTTGTGTTTTATGAGACATGGATAAATCAGCCCCATTTTGTTCGTGTGCTGTTTCAGGTATGGTTTTGCATCTGTATCAAACCAGTGGGTAGTGAATCTTAGGATGGGCAAGAGTTTGTCTGCTTCAGCAAATTGGAGTACTGGTCTCTTCCTGCATGTTCTTGTTAAAATACCCATTTGCTTAATGACTGAAGACAAATGCATTAAGGATACTATCACCTATGTCTGGAATCATTAAATAGGGTTGTGATGATGAAGAAAGAACCAGGAAAATTAGGTACTCCATCAAGAATATATTTTTTAAAATTTTTGATGCTGAGACCAGCTTAATTCACTCATCTAACAGATCTCTGGCTTTTCTTGTCCACAGACTTTGAAAAAGATAATGGCTGTTTTTCATTATTAAATACTATCTTTCTCAAATGTATCAGTGCAGTGGTGACCAGAGAAAAACTGACCAAAGCACAGATTATATTGTTATGCAGTAATTACTTAAGACATGCAGTGATATTTTTCTGTTCCTGTCAGCTGTGTAGCAGGTTCAGTTAATAGATCCACTCCCATGTCTGAAAGTGCCTTGCTCAGTACAGACTTCAGTGGTGCATGCCCAGCCTGACTTGGAGGAGGCTGGGTTCTGGACTGTTGTCCTTGCCTGTGAATCATGCAGCCCGGTGTATTTTTAGTGCTGCAATGTATTTATGTTCTTGGATTAGCAGCAGCCTCTCCTGGACTGGGCAGTCACACATGGGCAAAGCTAAACCAACTGGGAATACCTCCACAGAAGATGGTGCTGGTGACTCTTGCTGCTGGGAGTGTTATGTTATCCATCTGATATCTTAATAGCCTCAAATCTTTTAGGTGCAAAACATATGAAAAGTTGTGAGTGCGAGAAACAGTCCCAAAGTACCTTAATCCTTCTATCGATAGCACCGCTATTGGGTTACACGGTTCTAATCCCAGAGGAGTTGTTGCCTGACATTAAACTGTCCAAATAGTATTTATATCTGCTGCTGCCCTGCAAGATCACTTAACCCTGCACAGCAGTTTAAAAGTAGTTAATGACAGACCCAGCATGACTTGCCCTTATGAATGATCACATAAGTTCGACCTGTGCTGTCATGGTTTATGGAGGAAGGCAGTTTGTCCATAGCCTGCTTCAGCCACAGCAGGTAATTTGAAATGAAATGAGACAGTTTCTACAAGCAGATTGATTTGGGAATCTTGCCTGTTCTTCCCTTTGACCCTTGACAAGTTGACACTACAAAGATTGTGACTTTAAAAAATGATTGGGTGCAAATACATTTAGGTAGATGATTTACTACGTGTTAAAGCAAGGACAGTGCATTTAGAATGGAGCTGTGAGGGAAGGTAATTGTAAACTTTAACAACTCGTGTTTTATGTTTCTGTATCTTATTAATTGTCTGAGTAGGTGAATCTTCTGATAACAGGAGACCAAGTACTGTGTCTAATAAACTGTGTGTGAGTCCACAGACTCTGCATTCCAGTATTTTAGTTATGCAGAAATAAGTGTATGGGATTTAGAAATGCAACTGGAATTCTTTCTTTGAGCTGCAAGGGTTAAGTCTGAAGATGAACATCTGGATGTATAGGTTCCCCAATCCAAAGATGTCTTTATTTTGTTATTCTTTTATAAATGCAGTCATTCAAATACAAATATTGAAATAGCAAGTTCCAGCCTACCATAGATAACTGGCAAATAGTGAAATAATGAAAGAATGCCAGAGAGAGAGAGAAAATCACAATTATGTCTCTATAAATACTCTGGTTTTGCAAAGCACACACCCTCTTAGTTAAAATGAATTATGTAGACTTTATAAAACACTGAATGGAGATTTTATTTGAGTGCCTTTTTCTCATTTATGTAAGTGGATTTTTCACAAACTACTAGGTGATTAATTACATCATTTGAAAATAATAAATAGCTAAAATGTATTGCTTCTGAAAAATTAGCCTACAGTGATCCAGGATAGTATGTAAAAGTACAAATGTTGCTGAAATATGTCTCGTATAAATTTCATTTTAAAATTGAATGTTTAATTAAATAACAGTCCTAGAAAGCATAAACTGATCTTTGATAAGCCACCTAGCATTAAATGTGCTGTAAGTGTGTAGTTGTAAAGGCATAATACAAAGTAAATGTTTGCACAAAGTTCCTCTCTCTGTAGGTCTTTCTCCTACTGTCTGTTCAAAATGCTTTGTATGAAGCATTATTTTGAAGACGCTTATAAAAAATTCTTATTGGTCTAGGTTGAAATTGTTTAATACCTTTCTGACTGTGTTTTTACTGAAGAATATTAGAAGTATTTTGCTGAAATGTTTCTTTATGTTGTCCATTTGGTTTAATAGACGTGCCATTTAATAAGCTCTCTACCTGTAAGGATAGACTATTTGACCTTTATGACCTGCCAGTGGTAGACATAGTATAAGATTGCTTTGTGAAATAAAGCTGTCGGTAACATCAACAAAATAAAAAATGATCGTATTCCAATACTCTCTGCTCAGTACTATGACAGCAGTGAAATATGGAATAAAATTGAAAGTAGATTAGTTTTGGGTCCTAAGTCATGTTTTGACAAGATATAAGAGAGGAGAACATATCTTTGAACTTTTAGTTTTAAAGTTTTTTAATGAAAATATTTATCATTTTGTAAGGTTCCTTCTTTCTTTATCACAACGGGGCTGTATAACCTTAAAACAATCCATTCTCTTATTGTGAGGGATATAAATACTGTACTATCTTTTATATTAAACATCATAAAGGATACATGCACAGTATGAAATTGCTTGACACTTGCAAGTAAAGGACTGTCATGTTAATAAAAAGCTTATTGGAGAGGTTGAAAACAGTCATTAATAAGCCACATATTTTTAAACTATGTAAAGCATGTAAATATTGCGGACAAAAAGCCAGGCTTCGCCATATTTTCTCCTCTCTTTTTGAAATACCTGAGATCTAAAGCAATAGTGCAAATGAAAATTATCAGATCGCCTCTTCTGTGCTCATTGTAAACTTTGTATGATTATAAAATATATTAATACTTTTAGTTGTAGTTATTAATCAACTGAAGAGTTTGGGGGGAATGATGGTGACATGACTGTGAATGGTAGAATTTAGACAGCTTGCTTTCAGTCTTTTCTGAAGAACTAAAAAACAAACCAAAAGAAGAAACATTTAAAAAGGGAGTGGGAAAATCCCATCACAAAAATCCTCTTTGTTCTATATCTACATAGTGTGAGAAATGGAAGGGAAGGTATATTAAACAGTGACCATATCTCTCTGTCTTCATTTCTGTGCATAAAAAAAAAAAAAATCAAATGAATTTTAACTTCTCAGTCTAGGGTTAACATCATTAGCTGTTTCTCCTTGTTTTGTTTTTTTTTTTTTTAATACTACCTTTTTGGAAAATGCCTTTTAGTTTGGTTATTCTCATTTTTCTCTTCTATTCCTCTAAGTGGTCATTTGTTAGAATTTTTAAAAAATACTTTTAAGTTAATGAAGTGGATTGTTTTTTCTTTCCCCTGGCAAACATTTATTTTTGAAGTCAAAGGAATAAAATAATTTTCCCAAATGAAGTCACAGTATTTGTGCAAAGATACTAGTCTCAGCAAATTAGGGTATTCTCTGAGGAAATATGAGATTTTTTTTTCCATGGTAACTCATAAACAAAGATATTAACATAAAATGAAGTAGAAAATAATACAGAATTTCTGTCTTACCCAGTACCTCTAAGAGGACTACAATGATGTGCTTTTAGCAGAGGTTTATCTTCTTTGGGCATGATACAACTCCAAAGTTTAGTAAAATAATGTATACCGATAACAAAGGAATGTTTCCCATCCTCAAACTGAGCCTCAAGTTGTTTGAAATGAAGAGGAGAAAAGCTTGCAGGAAAATCTACCTGCTCTGCATTGGACTGTACTAAAGGACAAATGTATTTGACTGTGTTATGACTTTGTGGTTTTGCCCTTTCAGATGATGTAAAAGCAATGTAATTGGATTATCCTCTGGCCCCACAGATGGATGAGGTGCTCTGTTGCTGAGATCTTTGGTGAAAACTGTTCTCTCTCTCTTTGAAAGAGGTTAATCCCTGTTACTGATGGTTTCTGTGACTGTGAGCCAGGATGCCCAGTCACAGCATCTTTGCTGTTTTGAGCTCTCAGCGCTCCAGGATCCTTTCAAATGCTAATGGCCAGCGTTGCCCAGAAAGTGGGGCAAGGGTGGAGAGCATGGAGTATCAGTCACTGGCAAACATTGAGGAGGAGTGTCCTGCTGGAAGTACCATGTGCTGCTTTTTCAGTGGTGAGAAGCTCCTGGAGAGAGTAAACCCCAAAACTCCTCCCGGTGTGGTGAGGGATGGTTGCCATGTGTGCCTGGCTGGGCTCGTCAGCACCAATAGGACATGGCTTTGTTGTGGATTCACTTAAGCAAAAGGAAAATGCTCCACTGCTTCTGCAGATTTTGCATCAGTAGTGTTTCTTGTGGCAGGAGTACTTCTTTTTTCCTTTCAGACTTATGTGCATATTTTAAACTATAATGCTATTTTTCCTGCTCTCTGGTGATTTTGCAGAAGCCTGTTGTGTTGGAAGTAAGGGCTGTAAGGCAGTGAACGGTGCAGTGATGAAGCACATGGTTTTCTCTGCAGCTATTAATTTGCTGCTTCCCTTCATCATGTGTCTTCTTTATTCTACCCTACCCTTACTTGCCCAAATTACAGTGATAGATAGAATTGCTCAGAAAATGGGCAAGAGAAAGTGGTGTCAAGCTGCCCATGATTCGCCAGCAGTTCTTTTGGGTTTGCACTCCTTGTCTATCTATGCCAGACAGTTTTTTAGTCATTACATTGCTAACTCCCTGAGATGAACCATGTGGAATTACAAATGGACTAATCCTAAACGGTTTTTTATGAGTCTGCGTTTGTCAGTGCTGAGAACTGTTGTTACAAAGATGATCAGAAATTTGTTACTTTAAACTCAGATTTTTGGAAACCTTTACCTCAGTGGTTTAGATAGAGACTGTGAACATTGAAACAATCAGGCAGGTTTTTTTACCTTTCAAAAGGAAATTTGGGATCTTATGCCTATTTGAGGTGGTATGTGTTTCTTAAAACTTCTGACTTGTTTAAACATCTGCTTAACCATATATCTTTTAATTTAATTGCTTTGCATAAAAAATCATAAAGATTTAAGCAGAAGCTCCACATTCTCTGTAATTGACCTGAATAATTTTCTTAAAAATTAAGGTGTAAAATGTAACATCTAAAACTTGATATTAAACCAAAGGTAGAGGGGAGGACTGGGAAGGATCAAGAAAGGAAGAATGGGGTAGCACAGGAGACGATGGTGTAACAAGCACTGTTAGAAAGACTTCTGTCTGTCATCTTTTGCTTGGTCTTGGAAGAGAGCCTGAGACTGAATGGTAGGTGGAAATTTTTGAGTATGGACCTGTTAACCCTATTACAGGGAAGCTGCCAATTAGCCCATTGTATCCTTTCTGAAAAGAAACCTTGCCTTTTAAGAATGCTAAGTTGCCTGAAAAATCAACACTTGAAAAAGACGTTATCCCATGGATAGTATAGTGGGCTCTGACCTGGATTACTTGGCTCAAGCGTGTTTTGACTGACATTGTGCAAAAGCCTTTCTTGCAAGTCCAAACTCACTGCACACTGGCACTAGAAATTCAGTTTAAATTTTTCCTTTTGAACAGACATACAGAAGAGTGCAGATAGAAGTGGTGAACACGGTATAAAATACATACAAATACATAGTGTAAAATATATATAAATTATTCACCAGTAAGTATATTTCTTTGGGAAACTCTCCCAGTTTTACTATACAGGATAGAATTTCTTTTAACAATTGATCAGCCTTTCTTTTCTTTCCCTTCCCAACCCATCTGTGATTATTCTCAGTCATTTTTACAAGATGCATAATAGTCGAATTTACTACTAATTGCTTGTTCTTGAAGTTATACCTCAGTTCTTTATAACCTTTTTTCAAAATTCCGCAAAAGATTTAAATAGGGCTAATTCTGGAAGCAGTATTAACAAAGGACTTTGGTAATGTTTTTTTCCATAATTTCTAGTCAGTGAGGTCCCAGGACGCGGTGCCGGTGTTCCGAGGCTCGTGGTTCCGCTGGTGGCTTTGCTCCCGCACTGCTCCGAGCGGCCGAGAGGTGGCAGCACTACCTGCGCTGTCCGTGCGCGGGGACAAACGGGGGAGCCTGGTGAGATGGAGACCGCCTTGTGTTAACGTAGGAGCACTTCGTTAGCATTAAAAAGTTTTTATTGGAGCTGTGCTTTACTGCCTGCCCTGTGCTAATAGAGACACAGAAAGTCATGCTAATGATTTTGAGCGTCATATGCTGGCTTTATGCTTGAAATTTCGTTGACTGAGCGAACGTGTGTTTGTGTAAACCCAAATATTCTCTTCCCCAGTGCAGGGGGTGGCAGCTGATAACACAAGTCTCAGACAGCTGTGTGAGACCCTGGCACACTCTGCATCTGTGAGCTGCTGCTCCTGTCAGCCAGGGCCACAGCAGAATCGGCACAATCCTTTGCTGGCCATCTGCTGTTCACTGAATGTTTCGATTAATAACTTCCAAGGGATGAAAGCTGAAGGAATTTGCAATGGTGGTTTGACTTCAGTTATTCTCGTAATTATTTTTATGAGTGGGACGTGCTATAGAAATGTCCTGCATTTTGACCAGGACAGTTTGCTTTGGAGAGCAACCTTTATAGCAGCTATTACTGCTGCATGTCACTTTTATGATTGCAGTGAAATCATCTGAAATACAGCTTATTTGTGTTGTACTGAGTATTTCTTATTTTTGAAGATATATGTTTATCATTTTTTTCCCATATTGAGTTAAAGCCAGTGGTACAGCTTAAAAGCTGCACATTTTTTCCTTCTTTCTGTTTCTACTAAATGCTTTTCCATTCACTCTTTCTTGGCGTCGCCTGCATGGTGTTATTGGAGGAAGGGGACTTGATATTATTCTCTTCAAGGGCTTCACAAACTGTTTTTGCCTTTCCATTGGTAATCTGTGATAGGTGAAATGCATCTCATCGTGTGTGTAATTCCATTCTTTCAGGCTCCAGAGTTTGTTTCGGAGTTAAGCTTGCAAATAGAAGGCACATGCTGGAGCTGGTGGAGGTCTGCTAGCAGCCTATATTGCTCTTTCCTTGTGTTCCTAATAGAAATAAATGTTACAGGGGCTTACAAAATTCCTCCTGTTTTCTCAGACACAGAAAATGGTAATAGACTTGGGCATTGAGAATCACAGGGAACTCCTTTGCAATAGGAAGCATGCTGCTTTCCCCATGGATGAATGAGCTGTTCTCCACTGCAGTTCGAGTCCCAATCGATTTGGGGAGAGAGACGGGAGACCACAGTGATGAATGAAGCTGAGTGTCCCAGATGACAGTGTTGTTCACTTATGAAGTACTCGAAGTTATTTACTGATTTTTTTTCCCCCCCAAGGTTACACTGCTGTACATAACACAGGTCAGATCTCTACAAGAAATACTATAGTCTAAGGTGTTTCTAGTAGTTTTTTTCCTGCCCTTTCATCTCCTCACACTCTTCCTTCCTCCTCTTCTCCCCACCCCTTTCTGTTCGAGGTAGATGTTTAGATGATGACAAACCCCATCTATCTAACCAGTGCTGGATCTGCCTGTACAGATCTGTGTTCCTGCAGTGCATTATGTAGCAATTGCGTGTCAGCTCTAAAACAAAGTTTATGATGTTTCTGAAGACTCTGTTAGTTTCTGCCAATGTTAACCTAGAAACAGCAACAGCAATTCACTACTCTGCGAAGTTATTTTATGGATCTGGTGGTGCTTGCCAAGACAACTGTAACCCAGAAGTGGTGGCATCCTGCAAAGAAGAAATCAAAAAACAGTGGGGTGGATATTCAAGTGATTAAAGAGCTGGGATATTGCATGGGTTTGTCACTGCCACTATGGTCAAGCCTCCTGTGGAACTGCTCTTTCGTGCCGCCAGTTAGCCAGGGGAGCTGATAAGATACAAATGCAGCATGAATAATACTGGTTTCCTTGCCACATCTATTTACCTGGGATTCGTATCTCCTTAATTCTGAAAGGAACTTCTATTGGAAGAATTTTTTTAAAAAAAGGCCAAAATATTAATATTATGAAGCCTTACGATGTATGCCAGCACGGTTTTTTTCTTGTTTGTATTTTGAATATGACTTTTTTTGTTGTTTTTTTAGTAATTATGACTCTGTGTGTTACTTCTGCATTATCCCAGCTGCTGAAAAAAAAACTCTGAGAAACATGTTGTAATCCTCTTCTTGAATACGTTATTTTTCTTTTTACCTCATATGGCAACTCCATAATATAAAAGCAGCACTATCAGTAATCCATAGAGATATCTACAGTCCTTTCTGGAGGTAGGGAATACTATAGAATGACACCTAAAGTACAGGGTTTTTGGGGACTTCTGTGGCCTCACATATGATCATTGTCCCTGGAGTTTCTGCTGCAAGATCCATGTTCCATAAACCATCTTAATTCTCTAATATATAATAGAGATAGAGGAATAAATCTGAAGACAAAAGCAAAAAAAGAAGAAACCCCAAATGTGCATCTTGAGTGTTGCAAAAAATCTCTGGATATTTGCAATTTGAATTGATAACATATGGACAAATCATGTGCACAGCAGTCTGTGCATGTAACAAAGAGCTGGTTTTCATGTGAGCGTGTTTTTATATGGAACTGTAACACCCTTCAAATACTCCTTTGTGATATTTTAGTACAGTGCTTTTATAAGAAGATAAGACTTGACCAGTGTGCTATTAATCCTCTGTATTCAGAAGACATGTATTTAAGCATTGCTAGACTTGTTCCAGCTATTTCTGTGCAGAGCAGCTGGATGCAGCATTCTCCCTTGCCTTTTTCTAGTTGTGAAAGTTTTAAATGCCTTTATTGTAGTTTCTGACACAAAATTCTGTGTTATTTTTTTTCTCTGAAAATTAGCACTGTATCATGGTAGCATTAGTTCATCTTCAAATATTTTGTTGCTCAGATTTATTTTGGACTCTCAGGCAAACTTTCTGCCATGGGCATTGTGCTGATTCAGGCGGCATATCCTTGGCTTCTTTTGGGTTGTATAGTAAAATGTGTATCAGCCATTCATTTGTTCCTACTTGTAGTTAAGAGGTTTTTAGAGGTGAGGTGGGATGAGTGGGAGCTGTTCTGCACTGCCAGCTTTCTGTAGCTTCCATAGGGTGCTAGCTGACCTTCTTTGGGAATCTGTCTAGGGATGGTGTTTATTGGATGATTGTTGCTGGTAGCAGGCCACAGTGAACAATGACCATCGTTGAGACCACTGCCATGTGCTGTGCTGAGAGAAAGCCAGTGTCCACTTCACTGCCTCAAATGTCACCTGGCTGAATTTTTGCCACTTAGTGATCACTGTGAATCAAATTCACAGTTTGTGAATTTGTTGTCCTGAGGTAAACAAAGCTCCTCTGAATCCCTTAGTGGATGTTTTGCTTTCCTTAATTTAGCTTGGTAAGGTTCTGCTTCAAAACTCTTCCTTGAGCATTTCTCTTGTTGAACTTAGAATTTATATCACTCATTTCTTGATTCTTCCAGGCTTGGGGGGGGGGGAGGGTCTGAGGTGAATGAGGTTTACTTCAGGAACACTTTAAGGGACTTGTAGAATCCAGTTTTTCTGTTTATTTCGTAGATGAAGGTGCAATGAAAGCTTAATCTGCAGAAGGAAATAATAGTCCTTGGGATCAAAGTAGTGCTCTAAGATTTTGGACATTGGTTTTGTACTTGGTTTTATCACAGATGACTTCTATAAGCCAGAAGCCCTTCTGAGCCTGCAGAATGGGGATGGCAAGGACAATATCTTCCAAAATGTAGCTAAGGGCGCAAAAGTAGGAAGAGTGTCATTATTGAAATGTATTTACCTAGTGTCATTATTGTCATTATTATATTGACTTCTCTGCATAGCGACTTCTTCACAGCATTGGTAGAGAACAGCTTCTTTGCAGTAAAGCTGAAGTAAGGGGCTGCTGAATGTCCCGATTCCCTGCATACTTGAGATCCTTGTGTTGCCGTTTTTTCAGGAGATTAGTAAAGACTTGATCTTCGGTGAAAAGGAATCTCTGAAGAAACTGTCCTTTCATGTGTGGTAATGAAACTCTTCTTTCCCAGAGGACCATGCCATTTCTGAAATCCTGAATTACATGGCACTTTGATAGGGAGGTGATGATTTGCTTAAATTGCGGACTGTCTCAACCCTTTCTGAGGGGCGTCATGTGCAGTTTGAGGATTTTTTTTGGAAAACAAGTATATGTCTTTGTTAGCTGGCCTGTTCTGCAGGGTTCACACAAACTGCTGCTGTCCTTGTGTTCCCAAAACAAGGCCCAGGTCGTCTCTGCAGAGACACTGCCTGTCTTTCCTAATGTTCTGGACACACTGACAGTCACCTGCCTTGGAGTAGGGCAAAGCCACAAGCGTTTCCTTCTAAATCTCTCTTTCTCTGCTGAACAAGAATTTATTGTATATATATATCAAATGTTTATAATAAAATGGAAGATGTATAATAATATGTATGTAATACCACTGAAACTAAATTTATAAATATACAGGATGTTCCTCATCCTGTACTAAGTGAATGTAATGTTGAGATGGCCCTTTGTATTTCTTCCAAAATTACAACAAAAATAATTATGGAGTTGGCTCAGAAATAAAACTATTTTATTTTTAAGCTATACAATAATAGTCAGATTCTTTGGACTCTTTGACAGGGTTTAGAACCTGCATGGTCCACTTAGATTTTTTTCAAACATATACTTAATTTATTTTTAAATTGAAATCTTCTGTAATCTTGTCTCTCCATGAGCCCGAGGTTAAAGTGAAACATGAAATATTCTGCAGCTTGCAGTAATACTCTGTAGTGTGCTGTAGAAAGCAACCACACTATGTGATCCTAAATAAGAATTAGCTGATATTTGTCATGTCTTCTGTCTGAATTGCTTGCAGGTTCACCGTGGGTGTGTCCCTGCCCACACAAAATTTAACCCCCAACCCTATCTATTCTGTAGAAAATGGAATACAAAATAGCCTTTAATTCATGCTTGCTTTTTTCCTGGCAGAAGGAAATTGTAAGGATTTCAAGTTGGCCTAACATTTGACTTAGCAGAAAAAGATTGGGCCGGTGGATACCTGTACAAATACTTTATTAAGAGTATTTTATTTGAAGTAAACTTCTGTACTTGTATGTGAAATAAGGTTTTTGGTAGGATGATTTTTCAAATTTCTAATGACATGGTGTAGGCCTGTAATATTTATATATTGGATGAATGTGTTGAATGGCTCAAGAAGTAACATGTCTTGTTCTTCAGAGTGTTCATATTAAGTTTGTAAGTTTGTTACCAGTGTGGAAAAGCTCTCATACCTATAAAAATGTTTAAGGCAATGCTTGAAATTGTAGGTGAAGTACATTATATTCTGTAGGGTTATAAATGCTGTAAAAAGACATTACAGAAAAATACGCAACTATTTAATGTCTGTTTAATACTGAAAGGGAGAAGCTTTTAAGAGAAAGATTTTAGGGCAGCTGCCTTGCTTTTCTGAGTGAGAAGAGAGGAAGTCCCTGGAGGCAAGAATGGGTATGGATTTTGGGGATTTGGGTTTGGGTTTTGTGTAAAAGCTGCTGCTGACCATGTCATGTATTTTACATGTTTTGCTAGAGCAAGCTTTGAGGTGTTTAGTGAGGCCAGAACTTGAGTGTAGGGATAGGCTTTGACATGATGAGGATAAACAGGCCTCTGCTTGAACACATATGACATGACTAGCTTCAATGGAAGAAAAAAAACCTTATGATTACAATAAAGCATTAATAGTACACATACATGCCATTAGCTTTGGCTTAGGGATGCTGATATTGACAAGGGGAGAAGAAAATTGCTTTGACATCTTAGTGGCCATGTTTGACAGGACCTCTCTTTTATCTCCATCCGAAAAGGTTTTGCCAGGATAATGCCCTTTGTTTTTGCTTGCAGTGATGTCAGTAAGTATTTTGCATTGTAACAGGAGAGTGTGTTCAATATTTAGGTTGCCTCCTTTTTGTTCATCTGTGCTGTGGTCATGCAGGCTGGCCACAGTACTGTTCCCTCCTTTTGTTCCCTGAGCTGCGTGCTGATGCAGAAGTGACTCTGAGGCAGAGGACAGAGCGGTGCAGCCCAGGCCTCTTCCTGGGAGAGCAGCTTCTCTCCATCCGGGCCATCCTTCCTTGTCCGGCGTGCAGAGTGTGCTGCCTGACAAGCAGGAGAGGCCAGGAGGGCCACGTGCCTTCCTGTGAAGCAAGTCTCAGACATGCTTAAGAGGTATTGACTTGCCAGCACTAGAAATCCCTTGTGTGTTTTGGGGAAAAGCAGGGGACAGGTTGCCAGCATAACTTCTTTTTTTTCTCGTAGTTTAACCAATCTGTCCTTTTGTCAGTGCTGCCATGATGGATTGCCCTGACCAGTCGAGTGCTGCGTGTCCCTGTGGCAGTAAGTGGCTGTAAGGAAGCTGGGAGGGTAGGAGTGCCAGTTTGCTTTCATCCGATTGTGGAGCCGTGCATCCTCTGTGCTCCTGGCCACCTTGAAGTCCCGTTGAGGTAGTGCAGGCTCCTCCTCTGGTCCATAGCCCCTGTAATGTTGTCCATGAATCCCAAGTGTAAAGGCTTTAATAGCTTTGCAGTAATGTGAGGTACAAATGCAGTGTCTGTTGCACTGCAGAATCCCTGACAGCAATACCCGGGCTGGGAATTGTAATTGAGGTCCTGTAGTGGTAGCAAGTTTCTGGATTGTGTCATGCAGGGGTAATAGACTGATTCTGCAGCCCAAAGGGAGCAAACTCTGGAGGAAGGGGTTCCAGATGGCTGAGCATGGTTCATTTGGCTCAGTTTGTTGGAATTGCACTGAGCAAATGACTCAACTCCACTTTAATAAAGCTTTGTGGATACCAGAACAAAGGAGTTGAGGAGACTGCAAGGTATGACAAGACAATTGAGCCAGGCTACTTAGCTGCTTATAGACCCCAAGTGAATTTCTTATTTGCTGTGTCTGAAGTTATATCACACACAAATTTATCAGGTTCTTATGCTTTAAATAAGAAGGTTCAAATATATTATTTTATATGTTTTATTTAGGTAAATTAAATATACAATTATATGTAATATCTTTTTATATATAATGATATATATCTCTTATTATATATAAATATTTTTATATATATAAAATGTATTTTTTATATATATATTCTTTTTCTGGTGGGAAGCTATTTTAAAATTTGCAGTTGCGATAATCTCTATATATGTGTTCAGGTTTCAGATAATAACTTCATGCCTCAGGTTGAGTGACTGATCTTCATTTTCTCTTTGAAAATGGGGATCAGCTAGGCAATTTAAAATGTGTTGCTTTCTTGCAGGTCCTGGTTCTGCAATCCTTATGTGGAACAGTATTTACCTGAATGAATAGTACCATTGTACTAATTTGCGGGAATAATGGCTCTTTGGTTTAGTAAGGGTGACAAAGTTGAGCTTTAATTTGCAACAGCTAAGGCATGTGCTAGTGATTTTCTCTTTGCTGCATATAAACAAAGAGCACAGAAGTATACAGTTTAAGGTTTTTCCATGTTGGTATTTTCTGTTTGGTTCTGAGGTATTAAATGAAAAATCTTAAGACAGCATTTTTTCACTGTATGAGAATATTTGTCTAGACTTGTTAAAACAGGGATATATTTCTTCCTTCTCCTTTAAAGAAGCAAAACATCGATGTCCAAAAAGTTCTGACTCTTAAAACTGCTTCTCCTCTTGGGAAAAAATAATGGGAAAAACCCAGTACAGATTTAAAAGAAAAAATGTTGAAAGAAGCATAGAATTAAATACTTGCTTTTGAAGAAATAGTGAAGTTGAGGCTTTTCATGGTGATTTTGCAGTAACTATACTTGAGCATACACATGATATAATCCTTTGTCACACCTCTCAGGTATAGCTGGTCAATTTATTATGTCAGTGGAAACCAAATCACTCCTTCCTCTCCTTCTTTCCTGAAAATATCAGCTAATAGTATAAAGACAAAAAAACCCTCAAAAGAACCACCCCCACCAAAAAAAAAAAAACCAAAACCAACCAAAAACCTCCCAAAGCAAACAAAAATAAATACTTTTACAACAGTGTCACTTTCCTCTCCCAGCTTATACAATTTTTTTCATCCCCTCTAGGAAGAAAACTTCTGCCTCTGAAGAAGTAATGAGATAGAAAAATACAGGGGCTTATTTACCTTGGGTAAAATCAGAATAAATTCAAGAAACAGGGTCACTGAGGCTGCAAGAATTCCTATTAACATTTGAATAAATGACAAAGAAAATGAAGTGTCAAGCCTTTTAGTCTCATGATGAGTGATGGAGGTTTTTCTTTTTTAGAAGATCAGAAATCCTTATTCTTATCTCCTGACTTTGCATTTTTGTTGATGAAAGAGTAGGGGCTAGTGAGAAAACAATATGTTGAACTTTCGTGTTATTTGCTGATGGTGCTCAGGACAGAGACACATAATGACATGTAACTAAAGATGCTGAGTTCTACTTAAAACCACATAATCTTTTTTGATTTTGTTTGGGGTTTTTGTTTGTTTGGGGTTTTTTAGTTGGTTGTTTGGTTTTTTTTGAGGATGGAGGGGATTTCTGTAATTTTTCTTTTTTCATTTCAGTGAGATGCAGTTCTAGGTAAAAATTCTCTGTTTTGTGTCACGATCCCATTCTGGTCTGGCTCAGTGAAAGCCACTCATGAAGGAAAGGACCTGACATTTGGAAATCTTGTGCTATCACAATAAAAAAGTCCTCCTTTCCCCATAAAATTCTCCATGCTTCCTTTGTAGAATAAGTAAACTTCAAATAGTTTTCCCATTGTGAAAGAAAAAATGTAAAAAGTAATGTAAAATGTAAAAATGTAAAAGTAACAGTGTCCCTTGTTCTATTGCAACATCTGTTAAATATCACCCCTTAGTTTATTTTTTTAAGGAGATGTCTAAAGCAGTGCTACAGCAAGGTGTATGTAGGCCTGGTTCTGAAAAAATGCTTTATTTGACATTCTGCTTGCCATATCAGCTGTTCTTTATCACTGAGTTTCCTCCAGCCTCTTCCTGTAACTTTAGCAAGCTGGACAACAACCTCCTTTGATTAGTATTTGTTTAATTTTATATAATTTCTTTTTTTTCCCCCAAGTGAGATAATTTTGCAAGCATTAGAGCATTTGGAGAGATTGCAATACAATGTGGTGTCATTGTAATCTGGTCACCTCAGAAAATGCAGTGCCTCTGGAGGAGTTAGGTCCCCTGGGGCCACAGCAGTCGAGGTACAAGCAGTGGCACAGAGGTGACAGCTTGAGTTCCCTGTGTGCCTTGCTCTTCGAGTACAGACAAATGCGACCATGCTCACCTTGGACCTGCATCTCCATTCCAGTCTTGAGGTCACCTGTTAGGATTGGGGAAAAGGTGCCATTTAGAGCTTGTGCTTTGGGTTCCTCAAGGACTGAGCTTTCTCCTTAGACTCTCTGGGGGATCCCCTGAAGGAAGAAGCATAGAGCAGCTCACAGCATTCCAAATACCCTGCCAGGAACCATTTGGGTTTCTGCTTGCTGAGAGAAGGAGCCTGCTAAACTCTTGTTTGAAGGGACCAGGCAATTTTAGGTGTTTTACTAAACATTCAAACCATATTATCTAAATATATCTTAATTCTGCGTGGACGTGTAGTGCTCTGACACCATGTATGCATCTTAAAACTTAGACTGGATTCTAAGTTCACATGGGTTGTCTTTTCCAGTTGCAGAGAAAACATGATTTTAATTCTTAGTTCAGGCAAGTTAATATTTCACAACCTTTAAACAGAACTCTTTCAGAGGCATGTAAAAGCATATTATCTTAGTCAGCTTTCATATGGGAGGAACTTAAACAACAATTCCATAACCTGTAATATAATTTCAACTTCAGATTGTCCCTTAAGAGACTTTCAGTTGTACTGCGCTGACTTGGTCATGGGCAGCCTTTTGCCTGTGAGAATTCAGGACAAATACCTGGAGAACACTGAGGGATGGTGAACACTAAGGCTGCAAAAGCAAAGCACAATCCTCTAGCTATGAAAGTATTAAATAAATCCCTGTGGCATTTCTTGTAAGTGGACTTTCTTGTGTATTAAACTGGTTTGTGGGAATAGAGGTACATTTTCTACTCCATGTTTTCTCCCTTCCTTCTGCTGAGACAGTGGTGTACCTGCTGTGATGGGAACATTTATTCATCTGGACTGAAACCATCAATTCATTTTTGCAGAGGTCACCAAAAATCCATCAGGTGGTAATGACACTCAGTCACTACTGATGTGGGCTGGATGCGAGCCAGTGATCTAAAGGGGAAAGGCAGTCTAACCCATTACCAATCCCCTGGAGCCATTGAGTCCCCCACTTTTTGCTCATCTTTCTGCTTCTGCAATTCTCATAGGTTAATCTTTCTTTTTCTATGTCTAATGTGATAATCTTTCTTCTCTTACATATCTGCTTTTGACTTTCATGACAGTATGGCTGACAAACATCCTCAGCATTTTTCCCTCTGATGCAGAAGATATTAGTCAGTAGTGCAATGGTCAATAGGGGTTATTAAAAAAAGAAGAAGAAAAAAAAATGACCAGAAAAAAGGGCCAGAGAGAGAAGGGGAAAAAGCCACTATACAAAGGGAAATATTTATTTTGGACTTTCAAAGTGGGAATAACTACTCAATGTTTTAAAATTTGCATCTTCTAATCAGAATATGGCTGTGAAGGCTTACTGTCTATATACTGTGCCTGTGGTAGAGTGTCCTGTAATTCAGGGCAACATAGGGAAGGAGGAATAGCCACCTCAGTTACTAGAAGTGATTACTCTGGGAATTTGTACTTTTCATGCTCTAGTGTCATTGGTAGTGACGTGGAGATGTCTGGAGTAATTTGAGTGTTGAGAACAGTCCCACTGTCCTAGACAGCAGCAGTGTTTCAGCATCTCAACCTACTGGCACTCAGGTACAGTGCTGTGTTTGGGTGGCTGTGCTGCTTCTGTTGTCTGGGTTGGTTTGAAAACCTGTGTATCTATGGGCCAAGTGATGAGAATCCGGATTCAAAATGGGATACTGATGAAGATTTGCCTGAACCATGTTTATTTTGAGAGAATAAAACCCATGAATTATTCTTGACTTTTTAGAATTGTTCCTCATTACTGCTGTACTGTATAAATGAATCCAAATGAATATTTCCAATAAGAAATTCAAAATGAGCTATAGACTATTAAGTTGTGTAAGTACATATTTATTCTGGAACAGGACTTGCAGACATTCTGAGAATACTGCTGGAGTGTACCTAGCTAGGGAGAAAAAATATCCTGTGACAAATTAATAACTTGCAGGAGTTGCTGTGAATACTTTGGGAGGAGGATATGTGCTGAGGTGATTTTCCCTAACAAACCAGAGTCTATTTTTATGCACTTTTGTCAACCTAAAAAAAGCTTTGTTACTTGAATTAAGTTTTGTTGCATCACCTCAGATTAAAATGGATCTTTTGCCCTTTATTGTGTGATATTCTGATGAACTGGGAGTTATAATAGGAACATCTCCTCTTGTATCCTGTGCTGTTTTCCTCCCCTCCTCCCCTTCCAAATTAAAGAACTTGGGCCCTACTGTTTCCATTTAGCAGAAATTGTTTTAAATTAGCCTGGAGGTGTGGTTACTCCTGTAATGCAGTGCTTGTAAACATATGATCCTGCCAATAGAACTGCACAGGGTATTTTAAGCTGATACAAAGTGGACCTATGCCAAGAATATTTTTTGTAGGAATAATTAAGTCTATTTTTCAATGTCATGCTTTGCTCTATTCAGCCTCAGTTATAAAATAGGCCTGAAAATAATCTCAAACCTTCTGTGAGGAAGTAAGTTGAAAGAGTTGAAAATTACACCATAGCAAACATAGCAAGCCTCCTTTCCCTGTTACTGGAAATTTCCTTTCATTTACATACATGAAATCTGAAATTACTGGAAATTAATTGGTGCAAAGCTAATATTGCCACCACTTCCCTTTTGCATTTTTATTACACCTTGTATCTTTTCAGGAACAGTTTGCACTTATCAGTGGAGCTTTAAATACTGCCCTAGTGAATAAACATTTCATTTCAGTAAACAATCCCCAGAAATAGATTTTTACCGCAAGTAGTTTGTTTTTAATAACACATGCTGCCTCTTGGAGTTAGATTCCTAAAGGAACTGTAAAATGAATTTCTATCACAGCATCTGACTTCCCTTCTTTGTCAACCTTCTCACAGATGTGTTGGGTTCCCTGTAATTACAGGTCAGCTTCTGTTTATTAAAAACTAAATCAAAACAAACCAAAAGAAAAAAAGCCCCAAAACACAATGGAGTGGGGAGATAGAAAAGGAGTGTACATATACCAAGGTAAGTATTAAGATGCAAAATTGAAAACTTTGGGTCCAAAGCAATTTTTTTCAAGTAAAAAGTGCTGACTTTTAGAACACCAGTTTCAAATTCTTGAGTGTACTATGAAGGCTGTGTTAGGAAGTCAGCATTATGATTCTTTATGGTCCCTGTTTTAGTCAGAGAGTTTTCACTGTTGTTTTGAGGTTGCCAGCATTTTTCCAAGTTAATCTAATTTCTGAGGAACTGATTTTGAATCTCTTTTAAAGTTCTGGAAACAAAGCATATTTTGCCTGTGCAAAGCACTGTGGAAGCAATGACCACATATTTAAATTGGGTTCTGCAACAGAAAGCTCCCCTACAACTTGAACTTTTTACACATGGTGTTTGGAAAACACCTTGGTCTGTCATCAATTTTCAGGAAGAAAATTCAGCTGTGAGATTTTTGTGGACCAGAAAAAAAATCAATCCCTTGCGGATTCATAGTGCTTGTATATGAGGATTAGGCTAATGCAGATTCACAGGCAAAAATCAATATAGATTTCAGAAATCCTTCTGCTAACGATGGAACTGATCATGCAGTTCACAGGCTTAATTATGTATCTTCTTTATGAGACAACAGTAATATCTCTTCACATGGGCATACAAATTGAATTTAACCTTCACCCTGTACTAATATTTTTCTTACTGGAAAAGTATAAGTAAAGCACTAAATATTACTTGCTTGATCAAAGAGTAATAAAAAAATGATAGACCATTGTATAATTTGTTCAAAATAACCATACTGTAAGGAATAGATTAACTTCTCCCATCTGTCCACCAAAACATCAAATATAAAGACTATTTACAAAGTAATATTGTCTATAGAAGTTGCAGCATTAGGCAGAGGTTTATGGTAATTAGTGTAGCTATCACACAGATTTTATGCTTTTATGGAGTAATTTTGCAGAGACCTTGTAATCTGAGGGTAACAATATTTCTCATGGGGAAAAAAAGGACCCATTCCTTTTGAAGGCATGCATGTTTCATGTGAAATCTCCCAGCTTGTACTGAGAGCTACTGAAGACCTGAAACACAGTGAAGCCACTGGCGATTTTTTTTTTTTTTTTCCTTTCCATTTTCATTGGGATTGCAGCAGAACACTGCTCCAGAATGGAGTCGTGTGAAGGCACAGAGGATGAAGGGATGGTTCACACCCCAGTGAAATTTACGTTCCCCATAAGCATCTTGGTGGTTGTAACAGGAGGGGCAGGTCCTGGGAATTTCTTGCAGTGCCTGCCATGCTTTGTTTTGAGACGTGCCAGCCCTGTTGGTGTTAGGCAGATTGCTCTCCCCAAAAAGGGTTTGCCTTCCTTCTCTCCATTTCTCAGAGTCATCTATCCTGAGTTTCACTGCATACACTCTTCAATATCAAACATATTAAGCCCCATTTTCTGCCTTCTGACCTCTTTGATCTGTCTCACTCCTCTCTGCCATCCACCCACCACAGTTACAATTACTTCAGCTGATTCTGCAGTGCTATGGGGTTCTGCATTAAGGTGAAACTCTTCCTGTGGTCTTGAACAAGGAGGATATATTTGAAACAATTGTTTCTTGTGATGTTTACAGAGTAAGCTGAGCATTTTTGTTACTATCCTTTGTGCTTTGATGCATGTGGAAAGGATAGAAATAGTTTTATTTGGTGCTCCCTAAGGTACAAGTAAGGGTCCCAACAAGCATAAATAAAAGAAAAAATATTTGCCATCTATTAATGACATTTTTGGGTATTTTTATAGATTAAAAAAAAAAGAAAAAAAAGTGAAATAAACACTTGGGTTAATATGATTTGTTGCTGAGCTTGAGATGCAGCTGTTCTTTGTTGCTTGTAGAATAATGCAGCATATGGTGGTTTTTGCTGGATTAAAGAAGAGGCCCAATTTTAATTCCAGCGGTAATCGCGTGATTTTTTTTGTGACTTACAAAGGCTGATGAGAAATGGATTTAGAATATGGGATTTGAATTTTATTACCTTGATATTCTTTTAAAAGGGAGCTTTAAGTTGTCTGTTCTTTATAGCTGTGAGTGTGCTGGAGCTGTAATGTTAATGGCAGCTGGGCGCAGCTGGGGTTGGTTAGGATCATCTTCTTGAGGAGACTCCATGTGACTGCAGAATGGAGAGCAATGTAATTTTTTAGGTGTTTAGAGTACTTGAAATGAATCAATTAGGCCTGAGGTGTCATTTTGAGATGTAATGTATTTCTAACATAGAATGTATAAAAGATGTTTTAGTTCATCATTAAGAACTAAAATGAGGAGGGAAACCCTGGAGGTGGTGATAATTAAGCTCAAATGGAAGAAAACTGTCTAGATGGGAGAAATAGAGACCTCTATGACCTTTTCAAAAGTGTAGTTTGAATTTGCCTTGTATCCTGACATGAAGTGGCTGAAGACTCATTGTTCAGAGGGAGATTTTGCTGTTTTCTAAATTTTTTTTATTTCCAGTGTTATGCTAATGTAATATAGGAGGGGATTTACAAGAAGAATAAAATTCATGGATGGGAATTTCCATGCTGTTTCAAGTATAATTGGTGTTTTCCAAAAGAATAAAATCTCTTGACCTCATGAATGCTTTCAGATACTTTTCCTATTTCCTTCCTACACCTTTCAAACATAAACAAGCCTCTTCTGTACTTGACTTTGCTTCTCCTCTTGGTAATTTTTACATGGTGAATAGTCAGATTCTCTCTTCACCACCATTACATTTTTCTTGAATAAAGTCAATAACAGGTTCTTCAAGGTAAAATCTGCTTGGTCTGTTGAGGATTTTTTTTTTTTTTTTAAATTACAAACAGTATTCTCTCTCTTTTTAAACTTTCATCCTTGGGATTTCAGGTTTCAGTCAATGTTTTTCTATTGTTCTTTGCACATTTTCCTTAATTTTCACTGTTACCTATTCCTGTTCAGTCTTCTCTGCAATAATTCTTCCAAATTCTCCCCCTTTTTTCCTGTGCTTTCTCTATGACTGCCTTCTGCATTTGAAGATTTGAATTGTGTTTTCGTGTTGATGACATCTAAATTTCCTTTGAAATCTTGTCATATTTCTCTTGCCTTTTCTTTCCTTGTTCTGGTTACCTCCAGCTCAGTTCCAGTCACTGTTAACTTCCCCAGCTATGCTGCCATTTTCTGGATTTGCTCCAGCCCCTGAGTGTCTTTCTTGTCACAGCAGCCCAAAGCAGGATTTGAGGTGTGGCCTCACCCGTGCTGAGTACAGAGGAGCAATCACTGCCCTGGTCCTGCTGGCCACACTATTACTGATCCAGGCCAGGAATGTATTGGCCTTTATGGGCAATGTCATCATCCAAGCCATCTACAGTCACTGCCTTGACTCCAACCCCTTATCTGCTCTAGTAATAACTCGCTCCTACTTCTCATGGAGTACAGGGGAGGGGAAGGAAGTGAAAACAGCAGCACCTTCCCTCTTCAGTCTCCTTGCTTATGGTGAAATATGGAAAGTAGGAGCTCGTGCTCTAAAGAATGTTAAGGGGAAGCAATTCTGTTCTTTCCATGGCCTTGTTGAAAAAAGAAAGGAAAAAGGGGTGGGAAAAAAAGGCAGGGAGACAGCAAACAGCTACTTGAGAATCTCTGCCCAGAGGAGTTTGGTGAGGAGAAGGGCTTGAAGGCACCTATCAGCCCAAAGAGGTGGTGAGTGCTGCTGTAGCAGGATTCCACTTTCCAGCGTTGCCTGTAGCTGGTGCTGATGGTGTGGCAATAGCTGCGTGTATCAGGATCAAGCACCAGCTCTTGCTTGACAGCCACGCCAAGCACAATGTCTTCGGCTGTAGCCTAATGAGAGAAATGTCTGACCAGAGAAGGTAGTGCAGATCAGAGCCAAGCCCTCCACTACTGGGCAGCTGTTGAGGCCAGAGATCGGTTTGTATTGCTGAGCATGTGAAGTGTAAGAGGAACTAAACCAGCCATCTATACAGTCACCTTATAGATAGTTTACAATTTAAAGTTAATTTACTCTTGGAGTCCTGTAAAATGTTGCATGCAAAATGCTGATGTATTGTGTTGTGGGATGACAGGCAGTGCACAAAGTGAGTCACAGCCATCTCACACTGCCTCTCCCCTGCCCATTTTATGTAGCAGTCATGTAACATGGATTAAAAGGGAGCAGTAAAAAATAAAGCAGTAGTTTGTTAAAACAGTATTGAAGGAACTGTTAAACTTGCTTAAGTCCATCTCACTAACTGTTCTGTATCCTTTGGGTCTGTCTGGTCCCACCTGGTTTATACAATATTTCTATTGCAGTCATAAATAATTTCAGATACTACTTTAGCTGTTTCTAAGATCAGATTCAAAGTGTACATGCACATAGTACCTCCTGAAACCCTGCATGCTTTGCAGTAGACATTTCTCTCTTATATTTACTCAAGTAGAAGTGGATATAGTGTTTTCTTCTCAAATTTTTGGTCTGACTCCTGTGACTCTGACTCCAGTAAGTAATGCCAGTAGCACGGGTAGACGGATCTGACAGGGCTGAAAACTAACAGCATGTCAGCCGCTTTTCTCCAATGAAGGCTATAGATCAGAGCTAGGAATCTGCTGGAGCCGGAGAGTGTGACAGGGGAATAACATCCCTTTCTCTTCCATCGACAGGGGTAATAACTCCTGGCTCCCTAGGGACAGATTGTAAAAGCCAATAGCCAGAAGCTGTGAAGCAGGGAGGGTGGAAGAATTGAAAATTAAAGAGGGAGTGAAAATTTTGTGTAAGGCTTTAGTGAGATGTTGGAATAAACCATCAAGTGTCATTCTTTTAATTGCCTTATTGTTGACAGGGTTTTTGCAATGTTGTGTTTTATTGGTTTATAAAGTTAAAATACTAGTAAAATATTAGTTAAAATGATTAAGATATAACATTCTTGCTTTTATATGTAGCTAGGCATTGTATATTCTATGCTGTTGATATTGAAAGTATGTGGAAAAAATGTTTCGCAAATACTGCTTTAAATAAAACAATTTTGTTAATACCGTTACTATACATAAACATATTTTGAGCATGATGGTGGTGTACACTGTATAGAAATCTGATCATTAATTTAAATGACTGTGTGATTTATAGGTGTTATCTTCATGTATAAAATTCCACATTGTATCTTTCACAGTTGTATCTTTCATAGTTCACAAGCATTTAAACTTTGGCTGCCTTTGTATGCAGGAGTGTTTCAGTCTTGATAGATTTTACTAATATTATGTACTTGCATTATACTGTGGGTCTTTAATTCATTTCTTTGTGAAGCAGCAGCTTTTAACAGGTTAATGACAAACTATTAAAGAAGCAGAACCATAATAAAAAGGCACAGCTCCTGCACTTTTAAGAAATAGAAGTCCTTAAAAGTGTTATTTTTATATGAGTTGTTCTTGCTTAGTTTTTAAAGTGTGACTGGTGTTTAGTTAAATCTTTTACAGACTCAGTTCACTGAAGGTGACAGAAGTACTCACTTGAGCTCAATGAAAAGTAGACATGACAGTAAATTTTTCAGTCAGAGACAGGAGATCTTGTTATAGGAGTCAGTATGGGGGTCAGGACAGAGCCTGTTGATGATTGAGGAAAAGAGAAGTAAATTCATTCTGCTTCATGCACTTTGTCAAGTGCCAGTAGCTTACCATTGAGAACTAGTCACCCGTTCTAGTCTTACGGCCCTAGAGGTCACTCATTTGATATAAATCATAGCACTGCATAGGTTCAGCAACCTATTGCCATTCCAGATGAAATAAAAGGAGAAGAATGCTTCATTCTGAATTAAAATGGCTGTGAATATCCCACCACATGTTGCTGTTCAATGCAATATGTGGTTAGATATTGATCTCCAAAATCAAGTCATTAAAATGTGCAGTTTTTGTTTATTGGAATGAAGCAATTAAATGGTTCAGTTATGCCAGACCTTACCTTTTCTGATGAAAACTATTGATTTCTTGCCACAGCTTTATAAGCGACAATGTTTTTGATTACTCTTGACAAACCTCCTTGGAGTGTTAATTAAAATTGTACCAGATGAGCAGGTGTGGGAGATCATTAGATCGCCCGGATCACACACTGTACTTCATATTCTGCAGCCTTGCATAATGAATAGGGCACAAGAGGGGAAAAACAATATCTTCATCAGCAGAATTAGCATCTTCTCTCTCTTTTCTTTTTTAACTAGGTGACATTACATTGTACAGTACATCCATTTATCATTTATTGAATAACTTCTGAATCCGATTAAATTTCTTTTGAGATATTACATTGCTAGAAAAACCCAAAAAATTAAATACTCAAGTAGTTTGTGTGTGAATGCTGATAAACTTGCAATACCCACTGCATTCTTTCAAAAACAAAGCAGGAACTTTGACATTTTCTGAGATAAGACATTTAAATAATGTCTGCATTTTTCTTTTGCTTAACCACATGATTATATAAAATAGCATGAGAACTGTTGATTATATTGGTCTTCAAAGAGCAAATTATATCATGGTTTATTAATTTATCATAGATTTCTTGTCTGATAGAATAATAATTGGTTGATAATTTTAAAAAACCTTAATATTATGCAAAGAAAATAACAATGTGTTGTAGCTGTGTTGTACAGTACAAGGATGGCCTATGGTACTGATGATGAAGCCTGTGGAGGGCTGTTTCTGTTGACTTGGCAGTGCAAGGGAAAAAAATGGGATTAAAAAGAACTAAGGAATGGATGTAGTGTAATTAAGGATGGTATATTTGTTTGGAACAATGGAGGGAAATGGGCAGAAGATGTGATCATAAACTTCTTGGCCTGTAAATAAATAGCTGCCATTAACATCACAGGTGAGTTGCAATTGTCACTAACTGGAAGCTTGTGTGATGTCTTTGTAGCTCAGGCCAGGTCTTATTGAACTGTCTGTCTAGGCCTTAGAAGCTTTAAACTGAAAAAAGCAGGGATATGAAAGAAAAGAAATACTTAACATTATACTTGTGAAAAGGTAGTGCATGAGCAGTGTTTGGGAGAGGTGTTCTCTGGAAGGGAGCCAGGTAGGCATCATATGCCCTTTGACTAAGTTGCCTTCTCTGTGCCTGTCTGACTATGGAAATGAGATAAAACTTACCGTTTGCAGTTGCAGTTCTTAGTATTGCAGCACTTACTTAAAGTTCATAAAATTATTTGAAGTCTTAGCATAACTGTAAATTCAAATCACAAAGAGATAGGCGTTTCTTAATGGTTAATTAGCTGTGCACTGTGCTTTTGAAAATCTGTCAAAAATGGAAATAATACTGAAAACAGGCAATCCTGTGTTCACTGGTCCTATTGCAGAATTATAAAAGCTACCACATTGCAACAATGGAAGAGAAGGTTCAGAAGTTACCTACACATTGAAAATGTGGATGTATTGTTGTCTTCTAGCAGAAATCCAGCTGGATGAGTTGAGTTGTCCCATTGATTTAGGTGAGCAATATGAATGAGCTGGATATTATTAACTCCAGCTGTAGTGACTCCTTTGCAGTAGTAGTGGTCTATATTTGAATGTTGTAATTTGATCATATTTTTGAGTTTCAATGCAGAATGAGTTGATCACGTGTATTTTTTACCTGATTCTGGAAGATGTGGATATTGAAGTTCTGTGAATCATTCTTTAAATAATGAATCTATTACTTGCTGACTTCATTCACAGATGTTGCTTCCTTTCATTACATTTGAAAAGGCTGACATTAATTCGAATGCATATAATTTGCAGGACAATTTTCTGTAGATTCCAAATATAATTTAGAGCGTTTCTTAGTAATCTTTATAGAAGAAAGTATTTCTACTCCTATTACTATGATTTCTTTTGGGCTAGACTGAAAGAAAGGGAAGAGAATGTTATTTGCAGAGCGACAGAAATTGCCATGAACATAGTGTTTGCTTGGTAGCTTCAAAGTGGCTGAAACAAGATTCATCCTTGCAGGATGGTTTAACATGGATCCCTCTAACAGCAAGTGTTGCTTGGTACCCTTTGGAATAGCCTTTGGGAGGCTGTTAAAGCAGAATGGAAACTAATCTGTGCCCTCAGCCCCTGTCAGAGCCGAGTATAATGTGGAAACCTTGGAGTGCTGCTGCTTGTGTGCTACCTTTCTTTCTGGTGAATAAATAGGATACTGCAGCATCTTGTAAGAGTCAAACGTGTAACAGCTAAACTTTACAGGGAAAAGCCAGTGACAAAAAAGATGACATAATGTAACAGTAAAAGTGAAAGAGAAAGAAGATTGTATCCTATGAGCATTTAGGGTGGGTTTTTCCCCATGTTTTTCAATATATTTGTGTTTGTTGATTTGAGATTTAAAAATCAAATTATATTTTAACTGGTATTCTAAATGTCTCATGTGATTTAGTAAATAATAATACTTCCATAGGTGGAAAAAACCCCAACAACTATATGATCAGCACCCTAAGAAAATGCTAAGTGCAACAATTTCAGTTTTTTTACACAAGATTTGAAAATACTTTTTTTGGTATGTGAATGCTTCCAAATAAGCTTTCAGATTCCTGCCTTTTCTGCTTTCCAAAAGTATCAGCTGTATAAAACTGAACTGAAGGGGTGCTTATATAAAGAAGCAGATCAGCAGTAAAAATAATTAATAGTAATAATAGTAATAATAATAATAATAAATTTTCTGCTTTCCAAAAGTATCAGCTGTATAAAACTGAACTGAAGGGGTGCTTATATAAAGAAGCAGATCAGCAGTAAAAATAATTAATAGTAATAATAGTAATAATAATAATAATAAATTCTGCTTTACATAGTTGCTTTAATTTCAGGAGTCAAAGCATTTCATAATCACATTTTTATCACAGTCAGCGATTAAATATGAATTGGCTAGAGTACCTGAAATACAGCTTTGATTGCCAACTATCCAAAATGTAGGTAGCATATAATGTAGTATATTATTGGATAGGCATGGGAAAATCTCCATGCTTCTAACTGTTGATTTCCTATCTTTTCTTCAGAACAATTACATCAGTGCCTTTATAAGTAATTTTTTTCTTTTGTGGCATTCCCATGGCTGTTAGCCACATTGCATGGAAAACGAGTGAAACCTGGAATCTCTCAGGATTAGTGGTTCTCTTTATTCTTTGCTCCATATTGAAAATCGTTCCTGCCAGCTGGTGCTCTCCAAGCTGCCTGGAAGAACTTTGGCATAGTTTTCCTAACCTTTCAAACAGTAAAAGCAAAACCCTGCTTTGATTTAAAAAAAAAAAAAAAAAAAAAAAAAAAAAAAAAAAAAAAAAAGCCAGAGGACTTTGGCCCCGAGCCATTAAGGATGCAGGCGACTGCGCTGCGGGCTGACAGCGTATTCCACAAACCCTGCAAAGTTCTCCTCGGGGTCCCTGGAGTGGCTGAGGCACTTTGCTTGTACTTAACATATATCAACTGTCACCCGACGGCAGTCGGTGCTGCGCTGAACACAATGGAACATCCAGATGGTCTAAACAAAGCCAACAAATGTTCACTGCTATTAAAAGCTGTTTACATCAACTTCCAGTATTTCATGTGCTGAAGTTTATATTGTGTCACTGCTGGGGTGCTTAGCTCCATCCTCAGTTCGGAGCAGGGACTTCTAAACTATTGTTGCTTATGTGTTAAAATAACATTCTGAATATGCCTTAAATGCATGCCACTGAGTATTTTTTTTTCCTTTTAAATAGGAAATTGGTCATTGTATGCTAATCGCATGCTTCCAAATCTTGTGATTGATTGTCCCATCTAGTTTCCCGTGGCTTTCCCCCCGTAGCCTCCTTGCAGCGCCTGCCCCTGCACACGCGTGTCGGGCCCGCAGCTGGGGGCTCACGGGCTGGGCTGCTCCTGCCTCAGCTCCCGGGCCGGCTACTGGAGGGGCTGCTGCGGGGTGGGGTTTGCTCTCATCCCGGGAACAAGCTGAGGCATCTCCTGCTGTCCTATTAGGGATTAACACGTGAAGGTGACAAACGGACATTTTACACCTCCTTCCTCCGACCCTTGCTCCTGGTGTCCGCTTTACTGAAAGTCCACATCCCTTGCCTTCTACTTGCTGAAATAAATTAATTGGTGGGACACAAGCTTAGCTCAGTCTATTGTTTTTCGTGAGGCTGCAGTAAAATTCTTAGGGAGACTGTGAATGAGGAAATCATTCCAAAACAGTGCTGTATTTTGCAAGTATGACTTCTGACTAATCATATACCATTCTCGAAAAAAAATGACCAGAAAGTGCTTAAAGCACGAAAAGTATCCCTTAATTTTAATCCCTTAAAGGTGATTTAAAGAATTGAGAGATTTAATATCCTTTAAAATAGATGAGTGAAAGATCACATACAAGCTGTTATCCATCTGCAGAGTATTTGTTTGCAAAATAAAAAACAACTGTTTTTTCAATTAATTTTAAAATGAAACCTGACTAGCCTTCCCTCCTCCCCACAAGTACCAGATTAAGGTATTAGAAAAGAACAAATTCAATCCCTAGCCTTTCCAGGTAAGAACTTTTTTTTTTGTTTGTTTGCACCCTGTACATCTATTACTGGTCACCATGCTAAAAATAATAAAATAGAAAAAAAGGAACATGAAAAACATTTTTAGATCACAAGAGTCTAATATTGGCATTCACTACCTCTGTATAATATCTGTGGCTTGTTTATCCCATATAACTCACCTGCATGTTAGTTGTAGCACTAACTTTCACTAAATGGACAAAAACATGCTTATTTCTTCTGAGAGAGAAATCCCATCACACTTTATGGTTTTTAAATAAATAAAGATCTGCAGCACCATAACAGGGCCACTGCAAACATGTTCTGAATGTTTTGATGGGGTATACTAACTACATTCTTTCTAAGATGTTTACAGTTTGGAGAAGATTTTTGAAGATGTAAATGTATAAATGAGCGATTGAAATTGTCTAAGTCTTGCTTGGTGTTTTTAAAATCTTACAAAACAGAGGTACTTCTAATAGAATGTTATGTTACAGAACTATCTTCCTTTCTGACAACAGCATGTGACCATAGTGTAAGTAAAAAATATGAAATTTTACTATCTGTTTTGACTATTAGTTGCAAAGAGGATATGGCAAATAGTGCATTTTCCTGGTGTGTTCTAGCTGATACAAGACTAATGCCTGTTCCCAGAAGCTATGAATGTGAGATTCCCAGATTCAAATTTGATTTGCAAAACTTTTTAAAGTTAGTTCCATTTCAATCTGAGCTTTATTAAATATTTAACTTTAGGCTATTTATTTGAAAATCTTGTTTGTAAGATTTCCCCCCACACTCTTCAAAGTGTTGCAGAGAACCAGAACAAACTCCCTTTTTTTCATGTTCCTCTCATTATTCTTTTGTTGCACTGCTAGATCTCCTTTCCATACTCTGTTGTAAAAGAACAAATCCTTGTCTTGGCTAACATCCTTAGGAATAAAGTTACTGCCGTTACTGAATTTCCTTTAAGTTCCACAATGCTCATGTCATTTTCAGAGATGAGATGATTCCTTACAGACATCATTATCTGGAATGTAACGGAAGGGGCCCAATACATCTTTCTGTCATGAAAGGTCTGGGATTCACCTTATTGTCCTGAGTGGTTTTGGTCATTTTCCTGTCCTGGTAGGCAAACAGCACTCTCTGCATGGACAGTGCTGCTCCTGGCAGTATGGCTCTGTGTGCAGGACACACTCTGGAGACACCAGGGTAAAGGTTTCACAAAATGAGGTTGCACAGTGTTCAATTCTAATGGGGTCAGTGCATCAGAAATGTGAAATATATAGAAGAAGTAGGATTAAGTCCTGGTGGAACTGAAGGCATAGCATTTGATATTTCTTTTCTGGCAAGTGAAGCTAGTTCCTATGTTGTGTTGGAACATGACAGTAAAAGAACCGAATATTATTCTGCATTACAAAATGATTAATCTCTGATGTTTCCATCCTAGGGAGTTTATTGCCAAAACTGTAGGAAGTGGATGCATAAGGAAATGTTTTGCAATAAAGATGACATCGTTAATCTTCAGTATTTCTCTAAGCAAGACCTTTCCTGGCCATGCAGAATGATAGAGAAAGAAATATTTTACTTTATATAAGGGGACCCTGAGAGGTATTAGGACAGAAAACTCTTCCAAAGCCCTGGTTTTCATGTTTGACAGGGGTTAAGCTCTGTGCCCGTTGTAGATGAACCTTTTGGAGCCAGATTGTCAATCCAAACTCAAGCTGCTCCATTTCCTGTTTATGCCTGTGCAGAGTTACACATCCTGACTCGCTTGCCTTCAGCTGCAGGTTTTTCCGCACTCCCTAGGAGATTTCTTCCTTAAAATGGTTTGTTATTTATCATTTAAGTAAGCCATTGGAATTTTGTTAATTCCTGTTTTATTTAACACATGCAAGACGGTGTCATTAGCTAAAGGAAGATAATGTTAAGGTAGTAAGAGTTACTGATACTACTAATTAAATGACCTTTGCAAAACAAAATCTGATCAACCTATGCCTGAATGTAGAGAACTGATGCCAAGTTTACTGCTTCACAGAGGCCTGGCCTATTGTATATCTGACCTGAGGTTATCAGCAATTGAAACCTGGTCTAGTAATTTAAAAATAAGCGTTTTATATATTACACATTTCCATTTTTCCATCTGTCATAAGATTAAACAAGTTTCAGCATAAAGGGACATTCCTAAAAGAGCAGTTTGCTTGTTATGTTTATGCAGCTTCACCATTGACAGAGACTGGATGAATTTTTTATTGTTCAGCAGTATAGCTCCTAAGTAGTCTCCTTTTGTTTTTTTTTTTTTTTAATTCCCCTATCCAATAAGTGGACTAAAAACCAAAGAGATCTGAGAGTTCATGGCACTTTGTCCTTACCCTTTAAATTGGAGTACAATGAGAAAAAATTTTGATTATAGTAAGGTTAGGGCTGTCAGAGTTGTTCTGCATTGGCTAAGTCATGATTTTCTTTAAAGGTAAAGTTTTACTAAATTTAATAAGCTTTCTTCATAGATACCAAAGAGCTTTTGTTAATGTCCTGTGTGCCTGGCTTAAAAGCTAAAGAAGGGTAGATACTGAGGAAGGAGATTGCTAATTAGGCCTTACTTCCAAGCAAATGTGCATGCCATTTGATAAAATGACTGACAGTGAACTACATATTCCTCCCTCCACCTCTTTTGTTGCTTTACTGTAGCTGCAGATTAGATATTTAACATGTGCTGTAGTGATTGATATAAAAGGACCGTACTGCAGTTGGAAGGGATTTTATTAGTTTAACAGTGGACTTTGCCATAAAATAATTAATATATGGCATGAGCAGAGTGAGTGTGTAATAAAAAGTTGTAGTATGTTGAACCAGCATAGTTGCAAGGAAAAAGAGAGCATTTTATAGCTTTTCTGGAAATTTGACAGAATTAGGAGGAGCCATATTTTCACAGTACTCAGTAGGAGCAGAATTGTACATGATCTCCAGCTGGAGTCAATTGGCCTCATTTCAAAGTTAATGGTCCTTTTGGTCTTTACACTATCAGATAATAAAACCTGTGCCATACTGATAAAGACTGGCAAAAATGTCAGCTGTAATGAAATCGAAGAATTTCTTCCTATGATCACTTTTCTCTAGTTTGTGCATAACTCCATTAAAATTGGTAGGGCTATCTGTGCTTATTAACATGGTTTCTATTGGTGTGGTATTGAAGTACTTCCCAAGGATTAATGGGAATTAATTCCCAGGGATTAATTTATGAGGCACAAAAATCTTATTTTTCCCATTTTAGGAGACTGAAACTAAGCAACTTTATGCATTGATTTGTGTAACTTAGTGTAAGACTCTTTGAGACATCTTAATTCCTTGGTGTTTCCACTCCCCACTCTGAGGTGGGCTTAGCCTCTCTTCCTAGAAACTCAAGTACCAAAGATTCACACCTGAAATCTTCATTCTGGACTTTGTGCCCATTCAAAACTCTCCCTCATCCCACATAAAGGAAACCCAAGGCAAACAAAACCCCCCATACAGACCATCCCAATCCACAAGCCAGCTGTGGAAAAGTCATTACACAAAAAAAAATTTTTCATATGCACAATTGAATTAATTCCTTTTCTCCCAAAGCTTGATTATATTTAGAGTAGAGCTGAGGTTTAGAAATTTGGTTTTAATACATGTTAAACTAATCATTAAATGCAATCAGGTTTGTTTCCTATGCTGTTTGAAGTCAAAAGGGTAGTCAGAGGCTCTTTCCAGACATTCCCTGTTGTCTTGATAAGTATTCTTAAATAACAGATGATGAGTATTTATACCTTCATTAATGTCAGTATTGTTTGACTATCTTTTTCTATTTTTATCATAATTTATTGTTTGCTTCTACATTATAGATGTACCTGATGTAAACTGCAGAAAATAGCAATTTTAATAGGCTTTTTCTCAATTGCCTTCTAGGTACCTGTAAGATCATGAAAACACCCTGCAGTACCCAAGTTAGCTTTAGAAGGGTTAAGCAGCAATTCCCTTGGTGACCATGTTCACATTGTGAGATGCATCAGCACACGTGTTTTGTCTATCAAGCCAAAAAAATATCCCGTTTAGGGCTTTTCCCCACAGAATCAAAGCTGAAGACAGCAAAACAGCATTCCCTTCAGAGGATGCAGCAACAACATGAACTCAACCTTTGTTAAAGACTAAGCTCTGCTATCAGTTCCTTTTGCAATATATTGTAGTGTGACTTAAGTTTCCTACAGTGAAGGCAGCCAAGGTAAAAAATACAAGACTGCAGAATAATGTAACAAAAATGTACTGCTCTACAAAATGCTCCTGAATTTCAGTCTTGCTGCTGGTCAAAGCTAGCCTATTGACCCCTATCCACTCTAGCTGAGTAAACCTGCAGCTCTTTGCTAAGGTATGTTTGCAGCAGGAGAGGTCTTGGGCTCTAATTAAATGCAGAAGGCATGCAAATAGACTTTCCAGATGTTTTAGTTAATCGAATTAATATAAATCTGAGCCTAATGCCTTCCTTTATTTTGAAGGTGAAAGCAGTGTTGTGAAATACTTGAATCTCTGAAAATGGTATTAAAACATGGTATTTGTTTTTCTCTTTTATTTTTCACTTTCTTTTTTTTCTTTTACTTACAACAAAATTAATTTTGGCCTACAAGAAGCATTTTGGCTGCCTCTTTCTGAAAAAAAAAATTGGCTGGCATAAAAGTAAAGAGCCTGTGGATTTGGCAATGTGATAACCACAAAAAAAATTCTCCTCCATTTGCAGTAGAATATTGCATTATGGAAAACATGAATAGTAATCTCACTTTTATGCACCTCGGGATGGCTTGCTGGAGACCACTCAATTTTACTTCAAAACCCAACCAAATAAAACTAATGCAAACAAAACAAGGTATGTTCACAGCTTTGTTTTAAAATGTCATAGGCATATTTTTATTAAGGACATAGTTTTGACAGCCTTTTTTTTTGTAGAATTCACATCTGCTCTGATCATTTGATAAAAGCTAATTTTTCCAGGTTGCTTTGCTTTTGTTTAGTTTATTTTTTTTTCTTCAGAATTCTTAACCTTTTCATACTTTCAGTGTATTTTTAAATTATTGCAAAAATTCCCCTTCCTTCTCCTGTGGCTGAGCAGGAAGCCAGCAGGATACCAATACTGCTTACTCACGGAAATTAAAAACAAAACAATAGGTAAGAAAAATAAAGAAATAGAACAAACAAGAGACACTATCTTTTCTGTTAAAGCTTAATGTGTTTTGCACTGGGTATTCAATATACTGTAGCTTAAAATATTGAAACTTCCGCAGAAGAGTTTCTGCAGAAGTTGGCTCTTATTTATTTCAGTGTCTGCAGCTGAAACATGGAGTTGAACTACTAGTGTGTGTGCCCAACCTCTAGGGAGAAAAAGCAGTAAGTCAGTAATGGCAGCCTTGCAGTCCAGAGTCCAAGTGAAGGGGTGATAGGTTTTGGAGAGGCATTCTGTTTATTAGTTTACTTTTGTCATAGCTCTGCAGATGCCAGTGTTTGTGGGGCTCCCCAGGCAGGCACAGGTGATGCCAGGCTGTCTGGACATGTGTGTTTCTCCTAACCTCAATGTGTGAGGTGTCTCACTCTTGTCAAGTCTTTCCTGAGGTGCCTGGATGCCTTTTCCCAAGCAGAACTGCAGTGTGTGCCAGGAGAGCTCTGTCCTTTGACTGAGCCAGCCCAGACAAGGGCACAAACATGTCCCCTGCTTGTGCAGTTCAAGATTACCTTAGGGAGAAAGAAAAGGGGAGAGTATGCTTCCATCTTCTTTCCCCTTTCTTCCAGTGATCCGGTGATGTGATCAAGTTGCTGATTTTCCCCTGAATCAAAATACACCTCATTAGGGTGGCTATTTGAAACCTCTTCTAATGCAATTACTTAATTTCATTTATGTAACTTGTAACTCACCTCTCCTTCAAAAGCACTGATTCAGAATTTTCAGTCTCCTGTTTTTCTCCAATATTGCCTTTTACTCACTTAAATTTTCTCTTGTAAATTCATTTGAATGGAGACTTGTATCCAATTCAACATCTTCTCTCTAGACTTCGGGATAAATAGACTTCTTTGTTTGCCACTGACATGTCTGTGAAGAACAGCTCATAACATGATTGAACTCCATTGATTTTTCATAAAAGTTTAATAAGCTGATACAGGTCAAAAGCATTGCAAAATTTGTTATAAATTCCTGTGGTGATCTGAACAAGTGGGGACAGCTGGCACCAGATACACGTTGAATTACATGGAGGATAAATACATGCATAAATACATGTTGAACTACTTGGAGGAAAACAAGGACTTGAAACTTTTTGGTTAATTATTTTGAATATTGTTCAGATATGCTTCAGATTATGAGATTTATTACATTGCATGGCTCTCCTTGTTTATGTTTTGTATTTGTTTACAGGTGATTTGCTCATAACTGCTTTAGTAGGAAACAGATCTTGGAAAAATACTGTAATGGCTTCCCAAAAAGAAAACCTCAGATTTGCACGTGAGCCCACTGAAATACTTGACTAACATTGCACAAATCCATGCAAATTGGGGAGGTTCCAGTTGTGCTACAATTTTTAATCTAGTCTGGGCAGAATTGTCTGATGAATTCCCTTAACTGGTTGCAGTATGAGTTAGGTCATGTTTGAAAATTGCCTGGACAAAACGCAGAGCCAGTGGAACATCAGTTACAGATGTCCTTTGGCCTTACAATACAGAAAACACTCATGCAGAAAACCTCAGTAGCTTCTCCAGGAGCTTGGAGATTGCCCCCAGGCCCCATCCCCTTCTCTGTGCTGGTCTGGGCCAGTTACTGTGGTGGGCCATGCCTTGCATGGCCCGTTGCTGCTGCTGAGCTTGTGGCCACGGGCCAGAGTGGCAATCTGACCACTGGCCACGTCAGTCTAGTGTGTCATCCCCCAGGACATGAATCTTTCATGAGCAGCAAAACCTTTTTATGGCTTAACTTTGTTCCTTGAGCGTGCAGACTGCAGAGGAAGAGGATGTTTATTGTATGTACAGTGGCCATTCCCACTGCAGAGGGGCTGCCTTTAGCGTGGGCACAGCTCCTTTGTGGGAAGCACCTCCTGTACCTTGGCACAGTGGTGTAAGTGTGGGTCCTGAGGACCTCTAGTATGTGTTGTATTCCTCTCAAATGCACTAAGAATGGACTTTATTACAAATAAGGCACCGTGTTTAATGTAGTCCTCAGGTCACCATTATCAGATGAGGTCTCACAGGATATGATAAAATTTTCTTATCACTAGCTGATGTTTCTGTGTCATATGTGCCATATAGATGGCTTCATGAAAAGGTGCAGAATTTTCTTTAAAATTCAAAATCACAAAATATAGTTTGTTAAGAACATTAGTAAATTTTGACCCCAGGTTTTGTGGCGTGGTGCAAGTATCCTTTTAAGATAACCAAGAATGCCAACTTTCATATGGATCTAACACACTGAAAAATGAGCCTTGTGCTCCCTTGCTAGCTGGCCAGTATAAGAGGGGAGCATTCAGTGCATGAATCCAAAACCCTCTGGAAAGCATTTTTTTTATAGCTCCACTAAAGTCCTCTAGCTAGTTCAGTGTTTGCTATTGACACCAAAGACACCTAAATACTCCTTAATGTACTGGAATGTCCCAGAGGGTCACTAGTAAGAATTGTGCATTTTCTGGTATGACGCACAATTTTTAAAGGTTCCTCTCTATTATAATCTTCATTGCTGTCCTCCAGATGAAAAACCAGGCAATTTCCTCTTTGCTTTATGCGCTGCCTCAGTGCAACGCCGTGTTCCAGCGTGATGCACTCAAAGTGTCAAGTATGAACCCAAAACTGGGGGGATGATTCTGCAGGAGCTATAAATTCCCTCTTTTCCAGAGGTTATTTTTGCACTCACCCTTGATGTGCAGAGCTTATTTCTGTGCTTGGGTTAATGTTTAGGTTTTCTTTATAGGTCATCTTTTATTCTAAAAACGAAATAGAAATCCTTCTGTTTTTCTATTAAATTTGTGGGTTCTGTGTGCTGTACAATATGTTTAATGGAGAGAGATATTCTTTTTTGAATTATAGTTCTTCAAGTGAATTGGTTATTTTCTCTATAACCTTTCCTGTCAGTGCCTTCAGAAAAGCAGTCCAGCAATCGCTTAGGTGTTTATATTTTATGGTTAATATCTTATAATTAAAATATGTTTTCAAATAATTTTAATTTATCCAGTGTATATGTCAGGCTCACGATCTTTGCACAGTGTCTGTTGCTCCTAAGACACAGTAATTCATGAGTAACTCAGCACTGTTCCACGTTTCCTTCACACAAATGGGTCTTGAGTACATTGCCATTAGTCTTTACTCTGATAGAAAGCATTTATAACAGATTGGGATCTGCAGACAATTAGCAAGTTTCAAAAGTCAATGGAGAAGTGACTCCAAGCCAAGGTGGCTCACCAATGAAAAAACATCTTCTGAGCTGGAGATGGACCCAGGAAAAGGGTGTGGAGGACTTGATTGCCCACTGGTGGATGGATGGCACAGATCTTGACTGCAGCCTCCTGCCTTTGCTCCAGCTCTGCTCACAGGTGTAGCTGGAAGGGCAGGGGTGTCCTGTGGTCCTCCTAGTCTTGTTATTTATCCTGAATGCTGGACAAGGTAGGATAGAGAAGCAGTTTATTTCCCATTTCTGTTCTGCAATGCTCAAATTATTTTAAAATGTTCCTGAAAGTCACTCAAGTTGGGTAAGTTTTGTGTGTTGTGTGTCCCCCTGCCTTAGCTTTAAAGGGGATTCACCCAGGTGAAATATTGTTTGGACCTACTAGGAAAAGAGACTGTATTTATGTGAAACGGTTTTGGTGGGGGTTTTTTCTTTTGTTTTTTTTTAGTGTTTTGTTTTGTTTTTGGTTTGCTTTTGTTTTTGTTTTGTTTTTTCCCGTTATATGGCCATTGATTTTAGACATGAGAAAAGTTATTTTTATGAATCCTTTCCTACCCTTTGAACACTAAGCACTTTTTTGCTATCGTCTTGCTTATATTTTCTTATGAATCTCTTACTCTGCTATTGTATTTTATTTTTTTCCTTCTCTGCAAAGACTTATGACTTTTCAAATGCATGTGAGTTGCATTTATCCCCCTCCCTTCCAGTAATGTTTTGACTAATGTTTTATGCTTCTGAAGGATTCAGCACTGTGGGAAAACATAGAATGCTGTGTAGAAAAGAAATCAAATAATAATAATAATGGATTCAAATGAAGGGAAATGAAAATTGAATCCAGACTCAGATTTGCCTGTAAATTATTAGAATGAGTGCAAGTATAATTTAATAGAAAAGTAACTTAACTGTAGCTTAGCAATGCTGTACTTCATCCTGCATGTGAATAGTAAAAAATGTGGTGTGCTAGGCAGGGAAAACAGTGATTCTTACAGTTTGCATTAGACCATTGGAAAACCATAATGTAGGGAAACTTAGTGATAGATCCAGAAAAAACAAGTTGACATTCATAAAATTGTCTTATTTATATATAAAAGATACCAGAGCTGCAGTTAACTCCAAACACTCAGGAAACTGAACACGCATTTCTGTCAGAGGCTTCTAAATTTTTTTCTTGTCTCCTTTTTGTCTTCTCTGCCCTCCCTGCCATGTTCCTCGTTTTCCACCTCCCTACTTGGCAGTTCCTGCTCCCCTTGCATTGTCTCAGGTGTGCTCAGCTGCCCAGGGAGGTGGGCACTAATGCCAGCACATGGTGCTGCTTTCCACAAGGCTGTCTGAAGGTGGAGGCACTCCAGGAGCCTGGAGTTGAGGGCAGCCAACACCAGTAATGTTGTGCTCTTGCCATTCTTACAGTGCCTTTGTCACCACATGTGACCTCCACTGCCCTAAGCATGGACAAAAGACATCCAGAGGAGCTGCAAGAGATCCCAGCACATCAGCACACAGCACACAGGCTGTGGGAATAGCCCCAGAGAGCTGTCGGGGTCAGTGGGCTGTGTGCCAAATGCAGGCACCTCTCAGAGGAGCACGGGGAGCCTGGAGTTTAGGGAGAGCAGTGGCTGTGTGGGAATAGCTCTGTCTGCTCCAGTGGGCTGCCTTGGACATGCCACGGTGCTGAGTAGGTGGGGGAAAGCTCCCTGAGGATGGGCCTTGCCTCAACTGTGGGGATGCTCATGGGAACTTGCCGAGTGCTGTAAAATGAAATGTATGCTTGTTTCCTGTATGGGAAGAGCTGTGCCCTGAGGAAACGGACAGAGCTTTGAATGCAGAGGCCTGGTGTCTAAACTGATTTTTCTGGTGCCAGAAAAGGAGGAGCATGGGGCTGAGGAAAGGGAATGCAGATGAAGGATTTGTGTATCTTACCATTGTTTTCAGCAATAATTGTCTTTGAAGTACTTTTAATGAAATCATTGAAAAACATATGAATAAATAATAGGAGAAAAAATTTACATTTTGGCCATAAAAATATTTTTGGACTAAGCTTTTAAGCTTTCGCCTTAGTGTGTTAGGCTCTTTAGTCCCAAAGAACAACTAAGTAGCTGTCATTAATTTTTATTTCCCTTTTGCCATGTAATTCTCTCTGTTTGTCAGGGTTTGGGCAGTAGTCTGTGAAATGACGGACATGTTTTCTCATGCAACCTGCCTGTAGAATTCCTTTCTGCCATCAGGCTTTGAGCCTGGCTGGCAGGTGCTCTTGGTCTTCTGCTCTGCTGCCTCCTGTGACAGTCTCCATGTCTTGCAAGGTCTGTTAGGAGAGAGGGAGAAAAACTTAGTTTGTCCCTCAAAACAGAGGCAAGCAAATACCAAAATACCTGAAAGCTTGCCTAGCTTACCTTTCATTTTATGTGAAAGAGGAAGGTTCAGATACAGCATTCAGTGCTACTGATGTGTCTGAGAGCCCCTATCCACACTGGTTATTTATGCAAGAGGAATGACAACAGAATCACAGGGGCTGAAGTTTTCTTTTGTGCACGTCACTTGGGTAGAGTTTATTTGAAAGGTTTTTGAGGAAGGTACTTCCTTCTTGTTTTTCTTCAGTTTATTTGTGAGGATTTTTTTCCCTTCTTTCTCTCTCTTTTTTTTTTTTTTTTTTTTTTTTTTTTTTTTTAAAAAAAATCCTTTTTCTGTTTGCTTCTCAGGTTATAATTCTGTTTTCTCCTTTCTGTCTTTATTTTGCTGCAGGCATCTTGTTTTAAAATTTTGTACTTTCTCTTCTGTTATGTTCCAGTGTGTAGGCTGGTTTTGATCTTGAATATACCTTTCTGAAACATGCATGCTTTCATAACCTGCTTTATTTAGTGTGTATCCAAAACTCATTGATCAGACTGGTTTTGGTGTGGTTTTGGCAATCATGTAGGTAAACAGCAAGAGCAGCCCTACATATTCTATGTGAACAGTGCAATGCAACCGTATTATATCAGAGAAATTAGAGTGGTTTATCTGTACCAGCATTACCTGTAGTGCCATGTGATTGGTGTTACTATCTGCACTGACTAAAGCCCTTAAATCTAATGGAAATACACTATACAGATGATCAGTTTAAATTTTTTTTAAAGGGATTTGAAACAGGGTGGAAATCCTCTCTTTTTAAGAGGTTCCCCCCATCTTTCTGTAAATAGTCTCTATTAGTAAAATAACACATATGTCACTAGTATGGTCTGTGTTCTATGTCATGAAATGAGTAACAAAAAAGACGAGATTTTCATTTTGTTAAGTTTCTCCATAGGTTGCCAGCAGAGGAGGGAGACTGGTGGGTAGTGCTGGGTGTGCAAGAGATGAGTGCGCAGCTCACTGTTTTGGTGGACTTTTTGATACATCACTGCAAATGTGAGCACAGATTTAAATTAGTGAATTCTTTTAAAATTAATTCCACCTTTTTTCTGGCAATACTTTTTTGAGTGAGGTTGTCAGTAAGAAACCCTTCATTTTACAGAGCCATTGCTGGTGGCTTAAAGGAGGAGCTGGTTGTGTGCAGCATTTGAGTGTGACTGCAGAGGGGTGATGTCTCAGCACTGTGTGCAGGGACTCAGGGCAGAACACAGGTGTGGCCAGAACTTCCCTCCTCCCCAGCTATCTGTACCCTGGCACAATGGTCCACACTGTGGGTTAGGATGTATCAGGTAATGGACTGTGACATAGATTCTGAGCTATATCAATATTTATGTTATGAACTTCTGTCCCTAGCGAACATTTCTGAGAAATTAAAAGGAAAGAAAGAATCCACCCCCACCCCCCCCCAATCAATGAAAAGCCCCACCCAAACTCATACAATGTAAATAAGTTGAAAACCCCACAAAACTTCTATTGTGAGCTCTCTGGCTGTTGCTATGTTTTGGAGTAATACATTGTCCAAGATACAGCACTGCTATGATGTATTAGACTAATCTATCATAAGAGTGCCATAGCTTTGATGATGTATTAATGGAGTACATCGTTAAGGTGCCAGAGCTCTTATGATGCATTGCTTCAAACATGACCATGGGTGGGTTAGCATACAAGCATGTGTGTGTATGAAGTATTGTTTCTCTACCTAAAAGTTCATGTGAAAGAAAAGTTAGGAAGACCTGAAAGCAGGAGCTTCTGAAGAGAGGGGTTGAGCTGGGTGGGACCAAAACTGAGGCAGGAGCGGTGTGCTTGCAAAATCTTTGAATGTGCAGAAAACATGGGGAGGGAAGAAGAAATTCCCTTTACTGAAGCAATGATGAAGTTTCATTCCCTTTCAAAGAGTACAGTGATATGTGCTGTATTACATGAACAAGTTCAGCATTTTTCAAAAATGTCTTGACAAGTTTTATTCAGGGTTTTTTTTTTTTTCAATTTGCTATCATACTTTCTGGGAAAATTAGGTTGAATAGGTTTTATGCAGAAATAAACACTTCTGTCGTAGCTGTTATTCATCAATTTTTGTTGTATATGTCAGCTATTTCTGGTTTCAGAAAAGAAAGTAAGGTCAGTTCTCATAAGCAGTCTTTCACCAAATTTGTTTTCACCGTATTTCCAGACATAGCCAGCTTTGGAAAAGCTTTGGAGAAGGAAACCGATAAATCCCCCTCACCCCAAAAATGCTATCAAACCTGAGTAAAAGGCATTATAAAGCACGTTAAATACTGATGATGATACTCACCTCCTTGTTCCCTAACAAAAAGACTTTATGTGTTGTGTGTGTTTATACTTAGAAACTCTATCTCTTGCCTTTTTTAAATGCCCTGTATTGTCATGTTATGGATGTTATTGATTGCATGTATGTCCTTGAACAGAGTCTATTTATTACCTGGTTTTGTTGAAAATCCAGCTCACAATTGCTCTGGTCTTGCAGTGGTACACATTTACTAAATTTGAATATTGCTGTTTAGTCTAATTAATCTCTTCGGGATTTTTTTTTCCCATTCATAGGGCTGGGTGCAAGATTTGCCCATTAATGATTTTTTTTCCCCTCTGCCATGCTTAGAAAGAGAAGGATGCAGAGGCAGATGTAAAATACCACTTTCTGCTGAATCTATAGAGAGGAAGGCATGAGAACATTTCCAGGTACTGAAAATCAACCTTTCCGGTATAAATTGCTCTTTATGATGAGAGGCATAAAGTATCCAGTGAAAAAGTTTCATTTTTCAGGTTTCATGGCACATAATATTTGCGTAACTTTGCCCACTTTTTTTACATCACAGTATCTTGAACACTAGATGGCATTGGCATTGTTAGTGTATGTGGGGAGGAGATGGAGGATACACAAACCTCCCTTCAATGCCCCCATCTTTCTTCCTGCCATTCGAGAAGCCAAATCAGACAAGAAAATCCTAAGAATTAGGACCATCTTGGTGATACCACGGGATAAGATCAGTAGTAGACCCACAATTCCCTTCTTTAAGAAATATGCTGTTTCAAACATCCTGGGTTCCATCCCTTAAATTTGCATTATTTGTGGAATTTCTGGATCATAAGTAGTAAAGGAATTGTTTGAGAAGCAATGCTTTGTTCCTACAATATAGCAGCGTATTTTATACTCATTGCTATAATCTTTGATTGGGGAGTCATGTATAACCTAGTATTAGAAGCAATTATTTAAATGACAGTTTAGTGACTTGTCGCCAGGCTTGGAGCAGATGGGTAGATGGATTCCCAGAAAACTGTGCTTTTTGTTCCGTGATTATTATCTAGTTCTTGCTGATTAAAATTAAGACAAGAGGTGGCAAAATAATGAAAGTAGTAGAGCCTGAAAAACTGAGTCAAGAAAGCGACTGAACAGTTTCATGAGGGGAGTAGTGGAGAGAAGTATGAAAGCAGTGCTGTCTCTTGCCTGCTATTCCTGTATTAAGCATAAAACCTTTTCCAATGCCAGTTGTGGTACTGGCTAGGGACTTAGCCCCAGGTCAGGGCTTTGTCATGCTAGTGATTAACATACAGCTTCCTGCACAATGGATGAAATTAGGGTTTTGTTTTTTTTTAATTAGGGTTGGGATTTTTTTACACTATCATAGAGGTAATATCAGTGATATTATTAGAGAGCAGTACCTTTCAGTTGTAGACATGCTGTGTTTCAACTTCTCTGAACACAAAATCAACTACTGCGAAGGCAAGGTGATAGAAAAACAGTCATTCTTAAACATGCTTCCTATATGTTGCATCAGCCAGAGTTGGAGTGTGAACACACCGTTCTCAGTGTTTGAAATGCACTGTTTGGAGGAGCTGTAATAGCTGTGCTCTGTGGCCTTACCTTTTAAAATCACATGCCACCAGTCACATGGTGCTATGGTCGATCCAGTCCTCCTGGTGTGTTTGAAATGTTGTGTCTCTCCAGAACAGAGATTCCTCTCTGAGGAAACTGTGAACGTGAAGCATATGGGGACCTTCCCCAGGAGTTCTGTGGTTTGAACCCTTGGCAAAGTCAAAGAAAAATGGAGACTTATTCTTACCTGTTGTTGAACTAGGAGCTCCAAAGCAGAATTTTCTGCGTGATGTATTGCCAGATTTGTCTCCTTTCTACAGCAAACTTGGAATTTGTGTTCCAGGATCCTGTCTCCTCTTCTACAGATGAATTTAGTTACTACATTGTTGACACATTTGCTTTGATATTGTCTAATAATCCATTACTTTTTATTCTGTTTTCACAGGCTTAATGCTTCTAAAATGTTTGCCGTGTGTTAACTTCCTCCCACGGGGAAGGACAGCTGGGCACAGTCCTTCTCTGCTTGCTGTCCTGACCAGCTCTGGCCAGGGACAGCCAGGCCGTCTCCAGAGGGGACATTTCAAAGCAGAGGAGGTGGGGCAGGGAGAGGAGTCTGATGGCCTCTGTGACTACTGCCTTGGAGATAGATGTACCTTAGTAATGAAACGCAACCTTTTAGGAACTTTTAAAGGATATTGTCTTGCTTTTGGAATGGGACATTTCAATGCACTGTCTGGCTGCATTGCAAGGTTGCAGTGGATTTGGAGAGTAAATTCTTTATGATCCACGGAACTCTCAGAACTTTCATCAATGTGGGATCCCAGCAAGTTTGTAGCATAATTTATTGATGTCAGTGCTGGTTGTGCATGCAAAGGTGATTTTCCTGAAAATGCGCATTACTAGAAATTGCCGTGTTTATCTCTTTGACAAGAGAGACTGGTTTGGGAAATCAAAATAGATTTTCTCAAGAAGTTCCTTGTAACTGTAACCACTGGCCCAATGAGCCAAGTTCCCCCATCAACTGTTTCACTTAATGATGTCTTTTATTACAGTTCAGCAACCTAGTTGAGTGAGTAGCTACATGGTGAACTAAGTGCCTCTGAAAGCTCAGCAGTAAAATTTTTGCACATCAAGTGCTGTGAAAATGTTCTCCCATGGCTTGAGTAGGCATTTTCCAGTGTGGTTTAGGAAAAATTACACACTAGCAAAACAAATCAGGAGAATCAGTAGCCATCAACCTACAAGTAATGATCAAAGATCGGTGTGATTGAGAGAGGTTTTACAGTGTGTTGATATAATCAAAGACATCTCTGTGGTCAGAACTTCAGCAAATACAGAATGAGATGCATTCCTAACCCAATTAAAAAAAAAAATCCTGTTTTAAATTTTATTTACTTTTTTTAACAACCCCATGAAATCTCCCTCCTGGCCCTTCCTTGCAGAAAAGTGCACTCTTGTGTGGATTAGCTTGTGGCGTTTCCAATTTGCAGTGTGTCAGGGAACAGAAACCAAATAAACTCTGTTACGTGAATGGGCTGTGGAAATAAACTTCTCTATAAGAAAGTGGATTGACTGCCCTGAGTCAGCTTCTTTGTTTGCTCTAATTGGTTTGCTTTAATTAATTACATTGTTTCCACTTCTGTTGTGATTTTGCACGACTTCTCATTAAGCCTTGCCTTTTATCTTTTCCACTCTTACTGGTCTGTGCAACAGGTGTGCTAACTACCTTCTAGTATCCTGGCTGCAAAACAAGAAAGATTTCTATCAGCAATGGCTTTCTTGGTGGTTGTACCCATCCTACACATGCCATGTAAGTGCTGCTTGTAAACAGCCTGGCTGGGGCACAGAGATCCTTTCGTAGTTCCACAGGTAGATGGTGCCTAGGGCATGAGGCATGGCAAAGGTCTGAAACTCAAGGGTTTTGTTTCTGGGGAGGTTCACATTCTTAAGATCAGTTCTGTAACACAAGCTTAGTTTCTTGGAAAAGGCCCTGCTTAGTTTTATGTTAATAAAAGATGTGTATTTGGCTTCATGTCAGAAACAGGGATTCAGAGACTTTGAAAAACCTTTGAAGACTGTTACAGCTGTAATTGGTGTGTTTTGTCTTGGGTGGAGAATTGGAATGGTTTATTTCGAGAATATACACTCTTAAGGGCAGGAACTGTTACTCATTTGTGTTTGGAAAGCAGCACCAACACAGTCTGGATAACAATGATACTACAGAAGGTTAAAAGAACAATTAAAGAGTGGAAATAATGACCTAAGGGAGGAACACTTAACTTAGCATGCCGACGACTGCACATAGTGTGTTTAGGGAAATCCGAGGGGAGAGAGAGTGAGAGAGTTGTCAGAGAGACTAATACTCTCAGAAGGAATGTGTTGAAATCTCTCTTAAATTTCATAGAAATTATATCAAATAACTTGAAGAAAAATCCTTTGAAACAGAAAGAGGGAATTTGTCCTCGTTTGTGTTTTCTCCCAGGAGAGCTTGCATCGTTTTTTTGGTTCTTTCTCTTTCCTTTCTGAGCACCTTGGGACAAGGGGAGCCTGTCAATAAAACAGCATCTCCAAAGACACACTTTATTGTGTGCGGGGAGATGCACACAAAAGCTGCTGGGTAAATCCAGCTTCCCAAGGTTGCTCTTCCAGAGCAGTCTGGGTGCTCTGGAGCCTGACAATGTCCTCCAGGGTGGATACACCAGAGGTGCCACATCCTCACACCACTTAGCAGCTATTTTTTCTGTTTGTTGCAGGTTTGAAATGTTACTGAGACAGTTGTGTTTCTGGAACAGCACAGGATGTAGGTCACAGGCTACAGGCGGGAGGATCAAGGCAACGCATCCTGGGCATTTTCAGGGATTACAGGCGAGTTTGTGACTGAAGAGAATTATGAATTCCTGGGTTGTGTGCTCTGGATCTCCAGAAAACAGCTCTCATACAAGCTGAACAACAGACCTGCACTTCAAATACCTCATGACTGACAGACCTACTGAAACAGAACAGAATTTTATATATATACACAATTATACCTACAAAATCATAATAATGATAATAATTAAATATAAGAATTATAATTTTAACAAGTGAGAGAATTTTTGCTCCTTTATCCTTCTTCTGTTTTATCCGAAATCAATTATGTCTGTACATACACTTTTTTCTAAAATAGTTCTTTAAACTACAGACACATTAGCATTTTCTTCCAGGCTACATTGGTTTGTATTTTATTATTAGAGCTTTCATGAGAAGGCATTAAAACAGAGCAGAACAACTATAAAGTAACTTCCAGGAAGAAAACAGGGTTTTTCTTGTGTTCTTGGCCTCGATTTTATCACCCTGAAGTGATCACTTCCTTTCTGGAGCTTTTTTCTTGTTTTGTTATATTATTTCTGTGTGTATTTGGTTGCATGAAATCAACTTCCCAACAGAGCCAAAATATAAATTAAAAAAATTTGGTGAGGAGTGAAGCTAACAGCATCAGTAAAGTGATCCTTTAATAAATCAATTAATAGTCTAAATATCTGAAAATACCTGTTGTTAAAATTCTTCTATTTTCTTCACAGCTCCCACCGGCAATAAACGAACAGTGATTCTGTGTTATTAATTACTTCCAAGTATATAAATGGGGAGACACAGCTCTAGAGCTGCAGATAATCTCCCTGACTCTCCCTGCTGTCTGTGTTTGCAGGCTGGCAGCTGCTGACACCGATGGGTTGTGCTGTCGCACCGGGAGCAGTTGGGCTCTGCAGTGTTTGCTTCCAGTGAGTGCCCCTGTGGTCTCCTTGGAGTTGCTGCTCTATCCTGAACAAAGCATTACTGAGACACCGTTGATGCTGCTCTGCAGGACGTTCTCAGGGGTCTGGAACACCAGGTGAAGTACCAGCCAGCTTTTCTGTTAGCAAGGAAAAGAGTCTTGAGTGTTACACTACAGAAAGTACAGGGGGTTTTCTTTTAAAATTTTTTTTCTCTGCCAGATGCCCAAGTAGCAAAGTTGGGTCAAAGTTTGAAAAATAATAATTAAACCCCTCCAAAACAAAAAACCCCAAACAAAACAAAAACCCACAATAAAAAAAGCAAAATTTTGTTCCCTTTCCTCTTTTGCCAATGGCTATTTTCTTAGTTATGTTAAATATTGCTAAGACGTTGTTAGTAAAAAAAAAGGCTGTCTTCAAATAATTTAATCCTGGCCCAGATTCCACTGCTCTTTTAGATTCATCTAAATAATAATTTTCATCTCTTAATATTTCTGTGCAGTTCTTTAACTGAAATTCTGGGAAGTTTCCTCTTTCCACTCTGAAAACAATGTTTGGTAAGGACTGTAGATTGTTTAGATGTGTGGAACTGGTCATTGTAAGCCAAGACATGGAGGGCTGATTGGTGACCTTACCTTGCTTTTGGCTGGAGCTTCTTCTGCTTGGTGTCACCAGGCCCAGCAGTCGCTTTCCTGTTTTGACATTGGTGGTCACTTTGCTGCTTCAGACATGTAGGTAGACAATATTATATCCTTGACTTTTCCCACTCCTCAAGATATAAAAATATCTCCTGAAAATCCTGATAGGTTGGTAAAGTTTACTTAAGAGTTTTGGTTTTGATACAGAGCAAAAGAAAATTAAATTAGAAATGAGGCAGAGGAAACCCAAGAGGTGCAAAAGGAGGGGGAATGCACAGAAGGGTTTTGTGAAGAATGAGAGCTCTCACTGGGAGGGTGTGGGGAACATCAGCTGGGTTTTCAGTAACACAAGTGAGCAGAGGAGGGACACTGACACAAAAAAAGAAACAAAAATTGTAAGATGTGTCCCAGCCTCATCTTCTCAGGTTCAGCACCACTGAGCTTAGTATCTGCGGTTCTGTATGCAAAAGCATGCAGGACTTGGGGGGAGGCTGCAACTGCAAATCCAGGTATTGTGGGACCCATGGGAAAGTGGTCTTAGGAAGAGCAGAACATTGCTGTGGAATACTTGAACTGAATTTGTGAATTGAAAAAACAGTTTGACACAGTTTGTTAGGCAGCTGTAGTGTTTGATTCTAAATAAAAGCATACTCCAATAATGAGCTTCTGTTTTCACAGCATGAGTTGAATTAATTGATTAAATAAATTCAATCAATTATTCTACATCATGTTTTTATATCTGAAATTTATATACAATGAAAAATAAAACAAAGTTTATTGAATGAAAGTTAAAACCAATATGGCTTACTGTGGCAGGTCCCTAAATACATACATGCTAATTTATTCAGGCCTTCTTAATACTTCAAAGCAATTATAATAATCTGGCATATTTTATTTTTTTTCTTTTAGATTAAGAGTGAATCAAGATTAAATATTTATGAAACATAACTACCCTCGTGTCTCCTCCATGTCCATGTGCTTCCTTTTTTATTTTACTTTTGGAGCTATTCCTCCCCCATTATCTCTTTTGCTCTCTACTATAGTTTATGGAGTGATCATAATAGACATTTACAATACTCTGAATTTTTACTGTTGAGTTCAAACACAGGCAGTTCTACAGACCTTCTCTTAATGTACAGTTGTAGTGTGCTGCCTTGGTATAGGAAGCAGAGCTCTTTGCAGAACTTCCCTTCTTTCATAGATGTTGATCAAGATCAAGTTGTAAAGAGCAGGACAGCTGTCATGATGTAGTGCAAGGCGCAAACACCAGGGTATTGATTTGAAGTGCTGCCTCACTTCTCTGCTCATCTACTTGTAAGAGTGGGAGGACTGTGCAACAGGAATGGAGTTGTGTGTGACTTAAACCTGGTGTCCCTCAGGGAACTGTGCCTCATAAAATATTTGGTATAGGAACAGAAGTACTGGATGTTTGAGCGTGCTTTAGAATTCCCAGAGGTGGCATGTGGGGTGTGTGCATATATCTTTAGGCATGCCAGCAGCTTCTGAATGGCCGTCAGCATTTTCTGTTGTACAAACAGGAGCTTGTTTGGGGTCCTTCCCACAAACAGGCTTTATTCCCTCTGCTGCAGAGTCCCTGTTTTGCTCGATAATTGCAGCTGACAGCCTGGATTGGTGGTATCCAGCAAATGTTCAGCAGCATCAGTGGCAGGGTGATTGACGTGCACACTGCGCAGGGAGGCACTCGCTCTGTGAAGGTTCTGGTCTGCAGCAGCACAGTAAGCAATCAGGGTTACTGGAAGCTTTCTGACATGCTGCACCTTAGCCTGAGAGGCATTTCACCCATTTACACCCTGATCCTGAAGACAGGGAGGGCAGCATGTCAATAGACACAACTGTGACTCCAGTGCTGTTTGTTTCAGCCTCTGTTTTATTAGCAACTAATGGTAAACGCTGCAGTCCTTGCTGAGGCAGGGCAGCAGTGGTCTAGGCCTCCATGAATACAGACAGCATCAGGAGCTTGTGCTCCATCACCTTGCTTTACCTCAAGTTTGACTTAGAGATGTTGCAGTGTAATGGAAATGGGTCAGGACCTTCCTGGGGCAATGGTGAGAACTCACCTAGTATTGCAAGTCCAAGCTTTCATGCCAGACTTCAAAACCGTCAGTAAAATAGAGAGAATTTTGTTACGGATTGGAGCAAACACAAAGGTTTGCAAAGTGTGTTTGATGCAGTGAATCTACATCTTGCCCCACCACTGAGTGCCAGACCAGACTGTAGCTATCAGGTAGCTTCTAGAGCTACTGCCTTCTGCTGAGATCCACTGACCTCAGAGTAGACATCAGCTCTGTACTGCACTTGAGGGTCAGGTCCCCCTTTACCTTTTTATCATTTAGGAAAAGTTTATCTGTTGACAAGTTGTCCTTAGAAAATTAATCTTTTTTCTACTCAAGTGCAACTGAATTTGCTTGGCTGTCACAGAAGTATTTGGGCTCATGCCAGTACCATGGTGTAGGTAATACAGCTCTAGCATCTGCTCCTAAAAGTTTATCTGTAACTCTCTTGGTTTGCTGTTAGTTTAATGCTGTTTGCCGTTCCAAATTCCGACCGATGCAACTATACAGAATTTCCCTGGAAAAAAACAGCAACTCTCTCAGAGAAGATAAAAATATTGTTAAAACTCTCATGATGTATTTAGACTATGGGCTTCAATGTAGGGGTTAATAGAGTGTTTTTCAGTATTCCAGGAAATTGTCAAGATCACCAAGTATTGTACTGACTTGACCTGTGTTACATTGAACTCACTCTTTCCATGTTTCCAATAAAAACATACAGCAGATTGTTCCAGAAGCAGTGTCAAAAACTCAGCTAAAAATAAATCCCCTCATACTTTAAACATGTCGTGTGTATACTAAATATATCACACCAAAATATATATCTTTTAAGGGAAACTATCTAAAATATATCAACCTTGAAATCTCCCCTGGGTCTTCTACAAAACCATGGGTTTCAGTTATGATTCCTAAAAGTTAAAATAATCCTCCCTCATTTGTAAGCAACCAAATCCTCTGTGTTTTACTCTGCTTTTATTGCAACACTAAACCAGCTTTGTTTCATTCAAGTGCAGGATTTGTAAATACCTAATTATAGCCCTGTTTTTTACCCTTGAAGCACTAACATTTGGCACCTGAGAGAGCAGCCCTGTTTCAACTACCAGATAGTTCAGGGGAAGCACTGGACTTGGTGTCAAAACAGTAGGGTACAGCTGACAAGCTCTCTTGGACCACTTCACCTCCTGCTCTCAGAACGGCAATCAAATGAGCCAGAGGGCAACTTTAGGAAAATATTTTACTCTAGTAGCAGTAACATCTGTCTCCTTGGCAGCCTGCACTGGCAGTTGTGTTGGAAGCTGTGGGTTTGTCCCTGGCCCTGCCATGTATTTACATTGCTGAGAGGTTATCCTGAGCTCTGCTGGATCCTGTTACCTGATTTTCTTTTGTTCTGTCATTTTCCCTCCCTGATGCTTTGTTTGCTTAACTCTTTATGGGTACATGTAAAGTGGAAATTATGTGTCCAGTATGACATCAAAGGTATTAATTTGAAAGTATTAAGTGGTAAATTTCTTTCTGATTAGAGATTCAGCTTTTCTAAACTGTTTTAGCTGTATTTACTTGACTTCAGCTTAGGCAATGTCATTCACCATTGCTGTCTGAGCTTTTGAACGTGCTGTTCTCTACACTCATGCCTTCCACTTGTATCAAATTCTCTTTGGTGCTCATGTTTCTCCTGCATTTTACTCTCCTCTTCTGTGTACCTGATTTTTGACTGATGCTTCATTTCAGTGGAATGATGGTATTACAAAGACAATTATAAAGTAATCAGCACGGGCATATCAATATTTATTGAAATACTGAAAAAAAAATTCCATTGGTGATGAGAAACTCTTGGCAAGAACTGACATGACAATATGTATTTCACTGATACAGTAGAAGAACTTCAACTTCAACAAGTAACTCACTGCACATTCTAAGAGTTGCATGGATTTAAATCCAAGGCAGCTGCAGAACATCTGTAATACAAATAGTCAGACTTTACAGATTGTCTGTTTACAAACACAGAACAACTATAATAAACCAGCCAAAGCCAAACCTTTTGAATTTTAGTCTGCTTTTACTAATATATCCTGTAATCAATAAGGCAGTCAGAAGAAAATGCTTGATTACAAAGTAGTTAACAATTAACGTGAGTGGGTTCTCTTTGTGACTTGTTTTGTTTTGTTCATGTACTTCGGGCAATACGATGGGATTCTTGGAACCCCGGATGTGGGCAAATACATGTTCGATTATCTGAAACCATTTTCATTTACCTAAATTGTTTCTTTCTTCTACATTCTTATTTTAATTCTTCTGTCCTGTATCTGGATAATGGTGCTGTGAATAGTTAGCAATATTTTTTCAGCTTTTTCCTTAATATTCAGTGAGGTTAACTGTAGCATTTCAACAGGGAAAAAAGAGAAAAATACAGAATGCAAACACTTGAATTAATGCTTTGCTTTTCTTTCAAAAAGAAAAGAATGACCACACTTATCTTGTTAGTGTATTTATTTCACAGCCACCATCAATCAGCACCTGCACTTTACTGTTAATTTCATTTGTTTGAGGGAGAACACTGGTATTTCAATAATGCTTCTGTCTGCCCTGGGGGATCCTGAGGGGCTGTGCTTGGTTTGCTCGAGGTCTGTAGGACAGAATGTGTGTGCTGTGGTACAAGACAGGCATGTAGGAATTGCAGACGCTTGGCTTTGCTGTGTTGGTACCCTATGCATGGACAGAATATTAGAGCTGATTAATACAGGCAATTAAAAGAGTGTGCTTCGTACTAATGCAGACGGAATAACTGATGTCTTTGGTATACGATGTATGAATGGTTGGACAAAAGTGAGAGAAATGCACCTTTTCAAGTTCACATGAAACAGAAAAAGTTATAACTCACATAATTTACAATAGATTTAAATAAACTACATTTAGGATTATGAAGATTTACAGACATTTAATCAAGTGAATGATTTTAATTTGTAAAGACCCTTCTGTGTCCCTGAACTATGTTCCACTAACTTGAAGACATGCTACAGTAAACACATATATTTGGCTTCTTCATTCTGGCTATATCTTATATAAAGATGAAACCGAAGAACAATAAATTAGCATCATAATTGTCTACAGTGAAAACTATCATATACAATATAAATAAACTATTCAAAAGCCAGCAATCTTCATGAAAAAAAATTAAAGTATTAGGATTTTATACAGTTTCTACAAGTGATTGTGCAGCCAATAATCTCAAAAATTAAAGTCAAAATGAAATACCCCTATTGATTTTAGTGTCTCACGACATACAGCAATTAAGTACTGGTAAAGTAATTACCAATTTAAAAGAAATAAGAAGGAAATCACTGCTCTGCAATTTTATCACAGTTTTTTCCCCACAGGACCTAAAGAATGTAAACACTATGTTTTTGTTAGAGATTAATACTTTGTCTTGAAATGTATGTTGATCTACACCTGCGCAGTTACCTTTAAGGGTAATGAAATAAGGCAAGACTTATAAATGTGGCACTACATGTTAATACTGATATCTTCCTTTGGACAGAGAGAGAAGTGTTTGTTCTTTTCTAATATTTGTTCTGCAGCAGACTTTGGCCTACATAGACACAGCAGTATCACTCTTCTTTCTTTGCGTAAAATAGGTGTATTACCTAACTTTAAAAACAGGAAGTTTCATTAGATGTTGGATGTTTGAGCTGAAATTTATTTTCCAAATTACTGGCAATTTTAAAGATCATTTCTTAATAAGCTCCATGGCATCATCCAGTTGTACACTTGACTTGTCACTTAACACAAAAATCTTTAAAAAAATTTTGGTTTTAGTTTTTTAACATCAGTATTTGGTGTCCTAATTTCTGCTTTCTTGTCAAAGAAAGTGTCGTTTGCAATGGCTAAAGTATCTCCATTATCTTTATTTGGAAACAGCCATGAATATATGGTGGAACCATCTTTTAGCTGCTGCCTTGGTTGAGTATGCAGTTGAATTGGCTAATTTACCTTGGAGTATTTCCTTAGCTACTTAACAGCTATCTGATAAGAGCAGTAGAAGAGGGATACTGCCTGGTGAAACAACATGAACACGTGACAAAACAAACTTCAGAACACAGTTAAGAATGCCAAGCTAACTGGATACCAGACTCTTCCTAGGAGCAGTTTGCAGGCAGGCCCAGCCTCTGAGGGTTTGGTGGCCACAGCACAGAGCATGTGGCCTAGGCCAGCTCTCTCTTACAGCTTGTTCAATGGATGCCACATCATTTAGCACAGAAGTAAGTGTTGGGTCCTTGTAAGGATGACAGAAGATGTCGTAGATGCAGTTTTGGATCTGTTGTAACTGTTTAACGAGTCCTTCTATGCAGTGAAGGAATTTAGTGCACTCAAATTCCCCACCATCTTAGCTCAATAATACAGATCAGTTTTTTTCACCTAGGTTTCTTCATGTTGGCAATCAGCAGAGTTAAATATACAAGGATCATTCTGTCCTTTTTCATGTTGACGTTGGTGATGGTATTCACTTTGTAAGTTCACTCCAGTATAAAGTCCTATATAGATTCCTTTGGGGATGTGTAGCATATGATTCACAGTTTGCAATACAAATACCCTGATACATCACTTATTTACTATTAGTATTTGATTATTATACCATTTTGCAAAGTCTTAAAACCACGTTTTAATTAGTGTTGCTTGGAGCAGTTCGGAATAATTTCTTTTCCTTGAAAGCAGAAGCTGTAATGGGTATAATTTATGCTCTCTTTGCATGCAGCATCTCAATGAGAAGGTTATTACATGGCACATCCCCGTTCAGGTGTTTGTAATAGAGGTATTCTTCGGCCTGCATACTGATGGCCCGGATTTCTGGTAGTCGCAGGAGAAGCTGCCCAAATTTGTCTGTTTGCTGTGGGTAATTACACATTGTGTAGTCCAGCAGAGCAGCATTCACTTGTTCCTGAACACCTTCCACAAGCTGGAAGTTCTCGAGATTTTTGACATCTGAATGATAATTAAAAAAAAAAGGTAATAATTCAGTTGCATTTTAATTCCTGTTTATGAAGTCAGTGTTTCACTAGATGGATGTATTTTTTTTTTGCCTCCTGACAAAAGCATACTTTACAAGCTGCTGAATATTCAGTGAACCCTTTTGCCAACTTTCCTGGGAAAATTATCACAAAAGAGCTTTAGTGGAGTGTCTTGTTGAAATTCTGCATATACCTCAAATCAATTAGACACCAATGGAGTCTGAGCAAGGTCAGCTCTTTTCATAGCTAACAAAAAGAAAGGTTGAGGATTCCTAAAGTAGAAGACCATAATATATTGCTAGCAAATGAGTCCCAAGAGGAAGCCCTATCTTTAACCTACTATGTTACACAATTCATATAATTCTGTATTAATTTTTCTGACCCAAGGTGAAATCTGTGTCCAGGGTATGATGTAGTTAATTCTAATAAAAAGTGACAGCGTTCTTGTTTCTGTTTGACATTTTCTAAATGATTCTGAAAGCCTTTTACTTGTCTAGCCTATGTTAATGAACCATCTGGTACACTCCAGTGACTGCCAAAATAATATTCCCTACTAGAAACTCTCTAAAATATATATTTCACTGACTAATGATCTTTATAAAATGAAATCATTGTCCTTTGGGTGGAATACTAGATAAGAATGGTGCCCTTTAACCTGCACATGGTTTCTGAAATCCAACACTGATTTTTTTTTTCTGGTATTGGACAACAGGGCATTTACATCAGCAGGGCAGGTACAGTTTGTTCACTCTGCCTCTGTTTGATTATCTTCTGTTCCTATACAGCAAGTTCAAGCTCTGGAAATGCTGGTAAGAGATAAATGCCAGTATATTATCTCCTCATTGTTTGCTCGCCTGTGTAAAAACCACTTGGATAGAATTGTCTTTTAACATGTCTAGTGGATGCAGAAGTTATTCTAAAGCTTGCAAATTAGAGTGCTGCTCTAATGCAGGAAGAGAGAGCTGATTAAAGAGCACTTGCTGGGAGAGTTTGTTTTGGTTGTGTTTGATCATTTTTACCATCGATAGAGTTCTGTCGCACTTTCTTGTAAGGCTAAACATGGTGCTACTGGACACAACTATGCTGCTAATTCACTTTGTATAGAGACAAATCTGTTCATCTGTGGATATTCTTGGAGCCCAGGAGATGGAGAATTTGGCAGAATTTGGTTCATTGTAAATGCCAGCCTTTGATTGTGGGGAAATGAGTGTTTTCCTTTGCAAAACAGGAACACACATTGGTCACCCGATCCATCAGCAGCCTGTGTAAATTTGGTCTCATTGCAGCTCCTCCTAGAAGTGCTTTAAACAGAGCAGATACTGGTTCCTGCATATAACTTTGTGCTGGAACATGAGGGAAATGGTTGGAGGAGGCAAACGTTGTCTTTAGAGAGAGAGGACAGGAAAGATGCCAAGAGTCCTGGTGGCAGCTGGTGGCAGCACACATAGCCTCCAGAGCCCGAGTTCCAGGCTTCCAGCAGGAGCCCCTCTGGAATGTGCTGGCTGCAGGCTGCACCTCAGGGTCCCTCTTGCATGAGCTGGGGCCAGTGTTTCCTGTTGGGGTTGTTATTGCCTGCCTCTTTCCTGTCCCAGTTTCACTGTGGCAATGAAGCGAGTGACTCCTGGATTTGTGCTGCTTGTTTGGGAATGGGGGACACAACATCCACCAGAATTTTGCTAGATGACTTAAGGAACTCACCAGTAATACTTGTGATGGCTGTCCAACAAGAATCATCTAAACTTTACATTATCCCAAGTGAAGAGGACTGGAAACTTCAAAGCTGCTATGCCTGGTCCCTTAGCTATTCAAACTCATTTATCCAAAGTCTTTTGCCACTGTCTCTGGAGATCTTTGGATAATCATGTTTTCCTGTATTACACTGGACATTTTCTCACACAAAATATAGCTGTTTATTATTTTATGTACCTACAGAAAACTCCCAAGATATTTTGTAGCTAGTGTAACCTGGTTTAAAAATTGAGTGTTCTAAGCATATTTTTTAAAAGTTAAGAAAGGAACGGTAGCAGCTATCACAATTAATTTAAATAGGTTGTTTCAGATGCAAAATATAGTCATGAATGAATTTCTAGAACATAAAACTCCCACAGAAAACAAGGACTTTGCTGGAGATTGAACTGTTAAACAGCAAGGTAAAATGTGTGATGATTTCAGAATCAGTATTTGGAACTTTTTTCCCTCTGTAAAAATAACTTTAAAAGTCCGTTAGCTGATTCAACCTCCTTTAAATTCAAAGGGCATCTTTCTGTTGCTCTCTGTCTGTTTTGAGTCGTACTATGTATGAGATTGTGGTGGCTTCTTGGAAAACCAGGTTAATTATTATTTTTACCCCCTGTTTAAAAGTTATTGTGTGGATTATATTTTATTGAAAAATCTAAAGATAAATTTTTTACAGAGATTAAGAAGAAACAAAATCTGAGAATTGCAAATTTTTAATACTTTTTCTACAAAATTGGCAAATCTGATATGTGCTTTAGAGACACATATTCTTCTGTTTTTAGCTGTATTGATGCCATACTCCAAGTCAAGAGGAGGAATAATATTGTATGTATTCTGTACTGCCCCCAAGCACACGATCAGTGGCTCCTGGCAGTGGCTGCAGCAGCGCAGTCTGAGGTGCTCCTGAGCTCCCAGCAGCTCTGTGGCGCGGGGAGTCCCATGGGCACTGCGGGACTGCGGGGGAAGGGCTCGTCTCATCTCAGCAGACGGGTCCTTCAACACTCACATGTGGCAGCATGAGCACTGCAGCCAAGATGTAAAAACAAGTCCAATTGATACTAACAGTAAACAAAAAGTAGTTCTGGGCTCCTGTGTCACATTCAACCTGGGGAAATACTTTTAATGTCTTTCCTCTAAACAAGTTCTGGCTATTTCTGGTGAGGCTCAGTGCTTGTAAACAAGACATGATTAGTTAACCAGTGAAAATATTTAGATTTTTCCTGACTTTCTATACTGAATCAGAGACAGTCCAACTACTCACAGTTTAGGACATCACTATACAATTCATCTGTGTGTAGATCTCTCCAGGACTGCAATTACAATACTAGGAACGTAGAGGCAAACTGATTTGGGGTGAGTCTCCATGAAGTGACCAAGATCTTGTATGTGACTTTTGATATGTGTTCTTATCTCATTTACATTAACAGTGAATGCTGCAGTAAAGCAAATGAGACAATCTGATCAGAGAGAAGTCAAAGGATATGTGCTGAGAGCACTGTGTAAAACTCCACTGTCATCTCTCAAGCTCTCCTGGGATATTTATCTATTGTCAAAAAGGTTTGCTGAACCCATAATTGTAATAAAAATTATGTGGGGGTTTTTTTGAGAGAATCATGAACTCTAGCTCTGCTAAAGATGAGTAATAACAAAGAAAAACATGTGAATATTAAGTTATTTCCAGTAACTTCAAGCAGGTAGAACAAGAAATGGTACAGTTTTCACTGATGGTACTTAGTCTTAGTTGGTAATAATACAAATGAGATTAAATAATCATTTTGGGGTTTAAGTAGATGGCTTTCCCATGGTCTGAGTTTGGTTTTGTGCTCAGTATTTATTATGTATCTGTGGCTAAACAGATTTAGTTTTACAAGTATTTCCTTGGACTGCTAAGGAGTTAACTTGGTGAGACACCAAGCTGCTGAAGGCAGTCATGTACAATGAGCGTGAAATTTGCTACTGATGTGTACAGCACGACATCCCTTATGCTTTCATATAATTCCTCATTCCTGGTATTTTTTTTTAAACTGGTATGTCTCTTATCAATCTTTACATCGGTTAGTAACAATTTAAAGTACACATGTTTAAGCTTAATGCAAGAAATCATTTTCTGAAGTTTAGATGCTTGTAAATTAAATGAGTAGGAGTAGGTCCCCCCTCTCCCACCCACACACCCTTTAAATCCTAGCAGCTAGAAAAAGTGTTTTGTGTTGCTACAGTAAGTATCAGTCTCTTAGCTCTTCTACTTTATTCACTCAGGGACTAATTACCAACTTTTTACATGAAACAGCCTTACTGTGAGCTCACAGTGGGGCGCGCATCCTTTTCTATCCTTATTGAAAAGTAAACCCTTAGGTCTTCTGGAATATATTATATGTTTTACAAGAAATAGCAATTGCTTTTCTGTCAAACAAAGAATTTTTGTTCTCCATAGCTTACTTTTGACGATTAAGACAAAAAGAGCATTTTAGTGTGTCAGGATCTGCTCTGCAGTCACAGTAAAGATCTGCCAGTATTGCCACTTATCCCCCCATTTTGATTATTTTCTACATCTGCCATAAAATCGTGCATTAAGCTGAAACTACATACAACATTCAGCCCAAGGAGAACACTTTTGCATATTTTTCTGCAAAATGGGTCTGGTCTTTAGAGGGGAAAAATATTTAGGTTTCAGAGAGATTTTCTCCCTCTCACATTCCAAACATGAAATACTGAAAATTTGGGGGGGGGGTGGGGTGTGTGTGGGGGGGTGGGTACTAATCTGTAGAGAGTTTCCTTTGGTCTGGGAATTTTGAAAAGAAAAATGAAACAGGGTGAGAGATGTAACTTTGAAAAATAGTAACTCCTTGGGAGCACTAAATATTTCCCAGAGAAGCTGTTTAAATTTTACTGCTCATGTCTTTTATTTGATGCTGTTTCTACATGAAGCAATGAAGGGGTTGAACACAGCCCAGCTGCCTCTCTGTGTTTTGCACCACTGCAAGGACAAAATAAGATTTTGGGCCTCTCCATGGGAAAGAGGATTTCTCCTTTCACAAGGCTGCTTCCAGTCTCATGGACACTCCAGGCACTAGAGCTTGTTACCAGCCCTGGCCTGAGCTTCCTCACCCTGAGGGGTCTGATGAGCCCCATCATTTAAGGACTTTTTTGAAACCCAGTGCCTCTAACACATAGCAACTCCTTGGCACCACTGATTAGCCCATAGATAAGGTGTTAAATCTTCCGAACTCTGCTGAGGGTGGTTTTGGCCAGGATGGCCTTTAGGCTTGTCCTCTGTGAGGTTTGCCTGGTTCTTTCCAGCCATGCTGTATGGATAAAGAAGCAGTATTGCCTCTGCCTAGAAACATTCTGTTTTATCAGGGCAAGCGACAACATGCCACCTCACATGGCTGGGTTTCTCATCAGGGGCTTCAGTGTGAGGCCAATTCCCACTTGAGCTTGAATATGGAATATGTTAGTTCTGATGAAGGTTTTTACCCCAAAATAATTCAAGGGAGGGGAATTAACTAGGACCGAGGTGATGTTACCGAACCTCCCTTTATTTGGACAGTTTTGTACTATTATTTTCCTACTTTCTGCTAGCCCTGTAAAATCTGTGCATTACAGGACTTAAAACACAGGTAGAATTTCAACATGTGCTAAAAATTTTTTTGAAGGCAAGTGTAGTAATGGTTGATAAAGTTCCAATCTCTGAAAATTACCCACAATTCTCCTTCACTGAAACTAAGGGCAACAGCAGCAGTTCCATATAGTACATCTGTCATGAAGGCAGATGCATGCCATTTTATAGCTAAGCCTTCTTGACAGACAGAATGCTATAATGAAGGAAGATTCATGGTAAAGATAAGCTCCTTACTGCAAAACTTCCCTCAACTTTATTACAGCAAGACTGTGCTGAATATTATTCACTTAGAAGTAATGGGAAACAATTCTTGATGTTTGTTAATCAGTGATAAGCTGCATATATTTAGCACTTTCCAAACCTTGAAAAACCTCAACACTGTAAAGACAAAAAGCACTTTTCTTAAGGCTCCCAAGTCCAAACTGAATGTGTAGAAAACTTTTCCTGTCTTTAGTATTCTTTTTTGGCAGTGGCTAAGCTGTCTGTAACAGTGCAACAGTCGATCTCTGACTATTTATTAGGGTCATAAAGTAATTTTCGTTTTCTGTTGAATGTAACATCTGATAAAGGGCACATTGTTTTGAAAATCTTAATTAAATTCTTCTATAGCAGCATGTTTCATTCATGCCCAAGAACAGGGCAAGACTGTATATATTTTTAAAGTGAGAATAAGATACTTATGAGAACAAGCTGTAATTCTTAGCCTGGATCCTATTTCACTCCCTCAGTGTTCAATCTTGATGGACTTTTGGTTTCTTTCATAACAACTCAGACTCAACTAAAACATTTTCATATTGCTTTATAGTGGTAGGCTTCTTTCTAATGCTATTTAAAATATTGAAGCCTATTTTTCTGTTCTAAAAAGACTGTAAAGTGATGGATTCTTATTGAGAAGCTCCTGATGTCTGTTAAAAACCATTCTTATTGATTTTGTGAGTAATTTTATAATTGCTTTTGCCACTGTTAGCTCTGTCATGGGAAGAGAGACACAGGGAAATAAGGTGGATTCCTCTCCTTGTTCAACTGTGAAAGTAGATTACTACATTTCAGTTTCTTTTCTTATAGTCCCAGTAAAGACAAAGGGCAAAGCTTAATTTGATTTCTTGAATCTTTATGACAGGTGTAATTATTGAGTCATCACTCAGGAAAATAAAACAGCTTGACTTTCAGCAGCTCAGGCTGCATTTACTCTCTTGGAAGCTAAATAAACAAAATCTCCACTCACTTCTTGTTCTGACACCCCAGGAACCAATATCCTTATTACCTGCACATGAGGCATACGTGATATGGTGGTCATTGAAACACAATAAAACAAGATCCTGCCAGGCCTCTGATGGAAGTTGCTCACAGATCCTGTCCCAAAGTCCACAGCCAGCTACACCCTTAAATACAAAGTCCAGTATTTTTCACTGCAGCTTGCGAGGGAAAAATACATCCAGGTACAGCCACAAAGCCAGGGGTGGTAGATCCACATGGCCAGGGATGTGGGGAGCCAGTGGGGCTGGAACTATGGCCCAGCCCAGAAGATGTGGGGACAGACCACAGCCCCCAGCTTAAACTCCAATACACCTCACTTTCTTTCACTTCCTGCAGCTCCCTCCCTGCCTGCAGTTCTGCTCCTGCTGAAGTCCCAGCCTGGCTCCTGCCCTGTGGGTCAGCAGTGAAATGTGTTGCTTGTCTCTTGCTCATCTGGGACTGAGGGCAGCCCATCCATGGCCCAAAGTTTTATTCTGTAGGCATTTTAATCCATGCTTAAGCATTCACTGATAGGATTATGTTTCACATAAAAGAATAGCTGCTGCTTTCTTTGAAGGCATGACAGAGGAACAGGAATTTGGAAAGCAGTTGCTCTGTTGTGTCTTCAAGGAATTTCCCCAAACAACTGGAGTCTCTCACCATGCCAAGGGATGCTCTCTGCTATTGCTTGCTACAGGCTGTTCTCAGTGAAAATGTGCTCCAGTCTATAGGTTAAAGCTCTGCTGGTGCACTGACAAATATGAACCCCCTGTAATAAAGCCCAAATTTACTGCCTGCCTTTGTAGGCTGGTGGAAAGGGAACCTGCCTGGGCTGATGTGGCTTTCTGGTTCCTGCTTCTAGGCTTGTTTGGGTATTGGATCTAGTGACCGCTTAAGGTAAATGACAGATCAATCCTAGGAAATGTGTCTCAATCTAAGTCTTTCTTTTCTGGGAAAAAAATGTGTAACCACTGTCTTGTGGAGGCATGGTCATGCTTCTATGTGAGCACACGTTGGTAAACTAGGGCAGAAATGATTTAGTGAAGGTCTCACAGCTAAACTGAGAAAGAAAGTGAGTCAAAACTCTTTTTTTTTCTGAACTCCTCACCTCATCCCAGTGTCATTTTTTATGTTTGGGCTATAAATATTTGTCTTTGAATATTCAGTTAGAATGAGCGTTGATAACAATACTACTGTGCTAATTACCATGCTATCACTAAACTTTTATATATTTTTATGTATATACACACATATATATACACACACATATATATATATACACACACACGTATATATGCTTACATTCAGGCACATCTACAGCCAGAGCAGTTTGTATCACAGTATCAAATTTCATAAAAGCAGAAATTGGGCTTCCAATAAGTTAAAAAATGAGACTGAATAGGAAATTTATTAATTTGAACAAAAGAGTTTCCCCAGTTAATTTCTGCAGTATCATTTTAATCTTCAATAGCACACAGAGTTGTTGGTGTTTTAAGGGAATTATCTGTCAATGCCTGCAATTTGTAGGGTGTGAATAGTTTAAGATGTCATAAATATTTATGAAGTTTCTGGGAATGGTGATAGGACATCATACAAAGTCCTTGAAGTTATGAACTGAGGCAGAAAGGGTGTTATATGCAAAATGCAATAATAGTGTGGTGTAGTTTTTAGAGGAGTAAAAAACAATCTATTATTTAGGTGAGAAGAAGCTGAATATTTAGAAAATAAGGAAGGAAAATTTTTGAGACATTTGCTTTTACCTAGAAAAATTTTGCTGTGCTTTTGCCTAGACATTTGTAACTATTCTGAATGTTTGCCTTTATTGCTCTCACGAGAAGCTTGCATATTATTTATCCTTTCCCTTTCTATCCTTCTCTTGCTACTCAAGTACTGTTTAAAGTAGGAATAATGGAACGGATTAATCTTGGAGGTATTTGTACTGCTGCCACTGGAACTTGACCAAGGCGTGATATAGTCCAAAAAGAAGATATATAAATATTTTCTGAAAAAATATAGGATATAAATTTCTACTGAGCTGAAAACACAGAAATGCAGCTGCCACTGAAACCCGTTGGACCATCAGGCTCTATCCTTTTATAAAGCCCATCTGTCTCTGCAGAGTATAAAAAATGCATGATCATAAAAAGCAGTACTCCTTAGGGGAAAAATTTCTCTGTACTAATCTTGTAGTCACTTCACAAAACAGTTTTTAATCCCAAATTTGCATTTGATTTTCAGTCAGGAACTTTTGTGGTTTTTTGCAAAGTTTTCTTATTCCATTAGAATAAGATATGAGGTATCAGCTCAGGTGGCAAGTCCAGACTATGAATAAACCAACGTTATCATATGAAAGAGAATTAAACAGGCAGATCCAAGTGGGGATATATTAAGCCAAATTTAAGCTCCAGTAGTTGAATTTAGCCTGTACTAGATGTCTGGTTTGCCTCAGGATATATTCAGCTTTCCAGCTAATCGACTGAGGAAAACTGCCTCAGGTATGATAAAATTTACAAGAGAGCTCAGTCGAATAGCTCTTGTTGTAAGTACTAGCTTAAAGGCATTCTTCTGGTCTTTGGGATCAGAACTGTATTTGCATTTAATTATTATATTTCAAACTTTTTCAACTTGGTTAAAAATATTACACCAGCCAGTTTGGACTATATCTTTATAGGGCTTTCCAGATAATGGTTGAACTTCATACCAGATTTTTATTATTGGGTGAATTTTGTTTGGCTTTATTCTTTTGTTTAGATCCAATTTCCCACAGGAGCAAAAATTATTATAATATAGTCTCATTGAGAGAAGGAGAATTAAGCAAAGGTGTTTTAGTGATGTGCCAATCTAAGAGGTACAGAACTCTACTATGATTTTCTGTCAACGTAATTGACAAATAATTCAGAGTTTTAAGCTTCTTGCACTATTTTCAGACTAGGCTTAGTGTGAGAGCTAATTGTCTTTTAGTCATTGATTTCAAAAACCTGGTTTTACCCTTTTCTGAGACTTTTCAAGACATGGTTTTACTAGTCCTATGTGCCAGTAATATTTGCCCTAACAGTTTGGAGGCTTTTTTCACTGAACCAAGTTGCATCAATGGAAGCTGATTCTAGTTGAGAAAGAACATGAGAAATACAATCACCTCTGCCTGTGTAAAATATGAGAATTGGAAATCAGCAATAGAACTATTTTCTTATATAATTATGCTGAAATAACATGAAGTGCTTTTATTTATTTGCTTAGTACTGAAAGCACTACAATTGAAACAAATACATGATGCCTGTTATCCAGACATTTGAATTCTACTATTATTAAGAGGTGGACTCTACTTTGGGCTGTTACAGTTGTTTTCTATGTAAACGTAGCTGCAGACAGCTCACAAGACATTGATGTTACACTGAAGCTGGTGCTGTTTCAATCCTCTATCAAAGTTAAGTTTTTCATTGACAAAAAACCATGCTGGCTTAGATGAAAAGAGCCAACAAGTTTGGTAATGTCATATACAGGAGTGTACCAGTCATGAGATCACTTCCACACCTGACTGCAGCAGCTCATGAATTTGCTTAAATGTGCAAAGGAGTATTGCCAGTATTGCCTTCATGGACAATGAACACAACTAAGGGAGTTAATTTTCTGCTGCAGTATTTCCAAGAATATTGTTTCTGACATTTGTTCTGAGTGGAAGTTGCAAATTTCACTTTTTACTGTCCCAGATGTCTGAGCTTAGTTGTGGAAATGGTTTGACAAATGGGATGACAGAAGCCCAAATAGGGATACTTACAACTACACTGCAAGTGTCAGTGCTGCCTGTTGGACATGCTTGAGAGGCACCCAATGTGTGTCAAAAGAGCCTTTGGACAGTTTTTCCAAAGACTTGGATGTGTTCTTCATTCTTTGTCCTTAAACTTTTAAACATACAGATAGGAAAGCTAAAGTAAAGCCCATCTGAAAGTCCCTCTGGCAACATGGTTAGTCATCAATCAAATAAGGTAGGGAAGTCACAAATAGAGCAAGTACTCTTATACCTGCATTTCAAACATGCAGCTCTTAGGAGAGAGTTTTATTTTTCAGCTACCTCTGATTTCTTCACAGGAAGTCCTGGTCAGAAAGAACTGGACGCTATCAGTAAGATACTGCCTCAGCACATTTTTAACATTTCAATTGCTCAGTAAGGAACAGCAGCAGAAAAACTTCAGATTTGTGCTCACTGCTCAGCTCAGACTGAAATGTTTTGTTCAGATATGGATGAGATGTTTCCATAGACAACACAGTCACAGGCTTAACAGGAGAAGCATGAATTATAGGGCTCCAGATTCCTGCTAGCCAAGAAATTCTATAGCCAAGGCTTTCCTGTAGCCTTGGAGCCATGGCAGACAGTGGGATGTGCATTTGGCAGGATACAATTAATGTGCATACACATGTGCATCTTCATGCTTTAGTTTCAAGGAAATCCACAGGCTTTCAAATCTAGGCTATTGAGCATCAACCACTGCATTTACAGCTGTGAATCACCACAGTCTCAAAATGCCAAAGTTATCACTAACTCCTGCAGCAGAGCTGCCCACCCGCCCCGCAGGGCCTCCTGCCCAGTTGCTGGGGCAATGACCTGAAAAGCTAAATGGCCCTGGCTCCTTCCAGGCAATGCACTCACATGCTTACTGTTCTTGCCTTTCTTCATTTACATTCACTAATGGGAAGTTAATTTGTTCCCAGAGGCAGGACAATACTTATAAACTAAAAATTACACTGTGTTTTCCAAACCTTGTGTTGAAAAACAACTCAGTGCTTTTCCTAGTGCATCGTCCTAGGAGCACCTCTGAGCATGTGGTAACAGCATGCTGCCTCTCTCAACTCCATCCTATTTGTGTATAACCCAGAGATTATTGGTCTGTTCACCAGTCAGCTTGCTTTGACCAATAAGATCGGCTACTTCAGCAAAGATGAACACAATTCTTACCACTTCTGTCCAACCAAGTTAAGCACAGCCCAGCAATTTATTTTGGTATTAATTTCCTCTGTCAGCCTTATATTAAAAAAAATACACAGATAACAGTACAGAAAGTACAAATCGGTACTGACGATTTGGGGAAAAAAAATCACATACTGGAAAACTTGACATAGAATCCATTGGTGTCAAAAATCTTAGCTATTTGTTGTTTCCCATTCAGACATTCTTCATTTAGACCAAAACAACAGACACCCATAGTGTACCTTACTGCTGGTGACTATTTAAGAGCTAGGTGCTCTCACAGCATGGTACTTTTCATGTGCACAGTAATGAAAGTTCACTATTGATTTTTCTGTAGCTGCTTGTAACTATTATAGTTGATACATCAATAGAAAAGGAAAGCACAATGTTTCACAGGAGGCAGAAAATCAGAGAATACATGATGCTGTGACAGTAAATCATGGCATAATTTTAAGAATTGATAGATGGTTACTGCTAACTTGAAACCCATGGCTTTCTCTGAAAAGACTAACCTATAATCGTCCAATATGTTCTAACAGACTGACTGCCCGTAATAGTGGTAAAGGACACAACACAATGTTTCATTTCCAGAATAATGGTTTCCACAAACCAGGTTGTTGTGGTGGAATTTGTTTTGTGTATTACCACAAAGGAGGGAGAAAGAGTGGTGGGAATGTCATTTAGACTAATAGTTACAGGTTGTAGAAAAAGACTTTTTTATAGAAAAGAGCACAGAAGGGTTTTGTTTAAAGAATAAAAGAGGAAGAGAAGTTTTCATTAATTTTTAACTTGCAAAAGTCTGCAGTTTGTTGAAAAGGAAATTCAAAAGAGCTGATTATTCTTGAGATCAAAACATTGGAGGTGTTTTGTCAAGACAGGCAAATGCAGAGAAAATTTATTGTAGCTGTTTCCAGTTCCACAGCATCCTGAAAGGGTGCCAAAGGCACGTAACTCTTAAGTGTCTGCTTCTCTCTGCTGCATTTTTGAGGGGCACAACAATCTCTGAATTTTACAGTATGCCTAGTGAATTTTTAACAGGAAAGTTCTTAATTGCTTTGTTCCCTCTTTAATCCCTGGCTCATCTCTGGTAGCTTCATCTCTGGTTTTAATTAATTGTGAGGGTCTTTTTTCCCCATCTCAAAACAGAAAGGGAGGAAGTACTGCTGGTAAGAGGTGGCCAGCTGGAGCACAGGGTGCAGTCTGGATGACACTGCTCCCACAGTAACCTCTCACAATGTTCCTCTCTACAAGGTATTTCCATTGTGCAGCATCATTTTCCAGCACTTCTTTAGGGCATGTCCATTTGACACCTGCCCTTTTTGACTTTTTTCTCTAAAGACAAATGTGTCACAAATAGGAGGGTCCTAGATAAGAGAAAAGGACTTTGCCAACCTACCACCCATCCAGCCTGCCTCAACCAGGCTTGAAGAACATTTGTACTGCTTAGGCTGAAGGTTTTCCCCTGGTGAAAGACTGGATAGTTTTGTCTATCTTGTCCCAAGCAGTTTGCTGATCTCTGCTACAATTTTTGGTGTCAGGGAGGAAAGATGCTGTTGTAGTCTCTGTCCTCATTCTGATGTTGAAATCTTTGTCTTTGCCGAGATGACTTTCACTTTGCCGACTTTCCTTCACTTGGCAAGCAGAGGTGTTATGTAATATGTTTATAATACACATCAAACCCTCCCAGTACTTAAGATGATATTAAATGTAGGATTTTCCTTAATGATTGAATAACCTTATAAAGAAGACTCTTAAACTGCCCTTAGGATGATGTGTAAATTAAATTTTTGCAAATCACGTGGACTGTTTTGGGATTTACTCTTTCAGTTTGTCCCATGCTAAATGGCTCTGCACAGGACCAGGGCAATACTAGGAACTCCTGCTCTGAAAGGGTCCTCCAGTTTTGGTAGCAGTATTACCAGAACCTAAGGAATTGCCATATTCATCCCCCACCCCTTTCCTGTCTGCAGAAATCATTTGTGACACACTCCAAGCCACGAGCTTGGGAAAGCCTGTTTCTGCACAGTGCACTTCTGTCTTGAATCTGCCAATTCAAGATTCCAGCTATGTTCAGGGCTGGGCTATAAAGTTTGTTTCTGAATTTTCCTTCATTGTTTCACTCTTGTTTGCTTCTGTTTCCTCTCTTTCCAACTCTGGCTTGGCTTTGATCACAGCTCCATGGTTTCTCTTTCCTTCCTGGCCTTTTCTCCCTATTTTCATGATTCCTATCTCAAGCCCTCTAGTCTCTCTCTGTTCCTCTGATCCACACCACTGCTGTCCCTTGTTTTCATCAATCACTCCTGGTTCCTGATCTGCTCAGATACCCTCTTCTCTGGCACTCTTCTCCTCATCCCTCTTGCAGAGCCCTTTTTTCACCTGTGATTTCTTTCTGTTGTTACTTTACAGCATTTCCCCTCTCTATTTTAATTCCCTTGTTCCTTTGGAGTATTTCACCCCCCTATTTTAATTCCCTCAGAGAGAGACATTGCTTTTATTTCTCATTCCATGCTCAATCTTCCACGAGCAGCAAAGGGTTAGGAGAAAGAGGGAAATTTGCCATAGTCTACAGTGCATCTCCAGTAAATGGCCAACATTACCCATGTCTAAATTTTCAGATAAGAGCCTCTGCAATTTTTTTTTTAAACTAGAAATACCTGAGGCAGTTTTCAGTCTATGTATTCTAGTTTTAAAAGTATATAATAAGTTGTATATTGCTACCACAAAGTTAATCTCATTCAGTGAAACATTTAAGAATATGTTCAAATTAAGACTATAGGGTAGTATTAGTGGCTCCAAAATTTAGGATATTCATTCACCTATCTGTATTTTAATATATAACCATTTATTCCCATGTTACGCTGAGGACTTGACTAACAATAGTAGTCACTGATGTTAAAGATTTCTGCCAACAGCAGCTAAAAAGATTCTTCATAAGGCTGTATTTCCTTTGTTACCTATATAATACATTTAAACTTGCAACTTACACATCTAAAAATGGTAAGGAGTTGAAAAAGTATTCCAAAAGTAGAGACACCTGTAAATGTGGGTTATGTGCAGGTAATTTCTCCCCCTTGCAGGAGGTGTTTAAAAGCCATCCTTACTAGTATTCTAGAAACATAATAGGGAAAAAGTGCAGAGCACACTGATTGGGTTGTTCTGAAATCCCCACTGTCTCCACACAAAGGCAACAGTACAGAATACAAATATTGCTTGATACCCATGTTTCTAATTACTTGCAAGATTTGTATCTAACAAATATATGACCTAATTTTCTCTCAAGCATCTAATCCTATTGTTATTTCAAAACCTTGTTAAATATGCATTTCAGAAAAAAAGGACATGAAAAGGAAAAGTACTTGCTGAAGATAGTTAATCTTTTTTCCATGGCTTGCAGCTGTCAGACAAGCAGACAACATAACCAAGTAATGAACAGATTGAATCAAATTCATGCCTCAAATAATGCCATTGTACTCAGTTGCATGAGGTATGAATTTGCAATATTCATTGCATTTAATGAAATAAAATCAGGACAAATCAACAGCAATTATTAACTTTCCTCTATAATTTCGTGTAGTTTATTCAAAAAACTCAATCAGCCATGAAACAGAAGGCTTTCTCTGGGATTCCTGGAAGAATTTTATCATTCACTACTCCTGTATGCAGGGCTGAGATGAATGATTAAAATTTTATTTATTTAAAAATATTGGTTTAATTCTGAATTGTTCCTCATAACCCCAGCATTTGTATTTTATTCCTTTTATATTATGCGTTTTTTCCCCCAAAACCATTGATTGTAGATTTCATTAAGACAGACACTGTGCTACTTTCTTTCCTACTGCCTGCACTTGTGTGCAGCCTGCGTAGGAGGATGGACTAAAACCTGTCAGCTCACTGAAATAGTGTTCTCAGGAGCAAAAATGGTTTATCAAAATCATCACTCTATATATCATTTAGCATCTATAAGAAATTTAAGGACTGCTTTTTAATTGTTTGGCTTTGCTATGGGTTTTGACAAGTAAGAGAAATGAATATGTCTTTGTGGGTGTTTTTGTTTTTCCATAAAGAAATAAATGCCTGGGCAAAAAATCCCCCACTTTTCCCTTCATGTACTAAATACACTTCTAAAATATTCCCTCAAAAGATGATTGTCAATTTTTTTGCAAAGTTTTAGACCCTGAAAATGCAGCAAGGAGCTATTTTCATGCTAAGTGATTTATAAAGGAAAGGATCAAATTTTCTCAAAATGTAATCAATATATTTTAAATTAGATTCCTTTTAAAATGTTGTTTGTTATAAAATATGAAGAAATTTCAAACAGTGTTGATCCAGTCTGCCTCTACTCTAAAAAAGTATCTTCAGTACTGTGGATTTCACCACTGTTTACAAAGATAGATAACTATTGCTTTTGTTTACCAGATTGCATAGTTCAGATATTATTTTAGACTTCAAAGTAATGGAGTGAGAAGCAGAATTAAATACAAAAGGGTTGATTTCTCTGTTGAGCAATGCTGCATCCATGAAAGGAGAACGTCCCTCATGAGATTATTCTGAAATGAGGTTTTGTCCATATTCATTTGCTTTACTTTCCCAGAGGATTAAAGTAGAAAAGTGGAATAGCTCTTCTAGTGGCAGTGTGGAGTAGCTTGGCTGCTTTGCCTGAAGAAGAGTTAAATGTTCCAGGAGCAGCCTGGCTGTTTAACTGTTCTGCTGGCCCTCATTATCTCCAGTTAGAAATGGATCCCTGGTTTCCAAGGTAGGGTGGAATCTGTGTAAGACTGTTAGTAACTGTTCACATTAAAAGTTCCCAAATTTGAATTTTTCAAACGCAGAAATATTTGTAAAACCTGAAATTAGGAGGCATAATAAATTTCAACTTCTTGACTATTTAGGGACAAGAAAGGACCCCTATAATCATCATTGTTACCTCTTCAGTCTTCACTGCAAGCCGTAAGTTTCCATCCAGCGGTTGAGCATCAAGTCTGCAACTTTTGACTGAGCTCAATCATAATAATTTAAAGAAGTGCCATCTTGGCTTCAGATTTAAAGAAGTAGAAATGTCATTATATCCAGAGATGAGATCTTGCAAAAGACAGCGGTTCTCACCTTTAAATTTCTGTATTTCTAATGCAATTTACCCTAAACTGGTATTACAGAGCTAATCCTGCAAATGTATTCTCACTGACTTCCATGGGATTTGCACAGGGGACACAGTTTAGTTGATTCAATTTTTAACAGATACCACATTGCTTCAGCAGATCACATTTCAGTGACCACAGCATTTCATCCTTTGGCAGTGGCAAATGGTGCTGCCAAGGTACTCTTCCTATCTCATTGCTTCCCTGTCTTGACAACTAAACTTGCCCTGCTACATCCACTTTCAAAGCCTTGTGACTGTTCCTGCCTTACCTGCCATCAGTCATTCAGTGTCACAAGGTCATGTCCTGCCCTGGACTTGCCCAGAATGCCATCTCCATTTCCCATCCACCACCTTTTCAGACCAGGTCCTTTTCCAGTTTCTCCTTTCTTCCTCTCACGCTCAATATGCTAAATCCATTTATTCACCTTCATTCTCTTTCAAAATTTTTGCAGTGACATCTGAGAGGAGTCTGGGCTGGGTGTGCTGAGACTGTGCCTGTGATCCCTGCATTGTCTGCCAGTCGACGCCTGCTCATCAGCACATATGGAGATTGTGTTTATAAATTTTTAAAGGAGCATTTAAAAATGTCACCTGCCATTAAAGATTCCTTATCATAAAATTAGGAAATTTTCTAATTTTTGTTTTTTACCAAATACAGTATTTGTATTACTGTATTTCTAATTTTTGTTTTTATTGCTAAGTTTGTCACAGTGAAAGGATCATCCTAGCTAGATATCTCGTTCTCCATTTTTTGGTTTCACTCCCAGGCACTCTGCATATGAGACAGTCATTTCAAAAAGTCTATTTGAACTGCTGCACAAATCCAGTCAAGAATCCAAGGGAGCAATTTTTTGTCAGAAATTGGTATGTGGAAGAAGGTACTTAAATAAATCTTGATTTTATCTATTAGTTAGCTGTCAGCTAATAATAAATTGTATTTAGTTCCTCCCTTGTTATAAATACATATTGATTAGTTTTAAACTCAGAACTTCAGAATGAGTTATATCTGGTCATTGCTAAACTGCTCTCTTTACTGCGAAAAATATCCCCAACACCTATTATACTGCACTTAATTAAGACAAGCATCAGCTTTATATACCTTTATTTGCTTCTGCCAAGTCTCTCTGGTATAAGTATTGAGCAGCCATGTCTCTTGAATGCTAATCAATCCTTCCTGAATTCCAAATGATTACATAAAGTTTAGGAAGTGTTCCTTTGCCAGTATTAGCCTCCAGTGCATACTCTGGTTGGACATGAGGGTTGAGACAGCCTGAATCAGACAGATGTACAGAAAGTATTTTTCTAAATTCAGATGTAATGTGGGGGAGCCTGAAAGCTCTGCCAGCGTGCTCTCCAGAACCCCTTGACTGCTGGGTTACTGTTTACCGGGTGCAATTGTACAGGCATCCTTGGGTAACAGAATGCATGAATTTAAGAAAACTGCCAGTGGTTAAAATAAAAGCACCTCGTTATGACAGCCCAGCTAAGCACATGTATCATAAATAACACACATATAAAAAGACCTGTAAAAATAGTTGTGTATTTGCAAACTCCTAAAAGTAAAAACAGTGAGAGTGACCACTTTGAAGAATGTATTAAACCCTAAGTACTGTTTGCTCCTGTGAGAAGTGGACACATTTGTAATGACAAGTCCATGCTTGGATAAGCTCTCCATTAGTGACTTGCACTGGCTTGCCAAGGAAGAGTGTCATGTAATGCTTCTCACTTCAAAGTCACAGCACCTACTTCATCTTCATCTGCAATCAAGATCTACATGCAAAATGTGGTAAATTATATTTTTATATCTATACTACACTTAGTTATCTTTAATCTTGCATGAATTGATTCTTACCTAATTTTCTGGTCTTCTTTTCTGTTTTTCTTTTGGTTTGATAAATTCTCCCACCTCACTAATTCCTTCATTTCATTCTCCTACTATATTTGTGTTCTTAACAATCATAATTAGTACAAAAATTTAGTCAACATTCCCTGTTATATTACCTTCAGCTGATGTTTATACTCTTATTTTTCTGTCTGCATACGTATGATATCAAACCCTCAGCAAAAGTTTTGGAAGTGAAAGTATTGACAGCCTCATTTTTCATCATAGTTTGCTGCTTCATTTTTTTAATCTTTTCTGTGTATTTAGACTGCAAGCTCCCTGAGGCAGAGATTCTGCTGGTCTGTAAATCTAATAAAACAATGACTAGAAAAGGATGTCACATAAAGTACATTAAAATGTGCAATAGTTATTTTTTTCAGTTGCAGATTGTTGTGTAAGTGCATTGATGCGAGTTACTGTGCCAGGTGAAACAGAGCACAGGCAGGCTTTGTGCTGCTGTTCCCTGAGTGCATGTTTGAAGAGAACACCTAGTCTTGTGAGTGCTGGGGGTAGAGTCTGCCTTGAATGTGCTTCATTTCAGCCTTTTTCATCTGCATTAGGATCTTAACAGACACATTTATTTTCCATATGTGCAAATGGTGGGGCCTAGGACTTCAAATACTTATTCCTATCTCATCTCTGGCACTTTACAGAGAGTAAAAGCAGGAAAAGATTGCTTTTCTAATATTATTCTTAACTTGCTAATATTCTTTGCATTTTAAAAGAAATGAGAATGGAGTGTTGCAGATCTAGATGGGGTTCTGCTGAATTTTCTGCTTAAGTAAGACTATGGCTTGTTTAAAAACTGAGTTATTATTAGCTAGGTTTTATTTCTGTTACTTAAGCGAGAGCCCATTGTTAGATGTCCACCACAATTAAATGTTTATTATTTTTACTGGACTCTCTTGTCTCATGTTAAGTGGCATGTGAGATCAATAGTAGCTCTGCAATTATTTGTCCATTGATAAAGCCTTAATTTCTCAAATGAAGTACATTTGTCTGTGTCCTGACAGAGATAATGGAGCAGTACCAGTCAGCTGCTGCCTAGTCCAGCATTTAGCTCCACAGCCCACAAGTGCCTGCACATGGGGCAAATGATGTCTAACTTTTTCCTACTGGCATTTCTCTTTAGAAACTGTACTGATGGGAGTTTGAAAAATCATCCTTGCTGAGTTCACATAATAAAAACTAGCAGGACGAATGGGAAGTTTTTATAAAGAGAAAACAGCGGCTGATTTCAGGTTAAATGACCAGTCCATAAAGCTACTGAATGATAAAATGAAGATAACAGAAAATATCCCATTTAAGGCACTCATTTGGTTCTTCAAGCATCATTTAAATTTAGTTGTTTGTCAAATTTAATTGATGAAAATTTATTTTGAATTTTGTTTTGTGATAGGAAGCAAATTTTGACTCCTATAAAAAAAAGAGTGAAATTCTTTTGGTTTTAGTGAGGTCAAAATTGCATCTCCCAGTGGAGCATATGAATCTATTTCAGCCCCAGAACTGGACAATTCAACCGCACATGTGGGGTGATTTGTTTGGTTTTGTTTATTTGTTTTATTTCTAATTCTGATTTATGACAAGGAGAGGAAGGAGTTTCCAAACTAATGTCAAATGTGGTAATGAAAATTCGAAGAGCTTGATAAACTGACACATTTGCTTTTTCTATCTATAATGTGTCTTGATTCAAGCCAGAAGTTATTAAAGACAAATCATCTGTATTTAGTTTTTGGCCTACTTTTTGATAATGTGTACTGTGGGCTATACTGGTTATCTGCTATTGAAAAATTAGGTATATTTTTACTCTGGGATTAGGGTAAAGAATTCACATTATCCTCAATTTATCCAACTTTCAGAAATCTAGAAATGTTTACTGTATTTGGTGGTAAATCTGATAAACAGTTACAGAACTGTGTGATCAGCATCTTTCTCAGATGTTTGCATTCCATGTGTTGAACGTGAGCTCATCGAGTGGTGTTAAAAGTAGGTTTAGCAATCAAGTCAGTCAAAGATTTCTTTATTCTTTCCCATTTTTGCAATTTGTGCTTGGCCAGTAACTTTCCATCAATGGTGTGACTACAGTTGTTGCATTATCGTATCTATGTTGATTCTTCTTCATTGGAGGAAACCTGTCAAATGCAACTAAGAAGTCAAGAAATCCATACTTTCATATCTCTTGATCTGCTGGGGGCTTTGTTTATCCACCTATCTTTAGATCGGAAAAAAAATTGGCTGACATACCTGAGTTAAATTGTGGTTTGGCATATTGATTATCTTCACTCCCTAAGGTGGAATTAAGGGGAGAATACCTCTGTATGTGAGATCACAGAAACGATGCCCCAGAAAACAGACATGCTTTGGGGTTTGCAAATATAATTTAAACATCAGTCAAAGAAGGGTTGGCAAGGGGAACTGCAATGAAAGACTTTTATGTACAGAGAGGTTAAAACTATCTACCTGTAAAGACATTTGCTTTTTATAACTGAGAGAGGGAATTTAAGAATTATGTAGCTCTACGTACTTAAATATTCTCTAGCACTGAACTAAAGAGACATCACACTTAAGAGACTATTTACCAAACTATTCTGGGTTACTGAATAGTTGCTGAGTCAACTGTACCATTATGTAGTTGGCAGTATTGGTCAGAAGGTCCCAGCCAGAGCAGGTAGCCCTGAAGGAAGGACCTGAGCTCATGTGCCTGGGGTCCCACTCACCAGGTGGGGGCATGCAGTCTGACTCCAGGAGGAGCTAACACTGCCACCCACAATAGCTACGCTTAATATAAATCTGGCTAAGCCTCAGCAGCATCTTCTTTATTGTTGCCAAAAGTCAAAAGGATTTTCCTGTATAAACAATTTGGAACTCCTCACGAGCATATAACGAACAATTACCTCTTTAGTTTAAAATCTTGCAAGCAAAACTGATACAGTTTAATTCAGTTTTGAAAAATAGTTCTAACTGCTTTGGGTTTTGAACATGGTTTTACTGTTGCTTTACTAAGATAATAATTTCTGAAATGTAAAGAAAAAAGGCAGAGACCAAATTCTTTGCCCTAAAGGAGATTGCTGTCTTGTGGAGAGACAGGATGGTACATCCATGAATAACAAACAGCTTTACAAGACAGTCTCATTATCTGTACAGTTATTAAGAAAACAAACAACTTCTCAATAAATTAATTCTGTGGATTATTGACTTCATACTGCCTTTGAGAAGCTTTATAGCAGACATTTATTTTTCAATCAAGCACTGGACTAAAGAACAATAGTAAAAGGTTTCATTTGCTTGGTTAACACTCATGTGAACATCCTCAGAAATGTAAAAAGGCTCTGTCTTGATGCACTTCTTATTCCATTAAACATTACA